>CM053622.1:689481750-689498805 GCA_028646595.1 Phalanger gymnotis | reverse complement strand
ACGTTCTTTTTTTTTCCCCCGAGGAATTCTCTGGGCGGGGAAGGGAGGGATTAGAGCCATTTTACCTGGCTTTAATCCATTTAAATTTACCAAATTTAATCCATTATGTCTCCCGGAAGCTCAAGAAGGGTTTGAAACCTTTGGGCTGCAAGCCTCAGGAGCTGGTATCTCACAGTCGGTGGGGTTGCGCTGCCTCTCGTGGCTTCCACAGAGAGCCGTCCTGCGTTGGGAGGCCTGGGGATCTGCGCTGGTTTCAGGCTCCCGGCTTTCTCCCAGCCTGTCTCCCACGTGGGTTTTCCGGCCAGCTGCTTCTGCTTTGGTCCCGTCTGGGGCCACTCCGCACGCCAAGCACTCTCCTAGCCTACAGATTCATTCCTTCAGCCTTTCAGATTCTCCCGGCTGGGAAATCTACCCCACTCAGACTGCTCGCACTTTCTAACTCTCTCAAATCTGCTCAGATTCACTTTTTTATAGGAATCCAACAGAACTTGTGAGAGAGCTCTGGCAAGACGCTGTTTTCATGCGGCCATCTTGGCTCCGCCCCCAAACATTCACTCTGCTTCTCTTAATGGGGCCTAAGATCCTGCTTATATTCATAGTCTTTCTGTAAGGTATATATACCAGAAATTCAAGAAGTAGGAATATAGGATCACAGAATGTTCAAGCTTGAAGGTAACCTAGAGAGACTAGTTTATTCTAAAATCCTCGTTTAAGAGATAATAACTGAGCCCCAGAAACATTGGCAATGTTCTCAAGTTCACACAGCTAATTATTGAAAGAGCCAGGATTAGAATTCAGGTTTCTTGAACCCTAGGCTAATACTTTTCCCTTGTACCATATAGCAGGGGTGAGAAAGCTGTGGCCTCAAGACCACCTATGGTCCTCAGTCTAATTCCAAACTTTATAGAACAAATCCCCTCAATAAAAGGATTTGTTCTGTAAAACTTGGACTCAGTCAGAAGTCCACATCCAAGGACCTAGAAGGTCACAAGTGGCCTTGAGGCCTCAAGTTCCCCACCCCTGTACTGTAGGAATTTCTTTGACAAATTATACAAATAAGCATATGTTACAGCTTGGTCTGGTGGTAATGTCCTGCTCTGGAAAACAAGAAGATAAGATCCAGTCTTTGCAAAACTGGCTTACTATGGAATTAAAGCAAAACCAGTTGGCTTCCCAGTGGCTTTATTTTTTCTTCTATGAAATAGAGATAGGACATTTTCCTATTGTCATCCAATTTTTTTTCATAATTTTCCTTCAAATACATTCTTTCTCTTTTTAAACTCACACTTTAAAATTTGTAAAATCTTTCTTTGTAGTTGCCCTGCGAGGTAGGGTAGTGCGAGTAGTATTTTTGTCCCCATTTTACAGATGGGGAAACTAAGATTCTGAGAAGTGAATTGTTCAATGCCACTCAGCTAGCAAGTATCACAGTCAGTATTCATAGTCTAGGTGCCTTACGTCCAAGTCTAGAAGACATGCCATGTCATCAATGCTGCCTCTCAATAAAATGTGTCAAGTACTTGAAATATCTTATGCACACCAGCACACACACACACACACACACACACACACACACACACATACACACACACACACACACACACACCCTTCTCTTATAGGACTCACTAGGTGGTGCACTACATAGAGCACTGAGTCTGGAATCAGAAAGACTTGAATTAAATCCAGCCTCAGAGATTTACAAGCTGTGTGATCCTGGGCAAGTCACTTAATCTCTATTTCCCTCAGTTTCCTCATATGTAAAATGGAAATAATAATAGTACCTACCTCTCAGAGTTATTGGGAGGACCAAATGAGATGATAATTGTAAAACACTTAGTACAGCACCTGGCACATAGTAGGTGCTATTTAAATGTTAACTGTTATTATTACCTAAACTTATCAATGCTTTTAAACAGTTTCTCCATAATATATGTCATGGTATTAGAATAATCTGAAGACATTTCAAATGTTTGCTATCACAGTAATAAATTTTAATTACATTTATCTAGAAGTTGGAAAAAACCTAACTATCATTACTTTAACAATAAGATTCCTTGTTGGGTGTGATGGTGTATACTTATGATCCCTTCTATTAGGGAGGAGGAGAATCCTAGATCTCTGGAGCTCAGGAGATCTGGTCCGCAATGTGTTAGGCCAATCAAGTGTCCACACTGATTTTGTTTTTATATGGCAAGCTCCTGGAAGTGGAAGGCTACCAACCAGGTTGCCTAAGGAGAGATTAACCAACACAGGGCTGAAACAGAATCAGTCAAAGCTCCTGTGCAAATCAGAGTGGGATAGGGCCATGTAAGTAACCCTTTCACCTATAACTCAGGCAAGATAGGGAATGAAAAACAGAAAGGCATAAAGAAAGGGAAGAAAGGGAAGGGGAAACAATATGTGAGGGAAAGGAAGGGGAAGGAAAGAGAGAGGGAAGGAGAGGGGAAGGAAGGGGAAAGAAGGTAAACTTCTACCTTAGCTGAAGCTTTCCAAAATTTAATGGAAAAAGACAATATTTTAGATAACCACAACTGTTTTCTTTAGAATGCCAGCGAAAACATCTGGGGTATGGCAACTTCACTGTGATTCACCAAAGAAAATACTAACATGGAGAGAAACAGCCTAAACCGGACCTTGTTTCCAATTTATTTTGTCTGTTTTTAGCTCAAAAATGTAAAATTCTAATGGCTACTTTTAAATGAGTTAGAGTAAATAATGAATAAAATTCCAAATCTACTTACCAGATTCCTGGCTCTGTCTACATTCTTATTATTTGTTAAGTTAACTTTAAAATATACTAAATAACAGAGCAAATCTCAAAATAAAATTTTGCATTTCTTAATATCATGATTTATTCATGACATAGATGCCTTCATTTTCTCCTTGTAGTAAATACTGAATTTGCTGAATTCTTTATATAAAGCCATGCCCTGTTTTCACTTATTTAGGAGAAAACAAAAATCTCTTGTCCTTATTTGGCGGGCCTCCTACACTATTCTCTTTGGATAATGCTCTCATCTTCCTCACTTCTTGATTGTTCTACAATGCCATTCAAATCCTCCAAACTTCTCTTTGTGTTTCCTTCTGTCGGATCTATTTCTACATTTTGCTCTGTCCCATTACACTTGCCAATCCTCCTTTCATCTTGCAAATTAGGGAAAAAACACTGGTGAAAAATGGCATGTAAATCCAAATCACAGGATCTTGGAGCTAGAAAGGATTCCAAGGTTTTTTGCCCAAAGATGAATTCCTTTTTTAACCAGTGGATGTGATTACTCAGTCACTCTCGGTGGTCTTTGACAGATCATAGGAGAGAATTAGATAAAGGGCAAGTATAAATGTTTTAATCAACTAACAAGTATTTATTAAGCATTACCTATCTGCCAGCCACTGTGCTAGATACTGGGGTACAAGTACATAGAATGAAATAATGCCTACTACTAAGGTGATTAAATTCTATTCAAGGAGACAAGTACATATAAAACATTTACAGCATAATTATAAAATCAATAAATATGAATATTCACAAAGTAGTTAAATTAAGGGTATCCTGGAACAACTTATTAAAGGGATGGTAATGAACATTTAGAAAAGGAAGTGGCAATCACACAAAGACAGCATGTTCAGTTATTTCAGTCAATATGCAACTCTTCATGGCCCTATTTGGGGCTTTCTTAGCAAGAGTTGCATTTCCCTCTCTAGCTCATTTTACAGATGAGAAAACTGAGGCAAACAAGGTTCCGTGACTTACCCAGACACACACAGCTGGTAAGGATCTGAGGCCAGATTTGAACTGACAAAGTTGAGTCTTCCTGACTCCAGGCCTGGCATTCTATCCACTGTGCCACCTCGCTAGAGACAACATGGCCTCATCAAAACCAAACATGCCAGCCTAACCTTACCTCTTTTTTTAACGGAATTCTTAGGTTGCTATGTGCATCAAAGCTAGTCTAGGATCTAAAGCAATAGAAATGCCACCACACAATCCTCAAATCTAACTGCAAGATACATTTACATCATACAAACCACTGGTGGTTAACACACAAAAGGAGAGTTGGAAACATCTGCATCCACTTCATTTTCAAACTTTCTATTCCTGAGAAGTAAAGCCAAAAACATGTTAGCACAGCCCAGACTGCTCAGAATTGCAGATCAATTCCAAGTGGCCTGAAATAGTTAGGGCCAGGTCTGTTTTATTCTCAGGAAGACTAAAAGAGGTGACATTTTTTATAAATCCACCAATATAATATTAGCCAACCCTAAGCACTTTCAAATATATCAATCATGAGTAGGACAAATGGGGTTAAACAGGATTTCGCAGAATTTCTTTGGAGCCAATGGCTATAAACATGACTTCATTAGTCATTCTAATTATTTCTGGCTACATTTCACCTCTTTTCTCTTAGGGAAGGAGTCTAGCCTAACCAGCCTTCATTAATAGATGTGGTAGTCAGTCAAACCTCTCTGATTTGGAGACCCGTGCTTATTGTCATCAAGCTGGCTCTGCCATAGACTTGGTTCCCCAATCCTATCTATTTCTGAAAATGTTAGAAACCTCCATGCCCCATACCCCTACAGAATATTGCCTCACCAATTTAGAGTCCTATCCTCGAAGTAAGGAAGGGAAAAGTGCTCAGAGTTACTAAAAAGCCCACCGTTCTTCCATCTTCCTAGAGATTTATACAGTCCTCCAGACTTTAAAAAGTTTTAATAAAAAAAAACTAACTTTATAGAGCCCCTATAAAGGAGAAAGAATTTGGGATCAATATAGACTCAATCCCCTCCTCTAGACCAGCGTCGTCCACCCAATTCACATGATCAATAGATTCTGACAAGGTCTAGGTTTGCTCCTTCACATTATTCCTTGCTCCTTGGTTCTGACTCTTGCTTGGGCCAAGTAGTCCTTGCAGATTTGTCTATTGCTAGTCCATTGCTGCCATCTCCTGGGCAAAAAATGTCATCCACTGGAAATATGAAATTTTTAAAAATCAAGTAGTTCTTGCCCTCAAAGAGTTTACTTTCTATCGTGGGAGACAACATTTACACATATAAGTATATATGAAATATATTTGAGCTAACATGTAAAAAGATTTTGAAGTAAAAGGCATTAGCAGCTGGGAGGATCAGGAAAGGTTTCAAGCAGAAGGGCAGTCAGTAAGAAAGCATGTAGATGGGAGATGGAATATTGTATATGAGGAGCAAGAACAAGGCCAGTTTAGCTGTACCATAGAGTATGTGAAAGGGAGTGATGCATATCAAATGAGCTATTCATAAAATGGTTATCACAGTGTCTGGCACAAAGGAGGTACTGTACAAATGCTATTATTATTATCCATTAAATTGTGAACTTCTGGAGAGCAATGAGTAAGTCTCTTTTTGTATACCCGGTGCTTAGCACAGTGCCTGGCACGTAGCGGATGTTTAATAAATGTTTATTGACTGACCAACTGATCTTAGAGGTAAAATGGAAACACTGGACTTTATTGAATTGGGGACTAGAATGAACAGGTCTGCCCCTTAGAGTCACTTCAGCAACCATGTAGAGGACAGATAGGAGTGGGTAGAGACTTGAGGCAATGAGACTAATTTTGTGTACTCCTACCCCTAAACTCCACAAGTCAATAAGCCCACCAAAAGGTTCAGAAATGACTTACACTCCCCAAAGTCTTCCTAACATCTGAGGCAAGAATAGGAAGATAAATCAGAGGAAAGAAAAGGGGGAGATGGTGAACTCTAAGGTATACTACTGTATAGTTTTTGGTTAAAATTTTTTTTTGGTCCAAACTAGATCTTCAATTCAGACTACCACTTCCTCCTGACTTTGGTGCTATTAAATAATGGAAGGCAAAACTTTTTCCAGAAGTCAGACTTACCCAGAATAGGTCCAACTTTGAGCTGTGATGAACTAATGTTAACTTTAGGGGACCTACTCACGAACTTTCAGAAAATTCGCACTTCCGATCTCTCAAAGTTAAAATTGTTTTAAAGAACTTGGGCAAAGTTTCTTTCTTCAAGCCAGTGTCTTTTTTTTCCTTTGCTAGAATTAAGATTAAATTGAAAGTCAGTAAATATATTTATAATATCTTCACACACACATACACAAAAAGCTGATATGTGCAGAGTTCAACTCCCTCCCCACGTACATTATGCACAAAAGACAGGACTCTTGAATTATGCTCCCTTTTTCAGCCATAAACTCTTAGTTTTCAATTTGGGGCACAATTAGGAATGTTATAAAAGATTTTTATGATCTTTTCCCCAGTCTGAGAGCCAATTATGATGCTATTTGTATATGCAGCAAATTATTCAAGTATTAGTCATTTCCCTTGTTATTTGCTTCTTGCTTAAATGGTCTTACTATAAATTATAGCAACATTTGCCATTGCAGTATTTACTTTCATTTTCTATAATGCAGCTACAAGTCATAAACAATGAGTTGCAACAATGGGTGGAGATATGAGTTTTGGGGTATTAATCATAAACAAAGCTGGCTCAGAGATGAGTGAGTGATCCTTTGGGCTAGAGTAAAACTCATGTAAGGTACGATTGACGACATAGGTAGAAAGGTTGGCTGAAAGTAGATCTTTAAAGCTTAGACTATGTAATTTGAACTTTATCCTATCGGGATTGGGGAACCATTGAGGTGTTCACTAATATGATGTATTGTTCAAGTCCAAGAGGGGAGAGACTAAGAGCAAAGAGAACAATGAGGTACCTATTTCAATACACCTGGTACAAAGTGATAAGGATATGATCTAGAAAAGGGGGTGTGAGAGTGGAAAGGAAAAGATAGGTATGAGAGTCATCTCAAAGAAAGAATAAATAGGATTCAGTAATCATTGGGCAGCTAAGTGGTGTAATAGATAGAACGCTGGGCTTGGAACCCAGGAAGAATCATCTTCATGAGTTCAAATCTGGCCTTACTTACTAGCTGTGTGACTCTGGACAAGAAACCTAGCTCTATTTGCCTCAGTTCTTCATCTATAAAATGAGCTAGAGAAGGAAATGGCAGAACACTCCAGTATCTTTGCCAGGAAACCCCAAATGGGGTCATGAAAAGTCAGACACAACCAAACAACAACAAATCATTGGATTATGAGAGTTGGAATTGGGGTGGATTTTATCACCATCTTTTCAGAAGCCTGGTGTAATGGCTGGAATACTGGACTTGGAATCAGGTAAATGTGGGTTCAAATTCGACCTCTGGTATTTGCTAGCTGGGAGATGAATGGAAAGTGTTCTAGCCATTCTTTGATTCAGTAACCTCATCCATAAAAATGAGGACATAAGGCTAATGGTCACTAAGGTTTCTTTCATTCCTGAATATATGATCCTATGATCCTAACTGCCATTCTCACTTCTAAATATAGGCACTGAGGTTGTCAAGATGTTGTAGTTTTGATATCACCTTAATGATTATAGATGATCAGAGAAATTCTGATTGGTCCATTCTATTATACATTCATGTGTTTCTTCCTTCTGTTTTAATCTACAAATGCTCTCGGGATAACCTGGTTTAAAAGAACTATGCACTTGTTTTTGCCAGAAATACCTTTCCCTTTTTTATAAGACAATAATGCTTATTGGTAGACAAAATGGCAGAGTAGCAAGAAGACATTATCCTAGCTCCTCTAATACACCTCCTCCACAATGATCTTGAAAATGCACCCTATCATGTCCTCATTGAGAACCCAGGAAAAAAAATCACAAGTCATTTTTTCCATCATAAGTGGCATAAGGAGACAGACAAAGAGGTCTACAGACGCTGGAGACTGGATTCAGCCTCAGGTGCACCTTATAGCTTACTCCAGTGCACTTGAATTGAAAGAGGACAAACATTGCACACCAGAGCAACGAGTTGTCACAGACGGGCACTGACCTTGTGCAGGATCTGATAACAAGTACTAACTGGCAGCTCTGTCACTCACTATACAGTGCTAAGTCACAGATCTACAGCAGTCTAAGGAAGGGACCACCCTTAGCAATGGCTTTACAGGGGGAGGAGTGCTATAAAGCCCTAGGCTAGGTATAGAGCAAAAAGCACTTCAGAAGGAAGCAGCAGCTATATGGATATGACCCCAGGAGCAGAATGGTCTCAGTTCCAGACTTCAGCTCAGTCTGGATTTTGCAGGGGAATAACCAGGGCATAAATCTTAGACCAAAGAGGAACCTTCAGTTTTGTTGTTCTGAACCTGCAGAGATATCAAGCTGGCTGATACTGACTGAGTCCTACAGAGTCTATTAGAGCACCAACCAAGGACAAGCCAACAAGAGAGTTGGCCAGGCCCAAATCCAGGTCAGGACCCGGCAGACCTCACACCAGCAAGGCATTAATCAGATTTTGCCCCAGATCGCACCGCTTTTGGAGCACTGAAAGTTTGTGAGATGTTTCTGAGATTCTGTGATAACAGATTCGACATGAGAAGAAAGAAAGCAAAAGAAGTCCAAAGAGGACAAAAGCTTGATTCAGACGCTCCCCCCAGAAGGATGCAGAGCCCAGCCCTAACATAAAAGCAATAGTGCTCATTATCTTTGGTTATCGTTGTTTGTTGTTTTCTAAGTCATGTTCAACTCTTTGTAATCCCTTTTGAAGTTCTCTTGGAAAAGATATTAGAGCGGTTTTCTATTTCTTTCTCCAGCTCATTTTACAGATGAAGAAACTGAGGCAAACAGGGTTAAGTGACTTGTCCATGGTCAGACAGCTAGTAAGTGTCTAAGGCCAGATGTAGACTCACAAAGATGAGTCTTCCTGACTGCAGGTCCAGTGCTCTACATACTGTGCCACCTAGCTGCCTTTCCTTGTCTCTGGCACCATTTTACAAATGAGTTTGCATTGAAACTCAGCTCTTCTCTTAGCTGTCATACCTCTTCTCTTGGCGATGAGATTGCCAGCCGAGGCACTTTTTGAGTTAGCTGGGATTCCTCATTGTGATGATTTTTGCATTGGTCAAACTCTTCTGAGAAATGGCGATTTGCTCATTTTGTCCACTTCCCATTTTTGGAGGCCACAATTCGTTTAGATAGATTGTAGAGATTGTAATTCCACGAACATAACAGATCATTCGAAACTTTATTTTCCTCCAATTTGCTATTGATTTTGATCTTTCTTCCAACAGTTTGATGAACAGGTTATACACAGAGCTCATTCCTAAATGCTGCTGTCTCTGTAGCTATTCATTTCTTGTCCATTTCATTTTTTTCCTAATGTTCGATGCTTCAGACTTCAATGCATTTTGACTCCCCTCTTTAAGAAATTATTCTGGATATATGTCGTTGTATATGCTATCAGATGCAATTAAAGAGTTATTTTCTTTTGATTAATTAATTTTTATTTATTAAAAGAAATGATCAGGGGCAGCCAGGTAGCACAGTACTGACCCTAGAGTCAGGAGGTTCTGAGTTCAAATTCAGCCTCAGATACTTGACATTTTTACTAGCCATGTGACCCTGGGCAATCCACTCAACCCTGATTGCCCCTCAGGGAGAGAGAGAGGAGAGAGAGAGAGAGAGAGAGAGAGAGAGAGAGAGAGAGACAGACACACACACACACACACACACAGAGACAGAGACAGAGAGATTGGAGGGGAAATCCTTGGGCAGAGATAAAAACATAAAATATTTTAAAGCATCAATGAAACATTAAAGAAAATAGAGAAAATACTAATTATGTATGAGTAAAAAAGCTTCAATGTGTTCCAGAGGTCTTTGTTTCTTTTCTCCATGCTATATTTTCCAACATATCTTTTTGTCATCCTCTCTCATTTCCTCTTTTGCACTCAATGTAAGCTCCCCGAAAATAAAGTTGCTTTTAAAAAAATTATATCTCTTACATCTAGTGGCTGGGATATAGTAAATGCTTAATAAATGCTTGTTGGTTGAAGTCACCAATTATCAAGATATATGTTGACTTGAATTGAATGATCTTGTCAAGTTCTGTGCAGGATTTCTCTTCTTGCTCTTCTGCAAGAGCTGTTGAAGTATAAATTATATGCATATGTGTAAAGTTCATGTATCCGTTGCCTCTATAAATTATATGCAGCCACACGCATCTGTCTAGATGTGGCACACAGGCAGGTAGGAATAGATATTTCTAAAATTTCCTCAACCTTCCCTTCTGTGAGGAAGACTTTGATTCCAGCCAAGGACAGGTATGGAAGGATAGCACCAAAGGTTGCCCACTCTGCTCTCCTCAGAGAGGACACAGGGCTAGAATCCTAACTATCTGCCCCCCCCCACCCCTCCAAAAAAGTGTTAGTTCAGGGAGGAAGTAAGCTCTCCTGAATACTCTCACTAAATGGGAAAGGAGTTCTCTAAGCTATGTAATGACTTGACTCCTTTCCTACCAGATAGCAGTTACACAAAGACATAGTGAATAGCAAAGAAACCCAAGCAGAGACAGAGAGAAATCAGAGAATCCAGGGGTTATACAGATGAGGATGTATCAGAAAATCCACAGAACAAATGAGAATTCTACTCCTTCAAGTAAGATGTCTTAACCTAAGTGGGGGAGGGAGAGTGAAGGAGGGAGAGAGAAGGGAGGAAGAGGAGGAGAAGAAGAAGAAGAAGAAGAAGAAGAAGAAGAAGAAGAAGAAGAAGAAAAAGAAAAAGAAGAAGAAAAAGAAGAAGAAGAAGAAGAGAGTCCCTTATTTTGCTCAAAGGGATAAATCCCCCAAATTCTCTAACAAGTTAAGTAAGGAATAGGGACATAATTGGGTCACTGGATTGAGTCACATGCTGGCTTCTCTTCTCAGTCTTTTTCTCCCTTAAAGGATGTCTTCCTGAAGAGAATCTGCATCTGACAGTCTCCTCTTTAGAAGATAGAAACCAGGAAACCAAGCATCTCTCCTCCAACTAGTTCTCACCAGCTCTGTCTCTCTCATAGACATAGAGCATTGAGTAATTATTCTCTACCAATGAGAAGATTCTTATGCAACCTGTGACCCCAGGTTACATAATATATTGCTGCCATGGCATCACACTTACTATTCTCTCTGAGTATTGAGAGATGACCAAATATCATCTAAAATTATATTTCTTATAGCCTTTGGGTAGACAATGAAATCAACTCCCTTATTTGCCCCTCTGAAAAGAATCCTTGGGGGTAGAGTCAAGGCAGCAGAGTAGAAGCAGGGACCTCCTTGAGCTTGCCCCCCAAACTCCTCAAAATACCTGTCAAAATTACTCTAAACAAATTCTAGAGCAGCAGAAGACACAAAATGACAGAGCAAAACAGATTTCCAGCCCAAGACAATCTGGAAGGCCGAGAGGAAGGGTCTATTGCTCTGGGCTCAGAGCACAGCACAGCCCAGCGTGGGCCACACCGGCATGGATGGGGCTAGAGAAGGCCTTAAGGGGCTAAATCACTGGCACCTATGGCGGTTTCCAGACTTTGCAACCCACAAATGCCAAAGATAGCTTCAAAGGTGAGTGAGAAAGTTCTCTCACCTGGGTGAGAGAGGAGGGTGGTCCAGCCCCAGCCCCAGGGAGGTGGCAGCCACTGCCACAGCAGTGGCTGCTTCTGGAGCTCTCTGTCTACAGACAGTGGGGAAATCAAGCAGGTGAGCTGGGTGGCAGTCCTGGGCAAAGAGAAGCACTGGCATGGTGGCGCTTGTGGTGGTTGTGGAGAGGGAATCCTCCTCACAGTTCCAAGGCAGAAAAGAGTCCTTGTTCACAGACCAGAGCACAGGCCAGGAGAGGAGTAAACACCTCTGCTTTGATTTTACCACTTTGGAAAAACTGAAAATTTCTGAAATAGCTGCACAGCACCCCTGAAGCTTGGGGCAGTACACCCTCCACTTAACAAAGAGCTCGAGAGTCAAGTAATTGGCTGGGAAAATGAGCAAACGGGAGAAAGGGAATAAAACTATAGAAAATTACTTTCTTGGTGAAACAGTATTGTTTTATGTCCTTGGTGACAAGGAAGATTAACCAGAGAAAGGCAACAAATTCAAAGCTCCTACATCCAAAGCCTCCAAGAACAATATGAAATGGTCTCAGGCCATGGAAGAGCTCAAAAAGGATTTTGAAAATCAAGTAAGAGAAGTAGAGGAAAAATCGGGAAAAGAAATGAGAGTGATGCAAGAAAATCATGAAAAACAAGTCAACAGCTTGCTAAAGGAGATCCAAAAAAAAAAAAAATGCTGAAAAAAATAATACCTGGAAAGAATCCTTTCAGTTGTAACTTATTTATGCTTTCTGGTATTAGTAATGTTGAGAATATCAATATGAATGTGGCTTAAATTCACCAGTTATTGAACAAAGATCACAATGATTAGGAAAATGGTCTATTGATAGTCTAAGGATTGTGTGGTCTTAGCACACTTCTACTACTGTCACTAGAATGTAAGGTTACTTACAAAGTTCAATGGTACTAAGCTGAGATTGTTAATATATCACATGGTGTAATTGGACCTAAAAAGATCTCTAGTGTCTAGACTAATGGAATGAAACCAATAAAATAAAATTTAATCGAGATCGTAGGATCACAGATTTAATGCTGGAAGAAACTGCAGCAGATGAATATAAAGTCTTGCATTTGGATTCAAATACACTTGGGCACAGTTACTAGAATGTAAGTTTCACAAGGTCATCATGACCTATCTAAACTTCGTAGTCCCCCCCCCTACCCCCCGCCCAGCTACTAATAGAGTCAGCATTTAACGTTTGCTTAATTTAACATGTTTGAATTGTAGATACAAGAAAACAGTTCATTTGAAAATGTCTTTGTTTCCAAAAAACAAAGTCATTGTTTCCAAAATAAGGGAGGTGATAGCCCAATTGAAGACCTCCCTGGACATATTGCTTCTGGAACCCCATTTCAGGAAAGACATCAAAACCTCCCAACTCCTCAGTCTCCCTAAATTCCATGACCTACTTTGGTACTCTATCTCAGCAGCACACACAGAATCTCTATCATTACCCACTTCTTTAATCAAAAATTCTCGTATTCTTTATATCACCCTACTATTCTCTCATTCCTTCTCTCCTTATGTTTCATCTCTGTAAAACCTATTCCTTGCTCTCACTCTGGCCTCCAAGTTCTCCATCCTTCAATACTTTCTCAGGTCATTATTCCTGACTTCATTTTCACCTTTTCTCAATATTTACTCTGTAGTTAACCAATTCAACTCTACACTGTCATCTATTCACAAATCTCTCATGCCTGGGTCTTATTACTTCTTAGCCTTTGCTAAATCTCAGCCCAGGATTACCCCTATTCTTCTCCTCCATTGCTCCTACTCAAAGGCTGGTGAATAGAGCTGAAGGAAGACATACTTATGCTTATTAGACATACTGTTGATTCATGTTTTCCAACTTCAACTGGACCTTTTTATTCATTCATTCCTTTGTGATTCCCTATGTCACCTCAACATTGCCAATATAACCACAATATTATTATCTACTCCGTATCCTCTACACATTCAATAAGTTGCCAAAATTATCTCATTTCCACTTCTACAAAGTTTCTTGTACCAGAATTCTTCTCTCCACTCACACCTTTGTGCAGTCCATCATCACCTCTTGAGAAGATTATTGCAAGTTATTGTAAGTTCTCTGAGAGTAAGGGTTGTTTCATTCTTTTTATTTGTATCCAAAGAACCTTCATTTCCAAGGAAAGTTTCTTTTTTGAAAAACAATCCTCTACACCTTTAAAAAGCAACTTCCGTTGGTGTCCCTGCTGCACACTCCATGTGGATCCTGTCTTTTGGGATAACTGTACGATTGACTTTTATTTTTTTTTTGATTCAGTACAATATATGTGTAGTGCAAATGCTTGTTTTTCTTTAGGATCTAAGGAGAGCACTAGTGTTCTCTGAGACTAGACATATGTTGCTGTCATAAAATGAATGTTGTTTATACAAACCACTGTGAATATGTTTTTTTTCTTTTTTTACACTTTAAAAGATTTCTTTCAAAGGCATTGCTTTTTCTTTCATTGTCTTGTCATGTACAAACTAGTTTCTATTGCTCTCGTCATTAGGAATAACCTTCGACCTTGGCACCATCACTGGGATGATGTATATTTATTTAAAGCACACTTCCCCTATCATATATTTTTTACAATTAAAGCAATTATTTTAAATGTTTGTGACTTTCCTAAAGCCAAAGTTTCTGTTGAAATATGTGTTGACACAACCCATAAATACATGTTGGCATGGTTGTATGTAAATTCCTTCCTCTTGGGGATTTCAAAAGAAGTTTTGATTTTGAATAGCCAATAGCAATGCAGTGCTGTTTATGCCATTAAGGATTAAAGTTAATAAAATTTTGTACAATTTCAAAAAAAGAGGGGGTGTAGTAGGTGCTTAATGAGTACTTGTTGATCGATTGACTGACATTGACAATATGAAGCAGGTACAGAGGAGGGTAGCCAGACTGCTATGATTCCTTGAAATCATTTTGTGAGGATTGAACGGACTATGGATTGATAACTTGGATAAGAGAAAATATTAAGAGAGATATGAAAGCTTTCTTTCAATATTTGAAGTATAGTCAGGTGAACAAGGGATTATACTTCTTCTTAACCTCAAAGAATTAATGTATGAAAGTTACATGCATCCTAGGTAGCCTGAAAGATAAAGCATTCCTGGAGTCAAGAAGACTTCCATTCAAATCCAGCCTCAGACACTTTCTAGCTGTATGACCCAAAGGCAAGTCATAACTGCTTTGTGCCTCAATTTCTTCATCTGTCAAATTGAGATAGAAATTGTGAGGATAAAATTAGATAATACCTATGAGGAAGGATTTATAGATATTGGCAAATTTTTCCATGTCAATGTAAAGAAAATTTTACTAAAAATGTGAGCTATTTTCTGAAGTCTCTTTTAGCTTTACAATTTTGTGAATCCACGTTCACCAAATTGATTGTAGCAGCAAAATAATGTCAAAGGCTCCAGGACAATTACTATAAGGAAATGAGGTATAATTATCATTTTTATTATTGTTACTCATTGTAATCACCATTATCATTATAATTTTATAGAAATAACTATACAAAATGAACACATAAGAATAGAGGCTAGATACATCTCTCTTCCTTCTATTGTCCCCTGATTAGACTTTGAAATTCCCTAGATAAATTTAATGCAGAGAAAGATTGAAGACAAAAGGAAAAGGGGACAGCAAAAGATGAAATGGATAGATAACATCATGGAAATAATAAACACAAACTTGGACAGACTTCAGGAGATTATGGAACAACAGAAGGACCGGGCATGCTATGGTCCATAGGGTCAGAAAGAGTTAGACATAACTGAACAACTGTGTTGGTAAGCAAAATGGGCTCTTAGCACTTAGTTCAACCAAGTGCCCTTGAAGAGTTTGGCTTTTGTTTCCTTGGAGTAATTCAGTGTATTTCATTGAGTCTTACTATGTGCTAAGCCCCAGGCCCAAACCCCTATTAGGTGCTTAGCCAATTCTGGAGTGGAGCTCTCAGGGTCCTAAGGGGAGGGGCTAAAACAGGAGCCAATCATAGGAGCCTAAGTTCTGGTAATTCAGATGACATTTAATGACATCAGAAATACTATAAGAAGAGAAGACAGAGCCATTCATGCAGGGCTCTCACTCGTGCTGATGCGGAGACTCCAGGCAGCTATAGCTAAGAGCCCTCCAGCTTGTAACCCGAATACTGAGACTTTGTTAAACTATGGTAACTATGTATTGGGATTTGAATCAGACAAGGTCTGTCTGTCGATGTTTGTCTTTTGTTTGTATTTTGCCCTGAAGTTCAGGTTGCTGGTTTTTTCCCCTGAACTAAGTGAATGATATTTGTATGCTGAATTAAAGTAAGTTTGTCAACCCCTTAAAGTTGCTTTCCTTACTAAAGCAGATCAAAAGAACCTGTGCTTTTGCAGCATACTGGTAGAGTTCTTGTTGTTGGGCTTGTGTTGGTCTTTCACCCCCACAACAGCTGCTAGCACTATGGTGCCCCAGGAGCAACAAAGGCCTGAAGGAAAACAGGCCAGTGGAATTGCTAGGAGTGGTTTCCCAGGGGCCCACCTTGAGAGATAATCCCTTCTTCTGAGGGCTTAAGCTAATAAGCCTGGCCACGGAGGACTGAGCTGCAGATTTAGCAGGAGGGGCTGGTGAGAAGAAAGAAGAAGCAGACAGCTGCTGCTGCAATATTGATCCAGACAGAGCAGAAGACTGCCTGCATGGGAACTTTGGAAAGCTAAAAGCACTGAGCTGCCTTGGAGCTGACTTTGGTGAGAGGATCGAAATGGTGGAGAATCACCTACATTCCAGCAAAAGCCAGGTGAGGCCAGCTGAAGTTGGAACCCAGGAGCTCAGAGTACAGCCCTGGGGCAAGATGGAAACTGCAGCAAGATGCTGAGTGTGCTTTTTCCCTGCTTTCCCCAGCCAGAGCAGAGAACTTTGAGGTGAGCAAAAAGGTGGATAACCACCTATGTTGCAATCAAGATTCCAGCAGAAGCCAGGAGAGGCCAGCCAGAACTAGACAACCAAGAACCCAGAGGCTTGGAATTTAGCCCTGGGGCAAGATGGAAATTTTGCAGCAAAGCACTGAGTCTGCCTTTTTGGTCACTTCCACTTGGGCTGCTTGGGATCCAGGAGGGAGGCATGGATTTGTTTTTGTTGGGCTGAGGGAAGTGCCTTGGACCCCCAGGGACCCCACCATGTTGGCTTTTATCATCCAGTTGCCCCTCAGGACTTGGAATTGGGGACTGGAAAATAAAGGGGAGAACAGACCCCAAAAGAACTTTGTTTGATCTCTTTATTTGAAATTGGGACTTTGGATGCCAAGTGGAAGCCTGCAATGGCAGTTTGGGGAGGAGACATCCCCAAGAGAACTCTATTTGTTTGCTTGTTTGCTTTAAGACTTTACTAACTAAAGCATGCCCATGCCTCAGGGTACTGGGGAAAAGCTTACAATGGCAGGGTGATGCTCAAGAAGTACTTTATGAGCTAAAGAGATTAACTTGCTTTGACCTAGGGGTGGACATTTGAATTGTAAACCAATATTTGGGAATGTCACTGAATGATATGTTTTTCTTTGTTGTGAATGATATGTTTTAGTTTCCTGTGTAATTGGATCAC
>CM053622.1:689446873-689481250 GCA_028646595.1 Phalanger gymnotis | reverse complement strand
TAATACGAGTTTGGGCCTGGGGCTTAGCATTACTCAAAGCAAAAAAAAAGCCAAACTCTTCATGGGCACTAAGTGCTAAGGAGCCCATTTTGCTTACCAACACAACGGTATATGAGTGGCATGTCAGGAAACACTTGCTTCCATTTGAATTGTCTTAGGAAGATTCTGAATATCATCTGGAAGGATGAGGTGCCAAACACTGAGGTCTTTTATTGATCTAAACTGCCAAGCATTCAAACTCTACTGCAGAGAGTGCAACTACGATGGGCCGGCCACATTGTTCAAATGCCAAACACATGCTTTCCTAAAAGACTATTTGAATGAGAGCTCACACAGGGCAAGCACCCACATGTTGGTCAGAAGAACTGATACAAGGACTCTCTTAAGGTCTCTCTGAAGAACTCTGGAATTGATTGCATGACATAGGAAACATTTGTTCAGGCCTACACAGCTTGGCACACACTCATCAAAGAATATGCTGTGCTCTATGAGCAAAACAGGATTGAAGTAGCTCAAAATAAATGCAAAATGCGCAAATTTTGAGAATCCACCCCCAAATGTTCACACGGCCTGTTTGTGCCTGGCCTGTGCTAGGGCCTTCCAAGCTCATATTTGTTTGATCAGCCACAGTTAGACACACTGTAACTTGGCTCTAACATAGTAATATCATTTTGTTCCTCTTCAGGAACAAAGGACAACAACCAACCATAATCACATGGATTAATAAATCCCAAGTTTATTAAAAGAGTGACACCTAAGGGCCTTTCCCTTTGTAGACTTAAGATTCTATGACTCTAAAGCAAAAAGGTCACTCCCTAGGTAGCACTATATTGTGAGGCACTGTATACATCCCTGAGGAGATAGGATTCATCAAAAGGTTGAGTTGTTTCATTCTCAGCTGCTAGAAACTACTTTTTTGTGGAGAAGCCCAATATAGGATATTACTACAACTGAGGAAGATTGCATAGGTTCCTGGGGAGTTTAGAGTGCCAGTAGTGAGGCTTGTTTGACTCTTCTTAACTTACTTAGTACAGTGTCTAAAATACAGTAAGCACTTAAGTATCTGTTGACTCTTGATTGACTGATTTATACAACAAACCTTGCAAGAAACCCTACCCAGGACAGTGTCATTATAAGTCTAGAGCAAGGGGTCATCAAAACATGACTGAGGGCCAAATCTAGCCTGCTCCCTGCTTTTATATGGCCAAGGAACTAAGAATGATTTGTAATTGTACAAAAGCAGGCAGGTTGGAGTTGGCCATTGGGCCATAATTTGCCCAACCTGGGTCTAGAGGACTATTCAAATACTCAAGGCCAGAAGAGATTCAGCAAAGAAGTATTATCTTTTTTGTTTATGGCCACAGATAAGGGAGAGTTCTTTTGTATTTGTGTGGGAGCCAAAAAAATCTATTCTATTTTACCATTTTGATAGCTTGATTACTTTCATGATAGAAGAAGCCCTTTTCCATTTTTGTAGAAAACCAATTAAAAGCTAAATTCTATTATGCCCATTTTAAACTCTAGGTAGCTCATGTGAAGCAAAGAAAATGATATCAATCAAAAGTTTTCATTAAAAAAATCAAAACCAGTTTGTGTAAACCCAGTGCTTCGATTCTTGGCCAAAGTTTGCATTTGGTACGATGCATACCAAGAACTCTGGGTCCCTGCCCTTATAAATTATTGCTTTTTTTTGGAAAGATTCACTAGTACCAAGTAGGAGGATTAATTCGGGGGCTGTCAATCAGTGAATGGCTAGATTTTTGACTCTCTTTTCACCACAAGGGCATTGTGATTAGAGAAGTTTGCTAACTTTGCATATATGTAGTTAGATTAGAGAGATAAATAGATAGGTAGATAGATAGGTAGATAGATAGATAGATAGATAGATAGATAGATAGATAGATAGATAGATAGATAGATTGATAGATTGATAGATAGATAGATAAATAGATAGATAAATAGACAGATAGACATGTATACGTGTGTGTATGTGTGTGTATATGTGTGTGGGTGCGGGTGTGGGCGTAGGTATGGGCGTGGGTGTGGGTGTTAGATAAAGTTTGCCCCATTGTTGTTGATCAGGAGACCTTTCTAAATGAACCTGACTAAGCTAGTTACTGCATACATCAAACAATCCCACAACATAAAACCCCTGAGAGGGTCAATTGGTGGTTAAACATGGAGTCTATTCTGTTAGCTAGGGCCTAACAACAGACTCATCTTCACACCTACAAAATAGGAAAAGATTTGAAGAGCTGACAGTGGAGGACAGGAGAGGAGGACGGAAGCTATGGAAAAAAATGGAAAGTTCAAGAGTACTGCATAATTTCATTCTGATATACAAAAAGCTAAAGGATTGGACGATATACATAGATGGAAAAAGTTGAGAATTATGTGATATAACCATGTATCAAGAAGAAGGGTTATCTTCCTTGAAAAAGTTAAAACATTGCTGAAGGTCAGAAAAAAAGGGAACTCAGAATATATGATAGCAACCCTACCACTTAATGATGGAAGGATTAAAAGTAAGATGTATGATAGTAAGATATGAACTCTAGTCGAATTTGTGGAGGAAATGAAGACAAGTACAACATTAAGTAGATGGAAAAAATCGTATTGAACAACAAGCCTTTCTGAGTATCTAACGAATATCGCTGTGTCAGCTGCTGGGAATAAAAGTTTAATAAATACAACAATCCTTAATCACAAGGAGTTTACGTTCTAATGGGAAAGTCAACAAGGATGTATATAACTGTATTTGAGAGGCATAGAATAAGCAGTTGAGAGAATGAGGAAAGTCCTTACACAAAAGTAGTATCTTAGCTACATCATGAAGGAAAAGAGTGATTCTGTGAGGTGGATGTGAGGAGGAGTTTGCACGGAAAATAGCAAATATAAATGCACAAAGACTATAGATGGAGTGCCACGGGAGAGCAATAGAGAGAAAGCTAGTTTGGCAGCATCAGAGTACAGGAAGGGAGATAATATACAATGAGGCTGAAAAGGTAAGTTAAGGAAAGCTTTTGAAGGATTATACTAAACAGAAATTCATCTTTGCCAATCTGTTGTCAACTTGATGATACAGTTATGGCAAAAAAAATTGCAATTGACAAAATTATGTATTTTATTATATCTTTGAGATCATTATTTTCTCTCTTCTGGTAAGTGAGAGAAAATAATAAGTTTTATTCTTTAGTAAACTCAGAATCATTCCTATTTAACAGGCTGTCATCTCCATTGACCTCTCCAGTATTCCTCTCCCTAAGACAGAGGCTAGCTAGACTTGAGCATGGCAGGTAGGAAGCTGTTAAGTATTTTGTGTGCAGTTTGCACATAAAAACTTAGAGTTCAGGCTCTTGGGCTTAAAGAAAAAAATTCTGAGAGTCTACTTCATACAAGATGCCCAGGTTAAGGTTAATGGATCCATGCAGCTTGCTGTCTAAGCAAGGATGATCTAGCCTTCTAGTTTCTGGATAAGACTGATAAGGTGCCATGTTTAGAAAACAAAATGGATTCTATCTGTGAACAATCAATGAAGTGTTTGTTTTAGTGATAGAGAAGATAGAAGATTCAAATTTATCTCCAGAATTAATCAACAAAAATGTAACTGACCTTCTGCTTTACAAGATAAAGCAAAAGCATTTAAAAAGCAAGTAGTCCTACTTTCTAGGAGGACAAGAAAACATAGATCTTAATCTTACCTGTTCAAAAGTGGAGTAAGTAAAGGGGGACAGGGATCAATTTTATGTTAGGTGAAAGGAGTCACTTAATAACAGTGGGCTAGGATTTATATAGCACTTTAAGTTTTGCAAAGTGCTTTACCTGTGTTCACATTTCATCCTCATAACAACCTTGCGTTACTGTGATCCCCATTTTAGAGATGAGGGAATTGAGACTTAGAGCTTGTCACTTGCCCAGGGTCTGAGGGAGGACTGAAATCAGTTCTTTTTGACCCCAGTGTTCTATCCACTAGTCATGTAGCTGCTACATTTGTAGGATGGTTTTGCCATTGCTGTTGTATTTTTTACTTGATTTTTATTTTTTAATGGTAGAGTGAGTGAAGAAAAAGAAATGAGAAAATAAAAATAAAGTCCTTTATCATTCCATTAACTCTGGTTTTAGGAAAAGGCTGAAGAAAATGGGGGTAAAAGAAGGGGAACTGTCATTTTTCTGTTTTTTGAAATCTTATCTATCCTTTGCTACCCAATTAAAATGCATCAGCTACTTTTTGTAGTATCCAAGAAATATCAAATATTTTGTAGTATCAAAATCAAATAAATTGTGACAAATGCACGCAGTGGGAATATTATTGTCCCCTAAAATGGATGAATATGATTCATAGAAGCATGGGAATACCTAAGTGGACAAAGTAGGCAAGCAGAACAATGAAAAGAATATACAAAATACCTAAAACAAGGTAAATGGAAAGACCATAAAAACAAAATTGAAACTGATAATCATATGGACGTTTAATCAGTTTGGCCCACAGAAGAAATGTAAGAATGTGACTCCTTCTCTTCTTTACAGAGGTGGGGACATATGGGTGCAAAAACTTGCATACACTTCTTTTGTTTTTTAATTCTTGGTCATAAAGGATAGCTGCGAGAGGCAAAACGAAATGCATACATTGGTAAATGAAAATGATATGTGAAAATGAAAATATGCATACAAACCTTTAAATTTAAAGTAAAATCTTAAACCATCTACTATGGCTTTCCCCAATTGCAAAGTTTCTCTCCCCTAAGCCTCATACGTTATGAAGAAGTTATCAGTCATCCTTGAATTTATATTATGAATCCTAGGTATCTCAGCAATTATTTTCAGACATTACACTCTCTACTAAGAGAGTTTTCCTCCATATCTGAGGACAAAATTGAGTGGAGCAGTAACTCCTGGAGGACCATCATGCAGGTTTATAATGATTCAAGCAAAGGTCTTTTTTCTCACTAAAAGACTGAAAATCTTCCAAAGAGAGCACCTCACCTCCCTCCATCCCTATTAGAGGCATGTATAGATTGTGAATCCAGACAAGGTATATAGAAACACTCAGTCAATGCTCAGCTTCTTTAAGATCCCCAGGCAGACACTACCATGGGCAGGGACAATGATATGCACAATAAAAAAAGATCTTATTTTTCCTAATGTTATAT
The DNA here is from genome assembly GCA_028646595.1 of Phalanger gymnotis. Lineage (NCBI taxonomy): Eukaryota > Metazoa > Chordata > Mammalia > Diprotodontia > Phalangeridae > Phalanger > Phalanger gymnotis. The sequence goes on along the minus strand of CM053622.1, from coordinate 689,476,100 downwards.
ACACACATGCAATAAAAAATAACAACAAAGAAATTAATTTTTCCCTGTTCTACTTCATAGTTGTTGCATTTCTTTTGCCAGTTTTAAATCCCTGTTGTTGTCATTGTCATCATCATTGTTATTTTATCAGAAGTGTGCATGGTATATAATACATGTAATTATATGGAAGGAAGCTACCAAATCAGGCAATTCACAATTCATGGAAAAATATTGCCAGATGGAGAAGAGAGGCTTTTTGAAACGCCAACTTTCTTCCACAGTAAGAGACTCACCTTTAACAGTTGGATAATTTGTGTGTATTCTAGTCACTGCTGTGGAAGAAAAGGTAACAGAAAAAGAAAAACAGATATCATGTAAAATCCTGGTAATGTATGTGTGTGTGTATGTATACTTCCCCTGTATTGTGAAAAATCACAGACCTGCTTCTGTTTATTTAAAGGAGCATGCAACCAGCCTCACTTTTTTTTACAAGTAAGTGACTATGAGTGTGGAGTACTGCATACATATACTGTCAGATTTTGTTGATATATTGGTTTTGCTGAATGGTTTTTATTCATTCTTTTATTATTTTTTACATTGGATGGCTCACTGGGTAGGTGAAGGAAAAGAAGGACTATTCTGGGAATGAAGGTGATATAAAAACAGCAGATACCAATAAATCATTATAAGGTTTAAGAGAAAATGTTCAGAGTCATAAAAAGCCCCATGCCTGCCTTCACCTTAGTCTCATATTAGAGTTTTCAGTCAAATCCACATGCTGATTCCACTCCAGGTGACACAGTTCCAAACACATTCTCTCATCCAAGTAAGTCCATAAGTAAACAAGTACTACTTAAGCACCTACTATGTGCCATGCACTGTGCAGAGATGTATCCTACCCTTGACAACAAGTACAAAGTGTGATGATGTGACATGTACAAAATAAGAACCCCTCTATAACTATTTAACACAACCCTATATTCCATCTGGTTCTTGATCTTTGCCAATAGATAGGTGGTGGTTCAGTGGATAAAGTGCTAGGCTTGAGATCAGGAATACCTTAGCTCAAATCTGGCCTCAGACACTTACTAAAAGCATGGTTCTAGGTCACTTAATCTCTTTTTGCTTCATTTTCTTCAGGTATAAAAATGGGAAAAATAAAAATTGTTGTTAGTATCAAATGAGATAATGTTTGTAGACAGCACTTTGCATAGTACCTAGTACATAGTATACTGTACAAATGCTTATTCTCTCTCTGCCTCCCAAAAGATACACCAGAATCTGGAGTCTAGTAAGTACGGACAGGGTTTTTGAAATCCCAGTAAGCCACTAGGTTATGAGGGACAGCATAAGCTAATAAAAAGAAAACTAGAACGAAATTAACACTGTAATAGAACAAGCAGAGATATAGTTAGTATCAGCTCTGTGATCTTACACAAATTATTTGAAGTCTCAGATTCTCAATTTAAAAAAAATTATTATTGAATATTTTTAGTTTTCAACATTGATTTCCACAAGATTTTGATTTACAAATCTTCTCCTCATTTCTACCCTCCCTCCCACTCCAAAACGGCACATATTTTGATTGCCCCTTTCCCCAGTTGGCCCTCCATATTTTGCCTTGAAGAATTATACTCAGTTTTGCTGGGCAGGTGATTCTTAATTTTAATCCTAGCTCCTTTGACCTCTGGAATATCATATTCCATGTCCTTCAATCCCTTAATGTAGAAGCTGCTACATCTTGTGTTATCCTGATTGTGTGTCCACAGTACTTAAATTGTTTCTTTCTGGCAGCTTGCAAAATTTTCTCCTTTACCTGGGAACTCTGGAATTTGGCTACAGTATGTATTCCTAGGAATTTTCTTTTGGGGATATTTTTCAAGAGGTAATCAGTGGATACTTCCAATTTCTATGTTACCCTCTGATTCTAGAATATTGGGACAGTTGTCCTTGATAATTTCTTGGAAGATGATGCCTAGGCTCTTTTTTGATCATGGCTTTCAGGTAGCCCAATAATTATCTCTCCTGGATCTGTTCTCCAGGTCAGTGGTTTTACCCATGACATATTTCACATTGTCTTCCACTTTTTCATTCCTTTGTTTCTGTTTTATAATTTCTTGATTTCTCATAAAGTCACTAGATTCCACTTGCTCCAGTATAATTTTTAAGGTGGTATTTTCTTCAGTGGTCTTTTAGAACTCCTTTTCCATTTGGGTAATTCTGCCTCTTAAGGCATTCTCCTCATTGGCTTTTTGGAGCTCTTTTGCCATTTGACTGAGTCTATATTTTAAGGTGTTATTTTCTTTAGTATTTTTTTGGATATCCTTTAGCAAGTCATTGACTTGTTTTTCATAATTTTCTTGCATCACTCTCATTTCTCATCCCAATTTTTCCTCTACTTCTCTTACTTGCTTTTCCAAATCCTTTTTGAGCTCTTCCATGGCCTGAGAACAATTCATATTTTTCTTGGAGGCTTTTGATGTAGGCTCTATGACTTTGTTGACTTCTTCTGGCTGTGTGTTTGGATCTTTTTTGTCACCAGAAAAAAAAGATTCGATAGTCTGAGTATGAGTCTGGGTCCTTTTGCACTGGCTACACATGTTCCCAGCCAACTACTTGGCCCTTGAGCTTTTTGTCAGTGTATGACTGCTTTAGAGTAGAGAGTACTTTGTCCCAAGCTTTAGGGGCTGGGCTGCTGTTTTCAGAGCTACTTCCACTCCACACTCACTGCAAGCTCTGCCACAGCAGCACTCCTTCTCCTCCAAGAACCTCCAACCACGACCATGACCAAAATCCAAACAGGGCAAAGCAAGAGAATCCTGCAAAGCACTCCTTGCACTCCTGCTCTGATCTACCGCTTGATTCTTCCCACTGTGTGAGCCTGGGACCAGAGGTGCTTCCTTCTGCTGCTGCCTGCCACCTCTGCAGCACCCAGGGCTGGAGTCTGACAGCATACTTCTCTCTCCCAGATCCAACAGTTTTCCTGCTAACCTGCTCCATTGTCTTTGGTGTTTGTGGGTTGAGAATTCTGATAACTGCTACAGCTCAGTGATTCATGGCCCTAAGGCCTGCTCCGCAGGACTCCTAGGTGGTGTCTGTACTGATCTGGCTCAGCCCACACAGGGCTGTGCTCTGTTCTGCTCCCAGCATGTGCAATAGACCCTCCCTAGTGACCATCCAGGCTGGAAACTTGTTTCCCTCTGTTATTTTGTGGGTTCTGTAGCTCTAGGATTTGTTCAGAGCCATTTTTACAGGTGTTTACAGGGATTTGGGGGAGAGCTTGTTTTCCTGTTTTCCAGCCGCCATCTTGTGCAAGTCTGAGATTCTCAACTTACCACAACTGAAAGACAGAGAGAGTAATGCTTATCCTACTTATCTCACAAGTCATTTAATAATCCAATGATCATTGATTAAGTGACTACTTTGCACTAGATATCATGCCGGGAACTAAAGATACACACCCAAAATTAAGGCAAAACATGCCCCTAAGGGGCTTACATTCTATCCAAGGATTATTACACGGTGATTTGGGGAGAGAAGGGCACTAAAAATGAGGAATTTGAAAAAGTCCCATTTGAGGAGATAGCCCTTAAGCTAAGCATTATAGGAAGTCAGAGGTTCCAAGAGGCAGGAATAAGGAAGGAGAGCAATCTAGAAAGGAACACAATCTTGTACAAAGTCTTGAGGGTGGAAGATGGAATGTTTTAAATGTAGAACAACACATGGGCCATTTTGGTTAAAGTACATAAGGGACATAATATGTAATCAACTGGGAAAGTTAGACTGGAGCCTGACTGTGATGTGTTCGAAATACCAAAAAGAAGAGTTTGCATTTTTTTTTCTAAAGCTAATTGGAAGATGCTGAAGCTTCTTGAGCAGAGGATAATTTGATCAGAGCTACACTCTAGGAACATCAGTTTATAAGGAATATGATGGGTGGGTTGGAAAGAGAAGATGTTATATACAGGGAGACCAATTAAAAAGTCATCACACAGGAGCAGCTAGGTGGTGCTAGGTGGTGAGTAGAGCACCAACCCTGGAGTCAGGATGACCTGAGTTTAAATCCAGCTTCAGACACTTGACACAGTTACTAGCTGTATGACCTTGGGCAAGTCACTTAACCTCAATTGCCCTGCCTTCCCCCCTCCAAAACAAAAGTCATTATACTTCTGGGAGCCAAGATGGCAAAGTAATCAGTAAGTCATTCTCACTCTCCCTTACTGACCGCTAAAAACCCAGAAAATATCACCCCAGGAAAACTCCTGGAACAGCAGAGCAAGCAGAAAGATGGGATGCAGCAGTCTTTTAGCCTGGGAGGATTGGAATTAATGGAAAAGGTACTCTAGTTCTGGTGGAAGGGGAGAAGTACAGGACAGGAGGTGTCTCAGCAAGTCAGAAGCAAGCCCCACCTCAGCAAACCAGAGGGAGATCATGAGCCCCAGGCTGGTGAAGCAGGCAAGTGCCAACACTTTTCAGATGAATAAATTAAAGCTATCTATGCTCATATAAAAATGCTCTAAATCACCATTGATTAGTGAAATGCAAATCAAAACAGCTCTGAGGCATCTCATCACACATCACACAGATTGGCTAACGTGATGAAAGAGGAAAATGACAAACATTGGAGAAGATGTGGGAAAATTGAAATGCTGATGCATTGTTGGTGGAGTTGTAAATTAATCCAACAATTCTTTAGAGCAATTTCAAACTATGCCCAAAGGGCTATAATACTGTGCATACCCCTTGACCCAGCAATACCAATACTAGGTCTGTAGCCCAGAGATCATGAAAAATGGGAAAAGGACCTACATGTACAAAAATATTTATAGCAGCTCTTTTTATGGTGGCCAAGAATTGGACATTGACGGGATGCCCATCAATTGGGGAATGGCTGAACAAGTTGTGGTATATGAATGTAATGGAATACTATTGTGTTATAAGAAATGATAAGCAGGCAGACTTGAGAAAAACCTGAAAAAACTTACATGAACTGATGCTTAGTCAAGTGAATAGAACCAGGAGAACATTGTACACAGTAATAGACACCTTGTGCTATGACTAACCTTGGTAGACAGCACTTCTCAGCAATGCAAGGATCCTAAGACAATTCCAAAAATCTTGATGGAAAATGTTATCCACATCCAGAAAAAGAACTATGGAGTCTGAATGCAGATCAAAGCATATTATTTGTGCACTCTCTCTCTCTCTCACTCTCTCTCTGTCTCTCTCTCTCTTCTTCTTCTTCTTCTTCTTCTTTCTCATGGTTCCTTCCATTGCTTCTAATTCTTCTTTATGATACTACTAATGTGAAAATATATTTAATATGAATGTATATACAGAGCTTCTATCAGATTGCATGCTGTCTTGGGGAGGGCAAAGAGAAGTGAGAAGGAAAATATATAAAAGTCAAAATCTTATGAAAGTGAATGTTGAGAACTAAAAAATAAATAATTTTTTTAAAAAGTCATCAATGTAGTTCTCTGAGTAAGAAATAATGGGGACCTGTGCTAGGATAATTGTGGTGTGAGTAGAAAGAATGGAATGGATAAAAAAGGTGTTGAAGAAACAACAAGATATGGAAAATGATTGGCTATAGAGGGTAAAGAAGAATAAAGACTTAAGGATGACTGTGAAGTTATGAACCTGAGTAACAAGAAGTGGTTTCCTTAACAGAAACAGAAAAACAAGTAGAAAGGGTGAATATGGGGAAAGATAACACATCCTTTTTTAGACATTTTGAGTTTGAGACCTGAGACTTTCAGATAAGTGTACCAAGCACTCAGTTTGTGGTGTGAGATTGGAGCTCTGCAGAGAGAATAGGGTCTGATAAATTGATCTGAGAATTATCTGCTTAAAGTAGCTGAAGCCTGATTGGAAGGAAAATAAAGAGAAGGGGAAGGAGGAGAAAAATAAGGACAATGAGGGGAACAAGAAGTAGAAGGAGGAAGAATATGAGGCCCAGGACATAACCCTAGGATATACCCATACATGGGGACAGGACATGGATAACTACAAAGGAAACAAGTAGAAAAGGAACTACAAAAGAGAACTATAATACAAAGAGTGTGCGTGCACACGTGCACACACACACACACACACACACACACACATGCATGCACACACACGCACACCCAAAACAACAACAAAAACAAAACAGGGAGGGAAGAGTATACAAAAAGAGAGGGTGAGTTTAACAGTGTCAAATGCTGCAGAAAAGTCAAGAAGTGTGGGAACTGAGAAAAGGCCATTGGATTTACCAATAATCACTGGTAACCTTGCAAAAATGAAGTTCGGTCAAATGGCAGAAACAAAACTTTGGATGACGGTGGAAAATGAATAGGATGGGAGAAAGTTGTTGAGGTGGGCATAGATTGTCTCCACTCCCAACCAGCAAATGGGAAGAGACAGAAAAGGGTGGAAAGATACAAAGTGATTACTTAAGGAGATGCAAGAGTTCTTAAAGTTGAAGGAGACTGATTAGATCCAGGTAAGTTTGTAGGAGAGGAGTCAACATACAGAGAATCATAATTTTTTCACTGAGGTCCTCTGCTAAGAGAAAGGGAAACATGGAATATGGATGACCTGAGGCAAGGAGGAAAAGTTTGGAATGAATGCTGAGTGGAAAAGGAGAGTCAATCAGGAACAAAAGGCTAAAAAAAAAAAAAAAGATCAGCATGTGGTAACAGGACCCAGGTGAGATTAGAAGGCATAAACTTGTCATGGACCTTTTCAGTACAATGTATATGACTTCCAAATACTTCTCAGTGAGCAGGGGTAGACAAGGCAACTGAGTAATTCAGAGTTGGGGACAGATGTAGTTATACATACATATATATATAGACTCAAATAAGGACCACAATATTTTTTCTACCTTGCTCCATTAGGTGCTTGTATTCCTTGCAAGTAGGGATTGTAGGGTCTGCATATAGTGAGCACTTAATAAATGTTTATTGATTGATTCACAGGAGTGAAATGATTTGTAACCTTAAGATGCTATAGAAATATTATGACTACTATTATTAAGGTTTTTATCTCTCTGAAAGGCTCAGGTTAGATAGGCATCTCAATAGCCCAAAATGGCCTAAAATCATGTACTGAAAAGGCTTCTCAGCAATAAATAATGTTACAAAGTTTATCACAAACAAGCAATTTATTCTGGCCCTTTCCTAAATAGAGGCTGAGTACAAAGCCAGCAACATGACCCAAAGGACTCTTGATAAAAGATCAGTCAATCTTTAATCTCTCAAAGCATTTGGGAGTTTGGGGCCAGTGGGGTCTCCAATCCTGTGGCTCAATTCCAGGGAGTAAACAGTTGAGTTGCTAAGGAGAAACCGTCAAGTTTCAAGATAAAACAGTCTTCAAAAGGGGACTATTTTGCTTCTGAGAACTGAAAGATTAACTTATGCATGTCATAATTGCAAGACAGGCTCCATTAGAAATGTAAGAAATGACCTCTCCTCTGTGTGTGTATGTGTGTGCGTGTGTGTGATTTAAACTTTTCTCTTAAATAAAGGACAAAAAAGTAAGACTACTTTTTCATGCTTAGAGCAGAAAGACCTGTCCTGATCCAAGACAAAAACCTCTGAGTAAACGGCTTTACTGATTTAATTGATTTAATTCCCAGCTGTTTTGGTGTGATATACCCTTTGCAAAGGTTAGAAATTCCATCTGCCTATCCTTTCATCTGAGACTCTGGGAAGTCTCAGCTGCAGATGTGGCAGTCCCAGTGCAAAATAAGTGCAAGCAAAAGCTGTTTCCTCTCCAGTCAAAGCTTAAGATGGCTTGGTCTTAAAGAGAGAGAGAGAACGAGAGAGAGAGAGAGAGAGAGAGAGAGAGAGAGAGAGAGAGAGAGAGAGTCCAGGTACTCCTGGACCATTTCTTTTTTCTTTTACAAAATGCTCACTGTTTCCATAAATAAGAACATGATACTACCTATACAGGGCATTCCTGCAGATAACCTTGAAAGAACCTCTCCAGGCAGCTTATCTTCTGATCTCTGCCTTGCCAGAGTGTAATCGAGACCTTGTCTCATCCATTCCTTCCACTTAACTTTCAGCATAGTTTCAGCATAAATCACTGAACGAATGGCCCTGGAGTTCCAGTTGGGAGCTGTTTGTTCCCTGCTTTTTCCTCAAAATTTAGGACTGGATCAGGTGTATCCCAAGCTTAAGATTTCAGAAAATAAATCTATTTAGCCTCTACAAATATAGGCAGATGTCCCTGTTATGAACTGTGAGATGCCTGAGACAGGCTCATATGCTCTGTGAAAGTTTCTTGATAACATAAGATCCAGAAAGGAAAGGGTCATTTCAGTTTTGTCTTTGTACTTCCAGTACCTAGCATAGGGAGTGCAAACAACATCAGGTCAAATTCTGATTTAGAAACTGCTCTTTTGGGGATTGCGTAAAGGTTTTTAGTGCTTGCTTGGGTGGTTTAGGATGGTTTCTACAGCTTTCTTTCCATCATCCCCTGGTTCTGGGATTAGCACAAAGTGGTCTCTGGTGCACTTTCTCTGGTTTCATTTATGGGGCCTATTCAAATGGAAAGTTGTCAACTCAGGAGCTGTTATTAGTGGGTGCTAGTCTTTAATTGATTGACATCCTCATCAATCATAGTGTGGCTCCATGAAAGTGGCATTCCCTTCTTCAAATGAGAACAATGGCATTTGGTTTTGTGTCTCCAGTGGTGTCTCCTCACAAGTAAATACTGGGAAGTCTGCTTCTGGGAGAGTCATAATGACATGGAATGAAAGTGCCTCCAAGAGACTGGAGTATTCACGAAATTCTGTAGCTAGTTGAAATTGGCTAATTTTGTGGTGAAAAGGAGGCTCTTTGACTGGCTATGAAATCATTCAACATCTGTCAGCCTTTGCGTAGGCTATTTTGGCCATTCCCTTCACCTCATCACTCTTGGGGGATGTCAGTGAATCCCCCACTTATAGCTCTAGTGAGAGACAATATTGTAACAGGAAAGGCCTTACAAAGACTTCTCCCCCTTTGCGGTTATTTGGCCTCAATGAATGAATCTGTCCTTAGCCTTTATAGTGGTTCTTTTCTGATATGGGTGAGGGAAACGGCACTCATGACCTCGTGAGTTTTGAAAGGCCAGGATATTTCCTTGGCCAGAATCCAGGTTTTCAGCAAGTACAACATTGATGACCTGAGGAGCAAGGAGCAGATTTCAGCACTGACCTTCCAGAACCCAGCCCAGCAATATCTGAGACAAAGATTCATCCCTAGTCATGCTGAATCAAGATGTGAACTTAGTAGGACCAGTGTTATGTAAGAACTGAGCCAAGTTAAGACAACTCTTCCCAGAAACTAAGGTGGTATAGGGGAAAGTTTAGATCATGGTATTGAGGGAGAGATTTGCACATTTTTTGCTTGCTATAACTTCAAAGTATATATCAGTGTCAAGGACATTTTTGTAATATGAGGAAGACATGACCACATTTGTAGGTTAAAAAGGAGCCAATGAAACGGGAGAGGTTGAATATGCACAGGAAAGGGAATAATTGGTGGAATAAGGTCCAGAAAAATCCAGAAGGGAATGGCCTCATAAAGGAAATGCACTGTTATGTGCAGGGAACATAGGCCACTTTGGCTTGACTATAGAACCTTTGATAGGGATATATATATATATATATACACTCTGGAAATATAGAATATAAAAAGGTTTAAATGTCAGATAGAGTAGTTTCTAATTTATCCTGTAGCCAACAGTGCTTCCTGAGCAGTGGAGCAACATGATCAAACCAGCTCTTCACATTGCTATTTGCTCTGAGGGGTAGCTGGTGTGCCCTGATTTTAAGGAGGCATGACCACCCAAGAGAAGCCTGGTTCTGAGAAGGTGAGACTTACTTCCTTTGAAAAGGAATTTTCTGAGGTGGGCGAAGACAGTGCAAGGGATGGGGAGAGCAACTATCTTCAAGGACAATGGGAGGACTGGAGAAGTCAAAATAGACAGCCTCTACCAAGTTTTCGGGGTCATTGGTCTCTGTGTCATATAAGGTTAGATTAGGAATAACTGGCAACCTTTAAGAGCAATTTAAGTAGAATGGGGAGTGCTGAAATGATGGAAATCCAGATGGAAAGGAGTAAGGTTTGAAGACAGACAGGAAGCAGAGGTAGCAAATATAACTACTCTTCAAAAATATCTTCAAGTAAAGAGAAACAAATAGGCAAGATGGTAGCTTGGGGAAATAGCATGGTCAAGGACATTTTGTTTTGTTGCTGCTGCTGCTGCTGCTGCTATTACGTGAGAAAGACATGACCACATTTAGAGGCAAAAAAGGAGCCAGTGAAATGGTAGAGACTAAATAAGCAAGAGAGAAGGAGCAATCGATGAAGCAAAGTCCAGGAAAAGCCAGAAGGGCATGGAATCAACAGTAAAGACTGAGGAATTGGACTTTTAAAAGAGACATGAGATTACTTTCTCAGAAACAAAAGAGATGGAAGATACAGGAAAATTTTGAAATGGAGAGAAATGTAATTGGTCAATTCATGTTAGATTACATAAATATTCTTAGAAGTAAAGTCATTTTCTGAGGAAAAGGTGGGAGTTAAATTAGGGAATAGAGAAAAAATGTTTTAACAAATCAATGAACAATGTATTGGAGTATCAACAAGAAACAGGAATAAAAGCTTTCCAAGTGGCCTTCAAGGGCCCTAGTGAAGCATGATAACTTCAATTTCTAAGGGACTCAATAAGCAGTTCTATGACAGGCTCTAGCAATAATTAATGGTCCAAGCTTGGAAGAGAAGAAATCAGAAGGTGAAATTTTAACGAGCATTGGGTACTAACAAGGTAAGCATTGAGAAAGTCAAAGGATTCTCAGGTGTTAGAGCATCTTTGAAATAGTTGCTTATGGAAACCAGCCTAAGAAGTAAGTCAATCCAGGAAGGTAATAGGATGAAAATAATTATGAGACAATCAATCAGAAGTCATAAGGAGTATTAGAGTGAGCTAAGTAGGATTAGAAGAGTGGGAGAAGTTTCATTATTTGTAAAATGAGAAGGTTGGACTAGATGATCTTTAAGGTTGCTTCTATTTCTGAATCTTTGGTTTTTTATGAGAGATTAAAAAAGCAATGGTTTCAAGAGCTCCATGTTGAACAGAAGGATTGCAGGAGATAGAATTGAAGAGAAGACTAATGTAGGTAAATCCTGGGAAAAACAGAAGAATGTGCTGGAGGTCAGTGGAAGACAGCAAGTAAGATAGGGGAAAAGTAAAGTAGGCAGATAGCATAGACTTCAAAAATGATTTTGATGTACTTTCAACATTATCAGTCAATAAACATTTATTAAATATTGAATATCTTCTAGAGAATGTGCTAAATGCTAGGGATTCAAAGAAAAAGCGAAAAACAGTCCCTAATGGCAAAAATCTTACATTCTAATGAAGAAGTTTATCATCTGATTGAATTCTTATAAAACAACATTGGATGAATAATCTTTGGATAAAACTTATTTTCATTTAAAATAGCTTGGCTTAACCAATTGTTCTTTTTTCTCAATATCCTGAGGAAAATGGGCTAAGACTATTTGACCCTACTCCCCTCATCCCTCATCCTTGGAGATAAGGAATTTGCAATGTCTGACTAATTATTCTCCCTAAACCCTTTAATGTCAGAAATGATCTTCTGGGAAGAAAAAAACCGGGAGGGACTGTAGGCAATGTTTGGAACCTAGGTGAGCATACTTATATCTAGGCAAAATGCCATTACACCTAACATTCTAAAACATTCTATGGTTAAAGTTTTCTTCAGAAAAATGATCTTACATTTACCCTTGATAATGAGTTTGCTCTCTATGGGTCCTATTGTATGTGTTATAATGAAAGGAAACTGCTACGGGTGCCAAAAACCTGAAGCCAACTGTCCACTGCTGAGATGCTAAATAGGCAGGATTTCTAATTGTGAGCTTCTTTTGTCTTTATAGAGGTCACCATAAAGGGACAATCTAGAGAGAGATGATGCCTACTAGTGAGGAGTGATTATTCAGCGTCATAGTCAGCGTGAAGAAACTCATACAGTATCTTAGCATGAGCCAAAAGGTGCTGATTATAGGACTTTATAATAGTAAAATGGGTCAAAGCTAAGAGAGAGAGAGAGAGAGAGAGAGAGAGAGAGAGAGAGAGAGAGAGAGAGAGAGAGATCTGGGGAAGAAAAGAAAGATTAATGAACCCCCAAAAATGATGGTGAAGAGACTGACTTCATTTTGATCATGGATTCCTTTTATGTTTCATGGAATGAAAATGTGGTTCCTACCTTAGTATCTCTAATATAATGTTTAACCCCCATACAGAATTTTATCTTTGTTTTAGTGCCACTGAAAATTTTTATTAATTATTTGGATGAAGACATAGATGGCATGCTTATCAAATTTGAGGCTATATCAAAAGGAAAGAGATGGATAATCTATTGAAATAAGGAAGATTACAAAACATCTGTACAGAGTAGAAAAATGAGAAGTAAGTTTCTAGAAGTCCCTCCAAAAATAAAAAGATAAAATGTGATATGCATAAATGTAAGGGTCTTCATCAAAAATCAATAGGGACTGTCCAACAAAGATGGTGGAGTAGGAGGAAGCATCACAGCCCAGCTCACCCTTACCTGTACCCCACCAACTAATCCAACGAAGACCTACAAAATGCACCAAACTGAGTACTGATTGGGAAATCTAAGGAAAAATCACAGTGATTGATTTTTTTCCAGTCTAGATTAGCACAGGGAGACAAACAGAAGATTGGACAGTGAGGATGGGATGTAGTCAGGAGGGCACCACATAGAGGCTCCCTGTATAGGGACTGAATTAGGATTATAGCTGTGTACTAGGGGAAATAAAAGGTACCAGGTAGAGCTTGCAGATGTTTCATACTTGCAGCCTGAATAAGTGCCAAATGGCAACCCTGTCACTTGTATACCAGAGCTTGGGTATAGATCCACAGTGCCCTGAGAAGGAGACCTGCGCCAATACCTAGAGGTATTGTGCCAAAGTAAGGAGAAGTCTTGAGACCTAAGCCTAAGTATTAGGTAAGGAATTGGAATAGAAACAAGCAGCTGCTATGTAACATTGATCTAAGCCAGGAGTCTCTAATCTACCTCCTACCTCAATATGAAGCTTTCAGTTGAATAATCAACAAAGTGAGTCTGGAGCAAGAGAAATCTTGCAGTCATGTCATTCTGAATCTGGAGAGCCTACCCAATAGCTTATGCTAGCCTGAGCCATATTCCAGTCTACTTGGGCTCCAACCAGAAACAAATTCATTGTTGTGTTGCCCAGACAAAAACATTAGTCAGGAGCTTGCAGAGCTAAGGCCAGAAGGTCAGCAACCAGAATTCACCCTGGATCAGACATCTTGGGGCCCATTGAAAGGCTACAGGTCCCCAGACTAAGCTGTCCCTAAGATCTTCCAGAAGTTTGCCCTAACAAGAAGTCTAGCCTTACCACAAAATCCTAATTATGGAATCAAAGCTGAAAGAAGAGTAAACAAAAGAAGAAGAAGAACGAGAAAAAGAAGAATACCACAAAAAGATATTATAGTATCAGCAATGCCAAAATAAATTAAAAAAACCTCCTAAAAAGAGAATGACTCCAAAACATTTCCAAAGCCCCAAATAAAAATACAGTTTGGGCACAAATTTAACTAGAATTCTTGGAATGAGTGAATCAAGTGGGTTTTTTCTAAGAGTTTGGAATAATTTTATAAACAAAATGAAAGTGTAAAGAGTTACAAAATTCTTTGCAAATTGCAAAAAAAAATGAGACACTGCAGGAAGATCTGGAAAGAGAATTAAGAGGTAAGTCCAAGGAGTACTTTACTCAAGCAACAAAGTTCTTGAAAATTAGAATGTATCAATGAGAAGTCAATGATTCTATGAGACAAGATATATCAAAATAAAGTCAAATGGCTAAAAAGCATTTTATAGCATAAAACAATCAAGAAAACAGAACAATAAAAAAACTGAATTTAAGAATCAATGGACTACCCGAATACCATGATCAAACAAAAAACTTAGACATATTTCAAGAAATCATGAAATAAAACTTCCTAGATCATTTAGAATCAGAGGGCAAAATTTAAATTTTAAAAAGCTCTATTGATCACACAAGATTTAGCAGCCACCATCATAAAGGAGTAGGAAACCTGGGCTGTATCCCAAAAAGTAAAAAATAACTTACAACCAAGAATAACTTACCTAACTAAACTGAATATAATCCTACAGTGTGAAAATAGACCTTTATTGAAATAGAGAATTTCCAAGCATTCCTGATGAAAAGAATAGAAACTTTCAAATAAAAACACAAGAGTCAAGAGAAATACAAAAATGGCAAAAGATAACTAGAAACGGGAAGGGAATAAACTTCATATGAAGATTTTTAGAGTGGAGGCAACCACTGACTTCCTGAGATGTCCCATTCCACTTTGGGATGTCCAAGGTCACACTTTAAGATAGCTCTAATTGTTGAGGTTGTATGAGGTTTTTTCCTCATAGCCAACCTAAATTGCAATAGCTAATTTTTCTATTTAGAAATGAAGTCTTTAAGGTTTGCAAAGGACTTTACATTATCCTCACAGCAATTATGTGACATGGAAGGGAGAAATGATCATAAAAATGTCCCTTCAGAATCCTAAAATTATCAGGAGTAATAAGGGAATCAAAAAAATCAGAGAGTTTGGAAATGTTTTTATTATAAGTTAATGATCTTAAAAGAAGAAAGGAAAGGAATACAGGGGAAGGAAGAATGGGAAAATTATTTCATATAATTGGAGTATGAAAGCAGAAGATTATACAAACAAGAAAGGAAGGATAGGGGAATGGGCAACTCTTGAGCCTTACTTTCATCTGAACTGCTCAAATAATAATAATACACACACATTTGGGTACAGAAATATATTTCATTCAAGAGGAAAACAAAAGGGGAAGAGGAAAGTGGAGAAAAAGAGGGAGGGTAAATGCAGGGAGGAGTTAGTCATAGGCATAATAAATTCTAACCACAGAGAGTCAATTACAAACAGGAATTTAAAAGGAAAAAAGAAGAATTTGTGATTGGACTCTAGGTGAAGGAAAGAGAAGGGGAACAGCTGGGCAGACACAGATTGCATTGTTTACATAACTGATACTGAACACTCACCTTCATCTTCTCCTTTAGAAAGAGGGAGTATGAGGAAAAGAGTAAAAGTATAAGAGAAGAGAACAGAGGGAAGTAAACAACTGATGATCACATATGTGAATGTGAATGCATTGAACTCACCAATAAAATGGGAGAGGATAATGCAATGGTTTAGAAAGCAGAATCCAATAATAGTTTTTAACAAGAAAGACACTCAAAACAAAACGATCCGTACAGAGTTGTAATGTTAATAAAATATGAATATCTTCCCCACCATCAATAGGCCTCACATGGAGCCCATTAAGGGAAGCTTGATTAGAGGAGGCTTATTTGTAGGGACACCACACTTTTGCTAATTTTAAGAAGGCACTGATTCACAAGGATTAAGATGCCCTTTGGCTCTGAAGAAGTGTATATATACTCTGAGCTTAGCATTTTGCTTTGGGGGCTCACTCATTGAAAGAGTGTGTGATTTAGCCAGATGAGACTCTGGGTAGCTGTAAAAGACCCCCCCCCCCAGCTTTAAAAACCCAGATGTTAGTGCTTCTCTCTCTGGTGACTATGTATATATTGCTTTCAGTCAGACATTTGGAAGCCCTGTCTGCTGGTCTTTCTTTCTCTGTTTGTATTTGCTCTGCTTGTAATTTCTGTTTGTATTTTCTCTGAAGTTCAGGGTGCTGACTTTTCTCCTGAACTAAGTGAATGATATATATGTTTGATTAAAGTAAGACTATTGACCCCTTTAAAGTTGCTTTCCTTTAGAAAAGCAGATCAAAGAACCTATGCTAGCAGCCCTCCTGTGTGCTGGTGTTATTGATCTTACAACTCAACAGCAGCTACAAGTAGCATTGCTGTTACAAAAGTTAAAATAAGACTAGAGTAAAATGGGCTGTACTTTGGGTGAAGTAAAAAAGATAGGTATGGCAGTCATGATCTCATACAAGGTAACAGCAAAAATAGACATAATTAAAAGCAATAAATAGGTAAAGTACTTTTTTCTGAAAGATACTTTGGACAATGGATTAATATCAATACTACACATAAATGCAACAAACAGCATAGCATGAGACAGAGAGAGAGAGAGAGAGAGAGAGAGAGAGAGAGAGAGAGAGAGAGAGAGAAGCTATAATTGCTGGAGGGGCTCAATTTATCTTTTTCAGAGCTAACCCAAAATAATTAACTAATAAGCATTAGGCTGTGTTCTACTTAGCACCTGCTATTCTTCAAGGTACCCAGCTTGTCAGATGTATGTGAGCAGTTTCTTTCCTGACTCTGTCTCTTTTCAGAGTAAGCCCTGATTTTTAAAACTCTAGAAAATGCTTTTGTTTTTTTATTTAATTTTCTTTAGTATTGTTTGGTTTTCTTTACCAGTTCTTATTAGGTATCCTGCATCTTAGTTTGGGAGACTATCATTCATATATTGTGAGAAGTGGTCTATAAATCCAAGTCCTGTTGTCCTTAGTTACACAGATAATTTGTGACAGAGTTCCTATTAAAACTGATTTTCTGACCAGTGTTCTTTCCTTTACACCATGCTGTCATCCATCAAGAAGACAGAATTACTAAAGGAGAAGACAAAGATCAGGAGATCATGGTCCCAATTAATTTTACAATTGATCCTGTTGTCAATGAAGGTGAGAATCCTTCAAATTAATGAAAATATGAAAATTGTTAGGAGGTAGAGTTGCATGATGGTTAGAGTTCTGGAATTGGAATCAGAAATAATTGGGTTTAAGTCCTATCTCTGACAGTTGTTTGATCTTGAGAAATCACCACTTAACCTGTCTGAATCTAAGGCAGTTTTTCTTTCTATCTATCTATCATTCATCTATTCATTCATTTATTTGTTTATTCATTCATTTATTTAGCTATGCATTTGTTGGTTGGTTGGTTGATTAGTAGTTTAGAGACTGTATCTCCCTACATTGCATTGACGCAACCAACCACAGGCCAATGCCAATACTGATCATTAGGGAAATTTCAACTTTCTCTTTTTTTTGATCCTTCATAAGGCATCACAGCACTCTAACCTTACCTCTTTCCCAGGTACCTAGGGACTCACCATATTGGTGCCAGACTTTAAATCAGCTTCAGTGCAACCACATCTCACAATTCCTGAAATTCAGCAATCTACCAACCTCCACCTACTTATAGCATGAACTATAAGAGTACATCACCACACCCAGCCCAGCTTTCTAAGATCATAAATTAAGGATGAGTTGTGATCTCTATAGAGGATATTCTCTCATGGCTAATTCCCACACAGATAAAATCACATGTCCTTGATATATCTGATACGTTGAAAACTGCCAAGGATGGCCCAGGATGTCCACATACCTTGCACTCCCACTCCCATATCCTTTAATGTAAAAATGTTAAAGAGGAGTGGGCAAAAGGAATTGAATTGGTTGAATCTTATCTTCTTTGGACAAATAAAGATGCAAAAATCAAGTAGGTTTTTTCATATCATAAAAAATTACTTTTAAAAATAAATGGAGATATTTGTAACCCCAAGCACTTGTAATTCTTTGCCAAGTTTCTGAACAATCCCATTTAAACTAGGGAATGGAAAATATAAATGTTGAGAAGCCATCCATCCCATCTTGTTCTAATATCCAAGCAATAATTTAATGTTCATAAAATTGATGTATGTTCACTGGAAGAGGAATCAGTTTGGTATCATCTCTAATGGCTCTACAATTATATGCAAGAACTTTTACTTGATAAAAATTAATAATTTCAGAAGGCTTTTAAATCTTGAGACTTTAATTCCAAATGGGGAATTGTGTCAAATTCCTGTAAATACCTGAATAACTAACTGCAGCTAGTACTGAAATATAAATGTTAGTTGGTACCATTTCCTTTGATTTTGACACAGCCTATTTTGCAAAACACATAAAGTAGGATGGCAAAGTGTCATTTGATTACATCTAATATATAAATCTCGATAAAAGGCCACATACAAGTTAATACATCAGCTTTACCTAGAATGCATTCGGCTGCTGACAAATAGAATAAATGGTTGGGATCGATCATAGCAAAAGCTGCTGAGATGCTAAGATCCTAAGGCCTTTGTAATATCTATCATCAATTTTCCACCTATTTAGTAGCCAAGTTGGTACCTTTTACTCACCAGATTTTTTAAAATGTACTTTACAGGATAATGGAATGTCAAATTAGAATCCAGCCAACACTTGGTTATTTAAAGTTTCTTGGTTCATTAGAAAGTTATTCTTGAAAAGAGATATATAAAATACTATTAGTGACTGCACTAATCTTCTGTCAACATTCTAATGGCAATATATTTGTTTTACAAGAATTTATCTTCTCCTAATAAATCACACTTCAAGAGCTCTAACATCTAATTACTGATGTACGCTTATCAGATACATTATCTTATAATGAACATGAAGCCTATTAGAACAAGTAGTTCATGGCAACTTCAAACACTGGGGAACAGTAATTTGGTAATTCCTGCAAGCAGCAATAGTCTGATCCTGCTGGCGGTCACCAATGGAACATAGGGAAACACCATGATGAGCCTAGAATCTGCCATTCACCTGCCACATGCCAAATAATGGTTTCAGGCACTCTTCGCCTGCTGACAAGCATTTAGTTATCCCCACTTAGCCAAAGCAAATGATTACAGAAAATAAAGGACGATAGATAATTAATTAGTGTGCATAAACATTAAGTGCCAGCTATAACATGCAGGAATAAATGTGAAACCAGTCAGTCTCTTTGTTCAGACTCTTATTTCAAGACTTCAAATACTTCAAATGATTTGTGAGTTCGTCCATGTGGATATTCAATTTAGTAAAGATACATTGAGCACTAGCTATGTTCAAGGGGTATAGAAAGAAAAAATTTTAAAAAACACTGGCTGTCCTCTTTTCCATTATGGAAATGGGGGCAAAAATATTTAAATATAATAAATGTAGTAAAATTTGAAGAGAGAGAGTGCACCTAAGATCAAAGAAGCCAGAACTAAAGGAATCTTATAGATCATCTAATATCTTTGTCTTACAAATGAGGAAACTGAGGTTACATGGTCTGCCCAAAGTCACATAGTTGAGTGAAAGGTCAGGAACTGAAAATATTAGGGCGACAAGAAGGGCTTTCTATAGGAAATGGCAAATCAATTAAATCTTGAAGGAAGTTAAGAATTTCAAGAGGTGTATTTGTATTCTAAGCACTCCCTTACTGCCATGCCTCCATAGCTCTGTGTTTTTCTGTGTTCAAAAATGTTCATACCCTACTGGTCAATCTTATGGAGATAGGCCAGCTCCATTTTAGCTCAGTTAGATGCAGAGCCTATCTATCACTCAAAGCATACCATATTATTTCTGCATTGACAGGACCCACTAGAGCTTGTATTCTAGCAAAGCCTTAAAGAACCAAAGGATCATTTTCATACCTGAATAAGCATCAATAAAACTTTAGAGGAGGACTATCAAATGATTTCTTTTAAAAATTTTAAAAAGAGAACCTTCATCATCATAGACTGAGGCACTCCCATCTAGCACCACTGAAGATAGAATCATACCATTCTCTGGGAATTAATGAACCATAAACCTCAACTTTTCTCCACTGAAAAGTAAATCTCAAAGACAACATCTTATTTTCAATGGTTCCCTTCATTCCTGGGACATTTGAGTATTTTCAAAAGCATAATTTGAGAAACACAGAGAATAAGGAATTAAATGAACTTTTAACTTACCCAAAGCTTATAAAAGGGGAGGAGAGGAAGGGAGAGAATTAGAAAATGGAAAAAAAAACTAAAAGGAAAATTTGAATTTGCTTATTATCATTCATTCAATAAACATTTTAAATATTTTAAAATCACCAGGCTAGTAAAGTAGTTATGAGCTGTATACCAACAGACAAAGAATAACATTTGCCTTCAGGAGGCTTACAATTTCATAAGTGTGATAAGACATAGACATCGTCAAATATAATACATATTAAGGCATGATAAAAGCATAATAAGGCACTTTGAAATCAGATGGAATAAATTGAACCTCATAATTATTTGAGCAGGAAATGAAGGAGAAAGGATAAGGATTGTATAAGTGTATTATATTTTTAAGATAAACATTGACTACTGGATATAATGAGAAAAGATTCTAAATATAAAGATTGTGACATTTGTTCAGATGCTAATAATTATTATGATAACAATAAAAATGATGATATCTACCATTCATAAAAGACTTTAAAGCTTGAAAAGCACTTTATAAATATCTTATTTTATCATCACAACAAATAGGCACTATTATCATCCTTATTTTGCAGATGTGGAAACCAATGTAGACAGAGGTTAAATGGCTTTCCCCAAGGTCACACAGATAGTAAGTGTCTGAGGCTGGACTTGAACTTAAGTCTTCCTGAGCCCGGCAATCTACTACTAGATAAAGTTTTGATCACACAGTGACTACAAAGTCCTAAGGGTTGTGAGGAGAAATAATAAGGTCATCAACACTGAGCCTCTGCTAATTTTTATTTTCTGAATAGCACCTAGTATATTAGCGACTCTCACTAATAGTCATGTTATACTCAGAATCATTATCTTAGTGTTGAAAATCAATTATTCTATAATTCTTCAACTAACTCCTAAATAGCTGCTCTTTTTTTTCTTTTCTTTTTTTTCTTTTTAGGAAGGGGAAGGTAGGGCAATTGGGGTTAAGCGACTTGCCCAAAGTCACACAGCTAGATATATAGCCATTAGGAAAGTCATCAAATTCAGAAGTAAAAAGAGAAATGGTAAGGATGTTCTAAATCCTTATTCAAGAATCCTGGATAGGATACCAGCTCATAAGGATACTGTTGTGAAATTAACTCTAGTGGAATAGATCATTCACTTTCACATTTTCCTAAAAGGACATTGTCATTCATAGTCCCTTTCTACTAAATCATTCATACTACTTATAGCCATAATGGCTCATGTGGCCATATCTACTCCAATCAAAGTGGGGAATAAGACATGTCATGTGTTTGCTTGGCTTGTGCTAAGTATAAAATGCTGAATTAGAAAAGTCACCAAATTCAGCATTAAAAAGAGAAATGGTAAGGATGTTCTAAATCCTTATTCAAGAATCCAGGTTAGGATACCAGCTCATAAGGATACTGTTGTGAAATTAACTCTCCTTGGGGACTCAGTTTTGGAAAACTTTTTATTGTTTTCTTTTTACCTTCAGTTTCCAAATTCTATAGATTCTAACTAAATATCCATTATCATCCTATTTTTTTCTCTCTCCATTTTCTCCCTCTATTATCTAAAGTTTCAAAATAAAATCTTCTTAGGGCACAAATTTAATCCTGTCACCCCCTACTCAAAAGCCATTGGTCCTTCCCATTACCTCTAGGCAGACACATCAGCACGATATTGCCTCATGGCAGACAACTCCAACCTAGTCTTTCCAATCTTGTTTCCTATTATTTCTCAAGCTACTTTCCAGTCAATCTGTATTATACCCTGTATTAAATCAAATTCATTTGCTCTGGGTGTTAAATTGTCTACTCAGGTCCCTGTGCATTTGTGAAGACCATGCATTATTCCTGGAATGTACATCTCCCTTAATCTCTGCTTTTCAGCATCCTTATCTTTTTTTTCAGTTCCAAATTCTCTCCCTCCCTCAATCTCTGCCCCACCTATCGAGTAGGCAAGATATAAAATATATACTCCATTATATAATCCAAATATAAAATCCATTACAAATATGCAGTCATGCAAAACGAATTTCTGCATTATCCATGTCCTCCCCCAAAAAAAGGCAAGAAAAAGGAAAAATGTGCTTCATTCACACTTAGTCCATTAGTTCTCTATCTAGAGATGTATAACATTTTCCCTCCTGAGTCTTTTTGAATTGTGGAAGGTTATTGTGTTGATTAGAGTTACTAAGTCTTTCACAATTGATTATCATTATGATTTTGCTGTTCTCCTAGTTCTGCTCATATCATGTTCCTTCAGTTCTTATAAGTCTTCCCAGGTTTTTCTGACACCATCCCCTTTATCATTTCTTTTTTTTAATTCTCTCTCATCTTTTTTTTTAATCGATTATTTTCCTAGCCCCCAAATTCCCTCTCTCCATCCTGTTCCCTGGGCTTGCAGCCACTATGACCACTCCCCTTGGGCTATGCGAGGGGACCTCAAACCAGATCTCAGTATGGACATCCTTTTCCTTCAGGGACATGGGGGTGAGGCTTGATTGTGTCTAGAGGACAGGCTGCTTCCCTTCACTCTGAAACATGCAGCTCCCAGGACCTGAGCATGTTTTGCCAGGGGAACAGCATGAAGTCCCCCCCAGCCAAGCCAGCCTGCTGCTCTCTTTCTTGGGAGGGATGAGAAAGAGCCACCATCCTTCTAAGCCAAAAATCATTCAGTCAACCTTTTTCTAGCCATTCATTCCAAGCAGCTGGTTTTCTGCTCCCCTCCCTGTGACTTAGCCCAACATTCCCAGGCCTAGCCTGGGCTCAAGGAATACTACTGGAACACACAGGAGAACAGAAAGCAAAGAAGACCCCTGGGGGAATTCATGACTTCGTGGCCCCCTACCTAACCTCGTCCTCCTTCACCAGGCAAGCAGGCAGGAAGGAAAGTAGAGGAGGAAAGAGAAAGGAAAGGAGAAAGAAAGGGATTCCAGAAGAAAAGAGCAAGAAAGAGGGAAAGAAAGAAGGGAAGAAGAAAAGGCTTTCCCACCTGCCAGGGTAGGCAAGAGAGAGCTGCATTGTTGCTGCTGTTGCTGTTGTTGTGGTTGTTGCTGCTGCTGCAGACCTCTTGATGGGGATCAAAGCAGAAGGTCGGGAAGGAGCCCTGAAGTCCAGGGGTGGGCCTTGGCTGGACAGGCTGTTCTCCAGCTTCCAAAATCCATGTGTGCAGAAATGGGCCCCAGCACATGTAGCCTACCAGCCAGACACCCACTAAACTCCTTAGCACACCTGGCTAGGACATGGTGAGGAATAATGCAGAGACCTAGACATTCTCAAGGCACTGTACAAAATACAGAATTCCATCAGTTGACATATGGGGCATAAGCTCAAAGGAGCAAAAATGAGATGTCAGCAGGGTCATGGGTTAGGCAAAGCAAGGAAAATTTCTGCAGCTAGGTGGTCACAAGATCAATGGGCTCCTCCTATTAGAACCTAGATCTCGGGCATTGGGGGTAATCCTTGTTCTGTAGCAGCTCCCGACAAAACGGTTCCAATCTGGGTGTTAGTGCTCCAAAGCAAAGGGGGTGGCGTGTTAGAGAATAGCAGGGCAGCCAAGCCGCTCTTCTGCTCCCGCCACAGTCCCATGGCCAGGAAGCAGTGAGGGTGCACTAAAAGGGTCTCACCTCACTCAGCTGGGCTGGCTTTGGAACTGAATATCCTGGGCTGCCAAATCTGGTTTAGGTTATATGGACATGGGTCCTAAGGGATGAGGGGAGTGGGCTCCAGGGACTCTGTTCCTAGGTTTGTGGTACTGTCTCAGAATTGGAAGGGCTTGCCCTTCCACAGGCCTCTGCCTCTTTGAATACTGTGACACCTGATCTGGGTTTGAGGTCAGCTGGAGGTGGGGGTGGGGGGTGAAGACTTGAAGAGTCCATAGAAGCAGAGAGCAGAACTCTCCATTGCTCAGGAAAACCCCTTCATCATTTCTTATAGCACAGTAGCATTCCATCACATTCATATACCATAACTTGCTCAGCTATTTCCTGATTGATGGACATCCACTCAGTTTCCAATTATTTGCCACTACAAAATGATTTGCTATAAATACATTTCTGCATATGGATTCTTTTCCTCTTTCTTTAATCTTTTTGGTGTATAACTCTAGTAATAATATTGCTGGCTCAAAAGGTATGCACAATTTAATAGCTTTGGGGTCATAGTTCCAAATTGCTTCCCAGAATGGTTGGACTAGTTCACGGCACTACCAACAGAGCATTAACGTAACTATTTTTCCACACTCTCTAACATTTCTCTTTTTCCTTCTCTGTCATGTTAGCTAATCTGATAAGTTTCAAATGCTACCTCAGAATTGTATTAATTTGTATTTCTTTAGGTATTAGTAATTTAGAGGATTTTTTCATGTGACTACTGATAACTTTAATTTCTTCCTCTGAAAACTTTCTATTTACATTATTTGATCATTTATCAATTGGGGAACGATTCTTATTCTTATAAATTTGGCTCAGCTCGCTATATATTTTAGACATGAGACCTGTATCAGAGAAACTTTATAAAGATGTTTTCCCAGTTTCCTGCTTTTCTTCTATTTTTGACTGCTTATGGTTTTGTTTTTGTAAAAAGGGTTTTTTTTTAATTTTATGTATTTTGCCTTTCATGAACCTCTGTATCTCTAATTTGGTCATGTACTTTTCCCCTATTCATAGATCTGACTTAATTTCTTCCATGCTCCACTAATTTGCTGATGATATCAACCTTTATGTCTATGTCATATATTTATTATCAGCTTATCCTGGTATACGGCATGAGATGTTGTCTGTGCCTAGTTTCTGCCAGACTGCTTTCTAGTTTTCCCAGCTTCTTTTGTCAAATAGGAAGTTCTTGCCCCAATAGCTGGGATCTTTGAATTTATCAAGCAGTGGAAAATAATTGGGAGTCTACCTACTAAGTCACATACAAAAACTATATGAACAAATTATAAAACACTCTTCATACAAATAAAGACATCTGTATAACTAGGAAAAATATTCATTGATCAAAGGTAGGCTAAGCCAGTATAATAAAAATAACAACATTACTTACTTTACATCTTTAGTGCAATACCAATCAAACAATTTGCTTATTAAAGCTGGAAAAGAATAATAACAAAATTCATCTGGAGGAACAAAAAGTCAAGAATATCAAGAGAATCAATGGGAAAAAAATGGGAAGGCAGGGGGCCCAGAGGTGCCATATCCCAAACTATACTACAAAGCTGTAAGCATCAAGAAAATTTGATACTGAATATGATATAGAGTGGTTGATCAATGGAACAGATTAGGAACACACTACATAAGGAAAAAATGAACACAGTAACCTTATCTTCTTTTGAGGCTTAAGTCAGGTACCACCTTCCTCTCTATGTAATCTTCCCCAACTATATGGCTGATAGCCCCAAATGAAAGTGTTTTCTCTTGTTCCTCGAACTTTCCTAAAATATCTTTTTTTCTTAATCTTTCTTTTGGTCTCTTAAGTCCCTGACCCTAATTAAAATTACGTATCTAGTGTCAGAATCTCCTTTACAACACAAAATGGCTGACTTGTCACCCTCACCCAAACAGTCTAGGAACTTTATCATCTGACACCCAATGCCCCAAATAAGCAAATGAGTTCTAGGTTCCATATGAGTAAGTTTATTTTCAGATGAAAAGGAAACAAACAGCTTTTATTTCAGAGGCCATAGAAAACAACAATAACCATTCATGAGCAATGATCCCCAAGAGTTCTAAAGACTTATTCAATCATAATATTATCCTATGCAGTACATTAGCAATAGATGACTGCGTTAATTCCTTCATGTCTGTATCACCCTTCACAACTCCTCTGGATATATGTATTCCATCAATTTGTCCTGTAGCTCACATATCCCTTCTTCTCTCAATAAATGTAACTAGTCACTGCTCTCCATTATGGTCATTTTATGTTTGCTTCCATTGCTACACCAAGAGACCTCAACTTATGCAGCTTTCCTTAGCTCCTTGCACATGGTGATAATTCCCTTTTCCAGGGGACCAATTGTCTGCAAGATTCCTGGCTTGCTCAGGTTCTAAGTCAAAAATGCAGATCCATGTACCTCTTAGGAGATATCATTTATACTGAGGTTTCTGTGGTCACAGGCCTCACACATTAAAGACCTTTAAGGGGATCAAGAATATACTGCAATCCTTTTGAATTTCAACTAGATATCTCTTTCCCTAATATCATATAGGGTTTTGGAAACCTACATTCTTTCCACACTCACATTCAAGTGTTATACCAATCCAACCACTGAAACCAGTAACCTAGCTGGGTCTAGTTGAGGCTAGGAAGAATTTGAAAATTCCTCCACTCTGTTATCTTGTACTGCATTACATTTCCCCTAGAGTACTCGGCCAGGATTATTTAAATTAAACTGGTTCCTTGAAATATATGCTGGAAAGAGAGAGGAGAAGGGAATCACACATATTCTCACCATTACCACATAATACAAAGAGAAAGATTTGCAGTCTCTGCTGCCTTTATCTATGTCATATCTTCAGCAAGTCATATCACTTTTCCAGTCGTCAGTTTCCACACCTGTGAGACAATGGGATTGGGTTAGGTCATTTACAAAATTCCTTCTAGCTCTTGATCTGTGGTTCTGTGACACTGTGGATGGTAAATTTCTTTAGGGCAAGGATGGTGCCATTTTAAAGAAATTTCTGTTTACCCAGTGTCTAGCATAGATTGAACTTGATAAATATTTTGATTGGATCATCTATGCAGAATGACTCCTATTAGAAGAATTTGGTTTTGTCACTTCTGTTCTAGCTACAAAAGGATGCACTAACAATAACTATAAAGTCATCTGACAAATAATATCTTGTATCAACCGCAGGCATGGGTTGGATATTGAAAATCAAAACTAGAAATAGAACAAATGTTGTGACACCAATATATAATGACAATTCCAAATGTAACAAAAATGAGAAATAAGAGAAAGTCTGCAACCAGGATGTCAGAGACGCTGTCAAATTCAAAAGAGACAACAAAGGACAATTAGTGTACGGAAAGACATCTAAAAGGAAATGAGGGACCTTGAAGTAAAAACATTCAGATTTCTAAAGGGATGTAACAGCAAGTGTGATAAATGTGCCTCTGGCTGTAGCAATGATAGCGATGGCATAGTTGACACCCCATTAGGAAAGGAAAAGTAATTGGTCTCATCAAGCTGAGAGGGAAAAAGACATCTTGGAGACAGTGTAAGGGGTCATGGCAGATGCACAGGGACACAAAGAAAATGAAGTGACTATAGGCTGTGCTAATGATAACACTATCATGTCCCATAGAGTTGTGAACATCAGACAAACACCATAGCGGAAAAAATTATAGCTTTTGATGGAAACTACATTTGACAGAAGGTTCTTAATCTATAGCTGTGCCTACACAGAACTAATCATTCAGTTGTTTTCATTCATTCATTCAATAAACGGTACTTAATAAATGCTTACTTGAATGAAACATTTTGATTAAAAATAATTTTGTTAAAGCTATATATGCATCACTAGCAAAAATATGTTCAAGGGTAAATGAAGTTTTTAGTGGTTAAAACTTTCTACATATTGGAAATAGTTAATTCAATAATTCCATTTTCATGAGAATGGGTTTTCATGAGAACTGTGGGAATCTGATGTTAATTAAGCTGAAGTCATGATAGATTTATATATGCAGCTATCCTTTTTAGAAAAAGCTTTCCCAGGGCCAATAACACTTAACTAGGATTTGGATGCGTATTACCATGCTGACTGATCAGTTCCAATCAATCAGAGAATAAGATCAAGCCAATGAAAAATGGAAATAAAATTGATCTTTGCATGAGGAATCTAAATGCTGGAAAGGACTCAAGTGGCCATCTAAAGCCATACCTGAAAAAGAATACCCTTTACAACATCAAATGGTCAACCAACCTTTGCTTGAAGATCCTCAGTAAGGTAGAATCCATTGCCTCCTAAACCAGCCCATTCCACTTTGACATAGCCATAGAAATAATGATGAAGTCTGTCCTTACATAAAGGCTAAATTGTGACAAAATACCCTTTTTGTGACTTTCAACCACTCTTCCTACCTGCTTGAGTTCAATCTCTTCCACTCAACTGCCCTTAAAACACTTGAACACAGAGGGAATGCCTCACACTCAAGTTTTCTCATCTCCAAGTTAAACATCCCCAGTTCCTTCAACCAATGATCCAATGGCATGATTTCCAATCTCCTTAGCACACGTATTTATTATCTCTACCTAATATCTCCTGGAAGAGATACACAGAACCTGAGAATTGGAAGTGTCTTCAGTGACCGTCTTGTCCAACCAGTATCTGAACAAGGATCCTATTGACAATATATCTGATATAGTCAACTAGCTCTTGCAAGTGATAGGGAACATGTTCTCAGGCAGCTCAGATCCCCAAACCAATTTGATTATCATCTGTCAGGGTGGGCCTGTGATGGGGAACAAGATTTGTCCAAAGCTATAACTAATCCAGGCAGCTAGATAGAACAGGGGTTAGAGTGCCAGTC
Organism: Phalanger gymnotis; assembly: GCA_028646595.1. Lineage (NCBI taxonomy): Eukaryota > Metazoa > Chordata > Mammalia > Diprotodontia > Phalangeridae > Phalanger > Phalanger gymnotis. Next base: position 689,447,766 of record CM053622.1, on the reverse strand, counting down.
CTGGAGTCAGGAAGACTCATTTTTCTGAATGCAAATCTGACCTCAGGTACTTACTAGCTGTGTGACCCTGAGCAAGTCACTTAATTTTCTTTGCCTCAGTTTCCTCATCTGGAAAATGACATGGAAAAGGATATGGCAAACCATTCCAATATCTCTGCCGAGAAAACCTTAAATGGATTAAAGAGTAGAACACAACTGAACAACAACAATAACTAAGCCACTACAAGTCATTGACTCCACTTTTTTCCATTTTCAAAATATTTTGGGTATGTGATACTGAAACAATCTTCCTAGTCTTATTAAAGACCATTTGATTTGGTTCCTCATCATTCTGTGCCCTAGTCTTTGTAGAAGAGTCTCTGTTGTTTATTCTTGTATACAGTAGTCAGTATGTTATGTATAAAAGAAGATACTTTATACTTATCATTTAACATTGTAAAATTTAGGAGTTATTTTTGTAAGATTGGTGTTCTCTTTTTGGATAAATTGCCTCTGGGCTCACTAGAGTGATAACAGTGATCCTCAAAGTGTTGTTGAGATCTGAAAAAAATAAAATAGAAAATATCTAAATCACAAAACACCTAAGTACTAAGTACTTCAAGCCACCAAATAAGCATGACCACTATTAGAATGATACTAAAATCAATGAAGCATAAATCATTTTAACTCTATTATTTCTATATTAGGTGTTCATTGAATTTGGAGGGAAAGTACTTTCAATGCTGAAATTATAGGCTATTTACTCAGAAAGAAAACCAGTTTGATCACACTATTAAATAGCGAATATTTGTTATTTAACACTATTTTGTTACTGATACAGACCAAATTCTGATTACAATGAATATCAGTGAAGAACAATTAGCCAATTGACTTGAGATCTGTTCATACATCTG
>CM053622.1:689420465-689446373 GCA_028646595.1 Phalanger gymnotis | reverse complement strand
AGCAGCTCTGTAGACTTTTGGTTTGATAAGCAGTCTAATAACTCTTCTCTCCCACATTTTCCTTCAGAGCATCCCAACACTAAACTAGCTCTGGCAATGCATATGTCAACCTTATCATCTATGTGAAACTCCCTAGAAAATATACTGCTGAGGTAAGTGAGCTTTTCCACAGTATTCAAAATTTCTCCATTTGCTGTAACTGATGGTTGCGTGTATGGATAGTGCAGTGCTGGTTGGTGGAGAGATTATGTTTTCTTGGTGTTAATTGTCAGGCCAAATTCAGCACAAGATGCAGAGAACTGATCCATACTCTGTTGCATCTCAGCCTCAGAGGCTGCATTGAGTGCACAAACAAAAAGTCATGCGCCAACTTCTCCTCCACAATTATAATTATTTATATGCAAATAATAATTATATATTATACATGATCTATATTACATCATGTATAATAGGTTGCATTATATATTGTTATGTATTATAAATAATTATTATATGCCAATATGAGGCAACATGAAATAAATGCTTGGAAGATGTCCAAAGAGGTATTTCTTTCAATGTCAGGTGTTCAGGGAAAGTTTCATGGAGGAAATAAAATAGGTGCTGGGGCCTTAAAGGATGAATGGTGTTTTAACAGGAAAAGATAGTGGGGCACAGAGACATATGTCACAGAGGACAGAAGATCAACTACAACTCTGGGAGAGGACAGGGTCAGTTCATCTAGTATTGAGCAGTCCAGTTTGGCAGAATGATCATAGAATCTGTGCAAAGGAACAGTGTTAGTCCAGAAACACTTATTAAGTTCCTACCTTGTTATTTAGCATCAAGCGCTTTGTTATTAAGTGCCGAGCACTGTGCTAAGTGCTGGGGGAACATGGAAAGGTAAAAGGTAGCCCTGGCTCTCAAAGAGCTCATGATCTAAGGGAAGAGATGACATGCAAATAACGGTACAAACAAGAAATATACAATATAACTAGGAAACAGTTGGAGCAAAGATATTAGCATTGAGGGTGATCAGGAAAGACTTCCACTAGAAGGTGGAATTTTTAGCTGGGACTTGAAGGAAGCCAGAGAAGTCAGGAGGAGAGATGAGAAGAGAGAGCATTCCATACATGGAGGACAGCTGGTGAAAATGCCCAGATTTCAGAGCTAGAGTGTCACGTGAGGAACAGCAAGGCCAGAGTCATTGGATTGAAGAGTACATAAAAGGATGTAATGCATAAAAAGACTGGAAAGGTAGGGGAGGGGATCAGATTGGTTTGAGCACCAGAGGATTTTATATTTGATCTTGGAAGTGATGGAGAGCCATTTGGGTATATTGGGGTTTGGGGGTGGTTAGACGAGTGCTTTAGGAAGATCACTTTGATAGCTGAGTGGAGAATGGACTAGAATGGGGAAAGACTTGAAAGCAAAGAGACCAACCAACAGACTATTACAATAATCCGGGTGTAAGGTGAGGAGGGCTTGCACCAGGGTGCCAGAGAAGAGAAGGGGGCATATTCAAGACAAATTACAAAGGAAAAATGGATGGGCCTTGGCAATGGGTTGGAAGTGGGGGGTGGTGAGAGAGAGCAAGGAGTCAAGGATGGCACCTAGGTTATGGGCTTGGGGGACCAGGAGGGTGGTGGGGCCTTCAATAGTAATAGGGAAATTTGGAAGGGGGAGGATTTTTGGAGAAAGATAATGGATATGTTGAGTTCAAGACATCTACAGAACTTCCAGTTTGAGATGCCTGTTAGACTGTTGGAGATGTAAGCCTAAAAGTCAACAGAAAGGTTAGGACAAAATAAGTAGATTTGACAATCTCCAACACAGAGTGATCATTGAATTCATGGGAGCTGTTGAGATCACCAAGTGAACTAGTATATAGCCACATTACTGAGCCAGTGGGGAGCTACTAGAGGCCTTTCAGTCAGGATATTTATGTGATTTTTCAGAAGAGGTCTGCCCATTTAAAAGTTATTGCAGCAGAGATGCCAATTATGGAATCTTCCCTTATGAAAACAGAGGTTATAAATTTCAGCCAAAAGAAATTGTTACCTTTTGTCTATCCTGAAATTCCCTGGCCATCAGACTACAGGTGTATGCAATATTCAGCTGGGTCCATATTTGAAACCTTTCTAGTTCCTAAGACTTGACAAAGTTTGTACTCCATTAGTATCACCTTCAAGGACCCAGGGTCACTTCCATGACCAAATGAAGCATGGGAGGAGGACTGTACAGTATTGGTACTTTTTATTTTTAAAAATTGCTTTCAGTATTCATTTTCAAGGAGAAATTGTCAAAGTTAATGTCACATATACTACACTCTCACATTCAAACATTTTCTACCCATCAGGTGCAATTTATCTGCTGTTTTATTTACTGTTTCTATTATTTTTTATTTATAAGAATTATAATATAATAATATACATATATAATATAAGAACATATTATACATTTTTACAATATTAGTGATGAGACAGCAAAACAGATACTTTTTTAACGGAAAATAATTCTTGACTCTTCATTTACGGTAGTATTTGAAAAACATACCACTCACTGCATTGGCTGGAAAACATTTCTAGTTTTCTGTTTTCATTTTCAGGTTTCCTTTAGATTTAACAAATCACATGAACAGGTGTTGAAAAAAAATTGATATGAAGAATTGGTATGCATATGTTAGAGGAGAAAGTCCTGTTTAATTTTTAAAATCTCCATGGGCATTTCTAAAGGCAGGATGCTTCAAAAAACGTATAAATACTGACTCCACTCACTTTTTATGGAGAGGTAGTTTAGAAAATTTGTCTGAGTTTGGGTGGTGTCAGACCAGTGATGGTGTAGGTAAGGCACTGGCACTAGGAGAGAGAGGACTCCCGGTCCTCGTGTGGAAATGTGTGTGAGCCTAAAGGTCAACGGAGAGGTTAGAGCTGAATAAGTAGATTTGACAATCATCAGCATAGAAATGATTATTGAATTTATAGAAGCTGTTGAGATAACTAAGTAAAATAATAGCCATGTTGTAGAACTGATGGGGAGCTACAGGCCTTGCAATCAGTGTAATATGAAATCAGGGTAATGAAGTGATTCCCCCATCCAGTATGAAATCAAGGTAATTATGTGATTTTCCCTCAGTATGAAATCAGGATAATTATATGATTTTCCCTCAATATGAAAACATTTGAGAACTTCTGGAGGAAAACATCATGTCAACATTAGACAACATAGTTGTGTTTTTTGGTTTTGTTTCTTTTTTTCCAAATGTTCAGAAGTAAAAACAAATACCCGGTCATCCTCTCAAGCCTGAAAGACCTTGATTTCCTTTTTTGGCCTGGAATTAGTGCACCAAGAAAACCTGGTGACCCTGGTGTCATGCCAATGGGGCCTTCTGGTCCCACATCTCCCATTGTGCTCTTTATACCATAGATGCCAGGTAAATTAGAACTTCTTTCATTTCCTTTGTCTCCTGCAGAGAAGAAGCTTTGGTTGGTTTTCAGAACGTTCCTCTAGTTATGAATGCATAATAACCACTATCAAGAAGTTATTCAATTACCATCAGGGTTCCCTGCTTTAATTCTCTCTTCTCTTCATTTCATCCTCCATGTTTTTTGCAAAAGTGACTTTTCTAAAGTGTAGGTCTCTCTCCTAGGACAGTAAACTCCTGTGGCTCACAACAACCTCTGGGATCAGATATGAACTCCTGTGTTTGGCACTTCCATCCATTAACCACTTGTCTCCCACATACATTTTGAGCTATTAGGCATTATTCCCCCGCACATAAACTCCAGTCCAGTCCAACCAAATTGATCTTTGTACGAGTCATGATATTGCACCTCCCAGGATGATGCCCTTTGCACTGGCTATCCCCAAAGCCCGGTATACACCCTTTCCTCAGGTATGTCTCTTTGAATCCCTCAGTTCAGCTCAAGTCTTGGTCCTCAAGGACCACCTTCTATAGGAAACCACCTCTGATCCTGCTAGTGCCACCTCCCCCCACAGTTTACCATGTACTTATATACCTAGGTTATATTCTCCCTATCCCCCTACATCCAAGTTTTCTTTAAGGAAGGGGCTTTCATTTTTGTCTTTGTATCTCCAGTGCCTTGCACATAATTGGCATTTAGTAAATGCTTGGTGATTTATTGGTCATAAAGGCTAGACCTGGGAGGGACCTTAGCAATCGGTCATTGGCTCCCTCATTTATAGATGAGGAAATTGATCCATGGTGGGGGGAAGGGGTGTGCATTGACTCACCCAAGGTGACACAGCTAGTCTGAGGTAGAATTGGACTCATACCTGGGTCTTTGAGTCCTGACTCTGAGTCAAGTACTATATATATCATGGTTTCTCTCCATTCTACGAGCTGGACAAAACACAGCTTTTTCCTACCTCATGTGTTCTACCTTTTGTACCAGGAGGGGAGAGGGAGGAAGAAACAGCCAAGTGAGGCAAGGCATGGGCTTGGTAAGTTAAAAGATCCTTAATGTTCCACAGGAGCCATTGTTAGGCTTTTTGTGGTAATATTGGTAAAATACTAGATGAGACCATGGTTCTTTTCATCTTCTCTGGACTACTAACATTCTCTAGGTGTCAGTTTGTTCATTAACTAAAATAAAGAGGTTGGACGAGGTAATGATTCTATGTTAGTGAGCAACAGTGGCATGAAATATGACTGGTCATTTGTATTCTGCAGCCTTAGATTACTAAGATTCTTCAATTCTAAGTGCTATTTTAGAGTAACAACCATATCCTACTTATCTTTGTATCTCCTCCAGCATCTAGCATAGGCTTACACTTAATAAATGTATGAACGAGTCACACTAAACTCATCTCACTAGTAGTCAAATCACAGTTCTGAATTTTTATACTCTGTGACGGTAAAGAAAATTTATATGTGAATACATAGAACTCAATTGTCCAATAGTTCTATTCAGAATACTTTGCTTTTAAGCATATCAGAGTAAGACTACCGACAGAAAGACAGGCTTGGTGTTTGGAAGACCTGCTCCTGATGCATACCAGCTGGGTGACCACAAGCAAGTCAATTAACTTCTCAGCGTCCCCAGGAAATTCTCAAAACTATAAATTGCTGTTGAGTTAATATTGGTGGTAGAGTTGGATGTTTCCTGTACTGATAAAATTACAGATCTAGAATCCTCTCCCATTGCCCCTGCCCCCCAAGAATTCTATCAGGTATATGTAATTAGAGGTTATTTCTTGAAAATATAGAGCATGAGATTTAGGGGAGAAGAACCTTTTATCTTGCAAACCAGGAAAGATCTCTTGGACCTGGAAGTGCCCCTAGCAGACCTGGGGAAAAATTTCTAGGTACTAGCATTATATGTATCCTATATATATCCATGTCATTCATTTTAGCATTGCATCAGAAGAAAATCTAACATAAATCCTTATTTTTCTGTTTCTTTTCGGGGGGGAGACATTTATTGTAAAAAATATACATAATAAAATATTAATTCTCACAGTGGCTGTATTAAAATATGTATGTCTTATCCTGTACCCTAAGCTTATCACGTCTCTGTAATGGATAGCATGTTTCACCATCAGTCCTCTGGAATCACAGAAAGTCATTGTATTGATTATAGTCTGTATAGTTTTAAAAGTTGTTTGTTTTTTACAGTGTTGCTCTTATTATATAAATTTTCCCCTAGTTCTATTCATTTCATTCTTAATCAATTTACAAAAGTCTTCAAAATTGTTCATTTTTATAATATCGATATTAGGATATAAAATGTTTTTCTGGTTCTGCTTACTTCATTCTGTATTAGTTCAAGAAAGGTTTTTTTTCTTGTCGTTTAAAATTTTTTTCATTAATGTCTTCTGTTTTTTACATTGCATAGTATCATATGTATTCCCCCTTCCCCTCCGTGAGAGCCACCCATATGACAAATAGTGGTTTGTTTTTTAAAGAGGAAAAAAATCAGTATAACTGATCAATACATTGAGAAAATCCAAAATATGTTCAGTGCGTAACACCTGTGGACCTCCCACTTCCACCAAGGGGTAGGTTGGGGTTGTTTTTTTTCATATATCTGGACTTGAGTCCTGCTTGATCTATAAAATTTTGTTACATTTACTTTCAATTTTTGGTGTGTCATTGTTCTTTCCATCCAAGTCTTTTGGAAATCAATTTCCTCATTTCTCACATTTTCTAAATTCATATAGTTTATTAAGCACATTCTGTCACTCAATATATTTTATTTTGACTTCCCTGCAGTATGCAGTACATTGCCTGAAAATTTCAAAATAAGACAACTTTCTCCCTGCTCTCAAAGTGAGCTATATCACAATATAGGAAAAAATATCATACATTGGGATTAAGGGCTTTATTCTTCTCTGGAGGAAGTCTCCAGCCAAGTGTCATGGTCGTAAGTCATGCTCTGGGGTTTTTTCAGCCTCATCTGATACCGGGTCAGTAGAAGATTTTCATTCTCAAGAGTAGAGGCCAATGGAAAATATAGACCATAAAGGCCCTAAAAAGGAGTTGGTGAATGTATAGATTGGCATCGTCTACCTGTGTCACAAAATACTATGGCTCCTACCTCATAATCCAAAAAGGATGCCCATTTTGTAGAGCTTCTCTGTTAAGAGCATGCAGGTCCTAGAGAATACAGGCCTTATACTTATTTTTGATTAGACTCAAAAGCTAGTATCCAGGAGGAGATGGTGAAACCTCTCCTCTCTGATTCAACTTTCAGGTGTCTTGCAAAGGCCAGCCTCCCAAACACAACCATTTCCCAAAGTCACCATCCCATAATGTTTCCCAATCATGAAGTTCTGAGTTGTTAAGCCAGCACCACATAGACCAGATCTCTCCACAGCATAATGTATCTTTTTCCATGTATCTCTTCTTCTCAGTGTTTTCATATCTGTGGACAAGATGATTCCAGGATGGGCATTCTCAGGATCCAGATTGATTTCCTCATGGAATTTTGTCTTGATCACTTTTCTCTGATTCATATTCTTCATCAAATGAGGTTTAAACCTTTTGAAAGACTATGCCACTGTCCCCCTGATTGAGCTGGAGAGTCCTCACAATAAAAATTATATGGCACTCAGCACATGGAAAACTTTTCCCGGAAGCCCTATGATGATGCTAGAGAATACATTTTTTGCAGAAATTGTGACCACATTCTATAGACATGGCACATGAGGAAAAATCTAGGCAGATGGGGAACTTCAGATTGTCTGAGACACTCAGAGTGAGAAATGAGGCCATGACTCTTGAGGTGCCTCTGATTTGGGCCTTTCCCTATATTTGGAGCTCCAGGTCAGTTTCCTCGTTTTCTGTTTCACTGCTGTTTCCATAGATGAGGTAAGTTCTAGAGTAGTAACGATTACAACTTCATCAAGCATCTGAATAAGCAATCACTATATGCCAAGCACGGTGTTAGGTACAAAGACAGGAAAAGAAAAACAGTCGATGCCCTCAAAGAGCTTATGTTCCAGAAGTTGGATATTATTCAACAACAATAATAAAGTTTTTCAGTAGTGAAATAAGTGCATTAGAGGTAACATGGAACTCATACCTAGTTCTCCTTTTTCTCCTGCCAGACCAAGAAATGCATATTTACCTTGTTTACCTTTTTTATCTGTTGGTCCAGGAGATCCTGGGGTTCCTGGAGGGCCCAGAAAAATCATGTCAATCAAAATGTCAATGAAAAAAAATGTCAATCAAAAGAAAATGTTTCCTTCTTACTCATACATATTCTCACAGACAAGGGAAGGGTTTGCTTTAAATACTAATTATTTAGTATTTAAAATACTAATTATTCAAGGTGCAGTTAGGTGGCACAGTGCATAGAGCATGGCTCTGAGTCAGGAGGACCTGAGTTCATAGCTAGCCTCAGACACTTATTGGCTGTGTGACCCTGGGCAAATCACTTAACCCAGATTGCCTCAAAAAAGGCTAATTATTCAGAACCATAAATGTATAAATGTTAATTCTATATTAAACATAATTACCATAAATAAGTGAGTATTTCCATGAAGATCTTCATGTTGGAATTTCTGAACTGATGGGGATTTCACGTAGGTGTATATATAGTTTAATACATTTTTTTCTGAATTTTATTCTGAATAATGGGTACTACTCTGGAAAATTCTGAGCCAGAGATGGATGAGCAATTAAGGGAACAGCCACAATTAGATGTACAGAGATTCTGACTTTAGGAGAGGAAAAAAGATCACATTTGCACTCAAAATTTTCTACCTTATGCCATCTTATAGCAGAGTTCTAAGGACAGATTACAGCAAAAATTAAAATGAAACCTGGAGATTCTTTCATTCCTGGAATACCAGGGAAACCTTTGCGTCCTTTAAATCTCAAATCACCAGCTGGTCCAGGCTGTCCTGTAAACAGAATAATAAAGAAGGATTTAAGAAAATATTACAGATATTTTAGTGGAGATCAAAATAACAGAGACAACCTCCTTATACTCTTTGCTCTATCTCCCCACCCACCCACCTACCCAATTACCCATGATAAGATGCTACAACTGGCAGATGATTCTTGTTTAATACTCAGGTTGTACCAACATGCATAGCAAAGCCACTCTTGAAAAATTTGGCCCTGAGATTTATTTCCAAGCTGTTAATAACCTGTACCTAATAGATTTATTATTAGCAAGAAGAATATCTCTTAGGTCAAAGGTACCAAACATGTACCAAAACACTCCTCAGTGGGGGCCCCAATCAGATTAAAATGTAACTGGGAAATGTTTAGCAAAATAAATAAGAATACAACAAAACAGACAATGATTAAAGTCGATGTGCAGTCCATAGGGATCTTTATGTATCCCCATTTGTGTTTGAGTTTGAGACCCCTTTAGATAATCCTTGAATATATAATTTTGTTGGAATCCTCAGTACCTGATATTAAACCATGAAAGTAGCCCTGACATCAGTTTTAGTAACACAAGTACTGAACATTTCAGAGTTTGATAAAAAGAATATGAATATTACTATTAAAATTTATCTGGAAAATTCATTCATAGTTTGGTACTGACCACTTTGGCTCTCAGTTCTAGACCCAGAAGGGACTTCAGAGGCCATCTCAGTTTACAGATGAGGAATATAAGCCTAGGTAAGTTGAGTGATGGCACACTATATGTGTAACACATAGTCACATACGGACTATCATAGGTGGAATTTGAACCCAGGTCATCTGACTCCAGAACCAGTGCTCTTTCTACTGCATCATGCTGTATCCCTTACTTGTTTTTTAATAAGTATTATCAGAAAAAAAAGTCAAAATTTAAAATTAAAATTCTGTGCCATCAAGAAACAAAGCTAAGTGTTAAACCTGAAACTTAAAACACATACAGTTTGAAGAGTTATACCATAGGCAGTTATCCCACAGTGCCTCTACATTTACTCAGTTTGGGCAGTGATGGTTGGGTCTCTGCCCCTACAAGGAGAGGGCTTACATGTGTCAGTGATCAGGGTCAATCAACAGGCTATGAAAAGGAGAATCTGCCTGGAAGAGCAAGGTGGTGATGTAAGCTAAAATCCAGGAATGACTGCAGGATGTCATGATGAGTTGAACCAAGGATTCATCAGGCTAAATAAATTCAGAAGGATAGGCATTACTTATAAAATATCAGTCCCAGACTGGGGCTGGTGAAAAAATTCAGCACAAGCAAGTCAAGGAAAATACCACACAAACGACAGCATTAGAAATTGTTCACTTAAGACAGCATCTATTATAGGAGATACAGCATCCTTTTATGGAAGCAACATTCCTTTCATTTCTGGATCTTTATTTTAGGGAGAGGTCCAGGCTGGTCAACATTCTTGACCCTTTTGGCTCTGCTTCTGACTTTCCAGACTGACACTGAGTCCCCGTGAAGGTACTTTCCTGTCTCTTCTGTCCCTCTCCCCACTTCTCAGCTTCCTTCTGTGCGTTGACTTTCTTTCCATTAGAATGCCTGTTCCTTGAGAGCAGAGGCTCTCAGAAGATATTAGACTTAACCTCGAGCATCCCAGAAGTGTCTCCTCCTATGTCTATATTGGGAGCTGAGGGCAAACGAGAAGCAGTGAGGAAAGGCAGACCCAGGACTCTATTAGGATCCCAGCCTAGAGCTACACCATACCTAAGGGGATCCTCACGGGGACCCTTATGACCATGAAGATGAGAAAAGGACATCCAGCAACCACAAACTCTGTCATCTTTTTGCCCCATATGCTCACCAAGATTGAGCCCACTTTCCTCTGGACTCTATATGTACGTGTGAGATAGTGTGCCCTAAATTTTATCAATTCACTTCTAAGAGCAAATTAATGCTTGCTGCCTAATTGATATATTGATTTTCGGGGGGAAGGAGTGTATTAATAGGTGCACATAAATTTTAGTGCTAGAAAAGTTCCCCAATCTCTGAGGATTACCCACTCAAACTCTGAAGAAATAGGTAGTTATACACACACTAGGGACCCAAACTGCCAGTCCAGGTGGGATTGAGAGAATGGGCACCAAAGCCTATATTCTATTTCTATGGTGTTTTTACAAAGCATTTCACAAATGTAATAGAACAGCTCTCCCTCGAACTTTCTGTGTGGAGAGGGAAATTCTCATCTTTCTCCCCTCCTTTGGTCCCCCTCCCAACCTTTCACTCCCAAAGTTATGGACTATGTAAAGAGAATTGGTTACTAAGCAACTCATAACTGCTAGAGGTGGGTTAGAAATCCAGTGGGGAACTGATGAAGTCCTAGGCCACATGTATGGAAGAGAAGAAGAGTGTGAGAGTTCTCTTTCTCTTTAAAGTCTACTGAGGTGGCATCTTTCCATGCTCGACACCCAGTTCTTTGGTATTATCCCCCACTTACTGATGGGGGAAGTGTGGAAGGGGAGGGAGATAAAAGGAGAACTAACCAGAAGCCTCTGGTTGTACATGTCCTTACTCAAGAGGATCACCCATTGGAAGGGACCAGGTCAAACATTTAGCTCCAGAAGTCCCCCAGTCTACCAAACAAAGGGAGGGATGGACTCCTGATTATCCTCATTACACCTACATCATCTCATTTGATCATCACAGCAGTACTATGATATAAATACTAAAAGTATTATTCGCATTTTATAGGTAAGTAAACTGATACTCGGGTAAAGTAGCACGTCCACTGTCACACAGGTAGAAAGTACGAGGTGAAATTCATACGCAGTTCTCTTGACTCCATTTTTAATAAATTTTCCCACTATACTATGCTGGCTAGGTATATTTTTCTTAGAAATATACGTATATTTTACTTCATGTTCTGTGAAAGGATTGAATTTAGGGAGATGCTGAATAATTTCCTTGTATGTACAGTCCATATATATGTTGGGGTCAAAATATAGCTTACGTAGAAATGGATATAGTATTGAGATTTCCTTATAAAGGCTTATAAAATGCTAACCAAATTGTACAAATAATCTATGATAGTAGTGAGTTTGTCTGCCAAAGCAGAATCAATCAAAGCTACTACCTGAATAATTCCATTTAAAACACATTGGACCTACTCGTAATTGCTTGTGTCAGTAATTGCATTTTGTAACATTACTTAAAATAGTTACATTAACAATTTTTAAAAATATAACATAGTAGTATTATTTTCTAAGAAATTACTTTTCCAGCTAAAAGTGAAATACAACCCAGGATTTTGTATATCCGAAAAAAATAAATTTTCTGGGTTAAAATACAAATATGAGAGGCTCCTAAAAAAGACTTTTGTTCTCTTTCATTTATAATGAAAGTACTTCTTTATGGCAGCTTTTCCAAATTCATTCCTGTGTTTTAACAAAAGGATGACAGTTTTTCAAAAGGTAATAGAAATTTTGTTAGATCTTCACTTTTTAGAGACCATAAATATCAATGAGTTTTCATTCCTGCTCAAATCAAGTGAACAAGTAAACAAGCCTTTATTAAGTGCTTACTATGTGCCAGACACTATGCTAACTGCTGGGGATACAAATATAAGCAGAAAAAAACACCAAGTTTCTGCCCTCAAGGAGTATACATTCCTTGTAGTGAAGATAGAGAAAAAAAAACTAAAAAAAAAGGTAAAAACCTGCATGTTGGGGAAGAGATGGAGAAAGAAAATCCAGAAGCAATGACTAAGGCTGACCTTGGCCTCAACCTAAATTGCAGGGTCTGAGAGGAACAGAGCAATCAAAGGGGCCGCAACAGTGGAGGGATCTCACCCGGTGAGAAGGCTGCCTGGGGATAGTGAACAAAGAATTCATCTTGCTCTTAGGTTTAATTTATGTAGAATGTTAATATTTTCTTTTTGACTGGGTTTTCTGGGTACAGTTGATTAAAGTTTGGCAAAGAAACAAAGACTAGGTCTTTTTTTTCATCTTGCCTCAATCATTTTTTCACCTTTCTTTTATTCTAATATTACTGAATCAAAAACATTGAATACATGTGATACAAAGCTATTAGGAATATTAGCTAATTGCTAAGTGTAAACAGTGATTGTAGATAACTTTTAAAAATTACAATATGTAGACAATGTCTGTTGCAGACAAAATTTAGGGGTGTACATGGAGCAGAACCCAGTCCCAATGGTCTCCAGGATTGTCTGGAACATTAAGATCAGGTTTTGATTACAGCCTACTTTTTGAGTGTGTAGCATTTTCTCACCGAAACAACTGGAGTTTTGGAGAACCTACCTTTTTAAATATAATTTTATTCTGATGACACTACAAATACACAGAAACACAAAATGTACTCAGAAACACACATTTAGCCATAAAAGGTATTTTAGATCCAACAACTCTCCTTTCCTCCTGGTCCTGGTTCACCTTTCTCCCCTACATCAGCTGATATCATTGGTGGTCCTTGGTTTCCTTTATTACCTCTCTCCCCTTTGCTCCAAGAAGTCCTTTCTTCCCCTTTCTTCCTGTAATTCCAAAGCTACCTAAAAGAGCAGGAATAACATTGGTTCTTGATTATGGCCTTGTTATAAAATATTGGAAAAGATTGTGGATGATGTTTTACTGAAAACAAAAGGCAACTGAAAACTTATCTGCAACTACTGTCCCATATACCTGCACTATTGTTGTTAAACCTTTGTAAGAACTACGTATGTATATATGGATAGCATCACACAACTGACTCAGAAATGTAAAACATGTAACATCTTATTTTGTTTATTTTTTACTTCTATAAAGAATTTAACTCAGCAGAGCAGACCTGCACAACTTAGGAGTAGGTAGGAGCCAAAATTAAAATAGACTAAACTTATTCAGACCACAGATAGGTTAGACTAGAGACAGACCAACAACAGTTGTTTGACACAGGTCATGTGACAAACATGAGAATGCACAGTGGCAACCCTACATTTTTCACAGGCAGCCCAAAATCCTTTGGCAGGCCACAAGCAGCCTGTGGGCCACATGTTGTACAGGCCTGCAGCAGAGCAAAAGCTATCTTGAATGCTCTTAGAAGGTAACTCTCAGAAGATAACTCAATTATAATACATCAACATTATAAAAAAAAACTTCATTTTGCCTAAGGTGTATATAACTGCAAAAGGTGCATTGGCATACTATGTAAAAGGTTTTCAAGAGCATCCACAAAATTTTTAGGATAAAGAATAAATGGTATGGCAGTGAGGGTGAGGGGGGGAGACGCAAAAAATGGGAAATGAAGAAACAACAAAATGCATTATTTTCAGAACTTTTTTTTTCCACTGAAGTGAACATGTGACTATGGTCTCCCCTAAAGATTCAAATATAACATATTCTTAGTAAATGCTGAAGATAGATAATAATATATGCAATGATATCTGACATTTATATAGTACTTTAGACTCGACAAGATGCTTTCTCAATCCTCATAGCAGCTCTTTGAGCTAGGTTCAAAAATACAGGTATTGTTATTTTCATTCTACAGATGAAAAAACTGATAGCTAGCAAGAAACATAACCAGAAATCAAACCCGGGTTTTCTGACTTCAAGTTCAATGTTCTTTCCATTATAATATGTATACCTTCACCAATACAATTTAACCTTGTGTCCTGGGGTACCGGGGTTTGTAGGAATCCCAGAAGGCCCAGGTGTTCCAGGATTATCCATCATGCCAATTTCTCCCTTTGGCCTGTGGAATTGAACATAGAAGTGTTTTGGATTTTCAAAGCAAAGAAAATCACAGATTTGGGTCAGGTAGTTTTTACTGCTTCACAGTGGGAAAATCAGCCAAGGTGCCTGAAGAGACTTAGTCTAAAATAGAAACAGACGTTAAGAGTCAAAGGATGGAGACTGATTGGAGTAAAGCCAAGATGGCAGGTTAGAGGCAACAATCCAGTAGAACTCTCTCAACATTCCCCTCCAAACAACTTTAAAATAATGCCTCAAATCAAATTCTGGAGTGACAGAGCCAACGAAGACATTTTCCCAGCCTAAGACAGCTCAGGAGATTGGCAGGAGAGGTGCGTGACATCGGGATAGGAGCAGCACCGGTCACGGGCTTTGGACACGGCTGTGACAGTGTTAGCAGCAGCTTTGGGAGCTCTCAGCCCAGAGACAGTAAGGGAGTTGGCCAACTGGTCAGATAGAGACCTTTGGCTGGCATTGGGTGCAGCTGGCACTGATTGGCAACTCTATTGCTTATAACCAGTTCTGGGTTGCAGTGGAGGCACATTTGTGGTCAGTCACAGGCTAACAGGTGCCTGGTGGCAGTTCCAAGACAGAGAAGAGTACTAATGCTTATGACCAAGGGACCTGGTCACAGATCCAGGGCCAAGAGGAACAGTAGCACTTGTGGCCACAGGGGAGGAGGGGTTCTTCCTGGGTAAATACCAGAGCACAGACTAGAAGAGCAGTAACTACTCCTCTCCCCAGATCATAACACCTTGGAAGCTCTGAAAACGTGTAGACCCCAGAACTAGCTTTGACAACAACAGTGGGAAAAATCCTTGAAGCATGGGACACTGCTTCC
Source organism: Phalanger gymnotis (assembly GCA_028646595.1). Lineage (NCBI taxonomy): Eukaryota > Metazoa > Chordata > Mammalia > Diprotodontia > Phalangeridae > Phalanger > Phalanger gymnotis. The sequence continues at coordinate 689,431,464 of CM053622.1, read as the reverse complement.
TCACCTGCAGGTAAGCAGAACCCAACTTTAATATAAAGTTCAAAGTCAAGAAATGGGCTGAAAATGAGCAAACAAAAAAGAAACTTGGCCATAAAAGCTCTGTGTGGCAGGGATAAACAAGATGCAAACTCAGAAGACAACAATGTGAAAACAGCTCTGTGTAAAGCCTCAAATAAATATAGTAATGGACACAAGCCCAAGAAGAATTACTAGAAAAGTTAGAGTCAAGAGTGGTAGAGGAAAAGTGGAGAAAAGAAATTAGAGTGATGTAAGAAAATCAAGAAAAGAAAATTAACAGCTAGGTAAACGAGTCAAAAGAGAGGTTTCTGTAAGTAGGAAAAGCAGCTTGCTTGTTAAATAAATGGTCAATAGAATGTCCTATTTTCCAACCTTGGTACAAATATATTTTTGGAATGGCTAAAGAATATTGATCCAGTTTGGAGCAGAGTTGCCATTTCTTGATTTTCTCTAGAGAAGAACAGCAAAATGCTTATAGCCCTAGGAAACCAAAGAGACACTCTCAACAAATGCAGACTAAGAGTAAATTATCATATATTCCTGACATTAACCCTTCTAACAAATAGTTCAGAATAGATGCCTCATAAACTGAAAGAAAACTTCTAATTTAAAAGTTTATGTCCAGTACCTGGTGGACCTGGGTGTTCTGGAGCTCCTGGATGTTCTGCTGGACCTACTAGTCCTTTATCCCTTTGATGACCTGGCAGTCCTGGTGGCCCAGGTTCTTCTGGGGATCCTGACCTACCTAAGCTTGGTATCCTTGGGTCCCCTTTAGGATCTTTCAAACCTCTGTCTCCTTCAAAAACAAAAACAAAAACCATCAATAACTTCATATTTCTATATCTTTAAGGTTCATAAGTAGCTTTCCTCAACAACCTTGAGAGACAATTAACATAGGTAACATGATTGACATTGCACATGAAGAAAGAGAGATCCAGAGGCAAATGGATTCCCCCCGGCTGCACAGCTGGCATTAAAACTCAGGCCTTCTTAATCTGAATTCGGTATTGCTATTATTATACCATACTGCTCTCAACAGCAGCAACAACCCTCCCTCTTCCCCATGCCCCAAAACCTGATAAATAGTAAAAAGATAGAGTTGGGTTGGCAATGGAAATGGTCAAGTAAAATTGGGAATTAGATCAACCAGCAAGCATTTATTAAGCACCAACTATATGCCAGACATTGTGCTAGATGCTGGTGTTACACAAATCAAAATGAATTAGTCCCTGCCCTCACCAAGCTGATATTCTAATGGGAGAGGCAGATTACGCCCTCAGTTTTTTCTTCAGTACAGCATGATGAAAAGAGCGGTAGACTGGGTATCCAGACACCAGAGATCTGGTCCTTGCCTTGCTCTCTAACTAGGAATGTGGCACTCAACGAGTTACTAAAACTAATTAGGCCTCAGTTTCTTTATCTGAGGAAACGAGAGAGGGAAGATTATATGAACTCTAAGATCTTTTCAACTTGATTAATTCTATGGTTATTGAAGAATTGTAATCTCTTAGCTATCTGTACAGACTAGTCTGCATATTAATACTGTTTATACAAACAGGAAGCCTTTTTGGCCAAGATTTCCATTACTGTTGTGATGCTGTTATTATTTATGAAAGAATTTGTATTTAGTGGACTAGGCACACAGCTAAAAGGAAACTGAGGCCCAAATAGCTTCAGTAACTTGCCCAAGTGAAGGCAGAAACACAGATGACAAACTCAGAAAAAAATTCAAACTATACATTATGTGAGGATGACTTTAATTTCTGCCCATTTATGGTATATATCTATTTATTTTTAGTTACTGTAAAACAACTTTCATATTTTAGCCCACATCATCTGTCCATTTTAGTGTTTGACACAGGAGTAGATCTACCTTGTGGTGCTTTTAGTCCATTTAAACCCGGAAGTTCCTGAGTTCCCTTTGCACCTGGTATGTAGATTCCTGGAATACCATTATATCCTGGAGGTCCAGAAAAGCCAGACTCTCCTGGAAAAGAGAAATGGACAAACATAATCATACGGGCTACAAGAAGTCACTATGATGCTTGGAGTAGATCTGTGATCTCATTGGGTGTGTATAATCTTACCGATACTCAAAGGATTCTATAATTGCATCAACATAGATACTTCCTACAGTGATGTGGTTCACAGCCCAGCTATGACTACTCATTTTCTGCAACTCTTATCCACATTCTTCATATTCTTTTGTCTACAAAAGGACTACTTAACATGCCAGGACCTTTCTCCCTTTCTCTTGACATGGTGAGGATGCCCCCCGAGCCCTGAGGATGTCCATAAGTTATCCCTCCCTTTTCCAGTGTGATTGACTTTTCTTTCTAGATCATATATTTATTTGACGACTTTCTTTATTACAGATCTTTTTTGAAGTTCTCTTCAAAACACTGCAGCCTGTTTATATTTGGCAATACACCTCCCCATTGCTCTCTGGGTGATTTTTTTAATTCATTGAAGACTGAGGTATTCTGTGACCCCCAGCTATATAAGATCACCAGTAGAATATTGGAATGTAAAACGTAAAAGTTAGTCCATCCTTTGTTTCAGGGAGAAGCATGAGATTATTAAACTATATAGGATGCACTTCCGTTTTAGCTCTGGGTTCAACTTATTGTCTTATTTACATACAGTGTATGTTCAAGAAAAAAAATATGTGTGTATATGTGTGTGTATACATATATACATATGCGTGTATATATGTATATAAATATATATATATATATATATATATATATATATATTTAAACTCAGTGTACCTTAAACCTATTTCACTCTGGAGCTCAAAGATTGGACCACAATAGGTCCCTGCCCAAGCACCACTTAATGGCTATATTTTGGGCCATCCTGACTTAGAGCGAATGTCAATGGAAACTGTTTCTCTTTTGACCAGCAACCCTGTGAGAGTCTTTTCCTCCCAGTTTGATATTTTTTTAATTAAAGGGGCCACCCCTTGGATCACTTTTTTAAGAGGCCTATCCACTGAATAGGCATTACCTCATTCAAAGTGAGAACCTGAAAAGGCCTTAGCCTAAAAGGGCCAGGGTCTCACATTGCATCCTGGGCCATCTCCAGTCATCCTGATGAATATCTGGCCACTGGACCCAGAGGGCTCCAGAGAAGAAAGTGATGCTGGTGACCTTGCACAGCCCTGCCTCACTCAAATCAAAGTCAACTGCAAGTCATGTCATCATTTCCCTGATATAATGGTCCTCTTTGAAAACAAAGGACAAACACAACAAATCCAATATACATGTTATATATGTATGTATATGTATATATCCACATACATATGCATACATACTCATATATAAAGATACATACACACATTTTATTAATTGTAGACATATTACTAATATGTATATATGCATACTAGATGAGCTCTACAGATTGTCAATTTAAATGCATGTCATAATATGACAAGAAGTACCATCCATTCACAGTTATTGTTATTACTGAAAATTTTGACTTGTATTGTCCCTGCCATGTAGGAAAAACTTTTTAGGGATGTACATATATTTCTGATTTAGGCTGATCCTTTAAATGTAGGGGTTTCCTGAAAGCAGTGAGACTTCAAAAAACTCTTTAGTTAGAAATGAGAGACAGGGTGACACAATGGATAGAAAGCTAGGCTTAGAGCCAGGAAAACCTGGGTTCAAGCCCTCTCTGACATACGCTGTTTTTGTGACCCTGGGATAGTCCCTTAACCTTTTAGTGACATACATGGTTCTCTAAGACTATGACTTTCAGTGGAAGTGCCCACCTTTATTAGTAGAGAGAGTTTTCTATCTCAGTGAAGTCACAGGTCCATTCCCTATCTGTCCTTGCTTTCCCTACTTCTTCAATGAATGAAAGATCTAAGATACACTCAAATGTCACTGTCAAAATGTATCCAAGAAAGAATAAGTTGTTTTAAAGAGGAATGTCACAGATCATAATCTTACTATGATATCCCATTATGTCATGGAGGTGACCAAGAAAAGCTTTGTCGATGGAGCTCAAGCCCTGGCATCTCCTACCAAGTTGTAAAGTCTTTGGGTGATGATTGAGCCTGCCCTCTGAGGGTCAGCTTGGTTAGCTTTGGTGACATGAATCACCATATGGTTAACCACTTAGCAACGTATTCTTTGACTATATCAGGTCAGGAAGACAAAGCCAGTCTCCTAAATCTTAGAAAGGTTGTGCTCAGCTTGGGTGGATTCAGGAGCCACACTACTAAGCCCATCACATCTATGAAGCAGGGAAATAAAAAATAAATAAAAAGCTTACATAATGCTTGCATAATAAAGCATTCTTCAGTCCAGCATTGTGTTTCCAGGGCTGGCCTTGGAGTCCCAAAAGAAGAAGGCCTGAGTGTCTACAAGTCCTAACTCTCATGCACACTAGCTTGTGACTGGGAAAGTCATTCTTTCAGTTCCACAAGCATTTCTGTGTAATTTCTAAATTACAGAATATTTAACAATCGAAATCATTAGGAGTCACACACCACGAGTTCTCTAAATTGAGAAAATTATAGATCCAGACTAAAAGGGGTGTGTGTGTGTGTGTGTGTGTGTGTGTGTGTGAAAGAGAGAGAGAGAGAGAGAAAGAGAGAGAGAGAGAGAGACAGAGAGAGAGAGAGAGAAAGAGAGAGAGACAGAGAGAGACAGAGAAAGAGACAGAGACAGAGAGAGACAGAGAAAGACAGAGAGCGCCAAGACCTGCCTATGTTTTCTCTATGGGGGAATAGAAAAATTTTCCAAAAGTGGCCTTTGTTCTCTTGTGACCCCTTCTTCCCATTCCTCCTCCCTCTCTCCCCAGGACCTAAGAAATATTATTTTCCTTTATTTTAGCTTAGCCCTGGTGTGGTTGCAAATAACCAAGTCAAGTACCTGGTGGCCCATTAGGTCCTTCATTTCCTGGGGGTTCTGGAGAGCCTGGAAATCCAGAGAGTCCATTTTCTCCATTTCCCCCAGAAATTCCTTTTTCTCCTTGAAAACCAGTCATTCCTGGTTTTCTAGGCACCACTGTACCTGAGTCTGTCTAAACCATAGAAAAATCATATACAATCAATAAGATTAAGAGCTAGTAGAAACATCAACAAACTGAAGAACAAGGTATGGTATTGGTTGGAGTCAGAGGACCAGCTCTGCCAATAACTACTCTTGTGACTTTAAACTAGTCACTGAACTCTGACCTTAGGTTCCTCGTCTGTAAATGAGGGAGTTGTACTAGATATGAATGAATGAATGAATGAATGAAAAGCATTTTATTATGTGAATGCTAGATGCCAAACACTATGCTAAGCACTGGTGATACAAATACAACAATGGATAGCCCCTGACTCCAAGAAATTTATATGTCAGGGGAGATAACACATATAGGGATGTGGTGATCAGGTCTGCGTCCTTCGATTTAGAAAGAGAGAAGGCGATTGGAGTAATAGGGCAATAGGTTGTACCCTATGACCTATACAGTATTGATTCAATTATAGTTCTGGAGCTGAAAAGAGAGGATGGGTTGGGGGAGGGGGCACAACAGAGGATCACAGAGTATATGACAGCATCGCTGGGCAGTAAGGTATATTTAGATAGCTGGGGATATCTAAATATAATAGGCCATATGGGGCACTCAGGAACCAGGACAACAGGGCTATGGGCAGACATTCCAGAGCAAAAAGGGTACATTCCCACTCTAAATCTGTGGTCCTATAACTTCTGCAAGGTCATATTGCTTTTAAATTGTCTTTACATGTAATTGGTGATTGGTGAAAAGAAATAAAACATTATTTAAAAAATTAGTAGAAGCCAGAATTTGAACTCAAATCCTCTGACTCTAAATTCTACTTAGCCACACAGTCTCTCACATTTAATATTTGTTTAATTAAATTTGAAGAAACTTAGAATTGAAAGGGACATAGAGGTCATCTAGTTCCACTCCTTTATTTTTTAAAGAATGAAACAGAAAAATGACTTATTTAAGGTCACACAACTCTTCAGTAGCCAGGCAGAGACCATTCCCCTGGATTTCCCATTTTCTAGCATATAGCACTCCTACTTGACTAAGCAGTTCACAGGATTTCAAGCTAGTTAGGATCATACACAGCAGATAGGCTATGCTTCCTCATTTTTCAGATGAAGAAAATGAGGCCCAACCATGAAGTTAACTTGCCCAAGGTTGTACAGGTAATAACTATAATAGCCAGGATCTGACCCCAGGTCCTCTAATTTCTAAATCTAGAACTATTTCTACGAGGGAGGCTGGCACCGAGGCTTTTTCCCCTTAGCTAGCCTCCAGAGCTGCTATTTCAGAGTTTTTGCATTATTTCTACCATTCCTTTTCCAGCTGTAACTATCAGACTTAAGAAGTAGAAGTAGAGATAGATCTCCACACATTTAGCCTAAGCCAGTTCATCAGACAGCAAAAAGACAGAGGAGCCACACTAGGGAGGAGGAGTTGAACCCACGCCGGGATGTTAAGATGTTCACAATGAATACGTGAAACCATACATCCTAAACCCAAGAATCTAGATGTTTTCCTCTGTTCAAAAGGATAGATCACAGGCACTGATGGAGTTTTTAGGTTTTATGCCAGGACCAGGTAGGGTGAATGTCAGGCTCTACATAGAACTATAACTAGTTTAGGGTGACCATCATCTTGCCTTAGGGCACCAAAATACGTAGGGCACTAACAGTGCTTGAACCTCAGCAAAAACCCTAATGCTAAACTGAGTTTACTATTAATTCATAAGAATAATTAGCATAAATTAGTAAATTAAGGGATGATGTGTACTTTCTCCCCATTCTATTTCTCCCTCACCAGGGGTGAGCTCCTCTTGTGATAAATGGCTTTGCCATGTCCCAGGGCATATTTTCTGCCCCCAAACTCCAATCAGAGTTGTCTTCAAAAGTAGATTTAAGGGTGCTTTTCTTCTTTGTTTCAGTCATGTTTCCAGAGGGTTGCCCAGGCATGAGGGATGCTTGTTGTAGCTTTGTCGCACCTCCACAGTGCCAGTCATTAGAAATCCTTCATGCCCTCTCCATAATCCTCCTAGAGCTTAAGATCATTGGATGTTTTTGTTTTGAAAGTAAGAAAGACAGGTGTTTAGAGACCCCAACTATAACTTGTGGACCTTCCCTTTTTTGGCTAGAAGATATTAAGGGCTTTCTTTTGTCATACTACTTGAGAAGGAAGGAAAATGCTCTTTTTTAAAATTTTTTTAAGATGCATTATTGTTTGAGGCAGCTATAATGTTATGAAATACAATGTGTAGAGCATAAAAGGCTCTTAGGAACCTTCTCATCTAGCCTCCTAATTTTACAAGTGTATAGAAAATTTTAGACACAGAAAAGTTAAAGGACTTATCCAAGGTGATATAGCTTTAGAGGAAGAGTCAGGAGTAGAATCTTCTTTTCTTGATGCTCATATTTGTGCCTTTCCCACTGTATCTTTCTGCCTTTTATGAAAGAATTTGTATAATTAAATGCTATACAGTCTGAAAAAATGCTTTGTCAAATATGTAGTTTGTTCTATTTTCATCAGAAGACAATGATTTTATTAATAATAATAAGAGTTAACATTTTGCTCTTTTAAGTTTGCAAAGCACTTTAGGGATGCATTTTGAAGGCAGGGTCTATTTTTTGCCTTTTATTGTATCCTCAGTACTAATCACATTGCCTGGCAGATAGTAAGTGCTTAAAAAATACATGTTGATTATTTCAGGACAAGCCTCTGAGGAGTCAGCGTGGTACGATGGAAAGAGTCTCGGTTATGTCCTTATTTTTACAGCAATAAAAGTATGTATGTCCTGCCCTCCATATAAAGATATGATGCTTCTGATCTGCCATCAATTAAACACATAACTGAGTTATTTTTACAGCAGTGGTTAGAGGTTCATGGTCCACATTTGAAACTTTATTGTTCAAAGGTTGCTCACAATAACTACATGCAGTAAATAGCATCAGTATTATCACCATTTTAAAGATAGGAAAATTGAGGCTCAGAGATGTTAAATGACTTTTTCAGGATCACACAGCTAGTAAATGTCAAAGGCCAGGGCTCTTTTCACTACTTGCTATAGGTTGAACTCACGAATCTCAGTCATTCACACTAGAAAATTCTGCCCTGTAACCAATTCCTGATATTTGCAAGATGACTGGCCAGAGTTTTAGGCACAAATCTGTGGCTGTGCACAGAGTTCTTCTTGGTTTTATACTCCAAAAATCATTTGGGAAACTGAATCTATAGCCACAGCCTTATTAAGACCAAAACCTAATCACTAGACCAATTGACTCAGCATATAAAAAATATTAGTGACAATTTAAAATCAGACTAAGTCAGTATTTTAAAGAAGCTAAGAAATACAACTTAAAACATTGTCCTGCAGATAAATAGATTTTAAAAAAGGAATTAGTAAAGAGATCCTGGCAACTAGATGAAGCTCCAGGGAGATTTTGGTTTTCTTTTTCTTTCTGCAAATAAAAATGTTTAAGAACTTAATCTATTTTTTAACTTTCTCTATGTCACTCAAAGCTAGGTGGCACAGTGCACAGAGTACCAGGCCTAGAGTCAGGAAGACACATCTTCCTGAATTCAAATCCAGCCTCAGACCACTGGAGGTAGGATAATAAAACAATTCATATTCCTTTTCTGTTGCATCTTTGTGAAGTTAATCTCTACTCCCCTTAATGTAAGGAAGGCTCCTCTCTCAATCATTAATGGGACAAAAAGAAGGCAAGGGAGCACTCCTTCTTATCCTAGTAAAGCCCTGTATCCAACATATTCAAGAACACACACAGACGCAGGTAGTTCTCTTTTACTCTTAAGTGAATGGTCCATGTTAGCCATGAGAATGCAGCCATCCCCAAAGCCAGACCCACATTCAAGTAGCCTATTTATTGATGACCTATGTAGCATCACTGTCCAATTCTCAAAGCAGCCAGCAGCCTAGAACCGACACTGGTAGTTCTCCCCATTCCTTCAGTGCCCATAATCAACTTTGTCAAAATAACTCTCATTACCTGAGGGCATAGCATGATATTTGCCAATTCATAAATTAGAAGCTGGTCTGTGCCCTTTCTGTGAAGGATAATCATGAGAAATAAAGTAAGACACCATACCTTGTTGAGAGCCATTCTGTAAAATCGTTTACTTACACTGAGCCCCTGCTAGGAAATTCAAGAGTGTATAATTCATACATATTTATAAAATATTATCTTTTTCTGACAAGCTGTAATGACAGTAATAAAAATCAAGCTCATAGGTCAACAAACAATTAGAGAAGCATAGATTTTTATAGATAGAAGGGACCTAATAGATTAACTCGTCCAACTTGCTCATATTATGGATAAGGAAACTCAAGCTCAGAAAGACTAATCAACTTTACCTAAAATAATATCCTTGTTAGTGTTTGTTAGCTAGACTAACTTGCTAGTTTAGTTGTAACTAGAATTAAGAGCTTCTGATTCCAAGTCTCTCTGTAATATTATACTGTCTCACCCTATCTCTGCTGGGAGGTAAAACTAGATTTGAACTGTGGTCTTCCTGACTCCAGGAACAAAACTCTATCCAAGGGGGCTGCATAGTAGGGGGAGGGAGGGAATATGTGACCTAGATTTGAATCTCAGCTCACCAATTTAAGCTCAGATCTTGCCTCCGATGCCTCATAACTGTAAGCAACTCATTTAATCTTCTGGAGTCTTAGTCATCATCTGTAAAATGGATATAATAATAGCTATAGTTATTTCCCCTCTCCTGGCCTCAGTTCCTAAGTGTTTGTTGCAACAATTTGGCTAAACAGCAGCTGTTGTGGGGGTAAAAGACCAATACAAACCCAACAACAAGAGCTTCCAGCATAGGTTCTTTGATCTGCTTTACTAAGGAAAGTAAACATAAGGGGTTAACAATCTTACTTTAATCCAACATACAAATATCATTTACTTAGTTCCCGAGGAAAAGCCAGCAACCTGAACTTCAGAGCAAGTACAAACAAATAACAAACATACAAATTATAAACAGACCAAATCACAATTCATAGTTACCAGGAAAGCATCAACATCTGGGTTCACAAGCCAGGAGACTCTTAGAGCAGCTGCCCAGAGTCTCCACATCAACACTCTTCCAGGAGTGAGAGCCCCAGACAGAATGCCAACCTTTGAACTTTTATACTCTGTTCAGGGCTCAAAGGATTCACACCCAATTAGCAAAAGGGCTGAGCCTGGAGCTTTACACTTAGTTAGCAAAAAGGTGTGTGCCTGGAGCTTTGCACCTAGTAAGACTCCATCAAAGACATTTAATTTAGCATTCTAAAACAGTAAAAAAAAGTTCCACCTTAATTACCAATATAGTGTTTAAACTTAGTAGGTTGGACTACATAATCTTCAAGTGTCTAAGTCTAGATTCCATGATCCTACTACTCCTAGCATTTAAGGTTCTCCATAATCTTTTCTTACTGTCATCTAGCCAACCTTGTCTTCCATCATTCTCCAACCTGAACTATTCACTAAGGTCATATCAGTTTTGCAGTTGTCATCTGAAAATCCCAAGCTAATTCATGGCACTAAGCCTTTACTTATGCATTTCTCCTTATTAAAATCCAAAATCTTTATCCAAATCTTATCCATTTTTATGAGCTAGCTAGAACCCTCCTCATGAAACCATCCCAAAGAGCTTCAACCTACATCAGTCTTCCTCTCCAAATTCTGTTATCTCTCTCTTTTTCGCATTTAATCATAGACTAATTTTCATTGTATTTAACTGTTTCCAGTGTGAGTATATCTTGTCTCATCAACTGAATTTAAGATAGTTTAAACAGATATCAAAGTATTTAAAAATATATATACATATATATGTGTATACATACATATACATACACACATATATGTGTGCCTGTTGTATCTTACTACAGTGCAATTACTGATGCAATCACAGGTGCCAAATTTAGAGGACACTGAAAGCATTTGTAGTCCTTCCGTAGTATGGAAACTACAGA
>CM053622.1:689401296-689414323 GCA_028646595.1 Phalanger gymnotis | reverse complement strand
ACACACACACACACACACACACACACACACACACACTATACTGTATTAAGATTTTTTTCTCAAAGGTTACCAATGACCCCTTCCTTGGCAAATCTAATGCATTTTTTTATAATAATCATCTTTGTCCTCTTAGCAGTGTTTGACAAAATAGCTTAACCTGTTATTTAGACTCTTTTCTTGGCCTCAGAGATACCACTCTTATCTGGTTCCATCCCCTATCTTTTAATGGCTTAGTCTGTGTTTTCTTCTTCCATGCTTCCTCATCCTCTCCCCAACCCCTAGAATTGAGTGTTTCTCAAGGGTTTGAACTCAAATAATTCTTCTCTATATATTTTCTATATATTCATTCTCAGAAATCCTATCTGCTTGCACAGTTTAAATTTCTTCCCCTAAGTAAAAGACTCCCAGATCAAAACCTCCAATCATGAACTCTATCCTAAACTCCAGACTGATATCCCAACCATCTATAGTATATCAGCTGAATGTCCCCACAGCATCTCAGATCCAAAGCCAAATTTTTTATCTTTCCCACTAATTGTTCCCACCTCAGTGTCCATCTGAAGCTCTGCCTGATTTCTACTCTACTGAACAAGATGATCCCCCCAGAATAAATTTATCACTTCTAATCTGATCACCATGTTACTAATTTAAGTCTTGGGTACTAACTCCCTCAGCTTCCTCTCCCTACTGATTGGCCAGCTAGGGGGTGGAGTACTAAACTCCTCTCAAAGCTTTCCTTTATAGGGGGCAGAAATTGTACTTCCAGCTCATTCCACACTCTATCTTCAGCTTTGCTTGGCTTCAATTTGACATAATAAGACCTCCCCACACTAGAGACCTCCGGTGGTTCCCCACCCCCTTTTAAGCTTTCTTTTGTGTTTTGTCTTCCTTTGTTAGATTGTAAGCTCCTTGAGCACAGAGACTGTCTTTTTAAAAATTTATATCTCTAGCACTTAGCACAGTGCCTGATACATAGCAGGGCCTTAATAAACATTTAATAAATTGAATTGAATTGAATTGAACCATCCATCTTTCTGATTGCACTACACACACATATATATATACAAATATACATACATACATATATATGTATATATATATATATTCACTATTCTGTCTACAGCACCACCATTCACAATGCCACTATGTTTGAAACTTTGTGTTGAGACTTGACTCTCCCCCCTCCATCATGTCTCATAACCAATCAGCTACCACTTTTAAAATACTAATTCTTCAACACCCTTCTCATTGGTCTCTATTTCCACTGCTACTGTCCAAGTACAAATGATACTCATCCAAATACATTGAACTGCCATTTATGTGAACTTTTGCAACAACCTTCTTTTTCCAATCTAGCTTGACCCTGGGCAAGTCCCTTAACTGCCATTTGCCTCGGTTTCCTCTTCTATAAGACGGAGATAACAATAGCACCTATTTCCCAGTTCGTTGTGAGGATAAAACAAGATGATAATTCTAAAATATTTAACATGGTACCTGGCACATAGTAAGCGCTATATAAATGTTAGCTATTATTAATCTTTACTCTCTCCCTCCCTCACACTCATCCTTCGTACTGCTGCCAGAATAGTCTTCTTTAAGCATGTATTTAATGCATAGAAGAGTATGTTACTTGTGTAAGAGCTGTCGTGGTGATACTGACAAGAGTTAAAGAATCACATTATAGAGTTGGGAAGGACTTCATTGGACATCTAACCCAACCTAATAACTGAAAATGATCCCCCCTTTCCCTACAACACACCTGAAAAAGTCATTCTGCCTCCACTTGAATACCTCCAGTGAAAGGTATTTCCCTCACCAAGCAATGAGTTCTCATGGATAATGCTAATTTTGGGAAATTTTTTTTTCTGGACAGCAAATCTTTCTTCTTTCTTTGCTGTTTGCACCCCATTGCTCCAGGATCTGCCTCTTGGGGCCGAAAAGAACAAGGCAGTTTCAATGTCTGTAAGATGAAGTGATTGGAACTTGATTTCTGAGGTCCCTTCAGGCTCTAAATCTATGATCTCTGTAACTCCTAACCCTAATTTGTCTTTCACATGATAGCCCTTTAAACACTTGAAAATTTTAGCTATCAGTTATTGTCCAGTTGCATGATCTGAGAAGTCATGCATGCATTATGAACTGTAACAATGTTACAAATATCCATATTGATGGATCCGTTAGAGTATGGAAATATATATTTCTCTGTATAGAGATCTTCAGTGGTTCCATACTGCATACTGAAAAAAGTACATACTCCTTTTGCCTTTCATTCGAGATTCTGTACAATTTGGCATTACCCTATTTCTACCTTCAATTCCCTATACTATAGCTATACTGCGCAGGGTCCTGCCATCTGGTATCTATTACTGTGTTTATCCCAGCTCTCTAAAGGGTGTTAGAGCTGCAACAGCTCCTGGCCATAAACAAAGCTGCTTCACTTGATGGCTGAGGAAATTAGACATAAATGCTTGAGGATTTAAACAGGAAGAAGAGATTTAAATAAGAGTTGAAGATAAGCATAGAAGAAAAAGGAAACAAGACAACATACTATTGCCAAATGGAATATAGAGTCTTAAAGTCAGGAAAAATCTGGGTTTGAATCAGACACTGTCTGTGTGACCCTTGGCAAATTATTTACCTTTTTGTGCCTCAGTTTCCTGATTGTAAAATAAGGGAAAGGGTGCTTACTCAGCGACTTCTAAGTTCCTTACCACTTCTAAATCTATGATCCTAAAATGTATTTAGAGGAGAGAGAAATAAATGCCTTTACTTTGGAGTGGTCAGAGACATTTTTATAGAGGAGATGAGAAATGAGCTGGATCTTGAAGGATTTGTAGGAATAAAATAAAAATGGAGAAAGGGGGAGAGTAATTAGGAAAGGTGAAGTGGCAGATCCCATAGATGGATATCCTTTCTTTAACTTATGAAAAAGTGTGAAACAGAAGAAAAAAAGGAATCACAGTTAGGAAATCATTGCTGCCCAAATATTGCAGGACTATAATAGTTTGGGGGAAAGGACCAGCTTGTTTCTTTCAAACACCACCATGACTTTGAATAAAACAAATTCCCAATTTTTCCCAGCATGAGAAGCTTTCACACAACCCTAAGAAAAAGGAAACTACTAGATAAAAACAGCGACTGGCTGATGGGAACATTAAACATTACGTGGCCATGGCATAGATGCTTAATGATGAGGAACAGAAAGAAGGATGTCCATTCACAGTCACATCCATTCTCATTAATTCTCATGAAAGGACAGAACCATATAGGAATTATGATTATTGCAGCAATTAGCAGAGCATACATAACAATGCCCAAAAATATCTGTTTTCCAAAAAGTCCAGCTCCCCATGGGATATGCAAAATATGCACTCCTGTATCTCAGAGGTAACCAACGTTTTAGACACTTAGGCGTTACAGTATTCATATGCTTCAAAGGATTACAAACACCTAAAAGAAGAAATTCATAACCTTTTTGGGTCAGGAAATCTTTCGTTGGTCTGGTAAAGCCAATGGACCTCTTCTCAGAATACTGTTTTAAGTGCATAGGATAAGATACATAAAATTACAAAACAAACCAATTTTATCAAAATGTGAAAAAGAATACCCAAAGGTGGTCACTCTGAAAAATAGTGTAAAATTTATATGTACAAATTCATGTAAGTGATTAACTCAAATAGAATACTGGAAAAGAAACAATGGGTAATTTAAACTATAGAATAGGCTTTACTCAAACTTCAAATTAGTAAAAGATGTCTCACATCTTACAAAATTGCAGGGCCATTTTTTTTTAGAACTGAAGTTCAAAACAAAGAGCCTCATATTATACCCCTTTGACCTGAGCAGAGCGACTGAGACTTCTCAGGCCAATTGAATTCCTATGGGTTTGTGGGGAATTGAAACTGAAAAGTGGGAATGGATGTATGGGCGGGAAGCAGTCAGCAACTATGTTTCTCTCTCTGCACATGGAATGCTGACCATAAAGTCATGAGAACCGCTTTTTTTCCATTCTATTATATATCCAGCACTTAGAACAGTGTCTGTTACATAGCAATGTTATCAATAAATATTTACTAATTGATTACTATTGTTTTACTTTTAAATTGCCACATTAGAATAAGGTTTACATTTGTCATCTGAAGTAAAATTTCCCAACCTAAAATAACACAATGGAAAAGGAACTAAAGCTCATAAAGTTTTTTATTTTAGTATAACATTGCTGTGGGCAGCTAGGTGGTACAGTGGATGGAGCACTGAGCTTGGAATTATGAAAATTCATCTCACCGAGTTCAAATCTGACCTCATACACTTACTGTGTGACCCTAAGCAAATCACTTAACCCTGTTTGCCTCAGTTTCCTGCTCTGTAAAATGAGCTGGAGAAGGAAATGACAAACCAATCCAGAATTTTTTTTTGGCAAAAAAAACCCAAATGTAGTCAGGAAAAGAACTGAAATGACTCAACAAAAATAACCTATTTCCATCTACCATGTGCTTTTCCATTATTTATGCACAGTATGTATGTGTGTATATGTGTGTGCGTGCACATGTATGCATGTATGTAGGTACGTATATGTATAGTATATGCGTATATACTATATTTGTGTATATGTATTTGTATATGTGTATGTATATGTATAGTATATGTGTATATACTATATTTGTGTGTATATATATTTGATATCTAGCCAGTCGCACTTTAGGAGAGTGCATCCAGAGCCTTGCTACACTTATATGTAGTCTAATTGGCCTTTCTGCAACTGCCACCCATTACTTTTGAGTTTTACCTTCAGCGCATAAATACAAGGCTAATTCTTCATTCATATATCAGCCCTTCAAATACTTAAAGACAGTTATCATGTCTCATCTTGAGTCTTCTCTTCTTCAGACTAAACAACTCCAAGTCCTTTAGCTAACCTGCATCTAGCATGATCTTGAAGTCCCTCACCAACCTCATCCCCCCTTTGCCTGTGCCTCCTGAAATGGATACATTCCAGATATGTTCTGACCAGAACAGAGTACCTTATGGTGGTAAAATGCAGTAAGAGGGAAAGTGAGGCACATTTCTCCAAGAAAGATCAGTTTCTTAGCAGTGATACATAAAGCTGCTAATAAAGTTGGGCAGACTGAACCACTCTGTCAGGCCAGCAACCTTGATGAGAAAGAAAAAGTCCTCTTCATTAAGGAGTTCTAAGTGGTTGGGGAATATTGAAATTGACTACAGCTGGGAAAGGTGGGTTGGCCTTCAGGTGTGATTGCTCATGCCCTCTCTGATAATAAAGGAATGTTAATTGCTTTGTTGGACTCAGCTGCCTTATGAAATCTGGACAAGAAAATCAGAACCACCTAAATCAGGACCACCTGGTTTGTTGTCCCCTTACCAGAGATGAAACCATCCCTAATTACACAAGAATAGGTAAGGATAGAAGAATTGTCTTGGTGTAAAGACAAGGGGGCAGGAATTCAGCTTAATCTAATAGGTTGTTTATAGAAGTCCCAGGCTAAACTGGCTAGCAAACATATGTCCCAAGAACTGCTTCCATAAGCTTCAGCAACACTCCCTTTCAACCAGGCCCTTAAGCCAATTTGGATTGGGAGAAACCACATGTTTTTAGCAGGACGAGTGTTCAGGCAGATGCTGATCATTATAAAAATCAATAGAGCATGAAATCAATTACATTATAAAATCAATACAGTAGAAATAAGAAGACATAAGTGACAGAGGCATGACATAGCCATGACATATTGTGACAGAGGCATGACATAACTGTGAGAGAGGTGTGTTATCACCATGACAGAGGTTTGGCAGACTGTGACAATGGCATGACAGAGGTTTGAAAGATGTGCGACAGAGGTGTGACATAGCCTGACACAGCTATGACAGAAGTATAACATAACCATAACAGAGGTGTGGCCTTCACATAATGGATGTATGATATACTCATGCCAGAGACTGATATGGCCGTGGCAGAGGTATGACATAGCCATGACAGGAGTATGACAGCCATAACGGAGATGTGACGTAGCCATGGTAGATTGTGACTTAGCCGTGATGTCTTCTCCTGGATCTTTAGCCCCCTTATTATGTCGTGAGTTATGGCCAGTCAAGCCTTAGTCTTGGGTCATTTCCATTATTTATTTGTTCCCTTCACTCCTAAACACATGCCGCTGCATGAAGATAGAGAAAATCATGTAACTGTTCTGACTAGGTTTACAAATTTATGTTACATAACCCCAACTGGGCCCTGTATCACAGGTAAACACACAGGTAATACCACCTATGCCAGGTGTAAGACAGATGGAGACACAGGAAGGCTGCTAGCAGGAGCTTTTCTAGCACTTGTTGTAGCACAGGTTCACTCTTGATTCAGGCAAACAGGAAGACAGGAATGGAGTCATAAAAAGCAGTTAAATAAGTTTACTTTTTTCTCTAGTCTTTTCACAAGAGGTTGCTTATAATGGGAGCACCAACTCCTACAGCTTCCCTACAACTCTTCTCAAGGGCAGGTGAGAATATAGTAAAAGCTACAATTCCTACAGGTCCCCTAAGACTTGATGGGGGTTGATCAAAGCACGCACAGCATTCCAGTTTGCGCATTCCGATTCCCCACTTACTGACCAGTGTTCACTTGATTTATAGGGTAACAGACAAAGAAGGCAATTTGCCAGCAATAGCCTTACAAGTTTACATTAACTCAATTATATCTCCCTATACAATTGCAGTGGATATTTATTACCTAAACTCAAATGTTTATATTATTTATCATTATATACTGCTGAGCAAGTATGATGGAGATGTTTACAAGCCATGAGCCTGGGAACTAGTGATTGTTATGGCCATGGATTCTGGGAACCAGTATCTCAAAAAGAATAATAAATATCCACCTTACACACACTAAAATCCACCTTACATGCACTAAAATCCACCTCACATATAGACCTTGACTTCAGCTAGGCAATCCTACTCTACGTTCCTTATCAATTCACTATCCCACTCTCTACAATAGCCCTTTCAAACCTTTTCATCTGTCCTCAAATCTCCCATGACTCTTCTTCCCCCGCTGTCTCCGCTGAGAACCTTGCCTCACATTTTGCAGAAAAAAATTATAGCACTTCTCAGTGAACTCCCTTTTCTTTCCTCTTCCTCATTGCCTATCACTCAACTGCTAACCCTAAGTGCCCTCTACCACTCTTTCCTCCTTTACCCTCATCTTAAGAAGTGGCCTTACTTCTTACCAAGGCTAATGCCTTTCCTAGTTCAAGTTACCCCAATCCACCCCATCTCCAAGAGATTGCTCCCTCTGCCATCCCCACTCTCACTTATTTTCAATCTCTTCCTCTCTACTGGCTCATTTCCTACTAGTTAAAAACATTCCTATGCCTCCCCTATCCTGAAAAATCCCTCAGCCGACTGAGATAGTTGCTAACTATGATCCTGTATCTCTTCTGCCCTTTGTAACTAAGCTCTTCAAAAAGATCCTCTACAAAAGAACATCCACTTTCTCTCCTCTCACTCAGTTCTTAACCCCTTACAACATTCCACTGAAACTGCTCACTCCAAAGTTAGTAATGACCTCTTAGATGCAAAAATCTAATGACCTTTTCTCAAGCCACATTCTCCTTGATCTTTCTGCAGTCTTTGAACTGTCGATCACTCTCTCCAACTTGATACTCTCTTCTCTCTTGCTTTTTGGGACACCACTCTCTCCCGGTTCTCCTCCTACCTGTCTGACCACTGTTTGTCTCCTTTCCTGGATCCTTCTGCAGATCATGCCTTCTAACTAGAAGTGTCCTTTAGGGCTCTGTCCTGGAACCTATTCTCTTTTCTCTTTATACTACTTTACTCTATGATCTCCTCAATTCTCATGGATTTAATTATGCTGATGATTCTCAGATCTACCTATCCAGCCCCAAACTCTCAACTGACTTCTAGTCTCACATCTCCAATTGCCTTCTCTTATCCCTCCTAATTCTAGTGTCTTCCCTCTGCCAATTATTTCTTATTTATCCTGTCTATAGCTTGCTGTGTATATATTTGTTTGCTTATAGTTTCCCTGATTAGATTGTAAACTCTTTGAGGGCAGGGATTGTCCTTTGCCTCTTTTGTTCACTTAGTACAGCATTGGGCACATATTAGTAGCTAAGTAAATGTTAATTGATTGATTGATTTAAAGTGTGTCAGAGTCTGGCCAACAAATTTTTTTCATCCATTTTTATGCAGTTTTAGTGGGTACAACAAACCTTTTCATATACTTGTTGATTTCACAATGAAGGCTCAGCAGTACTCTGAATCGTATGCAGTTAGTACAGTGTCATATCTGAATAGGAGCATTTGAAGAAATTCATTATTAATACAATGACTTTGTTGTTTGGATTTTTTTTGTGTGATACCTTTTTCCATTACATTGGTAAATATCTCAGCAAATACATATCTGTATTTTACACAGCACTTATAGTCAACAATAAATTTAACATAAATAGTAGTGTACTTGGAATTGGGAAGGCTAAGCTCTAGTTCAAACTCTGTTTCTTCCCAGCTGAGTAATTCGGGACAAATTAAGGTTCATCCTGTGAATATTATTAATTGATGCTTAAAGTACTATATAAAAATAAGTGCAGAGAGGACAACTCAGGTTGCATAAATTTTTAGGTATCTATTGAACCATGCCTATTTGTGCCTCATGCATAGACCATTGTCATAAAGATATTATTTAGAGAAATTATAAAATAAGCAAATATGAGCTGACTGGATCTACTACATATGTTAAATAATCTCATCTTGGCACTCCCTGCAGAAAGATACT
Organism: Phalanger gymnotis; assembly: GCA_028646595.1. Taxonomy (NCBI): domain Eukaryota; kingdom Metazoa; phylum Chordata; class Mammalia; order Diprotodontia; family Phalangeridae; genus Phalanger; species Phalanger gymnotis. The sequence goes on along the minus strand of CM053622.1, from coordinate 689,405,520 downwards.
CATTCTATACCTCCCTCATCAATTCATTGACTGCAATTGACTACATTGGCTCTTCAGTCCTTTCTCAGGCCTCCCACGGCACCCCACCCCAGCCTCTCTTCTAAGGATCTCCCCTAAAATTCTAATTTAAAAATGCCATTTGCCAAGAGCTCTCTCTTCTCTCCTTATCTCACATCACTCATGTATCTGCCCCCATTGTCTCCTCCTTTACCCCATCTCACATGAAAAGACAGCCCTTTTCCTTGCCAAGGCAAACTTCTCAAAATGCACCCTGGATCTATATACTGTTTCCTTGCTAGCTGTATGTGAACATGCTCATGCCCCTTCCCATCCTCAACAAAAACCAAAACCTTACTTGATCCAAACATGTGTGCCAGCCAGAGTTGTACTAGAGTAAGCTACACTCTGCTTCTGAGAGCTGATTGTTAAATTTTCAATACCTTGGATTAAATCAATACCTTGGAAATTAGTGAGTGTTGTAAACCAGGGCTTGATTTAAAGACCTCCACTTCCTCTGCTTTCATTCTCCTTTAAATTCTCTGTATTCTAGCTTCAAACATCATTCAACTGAAGCTTCTGTCTCCAGAACTACCAATGATCTCTTAATTACTTAGTCTAATGGCCTTTTGGAGGCAGCCTGGTGGCGAAATTGATAGAGCACTGGGCCTGGAGTCAGGAAGACCTGAGTTCTGAGTTCAGATCTGGCCCCAAATGCTTACTAGCTGTATGGCCCTGGGCAAGTCACTTAACCCTGCTTGCTCTAGTTTCTTCATCTGTAAAATGAGCTGGAGAAAGAAATGGCAAACTGTTCCACTATCTTTGCCAAGAAAACATCAAAAGGGGTCACAAAGAATGGGACATGACTGAAAATAACTAAAAAAAAAACAAATTGCCCTTTCTCAGTCCTCGTCCTTGTTGACTTCTCTGCATCTTCTGACTGCATCAAACATCCTCTTACCTAGGTTTTCATGATTGTGCTGTCTGCTGGATCCCTCCCGCTGCCACCTAGATGTCCACCCCTTAGGTTTGCTTTGCTGCATTTTCATCCATGTCATGCACATTAACCATGGAGGTCCCCAAGTTCTGTCCTAGGTCTTCTCTTTTTCCTATCAGGGGTTCTTGATCTGAAAATCATGAATTTTAAAAAATATTTTTCATAACTATATTAAAATATAATTGGAATGATAATTACAGAATCACAGGATCCAAAGCATAGTTCTTTTCTCTCTTGTCTTCCCATAGTGCTACTCTTAGAATAGTGCCCTCAGAGATCATCCTTTTCATCTTTCATTCATTTTATTCCAGCCAGACCTGCCACTCTTAGAAATCCAGGAGACAGCTCCCCCAGTCCAACTCCCTTTCTCACGTGAACCTTCAAAGACGATTCTCAACAAGCAAGAGAGTCATTGGTTAATACTTTAAGACAGAAATGTCAGGAGAGAACTTCAGATCCCAGTTTCACATTGGTGAGCAAGAAAAATCTTAATGTACACTCTAATAGGCTGCAGGGAACTATGTATGGAAATTATTACAGGTGTTGGAGATAGATAAAGAGGATAATAGTCATAAGCTATGAGTAATAAAACCCTAATAAATGACCAGCACAGTCATTAGAATCTTAATTAAAGATGTGAAAAAAGCTCCTACAAGTGTTGAATTCTCTGAACGAGTTATTACCCCAGCACTTTTTCATTGAGTTGCTGCAGCTCCTCTGAGAGCTGAACAAGATTTATAATGCCACAGATTGGGTGACATATAATAGTGGAAGCTAAAGATAATAAATAATTATTGGTACCATCTGGACTCTTTGAAAACATCCTTCTAAAAAGTGCTTTTCAGATTCTGACAAAAATAGCATTGGTGCAAAAGAAAACAAAAATGTTAAATTTAAATTAGATGGGAGCAAAGATACTAATTAAAAATTCACAGGGGGGAACATTGAGGCTAATTTAGAAGCAATTGACACAAAATTATTCATAAAAATGGATATTGTTTTATCTAATCTTCTGTACTAATATAGTAGAATAACTGCCTTATTAATCCTTACTTGAGGAAGATGGCATATGCCACCCGATCTGAGTCTCAAGAATGTTCTACCATATATACATATTATGTATGCTTATATTTATGTATGTATATATGTATGCATACATATATTTGTTTTTCAGCAGAAAAATTGAGATACGCTTGAAATTCATACTCATTAAGTTCATTATAATTCAGTCAATCAACAAATACTTATTAAGCATTTCTTATGAGTTAGGCACTAGAGATATAAAGATAGAAATTCTTCAGTTCTGAGTCTCAAGGAGTTTACATTCTATAAAGGAAGGATACGAGTGTGCATATTACTGTGTATATATAATATACATCCATACATGTAATATACACATGTTATTTTCCAGTCATTTCAATCATTTCCAACTTTTCATGACCTCATTTAGGGTTTTCTTGGCAAAGATACTGGAATGGTTTCCCATTTCCTTCTCCAGCTCACTTGATAGATGAAAAACTGCAGCAAACAAGGTTAAATGACTTGCCCAAGGTCACACAACTAGTAAGTGTCTGAGACCAGATTTGAACTCAGGAAGATAAATCTTTTTGACTTCAAGCCTAATGCTCTATCCACTGTGTCACTTAGCTGCACCAATGTACATGCATACATGTGTGTTTATGTATATAAAAAATAACTCTAACATTAAAGAGGAATTGGTTCTAGCTGATAAAAAGTTTAGGAAGGGAGAGCAGCAGTAGTGGAACTGAGCTATGAAGAAAACCAGGGATTCTTAGATGTAGAGGGGAAAAACAAACACATTCTAGGCATGGAAGTCAGCCTACACAAAAGCTGAGAGTCATAAGGTCAGCTGTGTATTGTGTGTGAAAAACAGTAAGAAGGATAATTCAGCTGTTTGCTGAGGAGTTTATGAAAGGAAGTAACGTAAAATAAAGCTGGAAAGGTAAACTGGAGCCATGTTGTGAAGGGCTTTAACTGTTCATATTTGATCTCAAAGGTATTAGGAAGTCAAAATTTTTATTGTCACAGAAACTACCAGAACTGTTTGGGAATAAGGCTTTTGGTTATTTATTCAGTTTTTCCCATAATAATGAAGAATAAGCTAACCACTAGAAGTCAGCTTGTTTTGATGACTTTGTAGAGAGCTCTGATTCAACAATGACTGTTTTTAAGTGCTCCCCCTGCCCCTGCCTCAGCTGTGTGCATGAATTTGTGGAATTTACATGAATATGAGCAAGTTTTGAGAGATATCAGCTTCAATCAGAAAAGGATGAGATATGATAAGGCACTGTTTGACCTGAAGCAAGACCCTCCTTGACTTCTTTTACTTTAATTGTTATTTTCAGTTCCAAATTCTCTCCCTCCCTTCACCTCTCTCCACCTCATTGAGAAGGCAAGAAATACAATAACTATTATACATATGAGGTCATGCAAAACATATTTACACATTAGCTGACTTGCAAAAAAAAGGCAAGAAAAAAAGAGAAAAAATATGCTTCAGTCTACACTCAGAGAACATCCATTATCTATGTGGAGATGGATTGCATTTTTTATCATGAATCCTTTAGCATTGTCATGGATCATTGGACTGATCAGAGTCACTTAATCTTTCACAGTTGATTATCATTACAATATTGTTGTTTCTATGCAAAATGTTCTCCTGGTTCTGCTTATTTTACTTTCTATCAGTTCATTTGAGTGTTCCCAGGTTTTGGTTTTTTTTTTTTTTCTGAAACTATACCCTTCACCATTTCTCATAGCACAATAGTATGCCATCGAAATCAAATACTATAACTTGTTCAACCACTCCCCAATTGATGGACATCCACTTGGTTTCCAATTCTTTGCCACAAAAAAAGAGTTGCTGTAAATATTTTTGTACATATGGGTCATTTTCCTTTTTCTTTGATCTCTTTGGGTAATAGATCTAGTGGTGATATTGCTGGGTCAAAAGATATACACAGTTTTATAGCCCTTTGGGCATAGTTCCAATCATTCTCCAGAATGATGGGACCAATTCACAACTCTGTCAATGATGCATTTGCATTCTTATTTTTCCACATCCACTCCAGCATTTGTCTCTTTCCTTTCCTGTCACATTAGACAATCTGGTAAATGTGAGGTGGTACCTAAGTTATTTTAATTTGCATTTCTCTAATTATTAATTTGGAACATTTTTATATGATTATTGTTAGCTTTGATTTCTCCTT
>CM053622.1:689385179-689401196 GCA_028646595.1 Phalanger gymnotis | reverse complement strand
AGTTTTTCTCAAATATTAAGTTCTTGCCCCAACACCTGGAATCTTTGTGTTTGTCAAACACTAGTTTACTGTGCTCATTTACTTTGTGTATTCTGTACCTACTCTATTTTATTAATCAACCATTTTATTTGTTACCTGGTACCATTTTGTTTTGACGTTTTTTGATGATTAGATAGGATTCCAAAAGGTTATATCAAGAAACTCTTCAGAAATGGTTTTATTTGCTATGATTAAGTCTCAGCAAATGATCTTGTTATCACCTTGTGATGCCTTATTCTACCTCTTCTGAGAAGTATGGGCACACTGGGCAAAGGCCACTGAAAGTCTGACATAAAACTCCACTAATAAAGACAACAATAATCAATTAATAAACTTGTTTAAGTCTAAGGTGCAATCATAGTGAATTTCTCTGGTTTGATAGGGAAAAGATAATGCTCACCATTACAAGCCAGTACTTAGTAGCATGACAATGTGTGATGGAGAATTATTAAAATAAAACTAGAAAGTTATATAAGAACATTACCATAGTGGCCCAATACTGTGAGTTCTAGAGACTTTGATAAGAATTTTGGGATCGCTTCCAGTATGTCTATCAATGTCTTTAATGTTGCTACTTCAGGTTGATTTTGTCCAGGTCTGCACAGAATTCTTTTCTCCTCACTGTTACTTGGGTCTGAGCCTTCAAAGGCTCATAGGAATTCAAGGACCTTTAAGGTGTGGTCAAGTAAAATTTAAATGTCATTCTCTTCCTACAGCTTGTTCATTCCTGCCTTTGAAAGAGCCATTATTGCTACCCAGCTTTACCCTGACTCCTCTGTCTGCTAAGTTATAGGTCTATTCTTTCTCTCCTTCAAAATCCAGTTTAACATTGACCTCCCCACAAATTTTTCCTTGATTAATCCTGCCCTACTCTGAATAGTTTTTAATACCTAAGAATTAAATCCCTAAGAAATGACTGCAATCTCATTTGTAAATTCTTTAGTAAGTATACATCAGTCCTTTTTTAATATGGTCATAAACCAAACTGTATTGTAAGTTCTTTGAGAACAGGAAACCATATCACAGATGTGTTCTATATCCCTCTCCCCTCTTCTGACTTTTGTGTCCCTCCTAATAAAGTACTCAACACAAAATAGGCCCTCAGTCAATATCGTAGACTGATTGTCCAATTACAAGAGACCTTCACTGTTCATTTATATCTTAAAATTCCACAGTTCAAAATTTATAGGATAGTTTGAGAAATCTTTGGGTTGAGAGCAGTGGAAGTGTTTCAAATGGGGAAAAAGTAAGCTATTCCAATCACTTCAAAAATTACTTATTACACACTTAATTTGTGCCAGGCCCTATACTAGGAATTAAGGATACAAAATAAAAATGAGAGTACTTAATCTCAGGGATCTTGTATTCTATTAATATATTCTCCTTCTAGGTAGCATCTAGAGAGGGACCCGAAAGAAGAGGTAGATAGACAGGCACTAATTTGAGAATGAACTCATAAAGAAAAATGGACAGAATTGTAACAAAATAACATATGACATCTATGAGTGTTTCCTCTTGTGATATTGCTCATAACCCATCTGTACCTGCCCATCCTGTGTGACTCATGTCAATGACCTCACACAAGTTTGTCCCAATACCCAATATGTTGGGAGTCTTGCTTGCTTTCTCCTGACATCAAGAAGATACCAGCAGGGCACATGGGCTATCCAATAGTTTATGCCTCAATAGGAACTATTTAATATGCAATCCTCAACATTTGGAACTTCAAGCATTTGCATGATTTTATTAGTAACCTCATTTTCATTTTTGCATTGGCAACTAGGCACATTTGGAGCTTTGTGCAGTAGAGAAATAATGGGAGACAGGATATGCATTTGTATCTGCAAAAAGGAGGAAAGTATTCATAAAAGTGTTCTTGAATCTGCTCTAGAAAGTCCCAAAGGAGACCTTTGAGGACCATATGATTTTTGAACTGCAAGAGACCTTAAAAACTATTATCCAGTCCAAGCCACTATTATCCAATCCAGACCACTCAAGTATTAGATGAAGTAATTGAAAAAATGGGAAAGTGGCTGTTTGTGGATAAATGAGATGGTGGTCACCCATGCCCTCTTGGAAACATTTAATTGTCTGAGCAATTGTCTGGGTGGGAGTTCTGAGTTTTGACAAAGGCCTAAGACTCACCCTGAAGCATGTGCTTTTCATCAGGGAACAGTTCAACTACTGAAAACAAAGAGAGATTAGAGATGACAGGTATTGACCCTTGGAGTTCTTCCAACACCTCTCCCACTGCCCCTCCTCTTCCTGTCAGGTGTTTCCTCTCCTCTTCTCTGCATTTTATGAATTATTTCATGGTTACTGTGTTAGGAAAAGTGCATTGTCAGAATTAATGTTTTCTTAAAAAGAATTGTATGCAGAAAAGTGTGTTTTCAGCAATCTCCTGAGAAAGACGACAATTTTGGGTGGTCATGGGAAACTAATCCCTTATTTCCCATAGGATTAATGTATCGACATTCCCATTTTTTACTTTCATGCCGTTTTCTAGGAACTTTACCCCAGAAAAGTTAAGACTGACTATATCTGCTTTCATGCTTTGTTGTTGTTCAGTTATGGCTGACACTACAGCCATGGATGTTATCCATGGAGTTTTCTTAGCAAAGATACTGGAATGGTTTGCTCTTTCCTTCACCAATGTGTCCCCATTTTACAGATGAGGAACTGAGGCAAATAGGGGTTAAGTGACTTGACTTGTCCAGGGGTCACACAGCTAGTAAAAGGCTGAGGCCAAATTTGAATTCAGGCCTCCCTGACTCTGGGCTAGGTGATCTGTCCATTGTAAGAACTAGCTGCCCCTCTTTCATGCTATCTACCCCCATAATAGGGAGGCAGCCTCACAATATGTTTCGCAATGTTCAGAAATGAGGTATTAGTATTGGCCTTAAAAGAAACCTTTTGGCCAGGAGATAGCTAATCAAAGATGATAAGTTCATCAAAATACTTCTCTGCACCAGGGTAACTCACCATAAGAGTTGTTGATTCCATGTGGTTCAGTTGGATCCTAAATCATAATTTGTCCTCAAATTTATTTCAATTACTGTGCTCAGCACTGCACAAATAATCCTATTTACACATTTGATTTATCTACAAGATGAACTTCTGGGGGGAAAAAGCAGACTTCAGATAGAAACAGTGATTATTTTTAGTTTATACAGTAAATTGAAAAGACCTCCCTCTGACTTTGGAGCCGGCCATTTGGCTCCAAGCATGCCCTACTTTTATAACCAGCCAAGTGCTCTCTCTCTGTCTAGCTACCTGTCAGTCTATTTATATAGCACCCATCAAGTTTATGCCTGGCAGTTTTGACAAGCGTGCTATTTCAGCACAAAGCATTTCCAAAAAAGAAAGAATAGGTTCCTCTTTGGGCCTATCCTGTAGGCAGCTTGAGGACCCAGCCTCAGGGAAATGTCATGGCCCACTATGGGCATTCTGAGGGCAGAGAGCATACTGACATCTTCCCTGTCTGATTGGAGCATATGCCATCCAGCAAAGTTAGCTCATGGCAAAATTACGTATAAAAGGATGAAGTCTCTAGACAGGAATATCATGGCTTCAGAGAAGACCTTTTAGGATCATATGATTTTTGAATGCAAGACACCTTAAAAATTATTATCCAGTCTAAATCCCTTGTTTTAAGGATAAGGAAACCAAGGCCTAAGAGATTCATTGACATGCCAACATTACAGAGGTAGCAGAACAATGATTTAACCTCAAGTCTTCTGACTAAACCTTGTGTGTGTGTGTGTGTGTGTGTGCGTGCGTGTGCATATGTGTGTTTTCATTACCAAAATACTGGCAAGGAACCCTTCCCCACACCTCAGATAAAACACCAAATTGGTGAGCAGTCCTATTAATCCAATTCAGCCAAAGTTCTAAAGGCACAGAATTCCATGACTTTATAGGCCTGATCAAGAGAGTTCTCCTTGCAGACTAAGCCAGTCAAACCCGAGAAAGGTCAGGTTGCGAGGTACAGGTCTGATTTTCAAATAGCAAAGTAATACTCTAGTGATCTTCAGCGCACACTGTCTTTCTCTGCATCTTCCATTACAGCCCATCTGTCTGAGACACCACTTTAATTTTGAAATCAATACCATTTAAGATTCTTTGGCTAAAAATATCAGCAAGGGGCACAACTTTGTTGGCAGGCTTGTACTGCATCATGGATAATCAGTTCTTTTTTACTCATAAAATGTTACTTGCTCTTGGCTAGGACCATATATCATTGAATAGATCTCCTAATTTTATGTAAAATACCTAAGACCCATGTTCTGACAATAAATATATGACATTTCATGCTTCATTGAGGACCTAATATGATTAATAAATAATGTGCTTGCCTTTAGACATATTCCCATGAGAAAATGTAACAACAGGATCATTTTTCTAACCTCCACTGCCAGACACAGGCAGTGTCCTCTCAGGTTTTCTCAGCTTTCACCTTTCCCATTACTGGATATTAATGCTAAGAATCATGGGTTCGGCATAAATCAAGAAAATCAAATGAGCTACAAAGCATAGTTGTAATGATATAAGATAGTGTAATATTATATAATCTATGACATGCCATGATATTGTATGACATGACATGATACAGCCTAGCATGACTAGACATGACAGGGCATGGTATAACAGAACAAAACACAATAGAACATAGTAATTTGATATTAGTATTATGATGTAGACAGATTAGCACTAATATGAGTGAAAAATAAAATGTGATAATAATGTTGTGTTATTTTCTACTATAATGGGAAGTAAAATACTATAATATAGTATAACTAGCCTACAATTTATATTATACACAAGTACAATGTGGTATAACATGATACATATTCAATTTATTATATGCATGTTATATTAAAATAAGGAAAAGTCGCATAATGTATAATAATATAGTTATACCATATTGTGTTATAATGGAACATATTAAATGATCATGTATCTTTTCTTGACTACTTTTATTTAAAATTATAGGGGCAGCTAGGTGGAGCAGTGAGTAGAGCACCGGCCCTGGAGTCCAGAGGATCAAATCCGGACTCAGACACTTGACATACTTACTAGCTGTGTGACCTTGGGCAAGTCACTTAACCTCAATTGCCCTGCCTACCCCCCTCCAGAAAAAAATAAAATAAAATTATAATATTATCATTTGAATATTTGAATTTGATACAAAGATTTTTTTTCCCCATTCTACTTTTCCTTCTTTTCCTAAGTGTATTAATTTTGTCTGTTCAGGAGCATTTCAGTTTCAGATAATCAAAGTTATCTATTTTATCTTTTGCTTCTATCTCTTGTTTGTTTAAGCCTACAGCTTTGAGAGTATGTGATCTGTTCTTCTTCAATTTTTTTTATAATATGATCTTTGTATTTTTAATTTATAGAACAAAACAGGCATTTCCATAACATAGCACAATAAAAAAGATGATTGCACATGAAACTGCAAATCTACTATGCACAACTTGCTATTCCTTTCAAATATACAACAAAATTATCTTGTAAATTTCTTTTTTTTTTCTTCCCTCTTTCCCCCTCACCCTAGATACAGCTACCATTAGACACGAAAGGGCACAAATATTTAAAATTATCCTATACATACTTCTATGTATCAGTTCTTTCTCTGGGTGGGGCCATCTCCAGTCATTTTGATCTATATCTTGCCACTGGACCCAGATGGCTCTTAAGGAGAAAGTGAGGCTGGTGACCTTGCACAGTCATCCTTCACTTAAATCCAATACAGTTGCAAGTCATGGCATCATCTTCCAGATGTCATGGTCCTTATCGAGAAGGAAGGACAAACAACAACAGTCTTTCTCCAGATGCAGAAAGAATATTTTTTCACATGCCCTTTATAGTTAATTTGGATATTTATAATAGTCCAAATAACTTATTCACTCAGAGTTTATCTTAAAATAACATTGCTGTTACTGTATACAATGTTCTTGGTTCTGCTCATTTTGCTCTTCAAAATGTTTTTTTCTAAAATCATTGAGCAATCTGACCTTTAATACTGAGGTTGGATACCCATTTAGAATGTATTATGAAATATTGTATAAGATGTTGGTCTAAGCCTAATTTTTTCTACACTGCTTTCCACTTTTCCCAGCAATTTTTGATCAAATAATTTCTAGTTATGTTTTCCACTTTTATCAAATAACAGGCTTTCAAGTCCTAATTTTTTCTTATTTTCGTATTTTTCTACTTTTCAAACAATACCAGATAGTTTTGATGACTCATACTTTATAATATAATTCAAGGCCTAGAAGTACTATTCCTCCTTCATTACTACTTCTTTTTACCTTTCCCCTTTATATTCTTGATCCTCTGTTATTCCAAATGAATTTTGTTATCATTTTATCAAGCTCTATAAAGTATCCATTCACACTATTGATTAGAGAAATGCAGATTAAAACAACACTGAGGATGTTTTAAGTCATACCTATCAGATTGGCTAATATGACAGAAAAGGAAGATGATCAGTGTTGGAGAAGATGTGGGAAAATAGGTATACTAATGCATTGTTGGTGGAGTTATGAACTGATCCAACCATTCTGGAGAGCAATTTGGAACTACGCCCAAAGGGCAATCCAATTATGCATACCTTTTGATCCAGCAATACCACTACAAAGGGCATATCCCAAAGAGATCATTAAAAAAAGGAAAAAGGACATATATGTACAAAAATATTTAAAGCAGTCCTTCTTCTGGTGGCCAAGAATTGGAAATTGTGAGGATATCCATCAATTGGGGAATGGCTGGACAAGTTATGGTATACAAATTTATTGAAATACTATTATGCTTTAAGATATGATGAGTGGATGAGTTTCAGAAAAACCTGGAAAGACTTACATGAACTGATGCTGAGTGAAGTGAGCAGAACCAGAAGAACATTGTACACAGTAACAGCAACATTGTGTGTTGATCAACCATGATTGACTTAGCTCTTCTCATCAATACAATGATCTAAGACAATTCCAAAAGACTCATGATGGAAAATGCTAACCACATCCAGAGAAAGAACTATGGTGGGTGAATGCAGATCAAAGTATACTATTTTGATTTTTTTGTTTGTTTTTTGTGGCTTTTCCACTTTGTTCTGTTTCTTCTTACAACATGAATAATGTAAAAATATATTTACATGATTGCACATGGATAACCTATGTCAGATTGCTTCCCGTCTTGAGGAAGGGTGTGGAGAAGGAGGAAGAAAAAAAATGAAACTCAAAACCTTATAAAAATGAATGTTAAAACTATCTTTACATGCAATTGGAAAAAATAAAATGCTATTTGCCAAAAAAAAGTATCCATTTGGCAATTTGATTGATAAAGAATTAAAAGTATAGGTTAATTTTGGTAGTATGGTCATTTTTATTACGTTGGAATGACTTAGCCATGAGCACTGAATAGTTCTCCAGCTACTTAAGTTGATGTCTTTTTTATGCTTTAGGAGGTTGATCCCCAAATATATTATGTATTTTGTAGCAATTTTGAATGGGATTTATCCTTCTATTATTACTTCTCATATTTTGTTAGTATTATATAGAAATGTTATTGATTGATGAGGATGTGTTTTCTGGCCTGAAACTTTGCTGAACTTATTAATTGTCTTAATTAGTATCTCTGGTGATTCTTGAGCATTTTCTAAGTAAGTCATCATCATCATCATCATCTCATCAGCAAATAGGGGTAGTGTTAACAATTTTTTACCTATCTTTATACTTTGGATTTTATTTTGAAGATCATCTGTGAATTCTTTCAGTTGGTATTTCAACTTTGCTTCACTTATTTCCAATTCATGCACAAGTCAAGACATCAACCTGTGATGTCATTGGACCTCTTCAAAAATAATGAACAAACAACATTTTCTATGTTCAGAAGTTCTAAATAGTTCTCTTCTATTGTCTCCTGAATTGTGATGTTAATCATTTTTGTCCCATTTGGTTCTTCTCCCTTGGGCAGCCTGGTGGTGCAGTGGGTAGTGAACCTATCCTGGAATCAGGACAGGCCTGAGTTCAAATCTAGCCTCACAGACTTACTAACTGTGTGGCCCTGGACAAATTACTTAACCCTCCTTGCCTCAGTTTTCTCATCTGTAAAATGAGCTGGAGGGGGAAATGGCAAACCACTCCAGTATCTTTGCCAAGAAATCTCTCTATGGAATCATGAAAAGTTAGACACAATTGAAACAACTGAATAACAACAAAAGTTCTTTTTCCTTAGATTGCCTCTACATTTCTATCTTTGAGATCAGTAATGTTTTGCTTTCATAGTGAACAGATTTTCTTTTAATGTTACTGTTTTTTGCTACTCTATATGTTTGCATTGCCAATTTCTTTTGTTTCTTTGGTGACATTTGACGTCATAGACTTTAGTTTTTCTGTTCTACCTATTATTTTTGCTATGTAGACCATAAATTCTGCCCTCATCACTTTCATTTTTGAACCACATAGGAACAGAGTATTATGGATCCACGTTCTCCTCATATTCCACAAGATCATCTGTCTCATCAAGTGTTAGGTCATTTTCTTTTGTTTTGCGGCATTTATTCATAGAGTTTGAATTCATTTCCTAGATCTGGAGGTCATATTTCCTTCTGCCATTAATGTTTTCCCTGGTGTTTTATCTGCTTTTGTTCAAGGTCTTTGAGTTTTCTTTGCACTAAAATCTTGGAAAGTTTCAGTTTTTTGTTTTGTCCTGATTTTTTACTATTCATGTTCTGACTTTGGCCCTTCTGATGGTGGTTTCCTTAGCACCTGGATCTCAAAGCATTTCAATTTCCTTCCATACTGGGAAATTCAATTTATCAGCCTAGATCTCTGCACCAAGTGACTTTTACATGATCACTACTGGCCCCAGATGAATTCTGTGCTCTTTCCTTCAGGCTTAGTGGAGTGCTACACAGCCTCCTCTTCCCCCCTTTCACACACACACACACACACACACACACACACACACACACACACACACACACACAGTATCCTGTCCTGATATCCTGTCCTATTCCATCTAGAAAGTTCCAGGAACTCTCAAACTTATGCTGTTGGGTCATCTGCCTTGACACTAACAGAAAAGCCCTGCTAATGCTATGGGCTTGTTTCCCTTTACAATGCCTTCATAGCTTTGCAGCACTGATGCTACAGGGTTACTTGCCTCATCATTGGCAATTCAGAGCTTTGCATTACTGAAGCTATAAGACTATACTCTCCACCAGGCCTTTGGTTCCTAAAGGACTACTGCCTGCTCTGATGGCTGGCTGTTCCTAAGCAAACTTTCTCAGCCTGAATTTGGGGTCTTCAAGGCACTGGAATGAGGGAAAAGAGACTGGGATATAGGATTAGACTTTATCATAAGCCCTAACCCATATGTTAGGTTTTTGTGCCTTCTAGCCTCTCTGCCAGTAGTATGGAAGATTATGGAGGAGTACTGAATGACCTCAGAATCAGTGAGTATTAGTTCATGTTTTGTTTTGTTTTTTAAACATTCTTTTGTATTCTGGTTATCCTAAACTATGGAGAGAGCTGAAGCTGCTGTACCTTTGGCACATAATTTCTGTTTTGGAGTGATTTGGGAGGTCATAGGAATTACAGGAAATGTCTAGTCCTCTATTTTGCAACCTAGAAGTCTCAACATTACTTCTTATTTTAAATTGTGGTTAGGCTAGTATGTGCCTGTAATTAAGGAATTCCTCAGGTTGCAAAAACTATCATCTTCATTGGGAAACAGTGGAAAGAAGATTATGACTGAAAAGAAGATTATGACAGGAAAAAAGCAAATTAATTCGAAGATCAGACAGGTCTGTAAGCAGAGGTGGTTCCGAGTAGGTTTGTTGATGACTATTTAGAGTTCAAAGCCACAGAGACAGTAAAAGAGTAGACAGCTGAAATGAAAGGAATGTATTCCCAACTATTCCTGAAAATCAAATGACATGTCTATAAAGAGAGTTAATACTTTCTACCAACTCCAGCTCCTTCTTGAAATTTTTGGTCTTTTTTATTATGAATGTGTGCATGTCTCATCCTAGCTAAGTCCCAGGCCTATACATGGATTAAAGGATATAGAATCATTTTCAAAAAGGTTTGCACTGTGTATTTAAAAGAAGAAATACAAATGATTAAAAAGCCTCATGGAAAAAAATGTTAAAAATCTCTCATCAGAGAAATTGAAATTAAAATAACTCTGTGATTCTACCTAATGTCCATCAAACTAGCAAAGATAATAAAAGTTGGGAGAAGGGCTGGTTAACGGATAGAGGCTATATAGAGATAGGTGGCCTGGAAGTAAAGACTTAGGTTTAAGTCCTGCTTCTGACACATAATGGATGCCCAACCTTGTGCAAGCTACTTAACCTCTCAGTACCCCGGCCTACACTATAAATTGCAGAGCAGGTGCTGATTTGTTTTGATTGAGGCAATTTCCTCACCAGGAGTTCCCTATACCAATTAAATCACAGATTTAACCCTCGAAAATTAAATAAATTGAATGCTAATATATCTGCATTAAAACAGGCATTGCATCACCCTGTTGGAAGACATTTGAATTGATTTCGTGTGTGTGCATGTGTGTGTGTTTACACACATATATACATATAAATTATATAATTACATTATATATATTTATATATACACATGTATATACATGTGGGTGTGTTTGTGTATATACATATATGTATGTGTGTATATTTGAAATGCATTTTGGAATTATTCAGTAAGAGTTACAAAAATGTGCAAACCAACTTTTCCACTACCGCAACTCTACTGCAAGTAAGGCTATTGACAAGAGGAAAATGACTTATATGTATGCAACACCACTCTCAGGTGGACTTGGGAAGTTCCCTAAAGGATAGACCTATGACACTGAGTCCTTTGTATGCAGGAGGAGAAGAGGATTTGTGACTCTGGATTGGCAGAGAGACTCGAGGTGGGAGGAAAGATAAAAAGAAAGACTTGTCAAAAGGTATGGTGCAGGTTTTTAATGATGGACAGCATCTCCAGAGTCACAGGCATATGGGAAATGCAGGTACTCTAACACATTCCTTGATTCCCCATGATTATGTCTCCAGAGACTAAGAGCGGACTAGCCAGCTGAGATCATTTTCTCCTTGATTGAGCTGAGCTTCCACCGCTCTTAGTAACATAGTGCTTTCTGACATGTGTTTTATCATCCAACATAATGATATAATTTCCATGATTAGTGTTTTATTGCTTGTTTCAATAAATATTTGGTCATTATTTACCAAAGACCAATATTTACTCTTTTGTTTAATAAACATCCGTTGGGTGGCAAGCTAACTTTTCTGCTTCTGAACTAGGGCAGGACTACTTCCCTCTTGGAAGCCCAGGAAAAGCCAATTTTATCCTGTACATTCCCCTCAGAAAGAAAGCATTGTACCCCTAGACTGTAAATATCTGATATTTAAAAGACAGAGATAATCTTAGCTCAATAATCTTCTTAGATAGGAGAGTAAAATAATAAGCACACAGCCATGGCCATCCTTCTGCTTCCCATGGAAGTGAAAAATCACAGTCTCCCCAGAGATGAGGTAGGCCAGATGCAACATGATACATATATAGATATATAGATATATCTATATATGTATATATATACATACATATATATATCGATTAAATTCCTCTAATATGGGCTACCTTGGGAGAATAAGTTTAAAACTCTGATGTGCACCTTTCTAAGACTGTTGTCTATGTTAAAGGTATAAAATCTTTCTAAGCAGCCTTGTTTATAATAATGGGAAAAAATGGAAGCAAACAATGTGCCCTTTGTGGGAAAGGTGAACAAATTGTGGTAGGCAAATGAAATGGAATATTATTATACCATAAATAATTATTTTAAAGTGGAAGATTCTATAAACTGACATAGAGGGAAAAAGCAGAATCAGAAGAGCAACATATGCAATGACCACAGCTATGTAATGAAAAGCAAGACTAACAGAAGCCAATCGATGTAATACATACAAACCCATACACAGAAATATACAGTAAAGGGGGTAAAAAGGAACCATAATAATTATTCAAATGTCAAAATGTAGAACTGGAAGAGGCCAGAGAGGAAATATCATGTAACACCGACATTGTTGCAATAGAAAACCAAGGCCCAGTGAAGCAAAATAACATTCCTAAGGTCGCCTGGGCAGAAGATGCAGAGCCAGTACATGAAACTAGATCCTCTGACTTCAAAGTGGGCAGTCTTTACACTGTACCACGCTGTCTCTCCTGTCCTAAGGCCTAACATAATACTCTTCTCTCAAGAAATATGGGCTAATTACGAAAAGGATGATGTTCTGGGAAAGAGGGGGTTCTGATAGTGAGTAGTTGTATCAAGACTTCTCATTTCATCTGAAGAAGTATTTGGGCAGAACTTTCAACTGGAGAAAATCCCTCTGACTTAATAAAAAGGTTTGGTGGTGGTGGTGGTGGCAGTGGTGGTGGTGGTGGTGGTGGTGGTAGTGGTGTAGCTGTTGTTTTCTTTGGCAAGTAAGTGAGAACTTTTACTAGGTAACATCACTAAGTAAACATCTCTGCCAAAATAAGCCATAATGTTTGAAACTGTTTCTACTCTAAGCATATTTGGAGGCAAAACTATAATTGGCAATTAAAACTAACATTTCAGGTGTGCCTGCATCTGCCCTCCCTCTCTCGCCAGCAGCCGCTCAGCTCTCCATCTCTCTGCCTGCCATGGCACTGCTGTACTCCTGCTGCCTGCTCTCTGGAGCCATCCCCTTCCACCCAGGCCTCCATGCTACCGCCACTACCAGAGGCAGCTTCTGGTGGACCCATGTAGACAACCTATCATGGGGATTACAGAAGCATTTAAGAGGGACACAAACACCAAGAAGATGAATCTGGGAGTTGGAGCCTACCAAGATGGCAATGGGAAGCCAAATGTTCTTCCAAGTGTCCATAAGGCAGACACTCAACTTGCAGATAAGGACATGGACAAATAGTACCTGCCCATCACAGGACTAGTTGGATTTTACAAGGCAGCACCAGAGTTGGCCCTGGGTAAAAAGTAACCAGGTTCTGAAAAGCAAATGATATATCACCGTACAGACCATTTCTGGAACTGGATTATTGAGGTTGGGAGCCAGTTTTCTGCAATGGTTCTTCAGATTCAGCCAGGACGTTGATCTTCCAAAACCATCCTAAAGAAATCATACCCCCATCTTCAGCGATATGGCATGCAGCTGAATGGCTATCGCTACTGTGACCCCAAGAATTGTGGCTTTGACTTCACTACAGCCATGGAAGACATTTCAAAACTCTCAGAACAGAATGTCATCCTTCTACATGTCTGTGCTCATAACCCCACTGGAGCCAATCTTCGTCCTGAGCAATGGAAAGAAATAGCATCTTTGGCAAAGAAAATTCTTTGCCTTTTTTAACAGGGCATACCAAGGCTTCGTCAGCGGAGATGGCAACAAGGATACCCAGGCTGTTCTCTACTTCATTGATCAGGGCATTAATGTCTCTCTCTGTCAGTCATATGCCAAGAACGTGGGCCCATATGGTGAATGTGTGAAAAGAAGCTGATGAAGCCACAAGGGTAGAATCCCAGTTGAAAATCCTGATTGTCCCATGTATTCCAAACTCCCTCTCAAAGGGTCCTGAATTGCTGTCACAATCCTAAATAGTCCTGACCTGAGGAGTCAGTGGTCTAACCCAAACTCCCCAACCCATCTTCCACAACTTTTCCAAAACATTTTATGTTCAGAGTAACTCTGCCAAAAATCCCTCCCTAAAACAAGAATTCTTCTCCCTCTCCTCTTCTCCTAGCCTTAGATCTCCTGGCATTACTGTGTTACTCTAGAGTTTTAATCTAGACAATAAATATCACTCAGCCCATGTAATAGAAATCTCTGTGATGCTAAAATCTTCCAAAGAATGCTTGCCCAGTTCTAACTCCTGCCTCTTATTAGCCTCCCATGACTGATGGAGGCATCCTGGATCACAGAGTTTGTTTTTGAAAATCTTAGATGCTACTGTTGTACAGCATTTTGGCTTCAAAAAATAACAGAAAAGAGAGGTGGCTCTCATCCATTGGACATCTAAGATTTTTTAACTTTCCTCTCCTTCCCCATTTTTATTGCTGTCCTTTCTTTTTAACCTAAAAATCCAAATCTGCCCTACTTTCTCTCCCTCCCTCTGCTTGAATTAACCTTTAGACTCTTCCTATCAGGATCTATATACTTGGAGAATTAAGTAAAATGTAATTTAAGAAATGAGCATTCTCTCTCAGCAAGAGATGGAGGAAGAGAATTCAGTGAAATGACTGCACTTTAATATCAGCATCAATGTAAAGTTTTGAATTGTCCCCCTTTCTGCCACCACCCCATCAGACCTCTTAAATGTGGTTGTGCAATAAACAGACCATCTCAAGACAAGTCTGTATGGGGCAGTCAGTCCTGGGAGATGAGCATTTTGAGCTGCCGTGGCAAGCTTCTCTGTGTTGCCAGACGAGTTCAAACTTCAACCTTGAAAAGATCATCCTCCATTGTAATCACATAGGCTTTTATGCAGCCTGGTTTCTCTGTTACAATACAATTATTGTATATTGGGGGAAAAAAACCTAACATTTGAGCTATTAGGATGACATCAAAAGGCAACTTTGTTTTGTGAAACAAATGGTTTATTTAGCACATATTTGATCAGCAATGGGACTGCAAATGCCTGCCAATTCCCTGAAATCCAAATTCAAAATTGAATGTAGTCAATCCCTCAACCTTGCCCAATTGCCTAACTCCTCTAACTTACTTCAATGCTTGAGAAAGACAATGATTGGTGGGAGTATTCCTTTCACCTACACATTTTACCATACCCTCTCCCTAAGTACAAGGAGCCATGAGCCACTATTTAAAAATAAAAACATCACGTGGTAATGAGCCTCTCTGAACTTAGCAAGACTGATTCTTGGGTAACAGTCTCTTTCACAAAGCCTTTACTTAAAGCCTTTCTAGTTAAATCTTTGGTGGTGATTGCCAGAGCATGGAACACCATGGAAAGCCTTCAAGTCCTCACTCAAGGTCACTTCCCTGCTCTGATGAGATAGTTTCATACAAATATATACATATATGTATATATGTAAATAAAATACATACTGCTATACAGTAGATGCTCTGCTAGCCAATTGTTATCATATTTGTGATTCCATTGGTATAGAGAACTCCTAGTAAAGAAACACCTTCTGCCGCTGTAGACTGGCAACTGCCTTGCAACTTATGGTCATACAGCATGGGGCATTGAAAGGGTAAAGACTAGCCCTGAGTGATGCAGTATATTTCAGAGGCAAGCAACACTTGAATCCCCAGGTCCCGGGGGAGTAGAACCACTCAGTTTTTGACTCTCTCTTTGGGCACTTCCTTTATCTAGCTAGCCCCAGACATGATCATGCCTTAGACCAGTCACTTTCTTGCTGTCTGCCCTGACACCAATGCATCCTTTAAACCAGACATCTAGAAATCATGCCCTGGAGGACCTAAGGCACGCACTTTTGGAATTTCCACCTGTGCCTGCCTGATTAGTGAGAATCTTCTATACCAAGTAGTAGCCTTTGACCTGACTTGTCATTTTCCTTGACATTGTGTTCTTTTCTACCTCTTGTTCTGAGACAGTGATCAAATCAATACTGCCATTATTTCTGGAAAGTCTTATTGTTTCAGTCACCATCCCTGTGACTTCCCAAACCAAAATAGCTTCCTCTACCTACCACTCTTCTATATCTTTATCTCTTCCTATTAAAATATAAGCTCCTTAAAGGTGTGTTGTTAAGCAAAATTGTCTCATTAGCATGGCTTTTGTTTCTTTTGAGTGGAAGTACTTTCAGCTGTTAAGTGCTAAGCCCCAGGCCCAGGGCCCTGTCAGGTGTGAAACCTGTGTGGGTG
Organism: Phalanger gymnotis; assembly: GCA_028646595.1. Lineage (NCBI taxonomy): Eukaryota > Metazoa > Chordata > Mammalia > Diprotodontia > Phalangeridae > Phalanger > Phalanger gymnotis. The sequence goes on along the minus strand of CM053622.1, from coordinate 689,385,250 downwards.
TGGATTGGTGACTTAGGAGGGGCCAGCTCGGGAACCAATGGTCTCTGGTCATTGAGGCGGGGCTTGAGAAC
>CM053622.1:689368905-689384679 GCA_028646595.1 Phalanger gymnotis | reverse complement strand
ATCATTTATCAACTGCAGAATGGCTCTTATTTTTATGAATTTGACTCAATTCTCTATGTTTGAGGAATGAGGCCTTTATCAGAGAAACTTGCTTCAAAAGGTGTATTTCCCTCCATCCTATTCCCCCTGCCCCCTATTTACTTTGTTTTCTCTCTCTTTTCGCCCCCTCTCTCCTCAAAATTGTTTTGCCTCTGACTAACCCCTCTCCAAATCTGCTTTCCCTCCTATCACTCCCCCTATCTCTTATCCACTTCCCCTCATGCTTTTGTGTAGGGTAAGATAGATTTCTATATCCAATTGAGTGTGTATGTTATTCCCTCTTTGAGCCAATTCACTGCCCCTCTCTTTCCCCCTCTTCTCCTTCACTGTAAAAGCTGTTTTCCCTCTTTTTGTATGAGATAACTTACCTCATTCTACCTCTCCCTTCTTCTTTCTCCCAGTAGATTCCTCTCTCTCACCCCTTAATTTTATTGTTTAGATACCATCCCTTCATATTCAACTCACATCTGTGCTCTCTGTCTATATATACTCCTTCTAACTACCCTAATGAAAAAGGTTGTACGAGTTACAAATATCATTTTCTCATGTAGCAATGTAAAAAAAATTAACCTTGTTAAGTCCCTTATGGTTTCCCATTTCTGTTTAGCTTTTTATGCTTCTCTTGAGTCTTATATTTGAAAGTCAAATTTTCTATTCAGCTCTGTTCTTTTTATCAAGAATGCTTGAAAGTCCTCTATGTCATTGAATATCTACTTTTCCCCTGAAGGAATATGTTCAGTTTTGCTAGGTACATGATTCTTAGTTGTAATCCTTGCTCCTTTTCCCTCCAGAATATCATATTCTAAGCCCTATGATCCTTTATCATAGAAGTTGCAAAATCTTGTGTTACTGCTGACTGTAGCTCCATGATAATTGAATTGTTTCTTTCTGGTTGCTTGCAATATTTTGTCGTTGACCTGGGAACTATGAAATTTGGCTATAATATTCCTGAAAGTTTTCATTTTACTACCTCTTTCTCAGGAGGTGATTGGTAAATTGTTTCCATTTCTATTTTACTCTCTAGTTCTTCAATATCACAGCAGTTTTCCTTGATAAGTTCTTGAAAAATAATGTCTAGATAGTTTGTCAGATTTATGGAGAATAGAGGAATTTATGACCAAACAAGAGGTAGAAAACATTATGAAATGCAAAACGGATAATTTTGATTACATTAAATTGAAAAGTTTTTGCCCAAACAAAGCCAATGGAACCAACATTAGGAGGGAAGAAGAAAACTGGGAAAGACCTTTTTTCAACTAGTGTCTCTGATAAAGGCCTCATTTCTAAAATATATAGAGAACTAAGTCAAATTTACAAAAATACACGTAAATCATCAATTGATAAATGGACAAAGGATATGAACAGGCAGTTTTCAGAGAAAGAAAATAAAGCTATCTATAGTCATACAAGAAAATGCTCTAAATCACTATTGATTAAAGAGATGCAAGTCAAAACAACTCTGAGGTACCACATCATACCTGTTAGATTGACTAACATGACAAAACAGGAAAATATTACATGTTGGAGATGATAAGGTAAAGTTGGAATACTAATACATAGTTGGTGGAGCTATGAGCTGATCCAAGCATTCTGGAGAGCAATTTGGAACTATGCCCAGAGGCATATAAAAATGTGGAAGCCCTTTGACCCAGTAATACCACTTCTAGGGCTGTATTCCAAAGAGATAATACAAATGGGAAAAAGACCCACATGTGCAAAAATATTTATAGCAGCTCTCTTTGTGGTGGCCAAGATCTGGAAATTGAGGGGATGCCCAACAATTGGGGGATGTCTGAACAAATTATGGTATATGAATGTAATGGAGTATTATTGTGCTATAAGAAATGATGAACAGGCAGACTTCAGAAAAACCTGTAAAGACTTATATGAACTGATGCTGAGTGAAGTGAGCAGAACCAGGAGAACATTGTACACAGTATCAGCCACAGCATGCAATGACTGATTTTAATAGACTTAACCCTTCTCAGCAATGCAAGGACCTAAAACAATTCCAAAGGACTCATGATGGAAAATATTATCCACATCCAGAGAAAGAACTATGGAGTCTGAATGCAGAGCGAAGCAGACTATTTTTTGTTTGTTTGTTTTGTTTTGTTTTGTTTTTTCTTTCTCATGGTTTCTTCCATTCATTATAATTCTTCTATATGAGATGACCAATGTGAAAATATGTTTCATAGGCCATCTTTGGGGGGGTGGATTTTAAACTTATGGAAGTGAATGATGAAAACCAAAAATAACTAAATTAACTAATAAAAAGAGAAGGAGAAGAATTTTTTTAAAAAAGATGATATCTAGGCTCTTTTTTTGGTCATGGCTTTCAGTTTGTACAATAATTTTTAAATTATCTCTCCTGGATCTATTTTCTAGGTCAATTGTTTTTCCAATGAGATATTCCACATTGTCTTCCATTTTTTATTCTTTTGGTTTTGTTTTATTGTTTCTCAATTTCTCATCAAGTCATTAGCTTCCATTTGCTACATTATAATTTTTAAGGAATTATTTTCTTCAGCTTTTGGACCTCCTTTTACATTTGGCCAATTCTGCTTTTTAAAGTGTTTTTCTCCTTATTGATTTTTGTACCTCTTTTACCATTTGGCCTAGTCTGTTTTTAAGGTATTATCTTCTTCAGTATTTTTTTGCATCTCCTTTACCAAGCTATTGACTCATTTTTCATTACTTCCTTGCATCATTCTCATTTCTCTTCCAAATTTTTCTGCTACTTCTCTTACTTGATTTCTGAAATCCTTTTTAAGCTCTTCCATGACCTGAGCCCAATTCATATTTTTTCTTGGAGGCTTTGGATGTAGGATCTTTGACTTTGTCATCTTCTGAGTGTGTATTTTGATCTTCCTTTTCACCATAGTAACTTTCTCTAGTCAGAGTTTTTTCCTATCGTTTGCTCATTTTCCCAGCCTATTAGTTGACTTTTAACTCTTTGTTAAAGTAGGGCTCTGCTTCTAGGGTATAGGGCACACAGTTCCAAGCCTCAGAGGTTTTGTGCAGCTGTTTTCAGAAATATTTCTTGGGACCTGTAAGTTTTCAGTTCTTCCAAGGTGGTATAATCTAAAAAGAGGTGTTTATTATTCTCCTGGTTTGTGCTCTGGTCTGTGAGTGACCACAAACACTCTTTTCTGCCCTGGAATTGTGAGGAGGTTCCCCCCTTCACTGTGGCCACGAGCTCTGCTATACTAGTGCTCCTCCTCACCCTGGGACTGCCACCCAGGACTACAACCCAGATCCAAGTATGGTCACAGCAACAGAGTCCTGCCTCATTGCTAGCAAAAGACCCCCATAATCTCCTTCTGACCAGTTATTCAACTCCCTTACTATCTGTGGGCTGAGAATTCCAGAATCAGCCACTGCTGCTGCTTGCTGCTGATTCAGTCATTCTGAAGACCTTCTCCTGGTTTGCTGTGGCTAGGCTATGCTGGTATAGCCTGTGCTGGACTGTGCTCCTCTCTCACCCTGGTGCAATAGACCTTTCATGCTGACCTTCCAAGTTGTCTTGGGCTTGAAATTTGTTTCATTCCATCTTTTTGTGGGTTCTGCTGCTCTAGAATTTGTTTAGTCATTTGTAAAGGCATTTGGAGGGGTTTGAGGGAGAGCTCAGATGATTCCCTGCCATCTTGGCTCCACCTCTCAGCTAATGTATTCTTAACTATCTCCTAACTTATCTCAAGTATCACCTCCCTCTTATTCATTTTTTTTGGCCTGTCATTTCCACTATGAAGGTCAATCATAAGAATTTGAACTGGAAGTAATAGATTATTTTATCCAAATATCTCATGTTTACAGAAAGAAACTAAGAGATTCAATGACTTGCAAAGAAGCAAGCAGCAGAGGCAGAATTCAAATTCATTTCTCCACATGGAGACATCCATATGTCCAGACTCCACCTTCCAAACTCCATATCCAGTTCTCATTCCATTATAAGATGATATATAACAGAGATAAAAGTAAAGTGATCCCTACAATTGGGTCATTCCTTCTTACAGAAAACTTCTTAGAGGAGCTGTCTCTAAAGGATGAGTAGTAGGATTTCCACAGGTAGATGGCTGAGGAAAGGGAGGAGGTAACATAAGAAATAGCATGAGTGAAGATTCAGAATTGAAAAAAGTGCAGAGCATGTTTCAGAATATAAAGTTGTCCAATGTAGCTACAGCATAGGACTGGGAAAGGCAGCATAAAATCGATTTGAAAAGAGGTTAGTATAAGATTGTAAAGACCCTCAAGTACCAGGTTAAGGAGTTGAAACTTTACTCAGCAGGCAACAAGGAGCTATTGAAGAGTTTGACTAAATCTATGCCTAAGATGAAAAAGTCCAGACACAGTTGGAAAGATGGGTTAGACATGGGAAGGGAAAAAAGGAAAAACCTCTTAGGATTTCATTGAATTAGTTCAGGTTAAAATTTGTTTCATTCCATCTTTTTGTGGGTTCTGCTGCTCTAGAATTTGTTTAGTCATTTGTAAAGGCATTTGGAGGGGTTTGAGGGAGAGCTCAGATGATTCCCTGCCATCTTGGCTCCACTTCTCAGCTAATACTAGGAAGGTTTAATCAATAGAACTTGGTAACTGATTGAATGCAAGTCACTGAAAAAGAGGAGAAAAGAAGTCAAATAATGATGGCTTGTAGGAGAAAATATACAATGACTACAGGAATGTAAATGGAAAGAAGTTGCACAGACAAAGGTTTCATCTTGTAATGAGGGAAAGCTCTGCATTTTCAAGCAGATAACCTGAGTCTGAACCCTCAAACTACTGTTGGCAAACACAGTGACCTTAGAAAAATCTCAACCTCTAGGAGCCTTGGTTTTTATAAGTGTAAAAGAAAGTCAGTACTATATCCTCTCCAGATCCCAAGAGGACTAATAATGCCTTTCCCTAAACAGATTCAACTATAAAACCAATCTGGAACTCCACTGAAATGCTCACACTGATGACTGGTTTAATAATAAGAATTTCTTAGCCCTTATGATGTTGAGAAGTCAGGTCAAAGCAGAAGGGGATATAACTTTGACTTAAAGCAAAGATAATGACAGAATGATGCCAAAATGATTTTTGCTAATTAAAGATTCTAAAGGTAGTTTTTCACTTTCTGTGAATAGCAGAGCCAGGAAGGGTGAAATCTGAGAATGTTATCTTTGATCCTCACCCAAACAGTGGAGGCAAAAAGAGCTGTGCCTGTCTCCTTTCAGCAGTTCCTTCAGACCCGGCAGAGAGAAGATTAATTCAATAATTCATGTCCAACATGAGAAAGAGAAGCCAATTTCTGATATTTAAACCTACAAGAACAAGAGCTAACAAGTTTGCCACAAACATATAATGATCATACATCAAAGGGGGAAAAATGTATCCAGACAAATATAAGGCATTTATTTCAGAAATAGGAGAAAGACACTAGCCCTCTGGACTGCTGCTCACACACTAATGTCCTCCTTTCTATAGACCCGCTTGAATCTATCTTCATTCACTCACTGAAGCCTTCTTTCCCCACTAAAAGATAGTGATTTCCTTAATATCTATTCTTTTTTTCTTTCTTTGCTTTCTCAAATTCTAATTCCCTGTGTTGACTATTTTTAAATCCTTCAATGTTACTATATTTTGATTTTAAATAACCTCCATTTTCAAATATATCTTTCCTTGTTCCCTTACCCAACAAGCCATTTCTTTTTTTTTACTAATTCTTTATTTTAATTTATTTTTAATATGTTTAGTTTTCAGCATTGATTTTCACATGCGTTTGAATTACAGATTTTCTCCCCATTTCCACCCCCCCCCCACTCCAAGATGGCGTACACTCTGGTTGCCCTGTTCCCCAGTCTGCCTTCCCCTCCATCCCCCCATTACCTTCCCATCCCCCTTTCCCTTACTTTCTCGTAGGGCAAGATAAATCTCTATGCCCCATTGCCAACAAGCCATTTCTTGTAACAAAGAATAAAAAAGAAAGGAAAAATATCAGTTCAGCAAACCTAAACAACATATTAACCAAATTCCATTAGTGTACATGTGAAAAAGTGAGGGAGGCTTGTTTTCTCATCTCTGTAGGAACAGGTTTGATCAGTATAATTACACAGGGTTCAGTTTCCCATTTACATTTCTGTAAGTCATTGTGTATTTCGCTTTCCTTGCTCGGCTTGCCTCACCCTGCATTAGTTTATATGTCTTCCCAAGCCTCTCTGAATTGTTCTCATTCTTTTCTTACAATACAATATTCCATCATATTCATGTACAATTTGTTTAGGCATTCCCCTATTGGGGGCTTAGATTATGGTGCTTTGCCATCGCAAAAAAAAAAGTGTTGTTATAAATATTTTAATGTACAATGGGATCTTTTTTTCTGTCTTTGGGATAAATGATATGGACATTTTATCAAAAGTAAGCTGATTATTTCATTAAATCCTCTTTCTTGATTCCTATCCTGATGTTAATTATCCTCCCTTTTTTATCCTTCTACATCCTTCTACAAGTCTTACAAAACTCTTTCAAGTTATGGCACTCTCCAATGCAGTATCTGAGACATTCCACTAGAATTTCTGAGAATCCGAACCACTTCTATGGCTGTGGCTACTATCTACTGGGATAGAGATAGGAATGGAGCTGTGGTGTCATTTCTATAAGAAACTGTCTCTATTAATGTAGCTTGGCATCTTCCCTGCACCTTAGAGTCTGAAAGATTTCCCCATTTGGCAAATATAAAGAAAACAAAATTCATTATAACAAATTTCACATTCTATACAACTTGCCAGTCCCTGTAAAAGATAGCACCCATTCTCCGTTCTTCCAAAGAAATGTTCCAGGATTCGTCTTCTGTAATTCATCTTCTGTAACTCTCAACAAATAATCCATAATCATACTTTGTTACTTCTTCACTCCCATGGTTCTCTAACTGCTTAGAAACAGCTAGGTGTTGCTTTGAACCTGGTGTGAGGAAGATCTGAGTTCAAATCTAGGCTAAGAAACCACTAGCTCAGTGTCCCTGGGAAAGCTATATAACCTATCTCCACAGTTTCCTCATCTGTAAAATGGGGATAAAACTAGAACCTATCTCCCAGAGTGGTTGTGACAATAAAATAAACTGTTTGTAAAAGCAGTTTTCGATACTTAGAGCCTTTCAAGCTAAATATATCATATTAATTTGCATAAATTCTAATTATTATTATTTTTTTTCTCCTCTTTGTCTCTTTGCATTTTAACAAATTTCTGAACCTCTCTGGGTTAATAATATATTTTAATGAAAATAAAGGAAAATTATAGAATATGAAAAATTTATTTGTAAATTAGCCATTTTTGATAACATATTTCTACCCAAGACATTCAGAATGATGAAGTATACATAAGGTCAGCCTTGGAATCAGAAAGACCTACAATCAAGGTCTGCTCTTAACAGGTAATGGCCATGTGATCATGAATGAGTCCCTTAACCTCACACTGCCACAGATCAAAGGATCTTGAAGATCAGTCTCAGGAGATTGAATTGTCCTCGAAAAATCAACAAGGTCCCATTGAAGGGCTTTGGGCAGAAGGCTGGTATGACCAGATCTCTGCATAAGAAAAATAAGTTCGACAGCAGTATGGAGTATGAATTAGAGGGAGAAAGAGTAGAGTCAGGAGAGCCTCTGATGAGATCATTGCACTAGACTGGTGATGAGGCCCTGCAAATTCAGTGGTTAGAACCTGGTATCTGATAGTGTATGAGAGATTAAAAAGGAGGGAGAAGGAGTAAAAATGTAACAAGGTAATCTAAGTGAATTGTGATACCCTAGACAGAAAAAAAAGAATTGTCATGGAGGGAGAAAGTGTGGCATAGAGATAAAGTATGTCAAATTTTAAGTTGTAGTCTAAGACAGTTGTTCCCAAAGTGCAGTCTGGGGACACCTTAGAGTGCCTGAGACCCTTTTGGGGGACCTATGATGTCAAAAACATTTTTAACAATAATACTGACATTTAAATTTCTAATAGTAACATAACATCTAGTAACATTTCTAATATAGTAATTAACATAAAAAAGCTAAGGTGGAGGGAGGTCCTCAGTAATTTTTAAGAGTTTAAAGAAGTCCTGTGACACAAAGTTTGAGAACTACTGGTCTAAGGCAATGAAGTAGAACCTTGGTTTACAAGTAACCTGGCTGATGCATGCTTCGCTGGAGGGGGAAAAATTTTTCGCAAAATTTGTCTTGCAGGAGGAACAAATATCGCAATAGGAACATCATGTTTGGACTTAAAAAAAAATCAGTGAGTCAAAACGTGAAAGTGATTCTAAAAAATGAAAAATAAGTGAAGGCAGTAGTATTAGTCTTACTTTTAGTGAAAGTAACATAAGAGAGAACACTCCTGACCTTGAAATCTTCATGTTCTCATGGAAGGAAGTTCTCCTTCCAAGCAATAACCCTGGCCTGGTCCAGGGGAGATGGTACAGAGAGCTCAGTGCCCAGCGGGGAGGGCTGCACTCACCCACTCTGAATGTATTTATTCCTTATTCAAACACCCGCATTATCTGGTCTTCCACTCCAGCCCCTGACCCTTAGGGCCTCCTCCGTGCCGGGCGCTCAGACCAGCTTGGCGCTCTGTGGTGGCACAGCCAAGTAAAGAAAACAGATTGGGGTACGGAGGTTTGGGGTTTTTTCTTCCTTTTTTTCACTTTAAAGACCAAAAATGTGTGCTTGGAGCCAGGCCACTCTCACTGGTTTAAACGTACAAAGATCCCAGGTGCATTAGGGACAAAAAAAAACTTACTTAAAATTATAAAGAATTTTTCTTATATGAATATTTTTGGCGATATCGTACCAATCATCCGACTTTACATATTTCCTATGGGAAAATTTGCTTTGCAATACGAACTAATCCCGTGATGTACAGAGTCTTGGAACATATTAAATTTGTAAACAGAGGTTCTACTGTAAAGCAGACATGAGTTGCTGAGCTGCAATTGTAGAGTTCCATACTGGGATTTCTCTGTGCTAAAGAAACCACAGGACCAGACAATACCAAACCAGAATCTCTACCCAAAACAATTTTAATGTCTTTGTATTTCCTTCATTTTCAGAAAATAATTACATTAAAATGACTGAAGCAAATTATCCAGTCAGAACTATCCTGCCTTCTGAAACGCTCAAAATCCCTTTAACAAACTGTGGAGTTATTTCAAAGATAATATTTTTCTCTCAAATTTCTTTGAGTTGGTGAAATAAACACGGATTTTGGTGGATAACGGATTTCATGAGGTGTCATATTAAACAAATTAATAAAGATACTTACCTTCAGTGATGGCTATAGTATTTATTGTACATACTAAGAATATTGCCTACTCTATACCCATGCCTAATATGGTAATATAGTTTCCTATATATTTCTGGAACTTAAGTTTTTGAACCCTTGATAACTGTCGAAATGATTGAAGATGACGATGCAGTAGTAGTGTGACTGGATAACCCTGCTGCAGACATTTGTTATTTTTTAAACCATATTGTATTTCAGCTCCAGCACATCTAAATCATCTTAAAACTCTTTCCTGATAGGAAATATAGATAGCAACCACAACATCTCAACTGAAGAACTTCAGAAGAATTATCATCACTAGTGCAGAACTTCTTTTATGTTGCTCTAAAGGCAAGAGAAGTCAATTAGGTCTAGTACTCCATTAATTATCTCCACAAATCACGTTTACAGCAAACCTCATACCTAGGTTGATACTAGGATGTGCCATTTGGAAAGGCAAGTTTTGACACCCTCATATTATGGTGTTTCAGATACTGTTGGGGTAATTAAGTTTTACTTGTACTGTGATGAATTCAAGCAAAACTCCTGAAACCATCTGGCCAATTACTGACTCTTTAGGGTGAGCCAGCCTCTGCAGCAAGCTTGGTTTATGTCACTGATTTGATCAAAGCTTTAATGAAATTGCTGCATGGCAGAAGTTACTGGACTATTAAAGAGATAGCTACAAAAATAAATGAGCGCCTAGGTCTGAATCTCAAAAAAAAAAAAAAGGAAAAATAGGAGCCTTCTGGTTCTCTTTGATTGTCTATTAATTTCTCCTGATCGAGCCCCATGTGGCATTATTCTGACAAATTTCAGTGAAGTGTGTTTTTGTTCCAGCAAATTAGTAAAGCAAAGTCTTGCATGAGATTTCCCTAATGGGACTTTGCATCCCACTGTTCCTTATTATTATTTTAAGGGGAGAAGGTGTTTTGTCATTCTCATGAGAGCTGCTTGGGCTAGCTGGGATTTTTTGTGTATATCTCTGTACATAACCCAACAGGAGTCAGGAAGAACTCACACTGTGTTACAGTTCCACAAGTACTCATCCACCACTAATTTTTTGGAATAGAGTATTGTAAAAATCACAAAGAAATTCGAACGGAAGAGCAAATATAGATTTTTACCAAGCAATGTAAGTTTCTCTTCCTTCCTGAGCCAAAACATTACCAACCTGGGCACCATATGACTCTTGAAATGTGGACTTCTTACAGCCCATTTGGGGAGGTTCTCTCAGTCATTTTCAACCCTATTCTTTTTTGGAGAAATGCAATCACTACCCCAAATAGGAATGCAGGATGCTTAATGAAAGTAGAGCTATTGATTTGAAATGCATCTACGGATCTCTGACAGCTTTGCTCTTAAAAAAAAAGTTGCAGTGGGTGGAGCTGGCCTCTGTTCACCTTTAAAAGGACTCTGAGGCACATGCCGATGATGGCAAGCTGTCAATCAGTGATCTACTACTCTTTTCTGGATATAGTTTTCCTCAGCTTTCCTGATAACTTTGGCTCATGTCAACAGTTCAATTTCATCCTGGTTTCTGCTCTATTTTAACAATTCCAATTTACAAGAGCCAGCCAGCAGACCCTGGCTCCAAAGACCTCTTTGTTGTATTCCCTCCTTTCCTAGGACATACTGGCTTTTGACTCTCACCTTCTTTCTGATGACAGCTTGAAGAGGTCCACTCCTCATACCTGATATCTAGTTCCCTTTCCCAAGCAAATGGCTAGTTGTTAAACCATGCCTACCAAATGTCAACTGTCTGGCCACGACACTAAGTGTCTGAATTTCAACCTCGTATTTTTGACTCAATCGTTAAAGTCTTGGCACAGACACAGCTACAGGGACCACTTACATTTCTATCATTGCAGAACAGCTTGCTGCAAACAGGCAAAGAGTTAGGATTGGAGGATCACAGATTTAGTGCTGGAAGGAACCTTAGAGGTTATTTGACCTGGCCTATTAGCTCTTGCTCTGAATGCTAAGTTCAGTGATAATATATGATGCTGATTAGGTTAGGCTTAAATTTAGGCAGCATTTCCATATGCCTCCAGTTTACTTTCAGCTTTTGTTCAATATAAAAATTATGCATGAGACACAGTGCAGCATAGTGGATATGGAATCAGTCTCAAAACCAGAAAGAGTTCAGTTTCAGTGCTGCCTCTGACTTTTACTTACTGTGTAAACCTGGGAAAATCCCTTTATTTCTCAGTCATTAACAACTCCCTAAGACTATAAATTGCAAAGAAGATGCTGACCTGCATTGGTAGAGGGTGTTTCCTCACCCAGTAGTCCCCTCTACTATTAAAATCACAAGTTAATTCCATATTGCTATTCTATGAAAATTGCCACAGCGGGGGTGGGGAGGGGGAGGTACATTTAATTTCCTTTTCAGAGACAAGAATTTCAGCTTAATAACATCACTGCACTTGAGAGTTGGAAATTACTTCAGAGGACATCTAGTCTAACCTATACTTGAATAAAAATCCCATCTACAGCATGCCCAACAAGTGGTCATCCTGCATTGGCTTAAAGAAACCATTGAGGAAGAAACTGCTAGCTCCTTAGGCCCCTCTGATAGCACTTTGTTAACACATTTAATTTCTAAGATGTGCTTCTTTAAATTGAATCTTTTTCTCATTCTCTACTGCTTTCACTCACTAGTTCCCATCCTGGCACCAAAAAGAACCAATTTATCACTCTTCTACATGAAAACCCTTCAAATATTTTAATATGGCTATCATGTTACTCTTAATTTTTTTCTTATTCAAGACAAACATCCTCAGTTCTTTCAACCAATCCTCACATGGAATGATCTCCAGTTCTTTTCATCATCCTGGCTATATTACAACATGACGATGTGCTTTCTAAGTTTCATGGACCAACTAAATGGAACGCTACCCTCAAGTGGTGACCTACCAGGGCAAAGTGCCAAAGGCACACCCAATCTTTCTTATTCTGTATATGATGCCCCTCCGAAGAAATCTAAAACCCCACCAGCTCCCTTGTCATACCGTTGACTCCTATTAAGCCAGCAGACCACTCCAAATGCTGAGATTGTTTCCACATGAACTACTGTCTAGGTATGCTTACTCCATATTGTATTTGTACAGTTGGTTTTTTGGTAAACTTTTATATTTATCCACATTAAATTTAATCTGGATTTGTCCATCATTAAAGTCTACTGAGAATTTTTTGGATCCTGGTTCTCTCTTGTCTAAATAAATGTTAGCTGCCATTCCTAGTTTTGTGACATGCAAAACTTTGATTAACATGCTTCATTTTCACATCCTATCCACCTTTCACACAGGCCATCTTGCCATCTTCTTGCTGCCTCTGTCCCACTTCTCCCCTGCTGCACCAGACTAGCGCTCTCTGCACTGAACCTCTGCACCAGACCTACAGAATTTATATCCCTATTCTCTGAGGTATTCAGTTGACCCATCTTCAGAACTTGCACTCTGAGTTCTAGTCATCTTGTTTAATGACTGAGTAAATGCAAAACTGTTGAACCCAGACCTCAGACCATGCTTCACTTTCCCAACCCATTCAACAATCCAGGCAAGCCGTCTTGCCATGTGACTACCATCATATCTTTCCCCCTTTCCTAAACAAAAGCTCCCTTCGCCATCATGCTACATATTTAGTCTTCCCCTGTTAGAATATAAACTCCATGATGGCAAGGCTTATCATACTTTTTTAATTAGCATACCCAGCATTTAGCAGAGTGTCCAACATATGCTTGATAAATGATTTTCCATTTATTCATTCATTCATCTATGTTTTCATCTAAGTCACTGATAAAAATACGAAACATAATAAGGCCAAGATAGATTACTAGGTTCCTCCATTAGAGACTACCTATAGGGCTTATGATAGCTATATGTTAATCTCCAAAGACTAGCCTTGTTAAGTCCACTCTATGATTTAATATAAATCCATTCATTTAGTTTTGGACCCCTCCTTTGTCTGCTTCTAAATCCATTTGTCTATATTATTACCTGAACCACATTTCTCTGTCTTGTATACAAATAACGAGACAGAAATTTGTCAAATTTCTTGCTAAAATTCAGGCATACTGTGTCTACAACATTCCCCAAATCTACCAGTGTAGTAATCTGAGTCACCTGGCTCTGACAAGTGAACTTACACCCTATCTTATTGAGAACCAGGAATGAACAGCACTTCCTTGCCACCTCTACTTCAAGCCTAGCTTGCATTCCCTCCCCACCCTTCTACCTTTATGTGTTAACTTCCTAGTGCTCTAGACTAGGAATGTCAAACAAGCAGCCTGCGGGCCACATCTAAACCTTCAACACTCACAAGTAAGGCCCAAACTAGATTAAAATGTAATTGAGAAATATTTAACAAAAATAAATAAAAATATAAGAAAACATGAATAATATTAATCTGTGTATGTATAGGTCAATCTGTGACCCATAGGAATCCTAAGGTATAGTTTAGTGGCACTTGATTCTATTTGAGTTTGACACCACTGACCTAGACAACTCTGTGAGACTAAATTGTAGAGATGCTGCTGACTTGGATTGATAGAGGAAGCATCCTCAGTCAGGAGGATTTTGTGTTGCCTTCTCCCATTAGAATGTAAGTTACTAGAGGACAAGGATTATTTCACTTGTTTGTATTTGTAGGCTCAGCGTTTAGTAAAGTGCTTGACACATCATAAGGATAGAACAAGCCAGATCCACTGTAAGTTTTTCATGCAAGGAAAAGGCCACTGTCCTTTCCAATCCAACTGCATCTACCAGCACCAGTTCCCTGAGTCCTGGACAAAGAATGGGGATTCTATTCTGACTTCCAGTGAACCATCAGACAACTCAGATGATGAAGATGAGGAAGAAATCTATTTCTTTGACCATATCATCAGCATAACCATAACAAGGAAGAAAATAATCTATTCCAAATCCAGTGATTTTGATGACTTTCCTGAGGAGGTTGTAAAGCAGGAGCTTTCTCCAGTAGTGTTCTTCAGAGGCAGAGAAGGGCAACTATAAGTAATTAGTTCATATGGAAAGAAGCCATCTACACCATAGTCTGTGCCAATGGCACATTTGGACACAGAACATTTTGGAAGAAATGAATGGCTAGGTCTTGTGCCATGAAGAAGGTCCCTATCCCTTTCTGTTCTTTTTAGGCTTTAGTTTTTAATCTTTTATGTAATGATTCCAAAATAAATTAAACCAGTCTGAATCACTTAAAAAATGAATGTGCTGTGTCTCTTTATCCCTCATTTTCTGTCTATCTCTCTGTCTTTCCCAATTAAAAAAGGACCACAGCATAAGCAATTAATCTCTCTCTCTCTCTCTCTCTTTCTCTCTCTCTCTCTCCTCCCCTCCTCCAATTAAAAAAAGCTTAAACTCATATTAATTGTTCTTGATGACACCATGGAGACTTTCTTTGTGATCACTACTTTGTTTTCCTAAAACTTTACCAAGAATTAAAGCAAAGCCAATTTTCCTATAGTTTCAAGATCTCTCTATTTTTCTTCTATATGTTCTTACTCTCTACTTTCCTTCTATATGTTCATTTGCAGTCTTCCACTGCCCACAAGTTTTCAAAGATGGTGGACAGTTGGCTCAACAACCACCTCTACCAATTATTTCCACATTTTGTAGTCTAGATCATCTGGGCCTAGTCTTTTTTTGGTGGTGGTGCTGGTTCATTCAGTGTCAATCTCCTATTAGGTATTTTTGTTCTTATCCATTTTGAAGACAATTTTACTTGATAGAAGAATTGAAAGTTAAAAAAAAGGTGGGGCGAATAGTTCTGCCTCTTCACATTTAATCATTGTCATCATTCCTATTTTAATGTTCTTATACCAACATAACTTAGAATGGTCCTTCTGTTGTCCTTGACATTTATATCTAACCTCAACTGATTCTAAGTTTTCGTGTTCCTGAAACTATGAAAGGACCATCATTCACTACATCTCCTTGCTTCCATCTTCTGTGCATGTATAATATGGATTTTCTCTGATCTCATTGTCTGAAGGCCAGGCCTGTTGTTCTTGTTTCTCCTTCATTCTTGAAGAGGACCATGACATCAGGGAAGTGATGCCATGACATGTAAGTGAATTTGATTTAAGTAAGGGAGGGCTGTGCAAAGTCACCAGCCTCAATTTCTCCTCCAGAGACATCTGGGTGCAGGGGCAAGATATAGATCAGGATGACTGCGGGACCTTGGCCTTTTTAAGCTAAGGTCTTTAACATGTCTTAGCTTGACAGAGGCAGTGATTAAAGTTAGGCTAGAAATGAGGCAGAGAATGCCCTCTATTACTTGGTCAAAAAAAAAAAAACAATCTGGGAGGGGAAGACCTTCAGGGTTTCTAGCCAAAATAGAAATAATTGCTATTTACATTTACTCTGAACCAATCAGGGCCCAAACAACAACCAAGTGAGGCTTGGCCTGGGACCTATTGTTGGCCAATCAATGAGAGCC
>CM053622.1:689354114-689368805 GCA_028646595.1 Phalanger gymnotis | reverse complement strand
GGGCAGCTCCTACTACTCACAGAAGTTGTCATTTGACATTCCTCCCTTCCCCAGGCTTCTCCAGTATCTTTAGAGAGTCAAAAGGTTTCTCAATCTCTGCCATTAGCTAGAGCCTCCACCAATTGTTTTCCCCTTATCTTTGGGATCCAATGACTAGTACCCTCCCCCCAATTCAATTTAACATCTGGTATCAGTTTTTCACAAAGGAATATTCACTTCAAATGTATAAGAAGAACATACAAATATCTCCTCCTCGCATATACCTGGGGTGGGAGGGGAGGCAAGGGATAATCTCTCTACATCCTCCTCAACTATGCTCCAAACCCCATTACACATCTTTCTCAAATCTAGGTTAGTCAATTAGTTTCCTATGTACTCACAATAGTTTCTTTAACAAGCCCCCTTTCCTTTCTCATCACAATCATGTAGAATTGTGTATTTTGAATTTCATTCCTAAGAATTTTCCATCCCTCTTAGACCCCCACAAAAGCTTAGGCTATGAAATCCTCCCTATCTTTTTCCAAAATATATTTAAATCAAGTTTCCCAAAATCTGAGCTGTGTGTCAGCCTTTGTCTGGCATTTCTCTTCTCTATCTGACTTCCTTTCAATTTTTCCACTACTACAGCAACTACTTTCTCCTTGTTAGTAGAAATGAGATCCAGAACAGCAGTTCCCCTAGTTGCTTCTTTCACCTTTTTAAGGATTAAATTATAATTAAGGCCAGTCAAGAAATTATTAGCTGCTCTTCTTTTGGCAGAGAAAGAACTCTAGTAGACATTGAGATAAGTCCCCCATCACAACTATATCATGCCTTCATGCCAGGTTTGTGATCTGTTTCCTGAACTTCTCATCAATTTCCTCCTTCTGGTTAGTTATCTGGTTACTGCTGTTATCCATATTTATGGTGACCACATGCCCCAAATTTTTGCAAAATCCTGTTTTTAACAATTTTAACCTACTGTCTCCATAAACATGGAAATGCCAATATTTTAATAAATAACTTAATGGATCAAGTATATAAGCATTATATGAGTATTATATGTTAAAAATATATATCACTGAAGATTGAAAAACACAGAAGATGGAATAATTCAGATTTAAGGGTTGAAAGATCCCAATTACTCCACAAAATGTTGGAATGCTGTTAACTAAAATGATGTATGTTATATGAATTCCTGGAACTCGTGTAATGCAATTGGCCTGAATTAGGCATGATAATAACAGGATGTCAAATTTTTTCACTATAAACCTCATGAATCCCAATGTTCGCAAATCATTTGAATATCCATGCAATTGTCCCAGTTCGGAGAATGCAAATCAGAAAAAAAAAATCCTTTGTAAGACCACGTTTCTAAACCTACCATGCTCCATCTCTATTGAAATAGTTGGAATAATGATAATGTCATAGTGACTTTATATCACGAACCTCAAACACTGGTTAAATCATATTTACTAGCATCAAGCCTAGAACATATCTCCAAAAGAAGGACTCCAAAAGCCCAACATGCTTCTATTAATTAAACTAAAACTAACAGAGGAACTGAAAATCAAAGCCAGCCTTCTGAGCGCTTCAGAAGGTGGCAAGATATATTGCTTTATTGGAAGGGGACTCTGGAAAGGACTATATCTTAAAATATTTCCCATTCTGGCACATCATGGGATACCTAAAATTTTACTATTAGGGATTAATCTCTCCAGTTATTGAGATCTTTCATCTTTTAGAGTTTTCCATGAAAATCTAAGAACTGTTGATATACTGACATTTTAAGTAAATCACCAGGTAACTGTCTTAAGTAATTCAATAAAGATTTATTAAGTGCCTACCATGTGCCAGATACTGAACTAGGCCCTGAGGATACAAAGGTTAAAAAATAAAAATAAAAAATTCCCTGACCTCTCGGAGCTTGTGAATTCTTGGATATAATTTAGAAAAATAACTCTTTCTCAACTTTTTGGAGCAATGAGAAGCATCTCCCAGACTAGAGAGTCTGGCATTGGAAGAGAAAGTGAAAGGGCATCAAAGATAAACTTCCTTTACTTCACATTTGGGCTAAAGGCCAGGCCTGACCACATATCATATGTTCAACTTTCTCTGACCTTTGCATTCACTTGCTTTAGTATATGACCTGTTGCTATGTCCTCTAGGCCCCCAGACACTGACATCTGCCCTGCCAACATATCCTAAGGACTCCTCTGGACCTTGCCAAATGCCCTGCAGTTAAAGCCTTAGAAACACCAGGCCTTTCCATCCATCCCGAAGCAATACACTACAATATGTGTTGTTTTCCCCAACTAGGAAGTGACCTCCTTGAGATGAGGACTGTCTAGCCACGAAAGGGTGGAGAACCTGCGGCCTCCAGGCCACATGTGACCCTGTAGGTCCCCAAGTGCAACGCTTTGACTGAATCCAAAGTTCACAAAACAAATTGTTTGGATTCAGTCAAAGGGCAGCACTTGAGGCATATGTGGCCTTGAGGCTGCAGGTTCCCCACCTCTGGTCTAGTGCCTCTGCTTGTATCCCCAGCACTTAATGTAATGTTTAACACACAGCAAGTAATTAAATAATGCTTTTCCATTCACCTGTTGAAATTTGTGGTTCTCTCTGACTGTCTAGAACCTTGGAAAACTTAAGTTCTTCCTGTACATATGGGGGACTTAAGTGGGGGGTCCATGAATTTTTTTTAAATATTATTTTTAAATTTCCTTTATTCATTTTTTTTGTGAGGCAATTGGGATTAAGTGAGTTTCCCAAGGTCACACAGCTAGTAAGTGTCAAGTATCTGAGGTCAGATTTGAACTCAGGTCTATCTTAACTCTAGGCTGGGTACTCTATCCACTGTACCACCTCACTGCCCCAAAAAACAACCCTTTAATAACTGCATTTCAATATAATTGGTTTCCTAAAAAGGGGTCCATAGGCTTCACCAGGCTGCCACAGAGACTTATGACATAAAAAAGATTGAGCCCCTGCTTCTATCCTTTTGTACCTCTGACCTCTGCTATTCAGAGGGCCTAGTGCTCATTGCTAATACTCATCTCCTGGGAACAGCAGGATGTTTTTAGAGGCTAAGAAATGACAAATCTGTGCACACTTACTTAGAGTTGCTCTTTTCCCACCCACCACCCCCAGGGAGAAAATAATTTGCAAAGCAATAAAACATAAGTCTTCTAATAAATCAAAGTTGGCAGTGAAGAAAGAAGAAAACATAAAAAGAGTCATTACAGATGATACTATTGTTAAGAAGATTTACCATTCCAGCAAAACTGACACTTGCTTATTTCTGTGTGCATGTGTACTGTAAGTTGCTATTAGAATAGCCATAGTCTTAGAGATGGGGGAGTGCTTTGTGATCCATACAGATTAATGTACCATAAGGGAATTTAGAGGGGGGAAATGCATTCAGTTAAGTTTGCAGCTGTCAGAGCCACCCCCACATCACTTAGCCTGTGAATTTTAGCAACAAAGGTATTGCTGTCGTCATGGCCTTGACAGATGCTGTGTTTACCCAAGTCAGTACATTTTGCTGACTGAAGTTCATGGCCATTAAAGTAAGTTTGAGTCATAGGAGTGAAAGCAATAACTCTGGAATCAAAAGGAGCAGGGCATAGGTGTAACAGGAAAACACGGCAGGAAAGAAATTAGGGGTAGCTAGGAATGAAATCCCTAGATCTTTTTAAGGCTCAGCTCAAATGTGACCTTCTTTGAGAGGCCTTTCCTGATTCCCCCCAATTATTAGGCTTGTCCGCCTGCCAAATCAATTTGGTTTTGTTCTGAATATATTCATTTACCTATGACCATGTTGTCTCTCCACCTTAACTCCTGAAAACTGCAGAATATAAGCAACTGAATGTAGCCTTTTGTTTCATACACACACACACACACCCCTAGCATGGCATGTGGCAGATGGAACTTAAATGCTTGTTGATTGAAAAGTAGATTTCTCAGAATTGGGACTGCTGTGAGTAACCAGCCCTATAAACTCTAAAATGTGGTGCAAACACAAGCTATTTTGTAATTATTGCTATCATTATATATTCTCATCTTTTTTTTTCCAAAAGAATTCAGTTAGAATCAATCATGGGACAAGTTGGAATCCTGAAATTAGTCCTCTGTAGTTAATGTTCTATAGCCTCTTTATTGCACAGAAGGAAAAATAATTGCTTTAGTAGTTGATTAAAAGTATTTGGATATAAGCTCATCCTCTCTATGCTCACTGGAAGCATCCTTGGTACAACCTCAGTAGCAAAGAGGATAAGAGGGATGAGAGGCTTCTGACCCTGTTTTCGTATGACTTTGACCTCTTCAGCCAGATCTCTACATTTTTAAAGTTTTTCATTCCATGTAGCTTGGAGATCTGAAATATTTGCTATGGCAATATGTATTAAAATGTGATCCTAAGATTTTATGAATTAATGCCACAGACAATCAATTGTGGGCAACAGCCTAGTCCATGATAATGGTCTAGTTTCAGGACAGGCTGTCAGGTGAGCTTGTTTCAACACCATGGCTATGGGTAAGAGCTCCAGAAAAGAGAAAGCCAACCCCTGGTTTTATATATTTTTCAGGGTTAAGGGTGAGTCACACATGCGGCTCACCCACGTGACCTAGAATCGTCACAAAGAGGCGACTGAAACTCACGTGATCTAAAAGCCTCTGATTCCCAAACATGTCACTCAAACTCATGTGTAAACTAGGCCCTCCCCTGAGGCAAGAAGGTCACCAAGGACTCCCAAATCTAATCAAGGAAACAAAGGCCAAACTCTTCAAGGGCACTTGGTTGAACTGAGTGTTAAGAGCCCATTTTGTTTACCAACACAGAGCTCTCCATAATATTTTGAAAACCACATTGTAATATGAGCGTTTATTTTGTCTGTCAGCCCATGGAAACTAAAGGGCTTTTGATGTGTAATTCTAACTAGCAGGCCATTTTTTATTAGCTGTTCAGTAGATTCTAAATTTTTTGTAGCCTATAATAATGTGATACTTAGTTTCTACTAAATCATTAAATCTGTGCTCCATAAGCATAAATTTTCTGTAATGCTGGTGGTATGACCTAGTCCTAAAATGCCATCATAAACCCATCTGTGTCCATAAACAAATTCACATGGCTTGCCATTTTTTTCTAGGTTGCCATATTGATGGTAGAGTCCATGTGGATGTACTCAGTGGAACGTCTTTTAATTTCACACATTACCTCCTTTCAACATTTAATAAATCCAGTGACATGTACCTACTATCACACTTTTCTACGAAGGGATACCTACAATTACAGTGAAGTAATGTGTGCTTGTTCCAGTAGCATTTCTTTGGTTTGGCCTGTTTACCATGTGCTCTAAGAATGTCTATCAATGCTCTTTCTACTTTGTTCCAAGGAAGTATTAATCTTTCTATAGCTTCCTTTTCATGATGAATTCTGCATTTTGTTAATATTATGTGGGTGTAAGGGCTAGGATATCTTCCAAATCTCAAGTCTATTTTAGAATTCTTCAAGTGTACATTAAGACTAATATTGCAAAGAAATTAATAACTTTAAATATTCTGTTTTGAATTTAGGAAGCAAATAAGTCTTCCAATGTGTTCAGCCACAGCCTTCTCTTTGATGTTGTTGAAAGTCAAGTTTTTGGGAGAACATAAAGGAATCTGTCTTGTTCTGTATCAGTCCTTTCATGAAGTGCAAAACCAGCTTTTGAAGTTGTTTTTTTTTTCTTTTATAATCCATACAGAAAGACTTAACAGTTAAGAAGAGAGGATTCCTGAGAAGCCATCCTTGGAATGTTCTAGTCTGACAGGCAGTTCTCTTTGATTTGGGGAAACCACTTACACTAAGAAGGAAACTCTCTTATTCCTATAGCAAATGACATACATTTTCCTTCAATAAGCATACTATGCATTTTTATAACCAGCTACATTTAAATGAATAACCATCCTTTTTTGTTTGTTTCATATGATATGTAAATATTGGTTGTTGAATTGTGAATGACATATTCCCCCTGAACTGCTAGTAGAGAATACCACATTCTGAATATAATAAAACCTGTCTTCTGATTTGTGTTGCCTTAATTGGCATTAGCAAGTCAAATTGATAACTAAATTCATGCAACAATATCTTTAAGCTTTATGTATCTTGCTAAGAGGCAACCAATATATTTATAGGCATCACCTTCATCCTTTTCATTAACATAACCTCTGGATTCAAGCTGAATTATCTTTTTTTGGCATCCTTTAAGAATCTCATACTCCGTGTAGTCTGGCTTCTAACTTAGTCATTAAACCAAAACTATTCTCTTCAAAGTTATCAGTTATCTTTTAATTGCCAAATATAATGATCTTTTCTCAACCATCCTCCTTCTTGACCCCTGTTAAATTTGACTCTGCTTATAACTTTGTTCTCCTTGATACTTTTCTCTCTACATTTCCTTGACACTACTTTATCCTGGTTCTGACTGCTCCTTCTCAGTGTCCTTTCCTGAATCTTTGTGTAGGTCATGCCTGTTAACCACAAATGTCTCCCAGCACTTTATCCTAGACCCTCTTCTCTTCTCATTCTATGCTATTTCATTTGGTGATCCCAGCAGCTCCCCATGGTTCAATTATCATCTTAATGCTGATGATTCTCAGATATCTCCTAACCTCCAGATTCTCAACTCCAGTTGCCTATTAAACACCCAAATTGGCTGTCCCAAAGATATCTTAAGTTCAAAATGTCTAAAACTAAACATTATCTTTTTCCCAAGTCTCCCCCTCCAGAACTTCCTTGTCACCGCTGAGGGTACAAACCAACCTCCTTGTCTCCTAGCTCACAACCCAAGTGTCATTTTTGACTCCTCACCTCTCTGTCACCACCACCCCTATAGCCAAACTGTTGCTAAGTCCTGTAGATTTTACTTTCTGAATATCACTTGTATATGTCCCCTTCTCTTCTCCAATACTGCCACTACCCTGATACAGGCCCTAATCAGCTCATTTCTGGACTGTTGCAATAGACTGCTGGTTGGTCTCTCTGCCACAAACCTCTCCCCTTCTCAGACCATTTCCACTCAATTGTTAAATTAATCTTCCTAAACTTCAGATCTGATCATGTCAAGTCCCTCGCAGCCCCCATTCAAGGAACTCCAGTAGCTCCCGTTGCCCTGGGGAAAAAAAAAATCCCATTTAGCATTCAAAGTCCTTTACAACCTAGCCCCCTGCTGCCTTTCCAATCTTCTTTCACCTTACACCTCATTTCCCACAGATACTCTGTATTGCTATAGGATAAGTCACTCCTTCTCCAGACTTGCGGCATTTTCACTGGATGTTTCCCTTGCCTGGAACACTCTTCCTCCTCATTTTTGCCTCCTGGATTCGTTGGCTTCCTTCAAGTTCCATCTAAAATCCCACCTTCAAAAGGAAGCCTTTCATAAACTTCCTTAATTCTAGTGTCTTCCCTCTATCTATTATCTCCAATTTATCCTGTATTTATCTTATTTGTGAGCAGTTGTTTTTATTTGACTGTAAACTCTTGGAAATTAGAGACTGTCTTTTGCCATTCTTTATATTTCCAACACTTAGCAGAGTGCCTAGCATATACTAAATACCTAATAAATATTTACTTACTGACTTGTCTAGTTCAAGTGACATTCTTTTAATCATTAGAGAAAAAAATATTCCATCAGATGACAGCTGTTTAATGTGTTTTTCAATGGAATCATTAAGCTTGGTATCAGCCATACACATCATTCACAGCAAATGATTAATAAGATGTTTTGGTTTGACTCCCCATTTAAGTTGGAAGCCATACTTGGTTCTATTTAGGAAAGATGATAATAGATTTAAAGCTGGGAAGAACCATAAGGGACTTAAACTGTTTCTCTAAAAATGCCATGTTTCATATCAATATCTTGGAACTGTGATGGTGGTGGTACATTTTAAATAAAGAGCCATTTTCCATGTAAACATAGAATGTTCCAGCATTCTCACTGTTCTTAGGTATATTTGTTTTACATTTGCAGTACATTAAAAAGCCATGAGTATAGAACGAAGATAATGGCTTTGCAATACTCAATAAAGGCAATATAAGTATTATTTTCAGGTAGCTTCTTTAATAATAAGAACACTGTACATAAGTTGCTCTTTATATCCCTTTGGATATATCCTTTTAGTTCCTCATGCAATACACTGTTTTTATCTAAGTTTTTCTTGGATGTCTTTTGAGTTAAAGGCTTCAAAATGGTATGGCTAGGTCAAAGACCATACCCTTTAGTAATTTTCAGTGTATAATTCCAAATTACTTTCTAAAATGGTTGTACTCATTCACAGGCCCACCAATAGCACATCAATGTAACTGTTTTCCCATACCCTCTCCTATGTTGATAGACCTTTTTGGGGGTCATCTTTGCCTTTCTGATGGGTGTGAAGTAGGATTTCAGAATTGCTTTAATTTATATTTCTCTAATTAGTAGTGATTTGCATGTTTCATTTTTTTTTGCTTTCAATTGGGCAATATAGCATTCCAATTTTCTCCAACTTACCAAATAAATATGAATGTAATCTTCCAGTATCTTTCTGTAGATCTTCAATAGTTCTCTCAAATCTTTTTTTTACCATGTTAGTGGTTGATGTTTTGACTTAGGAATATTCCTTGATAGGTCTACCTTTCTTTTGCTTGTTCTTATGCTGGCAATAGCTATCACATACACTCTTTGTGTGCAGGTCTTAAAATGTTTTTGTCCTTTCTAATAAATGCTGAAGGAAAATACATTCATTAGTAATAGTTATAGTAGACACTAACTTTTTAAATTACTCTGTTTTTGTAAAATTGTTTGACTGATTGAATTTCTGCTGTCAGACTCAAAAAGGATTCCTCAGAATTCTTATTGGAATATTCCCATCTCCTTTTTCAAAATAATTTGAGATACTGGTCCTGCTTCTATCATCCATTTTGTTATGAGATGCTATTTCTGGTGCATTAAACAAATATCCTCATAATCTTCAACTTTTACACTTTTCAGATTTTAGTAGTGCTCTTTCTTCCTCTAACCTAGGCTTAGAGAAGAGATTGTGCTGCACTGGTAACAACACATTGTTTGTGTGACTTGTAGATGATTTGGAAAAAGTAGTAGTATGAAATCCTTGCTTGTAATTGGCAACAATGGTTTCCAATTTTGTTACTGGAACATAATGAAAGTACCCATATCTTCGGTATACTTTATGCATCCTCTTGGTTTGGCATCTTTAGGAATGAGCACCATTTATACTGAATCACATCCAGGAGGTGAAATATTGATTTTTCTGAGTTGTTCAGTATTTCTCATCTGTTCCTAGTGTGCCTTTTTGTAGAATCTGAGCATAATGGTATGTCACTCGCTAAGCTGTCCTCCAGGTCAAATAATTATTAAAATAGCTATAAGTAGTAACACCCTGCAACCATATTGCTTATTTAATAGATTCATAGGATAATTTTATTATCTTTATTGGTCATAGTGTCAACTAAATCAGCAGTATCACTGGAGATGAAATGATCAGAACTTCAGAGTTCTGGTCTCCACAGCTACAGTGAAGTCTCAGGCCACACAGAGTCCTCACTGTTCCTCACATCAACTGACATTCTTTTATTTTGCCATTTCCTCTCTCTCTCAGGATATACATTATGGATAGTTTTGATTTAAAGGGGCTATTGTAACTGTAATTATTATTTGTATTATGGTTATTATTAAAAGGGAAATCATTTTTAGGTTATTAGCGATTAAAGCAAGGATTTCATTGACCCAAAGAATGTCTGTGCTACTTTCTGGAACATATAAATAGGGCTCTGCCCATGTAAGCAGAAAATAAAAATAGCATTTAGTGCTTTTGAGCTCTCTAAGAGGCAGCACGATGTCAGAAAGAGCACTGGTGTTACAGTCAGAAAACCCAAAGTTAAGTCAAGGCATCAACATTTAATAAATTTGTGACCCTAGACAAGTCACTTTACTTATCTGAGCCTTTATTTCTTCATGGGTAAAAGGGAGATAATAATTCTCAGGCTACTTATTGCATAGGGTTATGGTGATGAAAGTGCTTTGGAAACCTTAAAGAACTACAGAAATGTGAGTTTCCAACTCTTCTGTTGGTCTACCACCAGTAGACATAATTCAGGCCTAATAAAAAAGCATATTTTCTTCACAAGGAGTGTTTCGATTGCCTCAACTGACATAGTAAGCACAGGTTTTGTGTGAATGAATTTATCTTTATGGAAATTGTACCCCTTCACTGCACCCTGAAGGCCAGGAAATGAATCTACTTTGTTGCTGAGGTAGGGCAGGAAATTGTTTTAAATTTGATTCATGTTTCTTGTTTCCTCTGTTGATAATGAAGGTACTAAATGAGAATTTGAGCCATAGTTGCATACTTGCGATTACCCAAAACCGCATGCTGAACCTGAGATCAATTGAGAACTTTGTTACATAGAGGATTAACGGGGGCCCTAGGATCTGACCAGATGCTATAGTCATGCGCATTCAGGCTTCTTTGATGCATTAAAAGGTCCATGTTTTCATCAGTAATGCCCCTGTCACACTAAAGCTTGTGACCCATACATGCTTTCAGAGTTGCTCGTCATGAATTTATGCAACCAAATATATTAATTGTCTGAGGGCTAACCTTCTGGTAATAATTGACTTTTATTGCTGTGGATCAGTTCCTCCCTAAGTATGCCTGAGACTACTCTTAACCTTAGTCCTCTTGAGATATAATCATTAAGAAGATCCTTATTGGTTCCTGTTTCAGAGGAAAGAGGGTAAATCCATGCTACCTGTTGGTTTTCGTATGACACAAGCCCCCTGGAAATGCAGAATCCTCCACCTCTGATCTATTTTCATCAGAGCAACTGAATGACAGGGAGGTAAACATAAGAATCCCAATACTCTTCATGCATTACAAAATAGTTCTAAAGGAAAGAATGCTGGATGTGGAGTCAAGGACTGGATTCACATCGTGCCCTTGACACTTATTGTGCAATGACCTTGGGTAAGTCATAACCTTTCTGATCCTGTATCTTCATTTATCAAATTAAGGAGTTGGATGAGATTGTCTTCTGAATCTCTTCCAGTACAAAATCTATGGTATTATTCTCTTTATGAAGTAACTAAAGTTGTAGTCATTAGCTACAGGACATTGTTTAGAAATTCCACAAGGTGTTTTCCATATTAGAGATTCTATAAGTGTTTTGCTAATTGCTTTTTAAGTTTTATTGATTTCTTTTTGTTTTTACACTACAAACATTTACAGATTAACCTTACTCTGTGATAGTAGCAAAGTAAAAAAATTGAGTAAAACTAATAATACCATGACCTCTTCTGAAAGTGAATTTAACATTCCATATCCGTAGCATCCCTTCCCACCTTTCTATTTTTTTTTAAATTTCAGAAAAATATTTTCTCTCCCTCACATCCCTACCTCATTGAGAAAATAAGAGAAAGAAAAAAACAAAATACCTGTAACAAATATACATAATGAAGCAAAACAAATGTCTTCAATTGCTATATGTAAACATACATATACACACATATATGCACATATGTATATATGTCTTATTCTGCACCCTAAATACATTAACTCTCTGTCATAGAGAGCATTAATTACCATATTTTAATACTGTACAATACTATATATTGAATTGATTAAAGTTCTTAAAGCTTTCAAAATTGTTTATTTTTACAGTGTTATTGCTATTACAAAAATTGTCATCCTGGTTCTGCTTTTTTGAAAAATGCAAAAAAACTGATAAATCTTTAACTCATTTAATTTAAAATAAGAAAGAAAATCAAACCAACAATATCAAAAATGAAAATGGAGAATTTACAACAAATAAAGAAGGAATAAAGGATATTATTTAAAAGCTGTGTTTGCCTGACTACATACCAATAAAACCAGCAAACTAAATTAAATAAATGAATATTTACAAAAAAATATAAAATACTCAAAAAAATAAAAATTAGAATGTTTGAAACAATTCAATTTTAGAAAAGAAAATTTGCAGGCCATAAATGAATTTCCAAAGTAAAAAGTCACAAGTCACATTCAATATTACATAAATTATTTGCAAAAATAGCAAGACTCTATCAAATTCCTTCTATGACACAAATGTGGTCTTGATACATAAACCAGGAAGATTCAAAATAGAAAAAAGAAAACTATAGATCAATACCCCTAATGAATATGGATTTTTTTAATGTAAAATACTAGCAAAGAGGCTGACAACGTATCACAAAGATTATATACTATGACTAGTTTGGATTCATACCATACAACACATGTAGAGTTGATTTAATATCAAGAAAACTATAAACTTAACTGATTTAGTATGTGATTGTATCAATAGATTCAGAAAAACTTTTGAAATATAGTACAAAAAAGTACTAGAAAATAGGAATAGACGTTTTCTAAAATTATAACTTATATATGTAAAAGAGCTACCATTATATGTAATAGATATTACCTACAATCTTTTCCAATAAATTCAGGGTTGAAGCAAGGATGTCCATTGTCACCACTTCTATTTTTGACATAGTGCTAGAAATTCTATCTATAGCCATTAGATCAGAAAAAGAAATTGAAGGAATTTAGGATAGATTTTAATAAGTTACAGTTTTAGGTGATATTATTGTCTATTTAAAAATCCTAAAGATTTAACTAAAATTAATTTTAAAAATTAATTTCTCCAAACTTACAGGATATAAAATAAATATACAAAAATCATTAATATTTTTATATAATACCAATAAAACTCAGCAGGAAGAGAAAAAGTTCATTCAAAATCATTACAGAATCTATGAAATACTTGAGAGTCTACCTTCCAAGATACACATGAGAAGTATATAAATACAACCACAAGTAATTGTCAACAGAAACACAGATCTAAATAATTGGGAAAATATTCATTGATCATGGGTGGTATGAACCAATATAATAAAAATGGCAATACTACTTAAATTACTTATTCAATGCCATACCAATGAAATTACCAAAAGATTAATTTCTAGAACTAGAAAATATAACAAAATTCACATAGAAGGGAAACAAAAGTCAACAATCTCAAAAGATATGAAAAGAAATGGAAATAAAAGGGGCCTAGCAGTAACAGATCTTAAACTATACTAAAAGTAAAAGCAGTAATTATCACACATACACACAAGAAAATGGTCCAGGTTAAAAAATAAAGATATTGATCACTGTAACAGATTAGAGACACAATATATAGGAGCATTATAGCTAGTACTAAAGTTCAAAGACACTAGGTACTGGGATATGGACTGACTATTTGACAAAAACTGCTGTGAAAGTTAGACTTTAGTATTGGAAAAATTAGATTTAGAGTAATACTTCACACCTTATACAAAGATTATCTCCAAATAGGTATGTGAACTAGAATAAAAGTTTACTTCATAAACAAATTAGAGAAACAGAAAAAATTACCTGTCAGATTGGTAATTACTAAAAATCCACAATTAACTATGTAGAGAGAAAGAGATCACCAATCAAATCTAGCATTTTCTAGTCAAGAACCATAATTTTACATATCCTCTCAATATTATGATCAAATTATCCAGAAGACATTACCAACTAGAGTTGGCATTAAGAGACAAGCAAATTTTCTCTTGACATTCACATATTTTTAATATCTTCAAAATTTTTGGTCAAGTTTATAATTTTATACATTCTAAATCATTTTGCCAGATACATCCCAATCACGTTGCCTAGCAGAAATCTAAGCAAAAACTGGATCATAGTTATGGCAGGGGCAGCAGAGATTGAAGCAAGAGCTAGTATAAAAAACAATAAGGTTATGTTAGTTCATGACCAAACAAAGGATAGTAAGGATCATAGACTATAAAACAGATTATTTTGATTGCATAAAATTTAAAAAAAAAATTGCACGAGCAAATCCAATAAAGCTAAGATTAAAAGAAAAACAATTAACTGGAAAAATCTTTATAGAACATTTCTCTAATAAAGATCTCATTTCCAATATATGTTAAGGAAGTGATTCAAATTTATATGGGGAGTCATATCCTCAACATGTGGTTTTGATCACTTATATTTTGCAAGATAGTTTGGAATTTGAGGACTAGATATTTTCCTTCCCTTTTATTTATTCTATCTTTTTAAAAAAAACTGGGATAATTAACTCTTTTGTCTCATGTAGTTTTCATTTATGATTTCTTGAAATATAGTTCTGGTAAACTAGGTTTTGATAAAACCCATTGGGATTCAAATGGAGCTGCTTGACTTTGAAATCTCACTCTGGCTCTCATTGATTGGTCAATAATAGGTCCCAGTCCAAGCCTCAATTGCTCATTGTTTGAGTTTTGCTGGCTGAGAATGCATGTAAATAGCAATTGTTTTTGTTTTGGCCAGGAACTTGGAGGGTCTTCCCCTCCCAGACTGATTCTTTTGGGAAATCTCACTAGGCCATCTTTTGTTTGAATTTTTACCAAGCCTTTAATCACTGAATGGGTATTGTCCCAAACTGAGACATGAGAAAGACTTCAGCTTAAAAAGGCCAGCATCTTCTACTACATCAGTGGCCATTGACAGTCATCTTGACCTATGTCTTGCCACTGGACTCCAGTGACTCTGGAAGAGAGAGTGATTTTGCACAGTCTTGATTCACTTGCAAGTCAAGACATCACCCTCTTGATTTCATTGGTCATCTTTGAGAACAAAGGAAGA
>CM053622.1:689333082-689354014 GCA_028646595.1 Phalanger gymnotis | reverse complement strand
CTTTTATTATTATTATTACTGGCAAACCAGGGACTCCATCCTCTAAGGATGAGAGACCCGGACTCCAGGTTTAAGGCAGAATTTATAGGGTACAGAAACAAAGAATTAATTGGGGTACAGAAACGAAGAGGCAATTAATGCATAGTCAACATTCCGTTCCTATCAGTTATCAATTCCTGGGCCCCGGACATCCTGACGCCTCCAGTGTCTCCTTCTTATCTGTAGAGATCAATCCCACCTGGAGGAAGTAACTTTTTGGGGCAATTAAACCTTCTCAGGAAGTAGTTAATCTTATAGGATCTCATCCCCAGGTAACAACTTTTGGAGTGCTAATTGTCATGCTGTGCATCCTGTATTCTCGGCTAGCTTTTAACCCTTTCTTAGGTCCCTACACACTTAATAAATGTTGAATGATTGAGTGATGCACTACTAGTGGACCTGTGAATGGCTGCAACCATTTGGTAAAGTAAGTTGGAATTATATACTGAAAGTTACTAACAGTTTATGTCCTTTGACCTAACTATATCATGGCTAAGTCTATTCCCAAAAGAGATCCAAGAGAGAAGAAAAGGTCCTTTATGTTCAAAAATATTTATAATGCTCTTTTTTGTGGTGACAAAGCCTGGAAACTAAAGAGATGTCCATTAATTGAGGAATGGCTAACATGGAAAGATTTATATGAACTGATACAAAGTGAGCAAAAACAGAACAATTTACATTCAAACATTAATGTTAATTAAGTTACATAAATGTTTCTACACTGTTTATGTAAATGCTTTACATTTATAAGCTTGTTTGTTTAGTTCAAACATAGGCACACTCTTTAGCTCTGGGAGTCCTGAAAAACTAACTGTAACCTCTAACACCCTGAGATAGGCTCTAGAAAAAAATTAGTATAGTGGTGATGGAACAAAAAGCTGCTTTCTCACAGTGCTGCAAAGCATTTTCACATCCGTTATCTCTCCTCAAACCTCACACCTCTCTAGAGACATAAAGTAGGGCAGTTATTATTATTCTCATTTTATGAATGAGCATATTGAGGATGTGACTTACTCAAAATTAGAGAAACATTGTCAGTGGGAACCCGAGCCCAGCTCTCCCGATTCCAAGTTCACTTCTTTTTCATTATCCTGGGGTGTCCCTCAAGCTCTGCTTCAAGAACTGTGATCCTTATTATACAGAGGAGCATCTCATTGTCTTTGTTCCCTGTCTTTCTGAACCAGTCCCTGAAACAAGTTGTCGAAATGTTTAACATTGTTTCTGATCAAATTGTCAACAAAACAAACAACATCCAGTGTAGAAAGAGGGTGATATAATGGCAGGGTAAAGCAGTAATTGAGGAGAGAAGGAAGGTTTGCAAATAAAAAAATGCCTTGGAAATAAATCGTTTTCTTTTCAATAGATAATAATAAAGCAAAGTAATTATGCCCACAAGAAAAAAGAACAACAAAAAAAGAAAATGACCTCTTAGCCGATGGAAAGACTATGAAAAAAATTCCTTCACTTCTATTCAGTAGCATTCAAACCAATATGCCTCCATCTAAATTCTTCAGGTACCCAGAGATTCCAGAATTTTCACCACTATGCACCTATCTTATGGAACATGGGGTACACCCAAGCATTCTACCTTCAAAGTACTGGACAGACATCCTAAAGAAGCATGTGGACTCTTTATGTGTAGAATTATGCCATTGCTCCATCCTCTATTACCTTTAGCGTGTGGGGGTAATTCTAACACATTTTCTAAGGAAAACTTATGCTCCTTAAAAATGGCCTATAAAAAACTATCCAAAGGATTGTCATTTTTCATTCTTGCCTTCAACTTTATCCTTTTAATTAGTAACAATCCCAGGTCACATTGATAATATCATAGGGTTTTAATGCTAATGTGTCCAGGCAATTTACGTTTCAATATCCTGAAATGAAGGTTTTATCTTGAACAATGTTAGATGTCTTGTGGGTGACATAACTTATGAGCCACTGAGGATGCATGTCTATAACTAGCAAAGATATTAAATAACAGCTGACAGAGTCACATGATGGATGGGTGCATTGTGACATCTAAAGGATTATTTTCAATTATTTCTTCTTGGACTATTATGCTTATTCAAACTCCATAATGGGCTGTATCTCTCATAGCCATACATAAAACACTTTAATAGTGTACAGTAAGCTTTTCCTTCTCATACAAATATCCCAGGACCCATAATTACATCTCATTAAACTCTAGCAACATAATTCAGAAATCTCATTCATAATATTTGGCCTGCAATTGTACTAAACAAATAAAATTGGTTTCCTCTGAAGCATGGCTGCATTTGTTGCCTACAAAAGGGCACTTTAAATTATATAAATGAGATTGATTCTTTAAAAGAAATCACTAAAAGAAGGGATTAAATAGTATGACGAGGCTTTTTCTACTATTGGATTAATCTCTTAGGTGAAATTAGTAACAACTGCAAAACTGGGCTAAAAGTTTATCTGCAAAGTAAAAGAAAAAAACCCTTATACATCTGTTGCCCTGCGTGGTTGTATCTAAACTCAATCAGATGAAACCAAAAAATATTTATTGATCCAGCACTTTGCTCAATACTTGGCACTTGTAGGTGCTTCATAAGTAGGTGCTTACTGACTTAACTTGATCATAGGTCTAGAGGTGAAAGAGACCTTGCAGGAAGGAAGGAAACAAGCATACTAAGTGTCAGGCACTGTGCAAGGCAGTTACAAATATTATGTCATTTGATCCCCCCCAACAACCGTGGGAGATAGGTGCTGTTATCATCATTTTGTATTTGAGCAAACTGAGACAGATGGAGATTAAGTGACTTGCCCAGGGTCATAGAGCTAGTAAATGTCTGAAGTCACATTTGATCTCAGGTCTTCTAGCTCCCGTGCTCTATCTGCTGCACCACCTAGCTAGCTGCCTCTAGTATAACAATTGTCTGGTATGATCATTCATTTAACATATAAGTAAACCCAGTTTCAGTAAGGTCAAACGATTAACTCAAGATTATGTAGCTGAGGATGGGTGGGACAGGGAATAAGCATTTATCTTAGCACCAATTATGTTCCAGATGATGAGCTAAGTGGTTTGTTTTTTGGTTTGTTTTTTTTTAACACTTGGTCAACCCTGTAGGATAAGTGCTAGTATTACTCCCATTTTATAGTTGAGGAAACTGAGGTAAATAGAAGATAAGTAAGATCATACAACTAGTAGCTTTCTAATATTTAATTTGAATTCAGGTCTTCCTGACTCCAGACCCAGTGCTCTGTCCATGGCACCACCAGTCGCTAATGTCACCTAATAACTGAGGTAAGACTCGAATTAATTGTAAAATGGGGATTATAATAACATTAACTTTTCAGGATTGTTATAAAGATCAAATGGGATGATATATGTAAAAGACTTTGCAAACCTTCAAGCTCTGTAAGTCAGCTATCATTACTAAGCAATCCACAGACATTTATAAAGCACCTACTATGTGTCAGGCTCTGTGCTAAGCACTAGGATAGAAAAAGGGTCAAACGCAGTCCCTGCCCTCAAGGAACTCACATTCTAAGGGGGTGCACGATAGAGGAGGTGTTACAACCTCTCTGACCATGACTTTCCTCATCTATAAAATAAGTCATACTTCTGTTTTCTTCTTGTTCTAGAAACTGTAAATCGATCAATTAAAAAGTACTTGTGAAGTTCTAACATGCAGCAGGTACTATATTATGTGCTACAGATAGGTATATAAGCACAGTAAATGCAACAGTCCTCCTCACAACAGCTTACATTCTAATGGGGCAGAAAAGTGCACAGTTAAAAATATATCCAGAATAAAGTTGCAGAGAATAAATACAAAGTATTTAAATGCAATGAGAGAGGCTGTGATACAAAAGAAAGATCCTTTTACTATCCAATTGAAAGTCTTTGATGAGAAATGGTCTCCATACTGTGTACAACTGGAAATCAATAGAGTATGGATAAGATTCTCATATGCTTGTGTCTAATCTGAATTTCTATAATTATGGTAACTCTCTGTTTTAGAAGTTTGATAAAGTAAAGTACTCTTATTCAGAATTCATTCTTACTCCAGAGAGATTGGTACTGAGTAAAGGTCAATTGACTAAGAGTAAACTAGATCAACTAAACAGAGGTATCTACATACTACAACCTAAGAGCAAGCACTACTCAATGCAACATAAATTTAGAGCTAGAATAGATGTCAGAAGCCATCCAACACAAACTCCCCAACCTTCCATTTTATGTTTTTTTAATATTTTTTTCTTTCTTTTTTTTCGAAGGCGAGAAGGCAGGGCAGTTGGGGTTAAGTGACTTGCCCAAGGTCTCACAGCTAGTAAGTGTGTCAAGTGTCTGAGGCTGGATTTTAACTCAGGTCCTCCTGACTCCAGGGCCAGTGCTCTACTCACTGTGCCACCTAGCTGCCCCACCAACCCTCCATTTTAGAGTTGAAGAAGCTATGGTTAAGAAAGATTGAGTAATTTGTCCAAAGCCACACAGGTAGTAAATAAGCATCAGAGGTATGGTTTTAACTTAGACTCTCTAACTACAGAGCCAGAGTATTTTCCACCATACCACAGTACCTCAAGAGAGTCACCTACCAAGTGGGGGTCCAATTTGCCTGTTCTACGATTACTATCTTTCCTCCCCAAGAACCTTATATCTATAGTCATAAGTACTCTATAAAGATACTGTCTTTTCTTCTTTGTTCCTGTGAGAAAAATTGAGAGCAGAGAAGGAAAGAGTTGTAGGAATAATTATTGTATTAAATGGTATAACTTTGCCAAACAATATGTTGGTTATGGGTGAAAATAGTCTGCTTCCATCAAAGACCTATGGTACTGAGTAAGTCACCTAGGAAAAAAAAAACCTGAGGAAGTTAATTAAGAACCATCAAAGTTAACATAGTGATGCCATGTGCCTCCTCTAGAAAAGACAAAAAGAACTAAGAGAAGGGATGTAAAATGGCACTGTAGACAATAAAATGAACTTAGAGTCAGGAGACTTGGGTTCTTTCCTTATTAACTGTGTGTGACTTAGAGCAATTTGCTTCCTCCTTGGCCTCAGTTTCTTCATCCATAAAATAAGAAAGATGGACAAGAGGCACTCTCTCTGATGCCTTCTGGCTTTCATATGATATTAATCCATGACTCTAGGTGGAGTTGCTCTAGAAGAGGAGAACAAAATAGAAGTTGTTCGCTCTGAGATGTAATAAAAACAGGACCAGATCCAGTCAATTTTAAAGAACTAATCAGATACCGTGGCCACAGTAAGTAGCAAAGTAGTGTCAGTATGGTATTCAAACAAGTAGGGAAGAGAAAGTACAAAACTAAGATAAAGCTATAAATGGTTATAACCAGCACCTTATCTATATTAACTATATTTATCTATATTAACTATATTAAGTTAAAAAGAGAATAATAAATATTTTCTATTTAAAGATTCACTTTTATTTTTGGTTTATTCTCTCCACCCTTTCATTTATTTGCTGTTGAGAGTGAGCACAGAGTTGTACATAGGACTGAGGAGATCTGAGTTAAGAGTAAAAGTACCTGACTCCAAATCTCAGCTTTCCCAAGAGATAGATATC
The DNA here is from genome assembly GCA_028646595.1 of Phalanger gymnotis. Classification (NCBI taxonomy): domain Eukaryota; kingdom Metazoa; phylum Chordata; class Mammalia; order Diprotodontia; family Phalangeridae; genus Phalanger; species Phalanger gymnotis. The sequence continues at coordinate 689,348,417 of CM053622.1, read as the reverse complement.
TGTGTCCCTTTGGATGAGTCATTTGACTTTTTTGGATAAGTTTCCTTAACTGTAAAACAAATCCTCTTTCTTAGGGGTTGTTGCAACAATTCGACTAGCAGCTGTTGTGGGGGTGAAAGACCAACACAAGCCCAAAAACAAAGACGCTGCCAGCATAGGTTCTTTGATCTGCTTTACTAAGGAAAGTAATGTTAAGAGGTTAACAATCTTACTTTAATCCAACATATACATGTAAACTCACTTAGTTCAGGGGAAGAAGCCAGCACTCTGAACTTCAGAGCAAATACAAACAAATTACAAACATACATTATAAACAGACCAAATACAATTCATACTTACCAAAAAACCATCAACATCTGAGTTCAGGAGCCAGGGAGCTCATAACTATGACTGGCCTAGAGTCACACGCGACTCCTACTGTGGCTCAAAGCCCCAAGGGAGAATGCCAACCTCTGGATTTATATATCTTGTTCAGGGTCAAAGGTGAGTCACACATGCAACTCACCCGTGACCTAAGAGCGTCACAAAAATGCAACTTAAACCCATGTGGTCCAAAAGCCTCTGATGTCACAAACATGTCACTCAAACCCATGTAAACTAGGCTTTCCCTTGAGGCAAGGAGGTCATCAAGGACTCCTAATTTAATCAAGGAAACAAAGGCCAAACTGTTCAAAGGCGCTTGATTGAATAAGTGTTAAAAGCCCATCTTTATTACCAATGCAGGGGTATGGCATTCAGAGCTGTTCCATTAGCGTATCCAAACGTTTGTTCAAGTCCTCCAGTCTCTGCTTCTGAGTTTTGGAAACTTTACTCAAGATTCTATTTCCCTCTGTTCCTGGATCTTCTAGCAGGTGATTTGTACTGGGGTTCCATTTTCCGGATGACCACAGATTATCATAAATCTAGTATCTAAAACTGTGAAGGACTATCAAGTCTTACCTCCTTACATTACAGATTAAGAAACTGAGGCCCGGAGCTGCTAAATCACTTGGCCAAGATCATCGAGTGGTGATCTTGGCCAAGTGATAGAATCAAGATTTGAACTATGGTCCTCATCATACAAAATGATATACTTAATTTCTGCTCCATTTTAAATCAGCATTCACATATTTTTAGAAGGTTTTCTGAAATGCGGAGCAGATATCTTTGGAGATCTCAGTGATTTTTCATATCCCATACATCTTCCTGCACGACTACCCAGTAGAGGGCCTACTATCTACCCAGCGGCAGCAACTAAGGGTAACCACAAAGTCCCTTTAGGAGCTCACCACCCTCTTTAGAACATGCCCCAGTAATTCAAATCGTGGTAGGAATGTTCCAGCTCCCATAAAGACAGTCGCACAGACTCCCTGGAAATGGTGTACCAAAGGTAAGAAGCAGTGACATCTGTATCTAGTGCAATGCCAGGGCCTTACCTTATAACTCTCCTGCACACAAATAGGTGGCATTGGTCCTTGCCGATTTTTTGACAAGCAAATTTAATTAAAACACTTTCAAATGAGCATTTTCTAAAACATCCCTCACAGCCATTGAGTTTAACACTGACAGAGATTTACTTGGTGAGAAAACTCCAACGCCCTAATAAAAACAATGCCTAACATTAACATTCATCTACTTTATTTTAGAGCTTAATTTACCATCTGTTACATTCCATCCCCATCTCTTTCTACTGCTCTGCAAATTGTGGTGACTATTTATAAGTCAAAAAATGTATCCAAAACACACCATAAATGAAATGTCTAAACATAAATTACATTTACTCATATTTTAACTTGTTCTGAATGCAAACACACAGAGAGCCTCATATAGTTTAAGGATTTTTTTTCCCTGATGGATCATAATCTGGAAACATGCAAATGAAGTCATAGATACTTTTAACTTGGAGAGGAGCCAGCTTTACTCTGACTGAGAGGAGAGGAAAAGCAGGAAAAGAATAAGGAAAAGGATCCAATACAACAGCTCTTTTGAGTATCCCATCTCTGCTTCCTGATACCTTAAGGGGAAATAAATGACTCAATCAATCAACAAGTGTTTTTTTAAATACTTACTATTTGCTGGGCACTAAAGATTAAAAGATAAAAGTGGAATAGTCCCAAACCACAAAAGACTCACATTCTTTTAGGGAAGAGACAACATGTATTCATATGAATACATGCCAAAAATGGAGGGAAGGAGAAAGAAGACTGAAGTACAACGGGATTTCCTGATCTTCAGAGAAAGCCTCTTCTTTTGTTAACTAATCATTAAGTCATGCTGAGTATTTGATAGACAGGCAAGGTATAGTGAATACACAGTTGTCCTCAGAGTCAGGAAGACTAGGGTTCAAGTCCTGCCCTTTGACATAGAATGGATCGGCCTTCCTCTGCATTTCAGAGAGTTGGTATTCTATGACTATTTCTTATCCCTGACTAGGTAGTGAAGAAAAAGAATTTTAATTGTCTGCTAGACCAGAAATCAATATACATTCAACAGACAAAAGCAAGTCAGAATGAGTTCTCTCTCTCTTCCCTCCCTGGCTACATTTAAATTAGGAGATAAGGACTATTCTAAGCCTCCAGGTGGAGAATGAGAACTAGCTTGAATGACTGCTTGTCAGTTATTATGTAATGAGGATTCCTTTTTTGGATTAAGGGCTAGGCTAGATGAAGTCTCAGGTGTGTGAATCTATATATTTTTGTGAAAGAAGAAAAAGGTTTACTCTAAAAGGAAGCTATACCCCTATCTCTTTCATTGGCTTTCTTTCTTTAACTTGTACTCTGTGACTTGTACCATGGCTCCTAGAGATGCAAGTAAGGAGTATCAAAGATGATATTAAGACAACTGAGAGGAAACTGATCTTAGCCTTTCTGCTCTATCTATATGATGCCAAAAATACCCATTGTTTTGTCTATCAATTTGTACTTGTTTTTCAACTGAATAAACTGTTTTTGTCATGTACGGTGAGGTTGGTCAAGAGTATCCTTAGACAATCTTTGATTGGGTTTCAAAGACTTGGCATGACTCCTGATGTTCAATTGACTGAAGGGTAGAGGGCATGATCTGGAAAAAATATATATATATAGCAAAAGAGACTGCAAAGGAATGGTCTTATAGGTAAAAAGAGAATCAGGAAAAAACAGTGTCCTGAAAACCTAGAGAAGACAGTATCAAGAAGGAGGGAGTGATCAAGAGTCAAAGGCTACAGAAAGCTCAAAAAGAATGTGGATTGAGAAAAGGCCTTTGGATCTGGCAATTAAGAGATAATTAGTAACTTTGGAAATAGCAGTTTCAGTGGAATGATAAGAATGGAAACCAGTTGCAAGGATTTAAGAAGAGAGTAAGAGGAAAGAAATGGAGGTACTATTGTAGATGACTTCTTCAAGGAATTTAGAAACGAAATGAAGAAGAGATATAAGAGGATAGTTAGCAAGAATGGAAAGATCACATGACAGTTTCTTTGATGGTGGGAGAAATATGGATATGTTTGTAGGCAGCAGAGAATGATCCAATAAGCAGAGAGATTGAAAATAAGAAGATTGAAAAGAAGGGAAAACAAAGGAGGTGATCTTTTGGAGAAGATGGGATAGAATGGGATCACTTGTGCTGGTCTGCTTCATCATGTGAGTCAAGGCAAGGGTAAAGGAGGAGATCATGACAGAAGGCGCATGAGTGATATTAGATGACAAATAAGGAGAAGAGGGAGTTCACAGTGATTTGCCTCCATTTTTCCAAAAGCATGTAGCAAGATTCTCAGCTGAGTGGGTAGTAGGAAAGGAAAAGGACTTAGAAGAACTGCTGTGGAAAGGAGAACAATGAGTTAATATGTGAGATACAGTAGGATTTCCTAACAGCAGTGAGGGCCTAGTTGAAGTTGACATAAATGTGCTGTGGACCCAATCAGAATGGTTCTTTGATTTTCTCCACCTTCATTCAGGGCACAGGTATAGGAATGAAAGCAGAAGATTATGGGAGTGATCCAAGGTTGAGATTTGGCAGCATATAATCATCAATATGACAACTTAGCCAGGGACTCCAGAAAAGATGACAAGGTGAAGTTGAACTGGTTCACCATGGGCACTAGATGTGGAAGAGGAGAGAGTAGCAAATTGCAAGAAAGAAGACCTAGGAGAGAACTGAGAGTTGGAGGGACTAGAGATCACAGTGTGGATGAAGATTGGGTTTGGTAAGAGAAGACAGAAGGAGAGGTGGAAAGCCAATAGACTATGGTCAGATAAAGGAATTAAGAATTATTGAAAATGGAAGTGGTATATTTATGAGTAATGACAAGATCAAGTCCTTGTGTGTAGCTGGGATGGAGTACAGAAATAGGTCATGAGAAGTGGGTAGGTTGAGGAACTGAGTGACTGGGATTTTTGAGGGACAGTCAATATACATGCTGAAATTCCCAAGTATGGGAGCAGCATTTGGGGAGAAGAGAAAAATTATGAGGCAGGTACCAAACTCATTGAGGAAGAAAAAAAATAATCTGGAGGTCTGTTGACAACATCAACCAGGATTTTGACTAGGTGGTACATAAGAATCATATGAGCCACAAAGGAGGAGAAGTTACTGAGTCATTGGAGAAAGGTAAAGGATTTGGAAATGGCAATGGTGAATGAGGATTATTTCAATTCCCCTGCCTCCACCAGTGAACTGATGGAAAATGAAGCCAGTACTGGAAAGGGAGACATGGAGTCTTTGTAATCAAGAGAAAGCCAGGTAGAAGATGGAAGACGTGAGAGAGGAAAAGATTTAAGATTAAGGGGTTTGGTATCTGTGGAACAAGCATTAGAGAGGGAACAGTGGAAAGGGTGAGTGGCATTTGGTCAGAACTTTGGTTTGGAGAGGTAAAGGGGATGGGAATAAGAAATCATGTGGTAGAGGTGAGGAATGTGGGTTTGGATGATAGATCATCAAAAAACAAAGTTCAGAACCACTGGGATTTATAGGGTATAACCAGGTGTGAGAAAGTTCATTGTTTAGCGGAAGGCACCAGTACTTTCCCCAGAGGAGACTAGAAATCCAGCTGGAGACAAGTGCAGGAAGGCACACAGTCAAATGGTCTGGTCAAATGGCCCATTTCACCACTCCTCTTCCCTCTAAAAGCTGGAGATTAGGTAGAAAGTGGCATAACAGGAATTGGAACCTGCACGCAAGAAATGGAAGTCTTGCTCTCTATTCACTTTCTTCTTTCTCTTCTTTCAAGGAATAATGGAGGAGATGGAGGGCCTGAGGTCAGATGGAAGGTTGCTCCTCTTTGCTTTGGAGGTTCTCCACATCAGGGTTGGGAGATCAGGGTGGCAGCAGGAGGTAAAAGTCACTTTATGATGGCACAGATGGAAGTCAGTCCTGATAGCCTCTAGCAACCTTCCCTCAGGGACATGGGCAGCAAGAGATGGAAGACTAAGCTGTCACAGGAAAGTCTCAATCAATTCAGGAAATGTAACATCAGCAAAGGACAAAAAATGAGAACCGTCAATGTTGTAAGGGCTTGGGTCACACAGCCAATAGATACCAGAGGCCAGACTTGAACCCAGATATTACATGTCTGAGACTGGCTCCCCATCAATTCTACCTCCCCCACACCGATTCTCTAGTTTCAAGGTCTACCTCCTCTGGGTAGCCTCCCATGACTCCTCCCTGCCCTACTGGGCCCACCAGGTTCTGACTCCCCAAACCTCAAGGATGCTTCAAAGGAGATTTTCCCTTCCTTGGACATCTAGGTCATATTTCAGAATAGGATTACTTTTTTCCCCCAGTGAAGAGGAAAAGAACTTTAGAGAATAAGCACATGGTGAGCATTAGAAAGGGCCTCCCAGATTTTAGTCCCTTCTTGCCTTCTGCCTTTCTCTTTCCTTCTTGAGTACAGAAAAGAAACCAGAGTTTCTAAAACTTGACTCTCTATGCCTAGGTTGTTACCTCATGGCCTCATGATCAATCTCAATCTCAAATTTTAGAGTTCCCACATCAGAGGATACGGGTACCAGCCTTCTAAAGGGAAAATATTTCCTCAGCAGCATTCTCTTTGGAGAAGGAAGAATAATGTCAATCTGGAGGATTGGAAACCATGTAATGGGGGAGGGACAGAGATCTGGATCTTGCTTCTCCTTCTATTCCTTTGAATTCCTTGGACCATGTAAGTATGAGATTAATGCTAAGTTTTCTATAGTCTTCAAAGTGTCTTTATCTTGGAGATGGAAGGGAATTCTAATGGGCTCTCTGTGTATTTTAGGCTTTTATCTTTATTCATAGGCTCCTGTGTGTCTTTTGTATCTTCCTCATTTTCTGTCATATGTAAAATAAAAACCTACACTTGATATCCATATTTTACATTAAGGGCTCTTGGGGACCTTGTTACTCACAATTGGGGAAACCTAAATGAAAATTGTACTGAAGCTTTATTCAGATTTTCCAAGCATTAAACCCTGAGGTTAGGACAACAGTCAAAAAGAAAAAAAAATGATCCAGACCCCAGGATTTGATCTCTGTGAATCCATAGTCTTTGGGAAAGGGGCCTCTTAGTAAAAGATAAAATCAACCAAATGTCCTGGTGTTGAATAAGTTAAGTTTTAATTTCTGAAACCAATAACATACTGGTAAAACATCTAATTAAAATGTTACTGCTTATCTGTTTTCTGTCTTACTCTCTGGTTCTCTCAATGCTGAAAGGTTTCATGTATTTAGGGAGCTGTTCAAATGAGGTAAGAGAAATATTAGTAAGATGGCAGGGTAGAGAGGGGCTCTAAGGTTTGAGCGGCACTGTCTCCTTTGTCTCTTGTACTTAGGCTAGCTGAGTCAAATCCTTTGCTTCTTCTAGGTTATATAGATATTTTCTATTAGATATGTCAATATCCAATTCATTCCTTAATTTGGCAACAGGCATTTATTAAGTCCCTTTTGTGTTCTCAGAACTACACTAGTCACATTGTAGAAAGTATCCAAGGGCCATATCCTTGGCCAAGGGCATGAGCTATACTGCTAATTTATTGATCTTTTTAACCAACTAACACTGTTTCATAAAAGTAGGTACAATTAGTAAATGAATATTTTATAATCTCAAAATTATCAAGCAAATCCATAACAAAATAGGGGAAAATTCAAGTATGTTCTCTCCCTAACTCAGAAGTAACATTAAAAATTAATGACAAGAAGATGGAGAAAAGACAGTGAGGATCAGTTATGCTACTGTGTGAAATTCAGTAGAATTACATACAATACATCATTGGCCTTTCCCAACTCAATTCCCAGTCTGTCAACATTATCCTCTGTGACTTCTTCCCTCTGGGCAGAATTTGCTGCTAAAACAAAAGAGGGTCATAGATTCAAAGTTGGAAGGGAACTTAGAGATCATCTAGTCCGACCCTTCCATTTTTTTTTTTGTTAAAAACCTACTTCTTCTTTAATTAAAATAAACTGGTTCAATAAATGTAACAAAAATTTTGAGCAGATATTTAGCACTTTAAAACACTTATTACTGGTGTTAGGAATTAATATACTCATTTATTTGAAAAGAATTTTGAAAGAAATTGGCCATGATTCTACACCTCTCTACCCCCAAAATAGATTCTCCAACTTTCACATTTTTCCCTCTGGTTCATTCTTCATTGCCTCGTCATCAGATTCTACTTCAGCTGAGGATAACCCATATTGGATTGCACCACTGTATTGTGAGACAACCTAAAAGTGTTTTTGCAGAAGTAGAATCTGATGATGAAGCAATGAAGAGTGAACCAGAGTGAAAAAAATGCAAAATTTGAAGAATCCATTTTGGAGGCAGAGAGATGTAGTAATTCTACTACTACAATCCTGAGTCTGCCACAAGGGGTTCAGATTTGTAAGACTTCAAAGGATCTAATCTATCCTTTTCCAACTGTTTCCTTGTACTGCATTGGCATGGCTCATAAAACATAGGCAGTGCATGAAGAGTTATGATGTAGCCCTGGCTTAAAGTGTCAGCTTGTCTAGTCTTCTGTTGTTTTTAACTCTGCATAATTTTGCTCCTCTCTGACTCTTGTTGGGATTATAACACATTTTAGTCAATCGATTTCCCATTCTAACCAATGATCTGGTTTACCAATGATTAAACCAATGATCTGGTTTAACTTGGGATGCCATGGGCATCATACCATACTTGTACTGGCAACATCAATTTCATACGTTTTATGGGATGCCTGACCCTCAAAAAGCCTGACACTTCCAATTCTCTTCCTAACAGATGTTCCATTGACTAAAGGCTTATAATCTGGCCTAAACCAGCAGTTAATTAAGAAAAAGGTAGGAAGACTTGAAGCTAAAATAAAGTGGTTTCTTAAACTGTTGAATGTCCCACATTTTTAAAGTATCATCACCTCCCCAGGAGGCAAGGACAGGGCCATCATATGAAAATGTCACACAGGAAGTATCTGTGCCAGAATCATGGGCCTGCCTGCAATGGAATTTGGTATAAACACTCATATTTCTGTCCCAGATCTGAATGCTTCCATCCCAGCAGCCAGATGCAATGAGCTTCCTGCCTCTAGTGCATGTACAAGTGGTTGGAATTTTTTTCCCTAAACTGCTCATGGTTTAAATACACTTTTGTGCTTTTAATCATTGTCCACATCTCAGGTTCACACAGTCCCATCATTTCAATAAGTCAAAAATTCTTCCTTTATTTTGGGATGCCAGCAGCCAGTATTAAGCATTGCCATGTCACCCTTAGGGTTGGCCACATTCACAATATATTGTTTTTCTTTCACATATTCCATCACTAGAAAGTCATCTCTGTCTAGCACTTTGGCCTGAGAGCTTCTGGAAACCACAAGAATTACATCTCCTGTGCTGCTGTACTGTAGTGACTTCATTTGGTGAAAATCACTGGCTTGGAGAGATTGCAAAGCTTGAAGGGAAGCTTCCATCCCTACAAAATCCCAAAATTTAACATTATAATCAAATTCTCCTGTTAACACGTAAAGCGTCCATACCTAAGGTAGAAACTGTCTTACTGCCATGCTGCAGAGTGATTTCATAAAAATCAGGAGTTTTTTTTGGCAGGGTTAATTTCATCTTTTATTTCTTCATCATCATCATCATCATCATCATCATCATCATCATCATCATCATCATCATTATCATCATTGCCCTTGTATCTATGTCAGAGTGGGGGACCTATGAGTTCAAATTGTATTTGGGTGGTTTGGGGCAACAAAGACCCAATTAATTCTTCATCAGAACCATTTTCACTTCCACTGCCCTCCGTGTTACTGGAAACTGATATCAAAGGGCATTTGGTCAAACTTCAGGGCTGAAGGTATTGATTTATTATCTTCATATTGCCTTTTTAATTCTCTTTACTTCTGCAGTTCTTCCTCTTTGTAGTTTTCTGAATGTTCTGTACTTTCCAAAGCTGTCTGCTGACAACAAAAGCCATGCCTGGCAAGAGGAAGAGACCTATGGCTTCAGCCACAGCACCACAGAAATGGCCAACCTCTGCCATTTTACAGATTAATTTTAATGTGGTCCAGAGAGTACAAAAGGTCACAAAGGTAGGAAATTGAAAATTTTGAACTTGAACCCAGGTCTTCTAACTCCAAACCTAATGCTCCTTTAACTATTTAACACTGCCTCTCATTGCATGGCCTTAACAACACAATCTTTCAGCTTTACCATTGGCAATAGCTAAACAAACAATTATCTGTGAGACTTGGACTGGATATATAGTGCCTAGCCTACAAAAAGGTCTTACATTTACTTCATGGCCCACAATAAAATATCAAGGCCCACAGCGTACATTGTGTGAGTGAGGGTGAAGATGAAGGGAAGGCTTCTCAGAGTGTAAGTAGGGTGGAATGTACTGACAGTACATTGATCTTGAGTAGTGAAATTTAGAAAGTACTAATAGCATTAAAGGATATAGGGGAGGGTGGGGAGAAGAAAAAAACAGAAAAATAGTGCTTGGATTCTAATTGGTGAGAACAATGAATTAAAACCAAAAGCTACCAAATTATTCTTCCAACCTCCATGCACACAAAAGAGCCCACCTCCACTCTAATTCATTCTCCTTTGATACTCTCCCAAGATACTACCTCCCAAGTCAAGGAAATGCTTAAATGTATATTGGATTGGACTTAGATTAATCTGTCTTCAAATACTTTGTCACCAGGAAACATTTATTAAGTATTTTCTATGTATTAAGCGTTCAAATCCAAGACAGATAACATTGATAGACAAACATAGAAGAGAATAAAAAGATGAAACCAAGACAATAAAAACAGCATATTAGCAAAAGGAAGAGACCTCTGAATTAGGGTGAAGAAAATGAGACTCAGAGAACCTAAGTGTTTTGTCCTGTGTTCTCTCCAGTGGGATCTTCTGGCCAAGTATTTAAAGTCTCTCCCATAATTGCACTCCACCTTTCAACTGAAATTGTCGAAAAGTTGATTTGAAGTGATCCAGGCACATCTTATTTGGCTTTTGCTGAATATGAACGTTGCTAATTATGACTCTGGAGATTCTTAAGAAAATACCATCTAAAAATTAATTTCATAATATGACACAGTGATAGTTCTTACTAAACTAGCGCACAAATTATACAATGTGAAAATCTGTCCTATAAATCATAAGGAGAAAGATTTCTACAGAGTTGGAAATCTATTTCTGTCCTCAGAAAAAAAATTTGTTCCATTATAGTGATTCTAATGTATCCCATTAGTTCAGGTTCTACTGTCCTATTTAGGCAAGGGCTTTAAAGGAAGAGATTTCTATGAAAGGTGAGAACACTTATTTGATGTTACAGGAGAACTTATCTCCCAGTTATCATTTTTCTAACTCAGCTCTAAAGTCTGGAGTAGGGTTACCCCAGACACAACAGTCATTTAATATCATTTCAGTTTTTAATGACAGGATGGTATTAATATTTAAAAGATAGACACAGTCACTAGTCAGCATTTTTTCTCTCAGTAACAAAAGATTATTAAGAATCTACATGATGAATTTTATAATTTTCCAATGGGATGCTATAATTCAGATAGGATAGGAATAAAACTAAATTCTTTTCTCTCTCTTTTAATCCCATTCTCAAATAGGTTCAGTAAAGATAAACTGACCAAGTACTTCATATAATGAAATAAAGAGTATGAAAAACAATATCTATATGTATCTTTATCTAGAAAGGATTTAAAAGAGAGTAAAAAGGTTTTATCCTAAAAAATAGCATCTCTAAGCACTTTTGAAAAAGCGAAGGGCTATATACATTTTAATTAGCATCATTACTACATGAAATTGTGCACTTAATACATTAAGAACATAAGTTTTAATTTACTTTCTATTTTAATATCCAAAATATTAACATTTTAACAGGAAAGACCCAGTCAGGGCTGGGGAACCTGAGGCCTTGAGGTCACATCCAGCCCTCTAGGTCCTCAAGGGCAGTCCTTTGACTGAATTCAAGCTTTACAGGATAAATTCGCTTAATAAAAAGGTTTATTCTATAAAACTTGGACTCAGTTAAAAGGCTGCACCCAAGGACCTAGAAGGCCACACGTGGCCTTGAGGTCACAGGTTCCCCAACCCTGAACCTAGATCAAACTCCAGCTCTGCAACCGTGGCTTTCAGCCAGTCACTTCACAGAATTTTACAGTTGGAAGGCATCTCAGTAGCCATCCAGCAATACCTCTTTTCTGTGGGCCTCAGTTTCCTCATATATAAAATTAGGAGATTGGACTTCATGATCTTGAAGCTTTTTCTAAGCTCTAAATATATGGTACTTTATTTTAAATGAAACGACAGTGAGTAGATGTGTGTCTGGCATTTATGATGTGCATCAAACTATACTCACCAAAGATTTCAGCGCCATGCAAAGGTGTAGTGAGTGAGAGATTTTGAATAATAGGTTATCGACCCGCTTTTCACCAGTGAAAGCTATCTCCAACATGGTAGATCACATTCGTTAGTTGCTATGTTTTCAAATATTTATCACTTGGAGGCCAATTTTCTGGCAATGAGCTCCCCAAACTTCTCTAGGCTGGTCCTGGAATAGCGGGCATGAGGTCCCTTGCTGGGCCCCTTATCAAAGCCTTTCCACCCAAGGAAGATCTGTTAGAACTTGGGCTTCCCTGAGGCTTGTCAAATCCATCCCAATAGGAAGAAATATGTGACTTTAGTGAAAGATTCAATATACATGAAAAGAGCACTGGATTTGGAATCAGAGGACATGGGCTCTTATCCCAGCTCTGCCACTAAGTATCTTTGTGACCTTAGATACAGAGCAGTAAACTCTCTAGACCTCAGCTATCTTACATATAAAGTAAGCTTTGATTAATCAATCAATCAATAAACATTAATTAAGTAATCACTATGTGCACTATGTTAAGCACTGGGGACACAAAAAGAGGCAAAAGACAGTCCCTGACCTCAAGGAGCTTGCAGACTAATGCGGGAGAAAATATGCAAACAAATACATACAGAAGAAGAGATATACAGGATAAATAAGAAGTAATTGACAGAAGGAAGGCACTAGAATTAAGAAGGGGAAGGCTTCCAGTAAAGGGGAGGAATTGAGTTGGAACTTAAAGGAAATTAGGGAAGTTGGTAGGCAAAGCTGAGGAAAGAGAACATTTCAGGCATAGAGACAGGTGGAAAAAATAGCAGGAGCTGACAGATGGATTATCTTGTTAGTGGATCAGTCAAGAGGCCTATGTCAATGGATCAAAGACTAGTAACGTGTGAGAAGATTGGAAAGGCAGGAGAGGACTAGGTTATAAAGGACTTTGAATAACAAACAGAACATTTTGTATTTGATACTGGAGGAGACAGAATTTATTGAGTATGAGGGGGGAGGTGATACTGTCTGACCTATGCTTTAGGAAAATCACTTTGGTGATTTTGGAGGATGGATAGGAGTGGGGAGAGACAGGAGGCAAGCAGAGACACCAGGAAGCTGTTACAATATCGCAGACATGAAGCGATGAGGGCCTGCACTAGAGTGGTGGCAGTGTCAGAAGACAGACGTGTATTAGAGAGATATTGCAAAAGTGAAATCAGTAGGCCTTAGCAATAGATGAGAGGTAAGTGAAGAGTTGAGGATGATACCTAGTTTACCAGCCTGCGGAACTGGGAGGATGATGTTATCCTCTAAAGTAATAAGGAAGGTGGGAAGGGTGGGAAAGAGAGAGTTTAAGTGGAAAGATAATTAGTTCTGTTTTGGACTTGTGTTTAAAATATCTATTGGACAACCAGTTTGAGATGTATGAAAGGCAGTTGGAGATGCAATATTGGAGGTCGGCAGAGAATTTCAGGCAAGACAGGTATATTTGATTCATCAGCACAGAGATGGTAATTCAATCCATAGGCACTAATGAGATCGCCAAATGAAGTAGGGTAGATAAGGAAGAGAAGAGGGTCCAGGAAAGAATCCTGAGGGACACCTGCAGTTAGACAGAGTGATCTGGAAGAGGATCCAGCAAAGGAGACAGAGAAGGAGCACTCAAACAGACAGAAAAGAACCAGGAGAGAGCAGTGTCCTGCTTAAATGATTCTTGAAGGTCTCTTCTAACTTTTCATCTATGATTCTATCCTCTCAATTGAAATGGATTGATTTTGTGGCTGGATGTAAGCAAAAAAAAATTTTTATCTAATTTTCCTCATCTATTCCAGCATATCTGTTTTTACCATTTAAAAGATATTTAGGTTCATCTTTTCTAATTAATCCTCCTAATTCTCAAATCCATCATCATGTTCTTTAATATATTCTTCTGCCAACACACTTTGAGAATTCTTGCTTTTCTGGACCTTCCTCTGTTGTTTTTTCCATATCCAATGCACTCCTATTTCCCCTCTTCCTATCCAAAACCTACTTAGCCTATAAAGCCTAAGTTAAGTCGTTTTTAGCATAAGCTATGTCTGATTACTCTAACAGCCACTGATATGCCCCCTTTCCTAAAATTGTTTTGTACTTATATTGCATGTGTTTTGGATTTATTTGTCCATTTTTGTATCCCAAGTATGTAGCACAATGCCTGCCCAGAACATAGCAGGCATTTAATATATACTTACCAAATTGAACTAAATAAAGATTGATACCAAAAAACAATAAAGCACTTTGTTTCAGTGGACAGAGTGCTACATTCAGAATATTTTTTTAAGTTGAGATCAAATTCAAGTCCTTCAACTTACTATCTGTGAGAATTTTGGCAAATAGTTTAACCTTTCGTGGCCTCAGTTTCTTCATCTCTAAAATAAGGAAGTTAAATAGATGACCTCTGAGGTCCACTGCAACTCTAAATCCATTTTCTTTGAAATATTGCTCAAAATATTTCCAGAGAGCCTCTACTTCTCTAGAAAGTATTACTAAAATTAAACCCAGTCTCTTTGCATTTCCAAAGTGGTAGCCCTCAAATCCTAACACTTTCCTTTCTAACTCATATTTTAAAAAGGTTTTTTATTTGTTCCATATTTTTTCAGAGCTGAATAATGTTGCTATATTTGCAGTTTAAAATTTTCTGGAGCTTTTTATTAAGATCCTGAGTTGTTAAAAATTTAATCAAGAAACCCATGTATTTTTTTTCAAGAAACAAATATATTATCTTAAGGAGAACATCAAAAGCATAGCTCTTTACCTGAGATTGTCCAATAGAAATTATACCCTTCACTATTAAAGTATTTCATTAGAATTCCAGAAGGTATACCTAAGATGTTAGGGATGTTGAATTTCCAGTCCTAGTATTAGTAAGTCCTAACATTAAACAAGTAACTTTTATTTCTCTGGGTCTTAGTTTCCTTATCGATGAAATAAGTGACTTGGACTATATAATTGCTAAGGTGCTTCCATCTCTGATGTCTTTTGACTAATTTTCTGGGTTTTTTTTATAAATTTTATTTAATATATTTAGTTTTCAGCATTGATTTTCACAGGAGTTTGAATTACAAATTTTCTCCCCATTTCTACCCTCCCCCCCACTCCAACATGGCATACATTCTGGCTGCCCTGTTCCCCAGTCTGCCCTCCCATCTGTCACCCCACTACCCTCCTATCCCCTTTTCCCTTCCTTTCTTGTAGGGCAAGATAAATTTCTATGCCCCATTGCCTGTGGATCTTATTTTCTTGTTGCCTGCAAAAACTTTTTTGTTTTTGTTTTGAACATCTATTTTTTAAAACTTTGAGTTCCAAATTCTCTCCCCTCTTCCCTTCCCACCCACCCTCCCTAAGAAGTCCAGCAATTCAACATGGGCCACATGTGTATCACTACGTATAATCCTTCCACAATATTCATGTTGTGAAAGACTAACTATATTTTGCTTCTTTCTAACCTATCCCCCTTTATTGAATTTTCTCCCTTGACCCTGTACCTTTTTGAAAGTGTTTGTTTTGATTACCTCCA
>CM053622.1:689079507-689332582 GCA_028646595.1 Phalanger gymnotis | reverse complement strand
ATCCTTTGTTATAGAAAGACTTAGACACTGGTTTCCATCCTCTGGAAGAATGAAGCTGATGTTTATGTTCATCAAAACATTTGCCTGTTGTCTGTGACTTTTTAATTTGTAATTTGATTTAAATGGATTTCATCATCTATATTCATTATGTATAAACTGTGGTGCCACAAGAATTTTTAGAGGTTAATTTATTAAAAGAATCATCATTTTTAGTAGACATGTTCAGTAAATTTTTGGAATTTTGGCTGTTCAAAATTATATACTTTTTATTTTTAAAGAGTTCTTAAATGTGTTGCCTGTGAGTAAATTCTTGAATAAAAATTAACTGTAAAAAGAAAAGAAGAATAAAAAAGATATATGATGGCCATCTTCCCGTAGCAATAAAATCAGTTCCTAGGGGTTCTGTTGTTCCCAGAGGAAATGTTCTCTTCACGGTGGAAAACACAGACCAGAATGTTACTGGCTTAAAGATTAGACACCAAGACTGAAGAAGAATAGTCTCAATCCAATCACAGTGGCTACAAATTCCAGAGAGCAGAAGAAAATTTTGGCAAAGTATTCAAAGGGAACATCTGATAACCTAGATGGCCTGGAGTACAAATTACATTATTTCACCTACAAAGGGGTCTCTTCACAAGAGAAGACTGGTATGTGATCATTTGGTGAACTTCAAGGGAACTGACAGAGTAGTAGGAATTTCTTTAATTAAAAATTATTATGGAACAAAAGGCCCTGTGCCAGGATATTCTGTTCCAGCTGCAGAACACAGTACCATAACAGCCTGGGCCAAAGATCAAAGGTGCTTTTGAATGTAGAGTAATGCAGTTTTCACCAGTGCCTACGTCTGTGGTCAGTGATAGCTATGATACTTACATGTTAGAAAATCTAGGAGCAATATTTAAGACATTTAATTGTATCAAGGAGTGCAGAGGCATCACTCATAATTAGACCAGATTCCTCTTGACACTGTATTAAAGGTTTTGGTCATTCTAGGTATGATGTTTCCAGTTACTGAAAACTCAAAAGTCTATGAATTGCTGCCATCTTATCTCTGAATTATTCAGGGAGATGGAGTTGATATCAACACCTTACAAGAAAATGTTGAAGGCACAAAGAAAAAAAATGGAGTACTAAAAATATTTCCTTAGGTTCTGGTGGAAAATTGTTACAGAAGTTAACAAGAGATCTTTTCAATGGTTCCTTCAAATGCAGTTATGTAGTTATTGCTGGCCTTGGAATTAATGTCTTTAGGAACCCAGTTGCTGTTGGTAGTGGAGTTGTGAACTGATCCAACCACTGTGGAAAACGATTTGGAACTCTGCCTGAAGGGCTATAAAACTGTGCACTCCCTTTGATATGGCAATACCACTACTAGGTCTATACCTCAAAGAGATCATAAAAAAGGGGGAAAGATCTACATGTACGAAAATATTTATAACGGTTCTTTTTGTGGTGGCAAAGAACTGGAAATTGAAAGGATGCCCATCATTTGGGGAACGGCTGAACCAGTTACGGTATATGAATGTAATGGAATACTATTAATAGCTCCAAGAAATGGTGAGCAGGCAGCCTACAGAAAAACCTGGAAAGACTCGCACGACCTGATATTGAGTGAAGTGATCAGAACCAGAACACTGTACACAGTAACAACAACATTGTGCAATGACTGACTTTGTTAGACAGCCTGAGCAAAGCAATGATCTAAGACAATTCCAAAGGACTTGTGATGGAAAATGTTATCCTCATGCAGAGAAAGAACCATGGAGTTTGAACGCAGGTCCAAATATACTATTTTCTCTTTCTTTTTGTTTTTGTTTTTTTGGGGGTTTTTTTCTTTCTCACGGTTTTTCCCTTTTTTCTGATTCTTCTTTCACAACATGACTATGTGAAAATATGTTTAATATGATCATACATATATAGCCTATATCAGATTGCATGCTGTCTTGGGGATGGGGGAATGCAGGGAGGGGAAAAAATTTAGAGCTCAAAAAGTGAATGTTTAAAAGAAAGAAAGACAGAAAGAAAGAAAGACAGAAAGAAAGAAAGAAAGAAAGAAAGACAGACAGAAAGAAAGAAAGAAAGAAAGAAAGAAAGAAAGAAAGAAAGAAAGAAAGAAAGAAAGAAAGAAAGAAAGAAAGGAAGGAAGGAAGGAAGGAAGGAAGGAAGGAAGGAAGGAAGGAAGGAAGGAAGGAAGGAAGGAAGGAAAGAAGGAAGGAAGGAAGAAAAAAGAAAGAAAGAAAGAAAAAGAAAGAAAGAGAGAGAGAGAAGGAGGGAGGGAGGAAGGGAAGGAGGGAGAGAGGAAAGTAGGAATGAAGGAAACAAAAACAAACAAAAAAGAACCCAGCTGCTGATCCCAACAAAAGATCAAAAAAGAGCTGACTATCTCTATATAGGACATCTACTGGAAATTTTCTTACCCTTGAGGAAGGAAAAGAAAATCTTGAAGAATGTGGTCATGATCTTCTCCATACTGTTTTCAAAAATGGAAAGGTGACAAAAAGCTATTCATTTGATGAAGTATGTAAAAATGCCCAGTTGAGTAGTGAACTGGGAATGGCACTTCATTAAGCTTTGTTTCTGGCTGTGTGTGCTTGTATGTGATGGATACATAATATTGTAGAGATCTGTGTGGGGAGTTTATGTGTTTTATGATACATTACAGTCAAATTATTTGTTGGTTTATGGACATACTGCCTGGTTTTTTTTTCATTTTTTTTAACCAGTCTTTAGAAGATCTCAAATTAGGAAATGGCACTTTACTGTGTAAAAGATTTAATGCTGAAATAAGCTTTCTAGGGCCTTTGGCCAATAGAGTGTAATTTGATCTGGTACTGATCTTTTCACAAATAGAGAACTGAAAAACATTTTTACATATAATATCACATAAAACAGATTTACATAAAATTATCATGATTGCTTTATGTTTATATTTAACTTGTATTCTGTGTAAACAATATTGTATATTTAAAGTTGTATATTGTAAAATTATATATTGTATATTTAAAGTTTCAGTGATTTAAACGTCTTTCCAACTGTTCACGATTTTATGAGCACAGACTTTCAAGAAAATATTTGAAGAAAAATTTCATTGCCTTTTGGCCATTAATCAGAAAATAAAACATGGCCTTAAAAAAAGCGAAAGAAAATATCTGACAAAACTCCTTGTATGATTCAAATATAATTTGAATACCCAAATCAAGGAGGGATAAAGCAAATAAAGAAAACTATAGATCATTATCTCTAGTGAATAAAGATTCAAAATGTTAAATAAAAATTTAAGAAAGATGCTATAGCAACATATTAAAAAGATTGTGCCCTATGACTATGTTGGATTTATATCGTGAATGCAGGATTTGATTTAATACTAAGAAAAATATAAATATAATGAGCCGTATTGAAAATAAAAACCATATGATTATGTCAATAAGTTCAAAGAAAGATTTTTACAAAACATGATACCCACTTGGGTTGAAGAAATTACAATTGCTAGGAATAGGCAAAACTTTCATTAAAATGGTAAACAGTACCTAGCTAAAATGAAAAGCCAACATTGTACACAATGGAGAAGTGCTAAAGGGACTTTCTAGAAAGATTAGAGGTAAAACAAGAATTTACACTTATCAGCATTATTTGATACAGTTCTAGGAATGTTAGCTATTGCAGTAATGTAAAATAAAGAAATTAAGGGAATAAACATAGGCAAAGAAGAAACAAAAATATTGATCTTATCTGATGAAAGGCTACTTTACCCAGAAAACCCTAATCAAACTAAAACATTAATTGAAATAATAACTTCAGAGAGCAGTATGAGAAGGTGGCAGAGTAGGTCAGAAAATTCTAAGCTCCCCAGATTTCCCCCACAAATGAGATAAAATAACATCTCAGGGCTAACATTTAGCAGTAAGAATTGTCTCCTGAGACAATTGAAGATCTAAAGAAAAATCCCAGGATGAGGTTTAGTCCCTGCAAAGAATAAACACCTCCAGGCTGGTTCTGCTTCTGCACTTGTGGGGCACACGCCAGTTGCTTCTCACCCAGAGTCTCATCTCCACGGCACAGCTAGGTCTGATATTCCTTGTCAGCAGAGGCTCCTTCTGTCTTCCTGGCTCAGACGCCTAACTCCCTTCACTGTCCCAGGGGCTAGGGAAGAGGCAGCCTCCCAACCCAGCTAACCCCAGGGCTCCCTGCTTGGTGTTTAAGCAGAACTAGCCTGGATGTGTTTATTCCTGTAGGGACTAAACCTCATTCTGGAATAAGTACAGTCTTACATAGATGTATATAAATGTATGTTTGTATATGATTATGAGTATAGATATTCAAAGTATATGTATACATGGGAATATGTATGAATATGTACATATGTATATCTTTGTGTGCATATGTCTATGTGTATATTATGTATTTATGTATATATGCATATATGTGTATATGTGTATGTACCTGTGTATCCATGCCTTCTGGGAGGTGGGGAGAGGAAGGGGGAGGAGAAGTAAATAGTGCAAAGCAGAGAACAAAAGAAAACTTACAAGAAGGCAAAGAAAAGATGGACAGTTCTCAATTCAGTGCATAGTACTTATTATATAGGCTTTCTTGAAATGGAAATTTATTGTTGTATATTTTGAATCCTCTCTCATGTTTTACTGTGCACATGGCAATGCTTTTTTTTTTTCCTTTTCTTATTTTGTATTATTTTAGTTTTCATATTTGTTTTTTTCTTTTCTTATTTTGTATTTGCTTAAAATAAAAAAATTTCAAATAAAGAAATAATAACTGCATTAAAGTATCAAGATATGACATAAACTCAAAAAAAATCATCAGCTTTTCTGTATATTACCAACAGAAGTCAGTGAGAAGGGACACAGATAGATAAATAACTACAGAATGTATAAAATGTCTTGGAATCCACTCACCAAGACACTCAGGACTTACATGAATATAACTTTAAAACATTCCTTACTAAAATAAAAGAAGACAAATAATTAGAGAGATATTAATTGTTCATTATTAGACTTTGCCAATATAAAAAGATTACCATGCTACCTAAGGAGTTTTAGACAAATTGCTGACATGGCATTAATAAGCGACTACTCATCAGTCGTGAGGCAAGGCAATGAGCTAGTCTGAACTACAGAAATCAGGACACTCTCTGAATTGCCTAGTGAGGCATGAAGAAAAACCAGGAACCCAGGAAACTTGACTCTATGCCAGAGTAAGCCAGCAGCTAGACAGGCAGATCAATACCAAGTTTCTAGGTCAGTTAAGCCTTAGCATTTACAAGCAACCAGAGGTCTAGGGCCATAGCATTCAAACTGGTTTTCACTGGCTCGCAGGAAGTAAGGACAGATAGCTGAAGTATTTTTGGAAATTTAGTGGACCAATGTTTTCATATATGTGGGTTCTCTCTATTGACTCAAATAGTAATCTTCCTTTACCTTCTCACTTTCTGTGATTCTGTTCCGTATTTCCCCATAAATCTTCCAAAGAGGATCTAAACAATTGGCCTTACTCTCTTTAAATAGCACATTGGTACCAGTGTAACACTTGGGCAATTTGTCAGTCATCTCTTAGCCTTACTACTTCAGTTTCACTGCCTGTCCCCCCATACCATGGATTGTCTCTTTCCACATCTCCTCGTCCTGGCTCTTCTCAATTCCTTTAAGCCCCAGCTAAAATCCAGACTTCTACAGGAAGTCTTTGTAATCTCCCTTAATGGTAGTATCTTCCTCATGTTGAATATATATATATATATATGTATATATATATATACATATGTATGTATATATATACACACATATGTACATTCATGTGTGTATACACACACACACACACACATATATATACATCTATCTATACACATACAGTACATAATTGTTTTTTTGTTGTCTTCCCTGTTGGACTGTGAGTTCTTTGAGAACGGACTATCCTTTGACTTTGTTTGTGTCCGGCACATAGTAGATGCATAAGAAATGTTTACTGACTGACATAATACTTGACTGAACTATTTCTTTTTTTGGTCATATGTATCCTTGCTAAATCTTATTTATTATTGCTTCAGTGCAAGTCATTTTGGGCAATATGTTATGACCTACTTATAACAACTATATGTCTTTCCTTTACTCTTTGAGTTACTTATGCTTTAAATTCTTCTAAGACTATGTTTTGTAATTTTGCAATTCAAAGCTATAAAGTGTCTCAATAGAATTTAATAAGGGTAAACTCAGATACAGAATTCCAAGCTTCATCAATTTATCATCAGGGTGCAAACCTGTAATAAAATAGATACTTTAGTTAAAAGCCAATGACCCAGAGGAGGAGGCACAGCTCCTTTTTATAAGCATAGAACAAAGAACAGAACTGGGTAGGTGAGGAAAATAATGTAATTGGCTACAGGGCTGGCAGCATCATGGAAACGAGGACAACATGGTTGGCTGGAAATTGAGGATAAGGGGCTAGCAACAATCCCTCCTTGTACATTGTTTAAATCCATCTACAAGGTTAGAAATAGTGGACCAGACTTCTTTGGATACCAAACCAGACATCCTTGAAGGATAGCTTGGTGATGTAAAGATACTAGACCGGACAGCCTTCTGTCACACACATCCCTCAAGGATAATAGATTTCCTTGAAGCAAGAATAGAACAGTGATTAGCAGGAGCACTGAAATCCTAAACTTAGTTCGTAGGCTAAGAAACAAACAAATATGATTTGAGCAATCATACAAAATGGGGCAGTAATATAGAATAGAATCAATTACAGAGTAGGATCAATTATAAAATGATACTGAATCAATTTAATTTCAATAGCATTATCAAGAGAATACTATTATTAAAGAGATGGGAACTTAGACTAGTGGGAAGTTATCATTGAACACACTCTACACTTTTAGAAATATAATCCAACCTGATCTCCTCAAGTCTTGGCCTATCTCATTGTCCATTCATAAAGTGGCAGAATCTGAGAAATGCTTTCTTTTTCATTCTATTTTTTTGGCAGGATGTCTAGACTGGTACATTGCTATGAATTTTACTGAAGATGCTTTGTAGTGTTCTAGGGATTAATCAATGTCATATCTCAGCATCACAATGGTATCACTGAACTGCAAAAGACATCTTCCACAAAAATGGCAAACACTTTGGGCAAACATATGCCCTAATATTTTATAAGATGCTTAATGTCAAAACTGAGTGGATAACTGAATTTCTATAGTTTCATCAGTTCATAAAAATTCATAAAATCTTTTATGATTTAACATTTACTTTGGAAGAAATCTTGTCTAAGGAGAGTCTTCATCAAGGATACATTTTTTTCTGTCAAGTCAAATGCTTTCTTTAAAAATAAACAATAAACCTTGTAGGAACTTATAGTCCTCCAGACTTCTTACCCAGTTTTATGACTAAAAGATATAGTACAATGCAGGTAATTATCTATAAAAAGCCCGCTTGTTCCCTTGTCTTGTTTTCATTGGACATAACCTCAATGCCTATATGGACCACTCTTATAAAAAGTTTAGAGTGATGAGAAAGCAGTCACACAGTTGGTTTTTGTTCTTGACCATCTTTTTTTAATAAAATCACCTTTGTAATTATTTCCATAATTTTAGAATTGTCTTCTTTCTGATACATCATAAGAAATGATTTCTGAGTGCTTTTCAAATTTTGCCCAACTATATTTCTTCATTATTCATTTGGTCAGATCCAAGCAGAGAGGGAGTGCATTCCAGGCATGGGGAATGTCCAGTGCAAAGGTCCAGAAATAGATGATTAAGAGTTGTATGGAAATTACATCAAGAAGGCCAACTTGGCCATCTAATCTATTTTGGGGATGCCAGGGGTTCCATCTCTCTGAAGGTTTCTAAGCAATCTTCTCTGAATACTTGGTAGATATGTTCTAGAGTGAATTCTTTTTTTAGTTATGTCCTGGAAAAGATGGCAACTAAGAGCACGTCCATCTCTAAAATTCTATCCTTCTGTGACTCCTCAGCCTCTATGGGAATATAGCTAATCCTCCAAATTATATATCCTGGCAACCTCTAGGGAGATAAATACCTGTAATTTGCTTCAAATATAGCAACATCAAAATCTTTTCCCGGACCACATTTACCAGTATTCCCTCTGGACCAACTTCTGAATCTAATCGAATCAGTGCTGAGACCAAGGGAGTCCCTCCCAATCAACAATCAAAGTATCTTTTTTTTTTCATTGAAAATCAGATTATCAACCAAAGGAAATGAGCACAATACAATGGAAAGAAGATTGGCTCTGGACACCAAGATATCAAAGGTTTGTTTTCAAATTTCAGCTCTGATGTCCACTACCTGTGTGACCCAGAGTAAGTCACACAACCTTCCTGAGTATCAGTCAAACTGAGGGGGGCAGTGGGAGGTGGACTAGATGGATTCCAAGGTCCTTTATAGTTCTAATCCATTACTATGAAATATAATTGTTCAAAAACACATCCTTTAGATGCCCATCACTTGAGGAATGGCTGAAAAAGTTATGGTATAATATATGAATGGATTGGAATGCTATTGTTACATAAGAAATGACGAGCAGGCCAACTTCAGAAAAACCTGGACTTACATGAACAGATGCTCAGTGAAGTGATCAGAACCAGATGAACATTTTACACAGTAACAACAACACTGTACAATGACTAACTTTGACGGACTTAACTACGCTTAGCAGTGCAACGATCTAAGACAACTCCAAATGACTCATGAAGGAAAATACTATCCATATCAAGAAAAAGAACTACAGAATCTAAATGCAGATCAAAGCATACTATTTGCTCTCTCTCTTTTTTCTGTTTCTTCTTTCTCGTGGTTCTCCCATTAGTTTTAATTCTTCTTTATAACATGAATGTGAAAATAGGTTCAATATGAATGTATACATAGAGCTTGTATCAGATTGCATGGTCTTGGAGTGAGGGGAGGGGAAGGATGGGGAAAAAATTTGGAACTCAAAATCTCATGGAAGTGAATGGTGAAAACTCAAAATGAATGAATGAATGAATGAATTGAAATAATTTCTTAAAAAAATTAGAATACTTATGGAAAAAAAATTTTAATAAAAAAAGTCCTGGCAGACAAAAAATTGCATCTCTTAATGAATCAACCACTTCATTTAACTTTAAATTTCTATGTAATATTACAGGTACACCTTGTTTTACTCAAATGATGTGTCCCTAAAACATTAGGTATAAAGGAAAATTATCATAAATCAAACTATATTTAAAATTATCTAGAGAAACTATCTATTTAAATGGATATAATGAATCCTTTGAAAAGCAAAAAAGTATTTTGTAAAGTAAATATTTGAGCCTTGGACATCAGAATACAAGGATTGAGTGTGGCTCTGCTGCTATCTAACTAACTTGGGCAAGTCAAAATTTTTCTGAGTCTCAATTTTTTCATCCTTAAAAGAAGCATAATAATAATTGTGCTACCTACCACACAGGATTTGTAAAGGTCAAATGTAAAGCACTTGGTAAATAGTAAATCATAATATATGTGTTTGTATGAGCTAATACTAATATTAGCTATTTGATAAAGTACAAGGGGCAAAGGAAAGATTCGAGGCCTAATTTTTCTAGTAAAGTCCAAGTCTACCTTGTCCATTAACAATATGCAAACATCCCCTCAACTCCCACTTTGAGATTCGGTGGAAATAGTAAATTTATGGAGGCAATCCAACATGCAAAGGACAGAACACTTGATAAAAAGTTAAGAAAGCTAATCCAAACCGTGACTAGGCCACTTATATCAGTGTGACCTTAGAAGGCCTCTTGGACAACACCAATAGCTGGGTGGGTTAGACCAGATGACCTCTCAGGTTCCTTTGGAGCTCTAAATTTTATGAACCCATGGTATGAGTAAACTAACATTTTACCAAGATGATTTGTATGGGAGAAAGTGTAAACATCATGTGAGTCAGGAAAAGGGAGTAAGCTAGTTATGAAGCAAACAGAATAACAGATAACCTAGTCTCTCTAAGTACTTACCCCATTGTCCTAACAAGCCAAAGTGCCCTTGGTCCCCACTTGGATATCAGTTTGAACAATGTATCCAATGATATTTACCAGATGCTGACAGACATTGAGGAGGGCCTCCAATGCGTGGGCAAGAATTGTACAGATTCTCCTAAGAAGACATAGATGAGTCATCGTGCGTCCACGTCACCGAAATCAGAGACACATCAATGTAGTGAAGTAATTCCTAATTTTGTTTTTTGTTTTTAATCTGAGTGTTTCTTCGAACAAAAAAAAAAAAAACAACCACTTGCAGTATTTATTTTTGCCACTAGGTGGCAACCATAAAACCTCAATTTCACTAACAAGGTCAATCATAAGTGGCTGTTAGAGGAAACCGTTTACATCACTGTTGAGACAGAAGCTCGTTTTGGGGTAAATAAAAAATATCCTTTAGCAGATTGATTTAAGCCCAAATGATCTATTATCTCTATGTTGCACTGTTATTCATTTCAGTGTCTATTGACCTAAGGCAAATTATACCCTTAAACAAATGAGAAACCACGTCTTGTAACAGATTTTTTTATGCCCCTCTTTTTAAAGGGGTCATGTGACTTAGAGGATAGAAGCCATCCTTAGAATCAAGAACACTTGGGTTCAAGTCCTGCCACTGCCACAAACAGGCTATGTAATCCCAACCATGTAACTCATTTAACCTTTCAGTGTTCTAGGCAATGCTCTAAGACTATAAAATGCAGAAAAGGATCAGACTTGCATTGCTGGAGGGAATTTTCTCACCAGTGAGCTCCCTACAGTCAGTGAAATTAGAGCCAGTTCCCATCTCCCGTATAAAATCTGTATAAGCTTTCTTGACAGCAGAACTAAGGTGAGAACTGTCACTAACTAAAATATTTTCTGAAAGACTTCACAGAGCCCTCAAAATAAAGCTACTCAATTTTTTTTACTCTAAAGCTATAGATCACAAACCATAAAATTTTAGACCTTAGAAATTTTTTGTTTTAACAAGCATTTATTAAACACCTACAATATGTCAGTCCCTGTGCTAAGCTTTTTACAAATGTCTCATTGGATCCTCACAATAGCCCTGGGAGGTAGGTGCTATTATTATCTTCATTGTACAGATGAGGCAAACAAAGGTTAAGTGACTAGCCTAGGGTCATACAGTTCCTTGTCTAGGGTCAAATTTCAACTCAGAATTTCCTGATGTCAAATCCAGGGCTCTATCTAGCTTGCCACCAAGTTGCCTAGAGAACGTTTAGTAACATACACACGTATACACACACACACACACACACACACACACACACACACACACTCACTCACCTTTTACAGATGAAGAAATTAAGGCTAAGGGAAACAACATCACTTGCCCAAAGTCACACAAGTAGTTATTTGTAGAATCATTATAATACCTAATTAATGGCCCAGGAGAGGCTGGTATTAGGCCCATATCTCACCACAGGTTAGCAGCTTCTGTAGGTGTCAGTGATACAGTTACTTCAGTGCCAGCATCTGCCCATCAAAGTCTCTAGCTATTGACGTGTTAACATCGCACATGAAAATGAGAGTCTGAAGGGTCATATCTTTAATCTCGTCATTCTGTTTGCCAGGGATTCCAAGGTCATGCTGACTAGACAGTGTATGGCACTGGCATTTCTGGTGCTCAACATGACACCCACGGCCTAGTCTGGTCCCATAATTGATATGGTATAGTACTACTGTTAGAAATCATGACTACTCTCCCAGAGGTGTTCCAGACCAGCAAGCTGCCCCCATACTACTAGGGCTGAGTTTGTGCCTAGTTGCCACAAAAGTGTGGACATCTTCCTACTGCTGGAGCAGACTAGCCTACGAGGCTTTATCAAGCCGAAGGTGCTCAAGTGCTTCTCCAGCTGGGTGCAGGTGGAGGTGCTACTGTGGGACTGGCTGATCCACGTCACCTTCAGTACCCTGCTGGACTCTAAGCTCTTCAACTGTAGCTGGAAGTCATTGCCAGTGCCATCTCCTAGTCTGACACCCAGAAGTAAATGAACACACTGCCTATGCTGGTCCCCCACACATCACCACCCCCAATGTTGGGGCTACAGGAGTAGCTTGACAGGTGATACAGAATGGGAGACATAGAGATTTCTCATGGAATCTGCCCCATTGTAGTAGCCCTGGGGGAGAATAATTCCAGGGCGCAGGAAAACCAGGCGGAGCACTGGAAAAGTTTCCGAGGCGTGGTCAAGATGATAATTTTCTGTACTGGTATCTCTGGCCTCTACTCTGTCAAGACTATCATCATTTCCATGACCCTCACTTTTTGATCTATGCTGTGGCCTGCTGACTGAAAGCTGAGAATTAAGTTATATGCCAATGTATCTATTTCCAGCAGTTAGATGTGCTCCTGCACAAGGCTCAGGTACTGAAAGGGAAGGTGGCCTGGCTTTGGGGCATCTGATGAGTTGTTCAGAATCCAAAATGGACATCTTGGATACACTCTAAGAGGTATGTGAGTACATCTATCAAATACTGGAGGTGGAGCTTTTAAGTAGCTTCTGCCACAGAGGTTTGGGGGTTCAATAACTAGATACATAGGCAGATAAATAGATAGATAGATAGATAGATAGATAGATAGATAGATAGATAGATAGATAGATAGATAGATAGATAGGTAGATAGATATTTGTATGTGTACATATGCATATATTTTGATAACTGTTTCAATATAATTGGCCTTCTTTGCAATCCTATGTATTTTATTTTATTGATTTACAAACATTATTCCAGAAGAAATCCATAGGCTTCACCAGACTGCCAAAGGAGTCCATGACACAAAAAATGACAAAGAAATCCTTCTTTATGACAAACTAGGCTAGCTGCTTACCAGCTCTGAGCAGCCTCCCTTCTGGAACATTGACCAATAGATCTCTTTTAGGGTTTCCATTCCATAGTGGAAATCATTTATGTTAATTATTCAGACATGCTGCCTGGGCTTGTTGGTCTCACCTCCCTCGACAGCATCAGCGATGAGCAGCTGGCTAAAAAGCACAGTATTCACCGAGTCTCTGTCAGAGTGGCTGCTAACTGCTTTGTCTTCTTTAACAATATTCTGCCTCTGATGCTTAGTGCACCCGGCAGTCTTGATCTTTCCTATCTTCTATATCCAAATTTAAGAAGTTCTGGTGGGAGGGGAAGTCGTTACTGTTGTTCATCCTTCATTCTGACCTCCCCAGTACACCAACAATGACAATAACCTAACTGGGATGATGAGACAGATCCACAAGGTAAATAATGAACATAACAGGGTTTGGGTTTTTTACCCTAAAGGTGCTTAGAAGTATTTGGAAAAACTTAAACTCACAAGCAGCCTAAAAATTATTCAACAGAAGAACACAACTAGATGATGACATTTCAGCAGATATGACCAGGCCAGAGTTTTCTCCAAGCTTTTCAAGAAATTTGTCTTAAACAAAACCGCAGGCACATGCATCTTCAAACTGCATATATCTACTGTTATAACAAGATCAGAATCCCTATCATAGAGAATAGGGCTGGTAAGTGGCACAGTGGATAGCGTGCTGGCCTTTGAATCAGGAGGGCTGATCTTCCTAAGTTTGAATCTCTCCTCCGATAGTTTCTAGCTATATGACCTTGGGCAAGTCACTTAACGATAGCTTCCTCATCTGAAAAATGAGCTGGAGGAGGAAATGGCAAACCATTGTATTATTTTTGCCAAGAAAAGCCCAAAGGCATTACAAACAGTCGGGCAGGACTGAAAAACGACTGAAATCGTAGAACCCACATCATGAATCAACTTTCTTATGAATTCTCTTCTATAATAGCATTTTATATTCTGAAGAATACCCTGGTTCATGGGTCGAATCAGTAAGTTAACTTTGGATGGGAAAAATAATACTCATATAATCTCTGCTCCTTATTTGCTATCCTCGAGTCAGCCTATTTCACCAAAAATACTAAAATATATTAGAACAAATTTTTAAAAAGAAAAAAACAGCACCTACCTAAGATTTAGATTGAATTCTGTGAGGTAAATATGTGATAAGTTAACAGTTGTAAAATAACACAACTTTCCCATCGCCAAAGGTTTTATGGTATTTGAGCCTATTAATTAGCATATGCAAAACCAATTAACCTATTCTTATTCCATAAAATGGGGATGCGATTCTTTGGCATGTACCAGCATGAAATATGAGAAGCGTTACCAACATAAGTTAGGTTTATCCACATCGTAAAACTATTTAGAGCATGACGTGTGTGTGTGTGTGTGTGAGATGCCTTTGGCAATCTAGCCAAGCCTATGGACTCTTCAGAATAATACTTTTAAGTGTATAAAGTGAAATACATAAGATTACAAAGGAAACCAAAAGTTAGTGAAAACGAAGAATTTTTTCCCATCCAATTTTTTTAATTCCCCAACATCAATTTATGTTCCTGTAGGGACCTATGAATCCCAGGCCAGGAACCCCTGGTTCAGCAGACAGGTGGTACAGAAATGAACTTTTTGAAAAAATAACATGACTCTTGGTATAATTAAAGGAGGTGATCTAATATTATATTGATCAATGAATCAGTCGATCAACAAGCATTTATTAAACATCCACCATATGCTAGGCACTATGTTAAGTACAAAGAACAAAGCCATCCCTACTTGCAAGTAGCTTATATTCTAATGAGGGAGATAACATGTAGATATACAATTATATACAGGGAAAAAAAATCTTTAAGAATATTAGTCATTCTGGGGCAGCTAGGTGGCACAGTGAGTAGAGCACCAGCCCTGGAGTCAAGAGGATCTGAGTTCAAATTTGGCCTCAGACACTTGACGCACACTTACTAGCTGTGTGACCTTGAGCAAGTCACTTAACCCCAATTGCCCTGCCTTCCCTCCTCAAAAAAAAGGTATTTAGAACTTCCTTGAGACTGATTGGCTCAGGTGACTAAAGGCTCAGCCTGCTGTCATTACTTCCTCATTATCTGAGTGCAAATTAGCCATGGAAAGTTCCAGATGTTCTCTGATGCTCTTCTGGAGGAAAGCAATGGGAAACTCAGGCAAGGCACCTTTGCTCAACTAAATCAGCTTGAGGTTTCTTTAATGCTTGCCCTCATTGCATATCCTCTTTCTTCATTTATGACTAAGAAACATTTTTGTTAACTGTCGAATGACCTAGGAGTGTTTCACTTTGTTCCAGTATTGACCCTAAACTACCAAGGTATTGGCCTGAATAAGGAGTAGTAAGATACAACATAATTTTGGTGGGGGGATGGGGAACACTAGCAGTTGAGGGACCAGAAAAGTCTTCATGCAAAATATCATGTTTGAGCAGCATTTTAAAAAAGGGAATCTACATGGCAGAGGACAAGAGGAAGAATATGCCAGCCCCAGGGGATAGGCAGTGCCAAGCTATAGAAATATAAGATTTGCCATGTATGATAAACCAAGAGAAAGCCAGTTTGACTGGATTGCAGAGTTCAGTTAGATAGATTGTGTCCAGGTTGTGAAGAGATTTAAAAGCTAAACAAAGTTTATCTGTCATCCTAGAAGCAAAATTGGAACAATGGAATTTACTTAATAGTGGAGTCTCATGGTCAGATCTGGTTTTAAGAAATGTAGTGGATAAACTAAAATGAAGAGACACTTGAGGAAGACTGATTAGGAATCCTTTGTAATAATTTAGATAAATGGAAATTAGAGCCTGAACTGTTGGCAGCTATCTGCATAAAGAGAAGGGGCTGGATTTGAGAGATGTTGTGGAGGTAGAAATGCAAGATTTGGTATCTGATTTATGCAAGATAGGATCAAGTGAGAAGAAGAGGATATTAGCCTAGCTGGCAAGAAGTCTGGTGGTACCTCTGACAGAAATAGGAAAGTCAGGTGCCTTTGAGGAGTGGCTCTGAAGGCTTTGAGAGGGGTGGATTTGAGGCAAAAGATAACAAGTTCTCTTTTGGACACCTTATGTTTGAGATGTCTTTCATAAGTCCTCATGACTGACAGCATCAAAAGCCTTGGTCAGATCTATAAACATTATGTACAGACCTCTGTTCTGCTCCTGGCATTTCGCTTGGAGTTGTCAGGCAGCAAACACCATATCGACCATTTATCAGCCCTTTCTGTAGCCACACTGGCTCTCAGGTAGATGACCATCTTCCAGGAGATGGATCAGCCTATTAAAGAGGACTCTGGCAAAAAATCTTGCCAGCAGTGACTAAGAGGGAGATCCCCTCGCCATGACTTTCACAGGACAATGTATCTCCTATACCTTTAGAGAGATGGACAACGGAGATATCCTTGAACTCCTGGGGGATAACTTCCTCTTGCCATATAAGCCAGAAGATTTCAGTCATCTTTGTATGATCCATGAACCCCACCCCCAACCTTGTAATTCTCAGCTGAAATAGAATCAGCACAGGTGCTTTGCCACTGGAGAGGAGGTTAATGACATTCAAAAACTCTTCTTCAGTTGGAAATTTGTCTAGAGAGGTATTGGCTTCAACCTGAAGTAAACGGTCAATGGCTTCAGCATTGATTAATGATGGCCTGTTGAGAAGACTATGGAAGTGTTCAGCCCATCTCTCCAGGATCATGTCTTTATCACTAATCAATGTGGCTCCATCAGCACTGAATAGTTGGAGACAGACAGAGATACATAGACACATACATAGTTACATAAATATACATGTAGATACATAGACAGATATATGCATAATAATGATACATAAATACAGATATCTATGATTCATCTGCATAGAGATGATAATTATGCACATGGAAGGTCATGAAATCACTAAGAAAGAGTATAGAAAGGAAAAAGAAGACGTTCCAAGACAGACCCTTGGAAAACACCCACAGAGCTATGTGACATGGAGGACAGACTAAGGAATGGTTAGATAGTCAGGAACAGAACCAAGAAAGAAAACCTTAAGCAGAAAGAGTAGCTAAAAAGAGGGAGTGGTCGAAAGTGACAAATGCAGCAGAGAGGTCAAGAAGGATGAAGACTAGGAAAAAATCATTAGATCTGATAATCAAATGATTGTTGGTCATTTTGGAAAAGGTGGTCAAAGTTAAGGAATGAAGTCAGAAACCACAAAATGGAAGACTGACTGAACTGAGAGGAAGTGGAGACGGTGACTATAAATAGCTCTTTATAAGAGTTTTGCTAAGATACGGAAGTGATAGATGTTTTTTCCAGCACTCACCCTTTTCAATTTGTGTATGGCTGTCAATGTTTTTTTTTTAAGGTCAACACAAAAATTTTAGGCTTCTGTACTTAGCCTTTCATCACAGTAAGACTTGTAATCCCTAGAGCAAATAGGGCCCATGCTACACCCAAGGTTTTGTGTTGTTTGTATATGTACTCTTCTACAAACTATGGCACTTTGCTATCACTTGCTGTGTTACACTATAGTATAACATAGTTTAACACTTTGATAAGTCACCGTATACCCCAGACCACACCATCTGGCATGTCTTCGGTGGCATGCTGAGGAATTTCAAGGATTATTGAAGGATGACCACAGGATAACTTAACCATTCCCACTCTTTCCCTGCCCCCCTGAACCTATTTACAAATAAGAGATGCTATGATCTCAAGATCTGCAACAATGAGTTGTCCTTTATCGTTTGTCTTTCCTAACTACAAAACTGTTCTGTCCACTGTGTCTTCGTGCTGGCTCTCCTCTGAGACACAGAAATAGAAATGAAATGGCACCAATGTCAAACTGTCAAATTTTGAGTACAGCTGGCTCTACTTGCTTTCCTCCTAGGCCAGGGATTATTAACATGTGCCCTACAGACTTTTTAAAAAATAACTATACTTTGATATAATTGGTTTCTTTTGTGTTCCTCCGTATTTTGTTTTATCCATTTAAAAACATTATTCTGAGAAGGGGTTCATAGATTTCATCAGACTGCAGAACAGAACCAAAGACGTTCATCTGACACATGCACACACACACACACACACACACACACACACACACACATACAATTTAAGAACCTTGTCCTAGGTAAAGACAATAATTAATTCATCAGGTCACTGTCTCACTCCTATACAGGCTTCCTCTTGGACTTACATGCAATGGGGCACTGTCTAGCCAGTACTAATCTTTGTACCCAAAGAAGAAGCCAAGACTACCAATGCAATATAAAAGGAACTAGTGTTCAGGATATTAGACTCTGCATAGTCTAATACATTCTCAATTTAGCGAAGACTACATGTGATGGTTTTACGTGACTTAAACCTACAGGCAAAAGGATCTTGTCTAATCCTCAAATAAAAAAATTTTTGCTTCCCTCAAAACATAAAGATTAAGTTCGAATGAGCCTGTCACACTGGTAGCACAGATGGCAGTTATCCCTTTTGAAAACTAACATTACAAACCACCCAAACTTGTTATTATTGTAAATAGTCTTTGGAGGAAGATTCTCTCAGCGAATGTCTTTAGGTCAACATGAAATTCATCAGCAGCTGTCTCTAGCCCATTTAACTTCTTCCCTCAAATGACAATTTCTCAAATGTTTTGTTAATGCTTCAGAATGAAGTAGAGGGATTAAAATATCTATCCGTCCTCAAAGCAACTGGAGTCAACAATTTAACAGTCTTTTACTGCATGCTTACTTCATTATAGACACTTTGCTAGGCCTGAATGATATAAAACCAAAAATGAAACATAGTCTCCATTTTCAGGAAGCTTACATTCTTCTCAAGAACTTATAATCCACAGGATATATAAATATAGATTTGTGTATAAGCATTTGTGTATAATGTCTTATTTTTTCCATACAGTAAGGTAGAGAAGGTAGGGGTTATTATTATCTTTATTTTATAAATGAGTAAACAGTCTGAGAGAGGTTAAGTAACTTGCCCAGGGTCATACGGTTAGTTTTGTACCTAACTACCTAATTACCAATGCGTTTAATTGCCTGTGTGCATAAGTTTTGTCAAGCTATTACGAGATACCCTGTTTTCCAGAGCTAAGGCCCAACAAGCAAGCTGTGTCCTGAGCTTGGCATAACAACAGTCCTTTGCACTAACCCTCTAGATGATCTCACCCTCTGGCGAAATCATATAATTTTTGTATTGCTTTGATATTATACTATTTAGATTTGTTGGAGTTTCCCTATTTCCCAGGGACCTAAGAGCTGGTACTGCAACCAACATACTACAGTAGAAAACAATCCATCGTATCTCCGGACACTCTGAATAATCCCTATACTTGTAACTGCTAAGTGAACTGAACCAGATACTGCACTCCTGTTCCCACCAGGCCAACTCTGGTTCTGTTCTCCACTGAATAATCACAAGGTTCAATGACCCTTAAGGCTTGAGACAATCCCAATGCTCCATGATTCTAACAACTTGAAGACTGTTCCCATAGTACCCAAGAATGCCTGTATAATCCCCAAAATGCCTGCACATGTGGGCCTACCATGAGAACTATTTACTCAAAATGTAAGAATGACTAGGTTGGGTCCCACCTTTTTGTGGTTTTCATACTTAAAAACCCTACCCCTGCCAGAAGTGAGCAAGCCCTCCTTCTCAGGAGGACTTCCACTTGCAAGCATATTCCTCACTTTGAAGTTAAACTTCTGTTTGCTTCCTGACTCTCCTGTCTCTTGCCTGCTTTGTTTGGCTCTGGGCACCCACAGGTTAGAGGCAAGTTTTTGTCCTGTAGACAGTACCAAAATGCCTAAGTACCTAATTATCCAGTTATCTGAATTCATCTAGCTTAAACTAGTTTGAACAAGTTTAGAGTGGATTGAACTAGTTTGGACCAGTTTAAACCAGTTTAGGCTATATTGCTGGTGGGATTCCCCGCTTTGAGTAATTCCTGTAGGACCTGGTAGCCAAAGCAGTGCCAGACAAATTATATCTCCTCTTGGATAATCTGGAACAGTGCAACTAGGTCAGAGAGACCACCATACATCTTTAACTTCCAATGTTAACTTTGTATCAATGGTTCTGAAATTGGGTCGAGAATTAGCACATTTGTCCAGTCAGACAAATGGAGGGCACTGAGCCAGATTTTATGGCAATTATCCAACCAGAAGCTACTACAACTTGCAGTAAATAAGATCAATAAAGGTAAACTGAGGTACATGATTCAGAGCAAAACCAGTTTATTAACTGCTAAAGCAGGTCAGACTATCAACCTCAGTAAAACCAGTGACTTCAATGAGAAGGACGGAACCCTCTTTATTGATACACAACAAAGAAGGGGTCTTGGTAGGCATGAAACATTATGATTGGCTACACTAAGAAAGGTGGGAGGGCGTTGAGGTGAGGCTGATCATACCCCCTCTGACAACTAAGGAATGTTAATTGTGTTATGGGATCCATCTGCATCCTTTGCAGGGAGTCAAAACTACCAGACTTGTCTCCTTGGAAGAAATAAAAACTTCTAATCGCACAAGGACAGGGAAGGATAGATGACTTATCTTTTGAGGATGGTACCAAGTTAACTTGTGGGGCTTAAAGATAACAAACAGATATCCTGTAAGTATCCCCAGGGCTACTCATACAAGAGATAACAACTTTTCTTTTAATTCTACCTTTAAACTAACTCAGAGGGAAAGTGAAATTCCTAAGCTCAAATCAAGGACATAGAAAGGTGGCTTTAGGCAGGTGCAGACTAAATTATAAAAATCAACACAACACAAAATAAAAAACAAATTACATTATAGAATCAATACCATAGAAATCAATACATTAGAAACTTGAGGTGATACTAATTTTGATCTTCTCGATCCCTTCTATTCAATAAGGAACATTGTTTCTTCAATAAATCACTAACCGATATTCCAATTATCAAATGATATCAAGTCTACCCACCTTTTCTTTTACAATTCTTAACAGCATGACCTTCTTGCAGACAGAAGAAACATCTAGCCTAAGCCCTAAGCTTAGACTTTTCTTTTTCTTAATCTTTTCCCTCATAGACATATCGGACTGCATTTTTTTAACTCATCAATTCCTTTCTCATGCCACCCTGGGTAATTTTTTTTAAAGTTTCAGAACCCAATTAAACATGGATTTATAATTTCCATTATTTAAAATCAATTTTGCTTAAGCTATTTAAAAAGTAAGAACTAAGTTTCACTCATCCACAAGTCACCCCTTGATTTAAACAAACCTGTTCTGTGGGGCCAAAAAGAAAGATAATTCTTAAAATTCAAATTGTAAATTTGTTTTGAAATATAGCCCAAACTGATTTCCATTTCTTTGTTCTCATATTCATATATATGTAGGACAATGGTCTTTAGTTCCTCTATGTCTTTTTCTTGCCAACTAAGCAATAAAACATACAAATACCATTTGATCTCTGGCAGGAATTGATTAGCAAAAGTAAAGTTGATTGTTTCTGTATCACATGGGTGGTTTGAATAGATCTAACTCTAAATTCTGCCTAGTACTTCTACATCTTTTTTAATTTGAGTGGAAGAAGGGAAACACCTAGAGAGGGACATCCAGTGCTTATCTCAAATCTGTTTACTGCCTCCTACTTTTTATTTTTCCTTACAACAAATTCTACAGAATGTTTTGGCATTTATAAAAGCATTCAAATTACAATTTGGAAATTCGCAGTAGAGAAATTGCATTTTAGTCTTCGATTAGTTTGTGACACTATACAGACTCCTTCTTATCTGTGTCTTTTGCCTGCTTTCTAACTTGGTCAGAGTCAGGAGAAAGAGAGAGACTATCACTCTGAAGACTTCACATAGACAAAAAATTTCCCAGGCTGATGAAGCCACAGGAAGAAAACAGCTTGATTTATACAAATAAACAGAGACAACGATACTAAACACTAATAATGGAGTTCCAAAGAGAATCAGTGTGTACACAAAAAAAATCTCTTTTTCAGGCTAATGGTGGGATTTAAGATAATTTGCTCTATGTTTAAATTATTCCCCTCTCCAATTAAGAAGACAAGCATTTCCAATTCTTCACCGGTTCTAAACAGTGTCTATATGGTGTGCACACTCTAATTGACCCCCAACCTCAATCAAAGGTCTTCCTTGAGGAAAAAAATCCTTCAAGGAATTGTCCCTAGGGAATTTTCCCAAACTTTATATCACCAATTATTTCCAAATTATCATACTGAACACAAAACAGCCCCCAAGACAAATATAGGCAGACAAAATTGCAATCTTTCCCCAACAGAGAGCTTACCTTTTAACTCAGAGTCAAAATTGTAGAATTTAAAGTTGAGATGAGAGCCTGGGAGGGGAAGACCCTCAGGGTTGCTGGCCAAAAAAGAAGTAGTTGCTATTGACATTCACTCTGGGCAAGGAGGGCCCAAAATATAGCCATTAAATAAATCTTGGCAGGGACCTATTGTGGTCCAATCTGTGAGCTCCAAAGTGAAATAGGTTTAAGGTTTGTTCTTTGAGAAAAGAGGAAGAAAGAAAGAAAGAAAGAAAGAAAGAAAGAAAGAAAGAAAGAAAGAAAGAAAGAAAGAAAGAAAGAAAGAAAGAAAGAAAGAAAGAAAGGAAGGAAGGAAGGAAGGAAGGAAGGAAGGAAGGAAGGAAGGAAGGAAGGAAGGAAGGAAGGAAGGAAGGAAGGAAGAAATCTAGCTAGTAAACCCCAAGTTAACTGGGCAGCTAAATTTACCTTCCTTTGGAGAGAGAGAAAGAGAGGGAGAGGACGAGCTCAGTTACCCATTTGGCTGCATCCCTATTCAGGCAGCTCTGACTACTCACAGGTTGTGTTTGTCCTTCTCTTTCAATGAGGACCATGACATCAGGGAAATGACGACATGACTTGCAGTTGACTTTGATTTGAGTGAGGAACGGTTCCAAATCTCTGCTTATAGTTGCTCAGGAGAACCCCCTTCCAGGTGAAAAAGTCTCACCAGGAAGCCCCCAAAAGGAGAGATTCCTCAAGAGATTTTAGGAGGCCAACCTCTCTCCCATTGATCCTGGATGAGCCCCCACAATTGTGGCAAATAAGGCCAACAAAAATAAATGGATTTTGTTCAGAGTCATGTATCTCGGTTTACTTTTATTGATTTTATTTTCCACAAGCTAGCAAGGACAGATAGGAGTTGGCATCACAAAAGAAACCTTGGTCCTAATGGAGTTGGATTGACAACATTTATGGCAAGGTTCAAATATGAAGGGACCACTCAGATGAGTCAGTCTATTGCTATTTATTAAGCACCTACTATGTGCCATGCATTGCACTAAGCTGGGGATACAAAAAAGGCAAAAGGTAATCCCTACCTTCAAGGATCTCACATCTAATGAGAGAAGAGGAACAATAAGCAAATAAATATATACAAGCAAGCTATATGCAGAATAAACAGGAAATAAAAGAGGAAAGGCACTAGAACTAGAGTTAGGAAAGACTTGTTGGATGCCTGGGAATGTCCAGGTGACTGAGTACATAAGCATGTTGTTTTCAGGTTTAATGTTCTAGCCTACAGATAACTATGGGTTTTAAGACTAAGCCAGTCTAAAACACTGACCATTATTCTGTTTCTTCCAACTAGTCCTAAAATCTCTAAGACTGCCATGCTGACTTCCTTTGCAAGCTGTCTCATTAGTGTTATTTCACTCGTGAGG
This sequence comes from Phalanger gymnotis, assembly GCA_028646595.1. Classification (NCBI taxonomy): domain Eukaryota; kingdom Metazoa; phylum Chordata; class Mammalia; order Diprotodontia; family Phalangeridae; genus Phalanger; species Phalanger gymnotis. The sequence goes on along the minus strand of CM053622.1, from coordinate 689,309,028 downwards.
GGGAACATCAAATAAGTTGGAGCCCTTCTAATTTGGGAACAGGAAACACTGGTGGTAGTAAGAATGCAAGTGGGTTTCTCTAAATCTGGAACAGTTATCTACTCCACCCCATCTAGTTTGCAGACTAAGTGTTAAAATGTCAAAGAGTTGGTGAAATTGAAAGTATGGAGTAGAGACATTACATGTCAAACCTAAAAGCAGTGGTTCATACTAAAGAGTACATAATATCTTTGGAGCCAGTATTAGGAAGGATTACTTTATAATACAGTTTTAGCAAGAGTATGAAAACAAATGACACTTCCTATGATTAAGAGGATTTATTGTTTCAATTCAATTCAAAGAATATCAGATTTTGAGAATACAAAGACAATAACAGCCACTGCCCTTAATAAGCTTGAACCAGAATAAAAGGAAGTTCTTATCTGGGGTGAGGGAGAAGGTGTGTATTCAGATTTAAATGCAAAACATTTCAGACAGCCACATTTCTTCAACCTTAGTAGGGCTCTGTGAAGACCACATTCTGTCTCTTTTCTATCGTATTTCTATGAGCACACACACTGGTGTGTGATTATCTTTCAGTGGCATTCACACATTTCTCAAGTAGCTTCTTGGTGGAACACATTAGCATTTCTCTACCCTGGGTTTTTGTTGTTGCTGCTGTTTTCCCATTAAAAAGAAATAATTATCCTCGCTTAATCCTGACCTGGCTGAAAAAAGACTCCATCATGCTTTCCAGAATTAGCTTCATCTTAGTAACTGGAGCCCTGGGCACATCTGTTACCAGGTTCTTCATCAACTTCCTCATTTCTCTTTCCTTTCTTGAGCTTTTTTTTTCTATTTCAAGAAAACTGTTTTCCACAAACAGAGGACCTGACCATAGAAACAAAACCACTAGTGACTCTCCCTTCTCTACTTGAACTTTTTGTGTTTAATGTCTGGGCACCGTGTCACAAATATGTTGCCAAGGGGATTATTTTTTTCAGAATGTGTTGGTAATCTGCATTAAGGTTACATCTTCTCTACTCACAAAGAGAGAAGAAATTTCGGGTTGTTAGTGTCGCTCATATCAAGTTCTACATTTATCCTATCTCTAATTTTATGTAATTAGAGGCAATTTCTTCCTAGAAGTGGGCAGATGGTGGCATTTTCCTTTCTCCTGCTATGAAGAAGCTATATAAGGCAATTTATTCTCTGGGAAACATTTGGGTTAAGATAAAGTATCAGGGAAATATTCTTGGTCATCCCATTAGTACACTAGGAGGAACAAAGTAGGCTGGTGGGCTATCTCACATCTTCTCTATCTTTAAGTGTAGCTAGTCTCCCCAAAGACTTATTTCTGGAATCTTGTGGATTAAAGTTGATACTAAAATTAACAGTAATTATCCTTGATTTTCACACAGTATCCACAAGTACTTATATAATTTGCAAATAATGTGTATGATGAGGGCACTGTCTCTGGGAACCCCCTTGAATCTGGAATACAGTCTCTAGGAGCCCCCTTGAACTCTCCTTGAATCTTCCAACAAGATCTGGCCTTCCTCTAAGGCCATAAGACTTACATTATCATTAGGCCCAAATCTCTACCTAGCCTTGCCCCTTATTGTCCAGCTACTTCCCACCCTTGATACTATCTATTTCTGTGCCTTCAGCTACTTTCCACCCTTAATCCCATTCTCTTGGTTTCTGGAGTCTGACCTCATCTGGGTCCTGTCAAGCTCCTCCTTAGACTCCTCCTCAAGACCCTCCCTAAACCCCTCCTCTAGTCACCCCAGACCACCCCTCAATCGCTCCCACAATCTTTGTGTATGTAATCTCCATCTTGCATCTATGCAGGCGCTCAGATTCAATCTAGCTCAGTAGATTGAATCTGGCCCACTTGTGAAAACAGGAATCATAAAGGGTGGGATTTCTTAAGACAACTCATTATGGTGAATCCCTAATAAACTTTGTCTTTTCCCTTGACTGAGAAGGCTAGAGGCTAATTCTTTTGGCAGGACCCTGCGAGTAGGTATTTTGGGGCCTCAAGCACCCCTAGAAACCTATGGTTCCGTACTACCTATCATTTTTCTTTTAACCTGTTCATGTATACTTTGTAGCTTAAAGTTTCCTTCACCTTGACCTTATACACAAAGCAGTTTTAGCCTCAATGTAAGCCAACACTTCCATGGTCATCTAAAATATGTTCATTGTGGCAATGTCTTTATAATTGCCTGCAGCTTACCATATTTTGGAAGAAGTTTCTCTTTAAAGGATATGAATGATGATTCTTAAATGTCAAATGAAGTTAGTTGGCGGAATGTGATGTTAGGAAGTATTATTTATTGCCAAATTCATTAATTTTTACAGTCAATGACTGTTAATGGGTTTTTTGGGTTGTTTTTTTTTTTGATTGTGTGTATGTGTGTGTGTGTGTGTGTGTGTGTGTGTGTGTGTGTGTTTCTGTCTGTCTGTCTGTACCCGTATCTGTGCCTCTGTGCGTCTGTGTGTGCTATCATCCTGGGGTATCTAGGTACTTAGAAACCCAAAATGTAATTGATGTTGTCTCTGGTATTCAAATGAAAGGAAAAAAGTTTTCCATAGAAACAAACTGGAGCTAATCTTTGGCAGATACCATCATCCGTACCCATGCTGGAGGTCAATGTCACCGTTGCATTTTCCTAAGGCCTCACCCAGCAGTTCATCCTTTGAGCATCCTACATGTGCCTGGTTACCTGAGCTTTTCTTTCAGAATCTTTAGGGAGAAAGAGGACTGCTCAGGGGCCTAAGAGAGCCATAGGCAATTTTCCATCTGCGCCTCAAATGCTGGTACTAGGTGAGGACTGTACATCGCTGTGCTATGAAATTATTTTGTTTCTAAGTGTATTTTTCCTAACCATAGTTGGTTTGAACTGATGCAAGGTGTTTGTTTTCCTATTGCATCCTGGCTAATACCTAGACTAACTAACATTCTAATGGTAATTGAATTAATGATTAATTTATGAAATTATTAAATGAGACAGGCATGCCTGGTTCTTTGAGTGCTTGCCTGGAAAGACCATGATGGCAGCAGGAAGTGAGGCTGTAATCACACTTTAATAAGGCACAAAGGGATAGGGGAAAACATCATAGAAAGTACAGAGACAAAAAATGAAAAGATATACAGAGGCAGATGGCATAGAGACAGGGATAGAGTAGTGAAGGAAGGTAGGTAGCATGAGGAAGAGGATGGGGAAGAGGAAAGGTAATGAGAATCACTCCTGTAACCATGGATTAGAATTGAGAGCATTTAGTAGCATGAACCCAATGGAAATGGAAAAGTTCAGGGGAGGGAGGGGGATAAAGGGAGCAGGAGTTTGAGATCTCATTTTGATAAGATTTTTTGTAGGAGACCGACTGACTCTTATACATGCCATGCTGGGGTTAGTTCATTAACATATCCAGGTCATCTAAAAGTTATCAGAGACATTTGATATTCTTCTGTTCTTATTTCAGATATCTAGAACTCTTCTGAGATTACATACGATAGGATCAAAAGGCCCCTACAGCAAAGTTTAGATGACTTCCCCTGAAACAGCACAGGTTGTAATTTTTAGTTAATAAATGATACAATCTGCAAAATGTACTCCTTTGATCTTTGGGACAGTTTGTCCATGACTTCTAAGTTCCCCTTTGCAATCTTACTTCCTGCTATTGCTACTTTTCTTAGCTACTTATTAACTTATACTACTGACTAGAAGGGTCAGTGGGACCAGAACAAAATAAAATTTTAAGATAGTGATGCCTCAGATTAGGACATAAACTCTTTCATTACAGATTAAGTTCCTTGTGGGCAAGGACTGTTATTTTTCTTGTATTAGTATTTGCAGCACATAAAACAAATAATGCCTGGCTCATAGTAAATGCTTAAAAAAGTTCTACCTGCCTATCCACCTATCCACCTATCTATCTATGTATCTGTCTGTATGTCTGTCTGTCTATCTATCTATCTAGGCATGGTCTGACTCACAGTGATGAGAAAGCTAATTTTTCTAAAACAGCTAAATCACCTAAGATGCTAAAGGTTGGTTTTCAGAAGTTGATTGGAGGCTGCTAAGACTTCCCCACTCGGTTACTTGAATTGCACACTGCTGACCCCCTCCCCCAGACAAACAAATGTATCTTTGGGTAACATTGTGGATTTCCTTGTACTTGGTGTTTGCTTTTTAAAGAGTGCACATTCAAGAGCATGAAGATAATATAGCCAGTTTGATTCAGGCCATAGTCTGTTCCATGATGCTTCTGAGAAGGGCTGTGTGATTGTCACTTTAGGGAGTTCCTCTTGAAGTCCTTCATCATCTTTTATAACTGCTATGACTTATTTTACTTTAAAGTCAAAGAGATATGACTTTTTAAACTCAAACTTGGCGGGGGGGGGCAGGGTGGGGGGAAGCTCAGGATCCTGCTTTTTCCTTGTGAATTTTATCAATATTAATCTTAAGATAATTTATCTCTGGGGATACTGCTTGCTTTTTGAGCCCTAATCCTTTAAACCAATACACTGCTTATATTGAAGAGATAATACAAGAAATGGGAAGGGGGAAGCAAGCAAGCAAGTCCTTGAACTTCATCTTAAGAATCACAAAAGGCAATGTGGAGTTATGGGAATAAATTTGGACTGGGGGAGGAGAAACCAAGTTTTTTCTCTTTTTTAACATCTGAACAAATGTTTTTACGCACACTTTTTCATTGGCAGTGTTGTGTTGAATACGGGAAGGGCCATGTGGGTTCAGAGCTGTGACTCTTGTAGAAATTCCATCCTGCAGATGAGGTGTTGGGGTTACCAAATTAGAAGTCTACTAACGTGTACATTTCTGTTCCACCAAACACAGGTAAAAATAGTAACTGTTCAAATCTCCTGTTTAAAATGAAGTTCTTGGCCTTATCAGCCCTGAACATAGTTGAATATTGAGGATTCTAAAGCAAATAGTTTTTTGTGTGAATTAATCCATCTTAAAGAGATTTCATGTGCATTTGAATTTAGAATTGGAAGTTTTTCTTGTCAAACAAGTTTAGGAGGATGAAGGAAGAGGAGGAGGGGAACGGAAGAGGAGAAAGAGGAGGAGGAGCAAGAAGAAGAGGAGAAGTAGGAAAAGCTAGGAGGATCAGGAGAAGGAGAAGGAAGAAGCAGATAAGAAGAGGGAAGAAGAGGAGAAAGAGAAGGAGGAGGAAGAAGAGGAGGAAAAGAAGCAGAACCAGTAGGAGAAAGAAGAAGGAGGGGAAGGGGAGAGAAGAAGAGAGAGGAGAAGAAAGAGGAGAAAGAAGGAGGACAAAAACAACAAGAACTCTTTCAATAATTAGTTGCCTTTTAAGATTTCATAGCAGGCCACCTGAACTGTCCTTAATTCATGCTCTGTTATTATGTGTGATCATAACTTAACTAGATAGGGAAACCGGAACTTTTCCCTAGACACCAAAATTTAGAGAATATGGACAGCATTTGTATTTCTTCAAAAAGTAAAAACAACTGAAAAGTTAAGTGGATGGCAGGTGTGATGGGAAAGAGCATGCTTCCCCCTGTCTCTACCATACCATTGTTTGGTATCCAGACCGCAATCACTATAGTGAGAGTAGAGGGAATGAGTGTTTGGAAGTGGTAGCGGGAAGCAAGCAGTATTTTGACCTCCCCACCATGAGCAATCGCTCAGGAGGTATGAATTAAAGTCAACCAGTGCTTGAAAGAGTAGCCAGAGAGGCAGTGTCATTATGAGGGAGCCAGGTCTGGGTAAGAGCTAGAAGACAGAGAAAGTGGGAAATAAAAGAATTTAAAATGAAAGCAACTATTAACTCTGGAGCAGACATTCTACTGAGTACAGAAAAGAATGCAGATAGATCTGAAATGGGACATTTGGTAGGGGATAGCGTTGAGAGAAATAGGAGCAAGACAGCAGGCAATAGGCGTTTGTACAATGATAGCCACAGGGTTGAAAATCACTGGACTCGGGAGATTATAGCAAGGAGACAATATGCAAACCATCGAGGAATGAGTCCAGGCAGAGTACCAGTGCCGAGAAATGGCTCTATTGAGGGAGGAAGGTGATTAGACTTCTCAAGGACCTCCTTCAAAATCCAAACTTGAAGCATGTGTTAATGTAGAGTCCTGTGGGGCCCAGGAAGCCAGATTTACAACATTCAGGAGCCCAAAAAGGCATCGCCTTGGAGAGTCTGGATAGCAGTCAGGAACTGGCAATTCAGGATGGGTATGATCCAAAAAAAAAAGCCCCCAAAAGAACTAGAGAAAGCCTTGGGGTGCAGCAGCCTAGATTTGAGACTGATGCAGGTAAAAACATACAATGCACTGATAGATATGTGAATTTCAAAAAGCTTTTCAGGACATATCAATTCTTTTCCAGTAGGCCTATTAGAAGATACAAGCTGAATAAAGCATTATTTATATGTATTCAGTAGCTGTGGAGAATCTTTCCTCAATTCAATTTTCCTCTAATTCTCTATTCACTTGCTCATGCATGTACCTATCTACTCCCCAGAAGTTATAAGTCAAGATTTCAGGAGAAAGTCTAATAATAAGTTAATCACTTCTTCCCATACTGCTTCTCTGTCAAATCTAAATATATAAAAGAGACCCACCTTCCTGGAATGCCACCACCACCACCATCATCAACTCACACACACACCCCAACATCTAAAGCAAATGTTTTTTTTTTCTTGTGTCACATGCTGAGGTGCTTTTCTTCACCATCATCTGATGCTAAGAGCCTATTGTTATGTTAAGATGCCCTAGTAACTATTACAGAAAAACTTGAATAAACAAATTACATTCTCTCACTTTCCTCAATAATGCTAGAAAGTGGCTTACAATTCACTTCCTCAAACAATCCCCTGCTATCATCCTGGATAACATCCACATTGGGAATTCTTCTTACAATTCAATTGGATTTAGCATACATCAAGCACCAATGATCATGGCACTGTGATTCCAGGCAAATCGTTTTACCTCTCAGTATTCCAGGAAGATCTTTAATACTCTAAGTTGGAAAGAAGGTACTGACTGGAATTGTCAAAGGGAGCTAACCTCACCAGGAGCTCTCTTCAGCAATGAAATCATAGGTTCAGTCCCTATCCCCTATTAATATATATTGTCTCCTGTCCTGGTAATCCCTTATTTCTCTGCCTTGAGGATGGAGGCATGTTTCATTATATGTTCCCCAAAACCCTGGGGTCAGTCTTGGGCACTCTGTAATATTAATTTCTGTGGCTCATTTTACCCCCACTCAGAGTTCCCTCCAGAAAAATTCAGTCTCGTTCACGTTTCTTAGAGTTTCTAAGGGTCCAGCAAGCACTAAGGATAACAAAAGCATTGACCAGAGAATAGGTTTATTAAAGGCAGTAAGGAAAAGACAAGGAGTGCTATCCAAACTTATTTAATAAAACAATACTTAACTGTTCCTTTAGGTGAACTTCATTTCCCTTCCCCAAAATGATTTAGTCATAATACTCCCACCAACACCACAAAAAAAATTTCCCCACACATTGCATTTAATGGCATATCAGAAGCATGAGTGGAATAAATGAACTTAATGGAAAAACATCTACGTCTCACTGCCTGCTTTTCCCTCAGATCTACTCACTCCCTTGCTCCAGGCCCTGTGTATTAACTATCACTCCAGGACTTTCTCTTAATCTGTATCTCATTTTCAGTATAGTACTACAACTCTCTGGTTCCAACATCCACATGGCCCCCAGCCATCACAGATCCTGCCATTCCCATCTTGGCCGCAGAATTTCTTGGCATTCACCCAGCAGTGCAGTTCCTTCCTTCAGCTGGCTCTACATTCATTGTGGCCACATTCCCTGGAAGCCCTGTGTTCCTATTCTATATCTTTCTTCCATCCCACACAAAGAAGGAGAGGAATCTTTTGACATATGCTTAGGACGCAGGCAAAAGTACTTTGAACACCCTGAAGCATGATTCAATGGTAAGAGGGTATTGTTTTTAAATATTTTAGTTCCTCCATATCTGAATTGAAACTGATTTTTCTTAACTTCCACACATTGGTCCTAGTATAAGCCCTATGGAGTAAAACAGAACAATTTGGTATCTTTCACATGCTAGCCTTTAAGCTATTAAGACTATTATATTTTCCCTTATCCAGTTTTTAAATGGGTCTTAATATGGCATGCTTTTCAGACCTTCATCCTTATCAATCTCTTCTGTATTCCCTCTAGATATTGATGTCCTGTTTAAAATGTTGCCACCCCTCAGTAAATCAGAGTCTAATGTTAGCAATCCTTCCAACCTCTAAGAACCCTTTCTCCCTGCCTTCCTTTCATAGAACTCACTTACCAGGGGGTCACTCGGTTCACTACAGACTGGGTAGTGCCTGCTTCCTAGATAATGGTCATAGACTTGGTGCCATTTATTATCTCCCCCTTCTATAGAATTCACCTCTGTCTCAGAACCTCCTGCTGTTTGGCACTTCACGATGATCCACGATGATCAGCATGTAGATTTTATGACACCTATTGTCCCTCATCAGTCCATGTCTTACAAGTATAAGTGGCTAATGAAAATAAAACTAGAACCTTAACAATTTATCTTCCAAAAAGGGACAATGAGCTTGGCATTCTCAAGAAAGAGTCTGGAAGAAAACTTGCATTCCCCTCTGTAATGGCAAAGCAAAGTGGGAGTTTTTGCTGTTTTTATTCTTTTGGAGTACTTCTCAGCACTAAGGCAATCAGGTGCCTTTGATTGAGTATTGCCTTTGTTTGAATCAGGAGTCTTTGATTGAATCAAGAGTCCTTGATTGGAAATAGCATGTATAATCCGAGGTTAGCATTTTGTTTTGAGGCTCACTCACTGGAAGAGTGTTTGTGTGATTTGACCAGACAAGACTCTGGGTAACCATTAAGGAGGCGCCCCTCCCTCTGCCCCCCACGGCTATGAAAACCCAGATGTTGGTGCGTCTCTCTCTGGTAACTGTATGTATTGCTATAGTAAGACAGTTAAAAGCCTCTCTGTTGATGTGTCTTATTTTTTCTGTTTGTAATTTCTGTTTCTATTTGCTCTGAAGTTCAGGGTGCTGACTTTTTCCCCTGAACTAAGTGAATGACATATGTATGTTTAATTAAAGATTGTTAGCCTCCGAAACAGCTATCTTTCCTTAATAAAGCAGATCAAAGAACTTGTGCTAGCAGTCCTCCTCTGTGCTGGTGTTATTGGCCTTACGCCTCCACATTAGCTACAAGCAACATTGCCACTACACCCACATAAGCTTCAACGATATCATAAACATTTTCATATATGTATATATATATATATACATACATGCTTAGCATGTGCCTGGTACATAGTAGGGACTTAATAAATGTTTATTGAATTGAATTGATGTGAAATGAACTGAGGAGAACCTGAACAATCTACCCACTAACAGCAATGTTATAAAGATAAGGAATTTTGAGACATGGTAACTCTGATCAATACAATTACCCACCACAATTTCAAAGGACTCATGATGAAATATGCTATTCACCTTCAGATAGAGAACTAGAGAACTCAGAGGGCAGATTGAAGCATATTTTTTCCTTTCTTTTTCTTTTTTTCGGCATGGGGGGGCAAGGCTAATGTGTAAATTTGTTTGGCATGACAATATACATACTTGTAATTGGTTTGGGGGGAAGTTTGCCTTTTCATTGGGGGAAGGTCTGAATTGGAAACTGAAAAAAAAGAATTAAAAAAATAAAAATAATTTTTAAAATAAAAATTTTAAAAATAAATGGAGCCTAGGTATTTTAATTGCCCCTGGCTAGCTCCCCAACCTGTGATATATAAATGATATATAAATAAAAAATGAAAGAAGGATTGGATCTCTCTAAAATCCATGGTCCTTGTTTGAGTTATATGAACTGCTCTGGTGTGGAAGATGAAAGATCCAGGTATCTAACAAATTAAACTAAGAGTAGTGAAAAGAGTTTGATGTAATCTAGATCTATCAAGTCAGGAGGCAGCATCACACACAAATATATAGTTGGCCCCTTTCCTCCTCTTGTTGTGTCCGAAAGATTGTTGCATCAAGGCCCAGCAACCTCCCTAACTGAGAACTGGTGGTATCCCCCACCCTGAACACCTCTTCCCTTTCTCTTTCTTTCTGAGCCCAGGTATTTCTAATTAGGCTTTATGCATTCCCTTGAATGAATTTGGGTAAACTCCAATAGCCCACTGCATTGGTGATCTCATTGATGTGGTACTCCCTCTACTGATATAAACCAAAATCCTTTCATGTCTACCAACCCTGTGCAATTCTTGTCTGTGTCCTTCCAGAAATTTGCCGAAGGGGGTCAACTTGACATGCTCAGGGAAAACATGCAATCCAGTTACATTACATGAATCCCAGTGGAACATTTGGGCAATCTATCAGTTATCACTGTTGCACTCACTATGTAACCAGTCCATTTTTTTTCTGATCATGTATTTTTATGTCATCCTTTACACTCTTGTTTGTAGTGTATTCATGCCTACTATGTGCCTTGGCATTGCCTTCTGTGTGAGTCTCAACTTTGTTTTTTTGGATTTTGTAGTATTCTATGACACATACTCATATAGCATTAAGAGAATATTGATTTTTTTAAATGGACCTGTATTTCAAGGTGAAATTTAGGATCATTAAGAGTATCATAAAGTTTCCCAAAGGCAATCCAGTGCACTGAATGGGAGCCCTCATATTCATTTTTAAGACCACTATTTGAAGTGCTTGTTCAAGATATGTACTAAGGGACAAATTCTATGGGTTGTCTAACTGCCTATCATGCAATAGACAACAGAAGTGTCTCCCTGTTAATTCAAGGATCAAATATAGACTGTTCATTTTGACATTTTAATGCCTTCACTGTCCAGGTCTCCTTCACACCTTTTATAATCTACTCAATTTGTTTTCTTTTAGTGCTCCTCATTCATAATATTCAATTTTCTATCCCTTTGCCTTTTTACTGGCCATTCCCCATCCCTGAAAAGCGTTCTCCTCACCTCTACCTCTTAAAATCCTTTTTTTCTCTTAAGACATAGCTCAAATGGGGTTTTTACATGGAGCTTTCTTCATCTTTTTTGTTTCTAGCTTCATCCTTTCTGTCTCTCTCAAAATCATCATGTATTTACTTTTTATATACCTCTATCTGTAAATGCTGATAGTCCTTCTTTGAGGGCGGGGACTGATTTACTTGTGTCTTTGCATTTCCAGAGTTGATACATTGTCCGGCACATAGTAGGCATTTAATAAATGCTTATTGATTGCTTAATGGATTGGACAGCTCTACATCCACTTGTTTTTGCTGTGTGGATAGTGAAGCCAAATTCTTTTGACTGATTAAGGATCTAATTTAAGATGGCATACAATGTTCCAGGGCTTGATGCAATCAGCATGACATCATTTACAAAATAATCACTCAGGAAACACACTACTGTTGCAAAAATTCAGCTAGCAGTTGCTGTGGGAGTGAAAAACCAGCACAAGCCCAACAACAAGAATGCTGCAAGCCCAGGTTCATTCTTTCTTTCTTTCTTTCTTTCTTTCTTTCTTTCTTTCTTTCTTTCTTCTTTCTTTCTTTCTTTCTTTCTTTCTTTTTCTTCCTTCCTTCCTTCCTTTCTTTCTTTCTTTCTTTCTTTCTTCCTTCCTTTCTTTCTTTCTTTCTTTCTTTCTTTCTTTCTTTCTTTCTTTCTTTCTTTCTTTCTTCCTTTCTTTCCTTCCTTCCTTTCTTCCTTTCTTTTCAATCTGCTTTACTAAAGAAAGCAATGTTAAGGGGCTAACAATCTTACTTTAATCCAACATACAAATATCATTTACTCAGCTCAGGGGGAAAAGCCAGCACTCTGAGCTTCAGATCAAATATAAACAGAGCAAATAAACACGAATCAATAGACAGATTGCTGTCTGACAAAAATCACAATATACAGTTACCAGAGAAGCATCAACATCAAAGCTGGGGAGCTAATAACAACGGCTGGCCTAGAGTCATGCACCACTCCTGCTGCAGCTCAGAGCTCCGAAAGAGAAAGCCATCCTCTGCGTTTATATATCTTGTTCGGGGTCAAAGGCGAGTCACACGTGCAACTCACCCACATGACCTAAAATCATCACAAAAATGCGACTTAAACCCACATGCCCTAAAAGCTTCTGATGTCACAAACATGTCACAAGGGAAAGCCATGTAAACTAGGCTTTCCCTTGAGGCAAGGAGGTCATCGAGGACCCTAATTTAATCAAGGAAACCAAGGCCAAACTCTTCAAGGGCACTTGGTTGAATAAGTGCTAAGAGCCCATCTTGATTCCCAATACAACCATGGAGAATTCCTCTTCAGTTTAGACTCTATGCTAGACATCTTCCAGTACAATAGTAACCGTCTTTGTTAAGTACATATATCCTTTTTTATGCCTTACTTGATATTAATAATTAAATAGTCATCAAAAATCATCTCTGTTGTACTATCTTTTAAGGAATCTTACAGGATTTTGTCGTATGAATGTGAGATACCTTGTTAGAGGAGAATCTTTAAAGTGATGCTTTTTTTTTCTAATCAAATGTTTTTAATAGTCAATAAGAAATCAGCACAGTAGGATATTGAAATCTACACCTTTCCACTAGCTGTTTTATTGTGGATAGGACAGCTCTTCCTGCCTACAAATACGGTATTGAATATGGCTGAAAATCTAGCACTCTTTTCACCTGTGGCCATGTACACGGACGGAGGAAGCTGGTGCAGAGAATATAAAGAGAGCATGCCTGTTGTCATGGCAATCGGCCTGAGGTTGGCGTAGAGTTCTGAAGGGAAAGGAGAAAAAGGGACTGAATGGCACACAATCCCTTGCTGACATAGATTCTCAATTTATGACTGTCAGTCTGCAACTACAGGGCAGAAGCTTTTAGCTTTTACCTTGGTACCATGAGGACAGACTGACACTATGCAGAGTTTTAGACCACGTCCAGCTCAACAATGGAGAAGGCATAATAAGCACAGACTGGGCTCCTGTCCTCCTTATTATAATAAACAATATGTTTCCTATCTTCAGCATCTGAGACTGTTTCATATCCCCAGTATATAATACAATATATTTCATGTAGTCAATGCTTAATGTTGGTTGCTTGTCTCCTTGCTTCCTTCCAACCCCAGCCAGCCATCCTTAAAGGAACAGCACTCCTCGTTAAACCTCAAGATCCCTCAGGAAGTCTGAAGCAGAGCCAGAAGAGGAAGCCAGGCACTCTGACTCCTAATCTCGCTCCGGATCTCACACTTTTTCTATGTGTAATCTGTGTGGTAACAGATCAATTATACTGCTGTTTACATATGGCAAAAAATGTCAATCAAATATATCTCTAGGCAATTTAAAAATAGATTGTTTATTTAACAGTTTGATTTGTTTTATATGGGTCCCAGGGATAAAGAAGAAGGAATTAACAAATCGAACTCATGTTACACATATTTTATGAGGATAAATAACACACATATACAGGGATAGGGCTGACACAGAGGGGAATAAGGTTAAGGGATTTAGCCATAGTTACAGTCAGAGGCAGAACTTGAACCCTGTTTTCCTGACTTCAAGGTCAGCTCTTCTAATTGGCTTCCTGCCTCAAATCTCTCCCCACTCCAATTCGTCCTTCACTTAAGTGCCAAAGTGATTTTCCTAAAGCAGAAGTCTGCCCAAGGCAACCCCCCCACTCAGTAATTTCCAATGGGGCCTTATTATCTCTATAATCAAATTTAAAGTCCTCTTAGAAGCAGCTAGATGGCTCAGTGAATAGAGTGCTGATCCAGGAGTCAGGAAGGCCTACATTTATATCTGGCCTCAGATACTTGCTAACTGTTTGATCCTGGGTAGTTCATGTAATCACTGTCTGTTTCAGTTTCCTTTACTATAAAATAGGGATAATAATAAACTCAAGAGCTGATGTGAGGATCAAATGAGATAATATTTGTAAAGCACTTAGCACAGTGCCTGGAACATAGTAGGTACTTACTAAATGCTTATTTTCTTCTTCTGTTTTTAAATCACCTCATAATCTTGCCCCTTCCTACCTTCTTAGACTTAACTGCTCTCCAGCCCTCTAATAGATATAGCAGTACTAGCTTACTTGCTGTCCTTCAGACAGGTCTCTTCATCTCCTGTCTCTGTTCCTTTATATAGACTCTTCCCTAATTCCTGGAATGCTCTCCCTCTTCACCTGAGCCTTTTTCCTGACTTCCTTCAAGACTCAGTTCAAATTCCACCTTCAGCATGAGGCTTTCCCCAGGCTAGGTGATAGTTTTTCCCCCTCTGAGATTACCTTCCACTTGTGATTAATGTGCTGCTCTTCTCTCCCATAAGAATGTGAGATCCTCACAGGCAGGGTCAGGCTAGCACAGTATCTTATACATGCTAAGCATTTAATAAATATCTCCACTGCCCTCTTCTCTTCAGTCCCTTGCCTCCATCTCGTATTACTGATTGTATCCTGCCAAGCTTAAGCTTTGGATCGGTCCTATATGTGTGCTGACTAGGTCCACTACAAATTTATGTTGTACAATGTCAGTTGGAACCTCACAATCCTTCTATATCTCCCTAATTAACACATTTTATCCTGCTTATCACAGCAGCTCTTCCAAACCTTTTCATTTTTCCTCAAACCTCCCATTGTTCCCCCTCCACCATCCTCACAACACAGAATTTTGCCTAATATTTTAACTGAAAAAATCAAGGTCATTCACTGTTAGCTCTCTCTTCTCCCCTTCTCCTCAACTCATATCACTCAGATGACTTCTGCCACTCTCTGTTCCTTCACCCCTGTCTCACATGAAGAGGTGGCCCATTTCCATGCCAAAGCAGACCCCTTTATCAGCACAAGTGATCCCACTCCATCCCATCACCCAGTAGGGTATCCCTATCATCCCATCATCCCAACTCTTACTTATCTCATTTCTCCCACTGCCTACTGCCTATAAACATGCCAATGTCTCACCCATTCTCAAAAATCCTTCACTTAATCCTTCCATCCCTGCTAACTATTGTCCTATAGCTCTCCTGTCTTTTGTGGCTAAACTCCCAGAGAAGGGAAACTACAATAGGTGCCTCTACTTCCTCTCCTCTCACTCTCACTCTCATTTTAACTCTCTACAGTCTGGCTTCCTACCCCATTATTTAACCAAAACGACTCTCTCTAAACGTGCCAGTGATCTCTCAATTGCCCAATCCAATGAACTTTTCTCAATCTTCATTCTTTTTGACCTTTCTGAAGCCTTCAACACTGCCAATCACTCTCTTCTTCTTGATATTCTCCTAGGTTTTCTGGACACTCTTGTGGGTGAGGAAGACCAGAAAGACAAGTTTGGCTGGAAGGGAGAGTGAATGAAGGAGGATGAACCTGGAAAGGTAGGCTAGAGCCAGGTTGTAAGAAGGCTTTTTGTCCCAAACAGTATCCTAGGGGCAACAGGAAGCTACTAGAGCTGTTAAAACAGACTGATGTAGAGAGATTTGTGCTTAAATATTATGACTTTAGTAGCTGTATGGAGGATAAATAGAAAAGGGGATAAAGAAGGCAAGCCTTCTTGCTAGTCCAGAAAAAGAGGTGTTGAGAGACTGAATTAGGGTGATGATCAAATGAGGGACTGAAAAGGGATTAATGGGAGAGATGTTGTGGGGGGCTGTGCATAGAATCAACAAATTTGGCTACTTACCGGTTATAAGCCTGAGAAAATCCTGCCTTACTTTTTTCCACCACCGGTTCTTCAGAATGAACAGTCTCAGCTAAAATCCTTGCTATTGGCTTTTGAGCTCACTGCCTAAATTGGCTTATACTTGGCCCTTCTCCTGCAAACCTGAGAATATGTGGTTTCTGGAAATACCCTGTCTCTCATTCCAGTCATCTACTTATGCTGGTAGAAATGAAATCCTCCAGTTGTTCACAGGGCTAGTTCCACCCCTATTTTAGGAAAGATTTATTCCTAATATATCTAGCCTCCTTTCTGGGCTTCCTGTTTCTAGATAGACAAACAAGTCAATCTCCTTTGAAAATATTATGTTTAAAAGCACATTTTAGCATCTCCTAGAACTAAGTCAAGCATGCTGCTCTCAGTATAATGTATTCCCTAAACTAATTTTTTCTAACCCCCATTCGTTAACAGAGCTCTAATATCTTATACACTCTCTAATAGCTAAAAGAAATGTCTAATATCAATGAACACCAAACATCTTTTGTTATTTTTTTTTCTACTCTCTTTATTCTTTTCCTTTGAGTAATAGGCATGAATTGAAGCTTGATCTTTTTTTTTTTTACTTAATATGTACCTATCTGTGTACATGCTATATGCCTCCAGCATAATTATTTCATGTTATTCCCCTTTGTGCATAATCAGTTCAGAAAAACTTGCCAGCTAAGCGTTCCCTGTACTTGGTATTCTATTTCCCATCTCCATCCCTTTTTCACAAATAGTTGCCATGTCTAGACTGTTGTCCATTCTGATTCCTGCTTTGTAGAATTCCTAGCTTCCTTCTTAGCCCAGCTCTGGTAGCACCTCCTAGTTATGGCTTTTTTCCTGATCCCTCCTATTAGCACTCTCTTAAAGATTTCTTTGTATAAATCTTATATTTATTTATGTACCTGTTTTATCCCCCAGCTTCATGAAGATTCAGATAGTTTGACCTTTCTATCCCAAGCAAATAGCACAGTGCCTTAGGTGCTTGATATTTATTGACTTGCCTTGACTTGGTCTCCTCCTCCCTATTGATGGCTTTTTAGAACTACAAACAAAAAGTATATGGGGAAATATGTCAATTATCATAGGATTTAGAGCTGGAAGAAACTTTGGAAATCAGTAAATCAAATCCATTCCTTTTACAGAGGCACAGGGAGGTTAAATGATTTGCCCAGTGTCACACAGGGAATAAATGATGGAACCTGTATTTAAACCTAGGTTTTCTGACTCTAAATTTAGTACTTTTTTTAACTTACAGATCAGTTCTTTTCTTGTCCTCCCTCTCCTTCCCTCCCTGCCCCCTAATATACTCAATAAGGGGCTGATAGGGCAAAGTCAACCAGCTTATATATGTATATATTTTATTAAATTTCACTGTATAAGATATCCAAAGAAGATTAGAAAAAAGGTAGTTATAACTGTCACTCAGATCCAGAGACTATGGATACAGTTCCAGTGCGGGTACAAATTAGCTTAAAAGACTAATTAGAGACTAATAGTCTTTTGTATATTACAATTAAGTTCACTTTGTTTTTCACTACATTTGTAATGCACAGAATCAAAACAGACTGGTCTTAAATACAAATGGCAAATTATCAGTTGGGGAGCCTGATTACAAGACTGAATGCAGCTGCTTACTTTTGGTTGCCATGGAGTCCTCATACACCATCCCACTGGCAATTTTCTTTAAATGCTTTGCTTGTACAAAAAGCATGCCTTTTTCAAATGAAACAGGATTTACCATAAAGCATAGGTTTCTTATATTTTTGGCAATACATATATATGAATATGGAGGTAATGTCACCTCTTAATTATTTATGCTGAGGAAGGGGAGCATTAACCAGTATAATTCTAAAAAGGTCCACTCAGGCTCATTCCTTGTTGTCATGGTCACACCTGAGTCATAGACAGAGGAATCAAAAAGGGAAAAAGAGCTGTGAGGCAGATTCTGGTCAACAGTAAGATTACTAAGAAGGCAAACACAATCTACTTGATTGACAAGAGGCATTGCTACATAAAAGTAAAGAAGCTGCTTGGTTGTTGTTACACCGCCATTTGTCTCTCTATCCCAAGCTGATAGCAGATATCACTGTCAGCCTGACCATCCTTCGAACCCAACTGGCTGCTTCAATCCCTCATGAATCAGTTGGAAGAACACTTCATTTCTCCTATTCTTTCTTTCCTGGCTTCATGTCCCCTCATTGACCTTCACATCCTCATTTGGCTGACAACACTATTAGGCTGGAGAGATAGTAGGATAGTAAAAAAAAGGTCAGAAAAGAAATTGCAGCCTGGATTAAAGAGAGAAACCAAGTTTTTCAGCAGAAAGGAAGTGAGCCAAGAAGCAAAGAATTCCCTACTGGGGAGTATGTTGAGCAGGGAAAAAAAGACTCCCATTATTCATGGATAATCATATGCACATTTTGTATTGGTTTTGTCATTTGTTGACTAGAGAGTGTGACTCACATTTTCTTTTGTTACCTGCATAATGTCTGAAAGATGAACTGCTGTGCAGTGTAGTCAATCAATCCACAAGCATTTATTAAGCATCTACAAGGTATCAGAAGACCTGTTTCAAATTCCAAATCACTTAACCTCTTTGAACCCTCAATTTATTCATCTGTACAAAATAGAAACACTAATACTTGTATTATAATTCAAATCAAATGAGACAATGTGCCGTTAAGCACTGTACAGTACTTAAAATACTACATAAATGACAACTGTTATTATTTGCAGGATGCTGGGCACCATCCATGTTGATTGATTTATTGATAAAGTTAAGGCTTAAGTTGCAATTTTGTTTAAGCCAGAGTATCTCTGGCTACTCAGAGTTGGGGGCAAGGGCAAGTGGCTGGTTGAGGTGGGTGGAAGGAGAGTGGTCAGAGCAATGAAGTGAGTTAGTTCCTTCTCAAAAGGGAAGGAAAACATCCAGTGACAACAGGGAGGGAAAATGATTTCCTTTGACTGGTTATATAAGAAATGCTCAAAAAGTATGGTTTTTCAGCCATGTCTGACTTCGTGAGCCCTTTTGGGGTTTTCCTAAGTAAAGATACAAGAGTGATTTGCCATTTCCTTCTCTAGCTCATTTTACGGATGAGGAAACTGAGGCAAACATGGTTAAGTGACTTGCCCAGGGTCACATAGCTAGTAAGTGTCTGAGATAAGATCTGAACTCAAGAAGATGAGTCTTCCTGACTCTAGGCCTGACACCCTATCTACAGAGCCACCTTGTTGCCCTGTTCAAAAAATAGGTGTTCATAAATTAGGTTAGGGTATTGTTGCTGTTCATATTTCATTATCGAAGACCAATGACATCAGCAGGGTGATGTCTTGACTTGCAAGTGATTTGCATTTAAGTGAGGCAGGACTGTGCAAAGTTAATAGCCTCCCTCTCTCCTCCAGAGTCATCACAGTCCAGTGACAACACATAGGTCAGGATGACTAGCCATGGCCCAGAATGCAGTGGGGGACCCTGGCCTTTTTAAGCTAAGATCTTCCCCAGGTCTCAGTTTGTGTGAGGCCACACCCATTCAGTGATTAAAGGCTAGGTAAAAATTGAGTCCAATATGGCCTAGTTTGACTTCACAAAAGAATTAGTCTGGGAGGTGAAGACCCTCAGAGTTCCTTGTCGGAACAGAAACAATTGCTATTTACACTCATTCTGAGCCATCAAATCCCAAATAATGAGCAAGTGAGAGTTGGGCTGGGACCTATTATTGGCCAGTGAGAGCCAGAGTGATTTGAGTTTAAAGGCATAGTCAAGTAGCTCTGAATCCCAATGAGTTTTATCAAAGCCTGGTTTACCAGAGCTATATTTCAAAAAATCATAAATGAAAAAAACATGAGACAAAAGAGTTAATTGTCCTAGTTTTTTAAAAAAAAATGATAGAATTAATAGGGAAGAGGAAAAAAAATCTAGCTCCTAAACCCTAAGTTATCTTGCAAAGTATAAGCAATGAAAATTTATATTCCTTTGAACAGAGCACCCATATGTAAGGGAATGATTTCTCACATGGACAGAGGGAAAAGAGGAGCAGGCTTGGGTATTTTGTTAAAGCAAAAGAAACTTGAAATATAGTTCTTAAATCATTTGCAGAATCACAAGCCGAAGGGGCCTCAGTGAAGATCTAATGCAACTAATTACCAAAAAAGTATCCCTATGCCCTCAGTTAACTCACATTACCCTCCACCCCTCTGCTTGGAGGATGGAGCTATGAACTACTCAGCTTCCATTTAAGGAGGAGATTTAGAACAAACTTCAAACATTACCTCAGACAGTTCTCATTTCCCACCCAGCTTCATGCATTTTGGATTTCTGCCTTGCTGGGTACCTTTCCCCAGCCCACCCCTTTTCAGTTTTCTTTTGTGTGTTGTCTTCCCCTACTAGTTTGTAAGCTCCTTGAGGTCAGGGACTGTCTTTTTATTATTATTGTTATTTTCAAATTTGTATCCCCAGCACTTAGCACAGAGCCTGGCACATACTAGGCACAGAATGTTTATTGACTATTATTGATTATTACATAATTGTCTAGCCTCTGTTTTAAGACTTTTACTGGGCGTGGGGGGGGGAACTACTTTTTGACATGGCACATTCCACTTAGGGACATCTTTAAGGGTTAGGAAGTTTTTCTTGACATTAAGCCTAAATTTACTTTTGCCCCAAAGGGTCAAACTGAATAATGTTCATGTTACTCCAAGTCTTCTCTTTTCCAAACTAAATATTCCTTGTTCATATAACATGGACTTAGAGCCTTTCACCATTCTGGTTGTTTTCTTCTGGCTGCTCTCCAACATTTCCATGTTTTCTCTTTGTCAGAAGCTAGATAGTATAGTGGATAGAGTGCTGGGTCTGGAGTTAGAGAGACCTGAGTTTAGATCTGTCCAAAGACATTTACTAGCTGTGTAATGTTGGGCAAGTAACTTAACCTATTTGCCTCAGTTTCCTCAACTGTAAAAATGGAGATAATAATAGTACCTGCTTCTCATGACTGTCGTGAGGATCTAATAAGATATTTGTAAAGCGCTTAGCACAGTGCCTGGCACATAGTAGGCACTACATAAATGTCAGCTTTTATTATTTCCTAAACAGTGACATCCAGAACTGAACAAAATACCTCAGATGTGGACTGTCCAGAATAATCTCTATACACTTAGAAGCCATGTCTGTCTTAGTATGGTCCATGATCAAATTAGCTTTTTTGGTGGCCACATCATACTTCAAATTCATCTTGCAATCCACTAAGATTCCCAAATCTTTTTCAGACAGAATGCTATCTAATCATGCCTCCTTCATTTTACACCTGTGAAATTTATTGGTTTTCACTGAAATGGAAGATTTTACATTTGTCCCTACTGAATCTCACTTTATTAGATTTAGCATCATACTCAGGCTTTCACAATCTTTTTTGTGTGTGTATGTCCTATCTCTTTAGCATGTTACCTCTCCTCTCTATGTTTGTCACCTGCAG
Source organism: Phalanger gymnotis (assembly GCA_028646595.1). Lineage (NCBI taxonomy): Eukaryota > Metazoa > Chordata > Mammalia > Diprotodontia > Phalangeridae > Phalanger > Phalanger gymnotis. The sequence goes on along the minus strand of CM053622.1, from coordinate 689,287,863 downwards.
ATTTGACAAGTATGTCATTGATAACTTTATTTAAGCCACTGATAAAAATATTAGAGAGCATAGGATCAATCGCAGACCTCTGGGGCACTTCAATGGAGACCTTCTACCTAGGTGAGTCAATAGAATTAATTACTCTTCGGGTCTGGTCTTTCTGGTGAGGTCCTCACCCAACTAACTGTATTATTGTCTAAACCACATCTCTCCATACTCTTTACAAACATAGTATGATATTTTATCAAATCCTCGGCCTTTCTACTCTGGTCTAAATGCCTCATTAATGAACTGTTCTAGAATTTTTCCAGGAAATGAAGTCAAACTCCCTGGTCTATTGTTTTTAAAGTCTTCTCTCTCTCTCTCTCTCTCTCCTTTTTTTTAACTGGAACACTTGTTCTTTTTGACTACCATGGTATTTCTTCCATTCTCCACAATCCTTCAAATATCATTGACGGTGGCTTAGCAATCACATCCATCAGTTCTTTCAATACATAAATCATCTAAGCTCAAAACCTAGGCGTTATTACCAACCCCATATCCAATCTGTTGTCAAGTCTTGGTGACTTTATCTTAGTTACATCTCTCAAATATGCTCCATTCCATCTTCTGACACTGCTACCACCCTGAAGAAAGTCCTTATCACTTCATATCTGGACTATTGCAATAGCCTAAAGGCTGCTCTCCTTGCCATAAGTCTCTCTCCACTCCACTCCATCCTCCTGTAAAAGTCATCTTGCTAAAGTGATCTGACCATGTCTTTCTCCCAACAGATGCAATAATAAATTTTGGTGGCTCCCCTGTTTTTGCTTTGCTGCTTTTTTTTCTGCAAAGGGTAATCACTTGTGCACAGGACTTAGAACAAAAATACCTAACATGGAGATATTTAAGATAAATAAGGAGAAAAACAGAAAAAAAAAAAGTCAGAACATCTAGCTGTCAAGCCAGCTAATCAAATATAAAATTCTCTATTTAGCATTCAAAACACTTATTACAGTAATTATGGTGGGACTTTTTTGTTTTCTCTTTTAATATGCTAAGGTAATCAAGTACCTTTGATGAGTCTTGCCTTTCAAATGTAATGGCCAGCAAAGTGGACTTTTTGTTTCTTTGATTGAATCAAGAGTCTTTGACCTGCTTAAGAAACAAGGAAGCCTTGTGCACATAGGTTTGAGTCGCATGGTTGTGATGCCCTCTGCACCTGAGAAGGGTATATAAGATCTGAGGTTGGCATTTTGTTTTGGGGCACACTCATTGGAAGAGTGTTGGTGATTTGACTAGATGAGACTCTGGGTAGCTGTTAAGAAGCCCCCCTCCCCCACTTTGAAAACCCAGTCATTTCAGTCACGTCCAACTCTCCATGACCCCATCTGGGGATTTGTTGGCAGAGATACTGAAGTTGTTTGCCATTTCTTTCTCCACTGGCACATAGTAGGTGCTTAATAAACATTTAATGACTGACTGACCCATGTTGTTGTATAGTCTTTTTATTTTGCTATACATTTCCCAACTATATTTTAATCTCATCCTAGCAGCACTACAGGACTCTGCCCCACAGAATTTTAGTCCATGGCAATTAGTCTTTTCTCCAAACCCTTTGAAATTTGTTTTCCCAGCATTTAGGCTGCATGTCAGACTATATCTGGCTTTATTCTATCACAAATTCTACAAGAGAGTAGCCACTTCTCTCCAATATTCATATTATTTCCAACCTAGCAACTAGTTTTTCCCTGTTGGGGAGAATCAGATCCAGCATAGAATTTTCCCTAGTTGGATCTTTTACCTTTTTCTTTCTTGTGACAATGTTTACTCCTCAAGGACAGGAACCACATTCTGGGTTGGGATATGGAGCACCTAAAACTTACTACCATGTATAAATGGGGAGGAAAAGTGGCTTGATAGCTTGCTTTGCTCCTACTCCATTCTAAATAACATTATTTCCTGTTGAAGTATAGTATAGAGAAGCACTATATCAATGCATTTTCAACCATTGCGGCACAAAGATATTTAATTTGGGGAGAGTGTCAATACAGGATGGTGGACAATTAAAATCACATCAACACTGCATTCAGGAGACTTAAACAAGGGATGATATTTTTTATAATTGCCTTCCTTCTTGTACTTCTTGTTGTTGGATTATAGCTCCATTGTGTATTAGTAGGGAGAAAAAATATTTTACCCATTTATTGGTATTGGAAAGAGGGAGGTAGTAGTGGGAAATGTTGGAGAAAAAAAAAAAAGGGAAAGAGCATGAAACTGCAAGCTCCATGATGGCTAGAGTCACGTCTTATCTAGGCCTTGCATCTACCCCACTATCCAGCATAGTGCTCAGTAGGCACTTATTAAATGTTTGTTAAATTCAATTGAGGAGTGCAGTCCAACACAGCATATGGCAAATAGTGATAAGGTCTCCAAGACTATACTGTGGTGAGTGATATGGGAACAAATTTAAGGCTAGAAGGGAACTTAGAAGTTGTGTAAACCAACTCCTTCATTCTGCATATGAAGAAACAGAGGTATTGGAAGATTAATGGACTTACCTGAATTTACAAAGGTAATTAATGGCAGAACCAGCATTTGAACTCAGGTCTTAGGATCATAGATTTAGAGATGGAAGAGACCTTAGGGGTCATAAAGCCAAGTTGCCTCATTTTACACATGAAAAAAATTAAAGCATAGAAGTTTAAGTGTATTGCCCAGGATCACACAGGTAGTAAGTATGAGGCAAGACAGGAACCCAGATCTTCTTGACTTCAATTCCAGTGTCTTATTCATGATACTAGATTCTCTGAGTCCAAATCCAGTACTTTTTTCATTGCACCAGGCGGCTCCTGCTGTGTCTCAACAGGAAGACAAGGTGGAGGATATTCTGATGTCACAGTTAATAAAACATAATTTAAATATTCAATAATTGGCGAAGCTTGAAAATGCAAGCATGAAGCCAATTAAAGACTAAGTGCCAATTATGAATGCGTGTTTATTTCCAAATGGTATATGTTACTGTGAATGGGATATTTCTGAAAGATGAGAGGGGAAGGGAATGGCAGACTCCCAAAGCTTATTCCCTTCTCCCCAGAGAGCCAACATAGCACAGACCAACTGAGTAATAACCATGAGTATTCCCCAGGCTACATGTTTCTAAAGAGATGTGTGACCCTGGCAGCAGGAACTGCTTAAGGGAAGGAATTTTCATCAGCTGCACATATAAAACAAGGAGGATTCTTATTTAGATAACTGTTAAGGACATAAGGAATAAGTACTTTTATTAAAGCTTCCACCGATTACTGTAAACATACTTTGAAGGAAAGGGAATGGTCTCAGAAGGCTGTATCAGTTTCATCTCAACTCCTGAGTCTTCCACATACCTTGTTATCATTTTGATATTTTCAGTCCCCAAATCTCCTACAAAGCCACAAATGAAGGGGAAGAATACCATTAGAGTATGGAGAGAGAAGGATAGTACCCTGGATATCAAAGAAGATATCCATGGCTTCTAACAATGGGCTATAGCAGCATATTTCCATTTATTTACTTCTACTATGTTCCCCATATAGGCATGACATCTTATCCCTATTTTTAAAAATATTTTCATTGTTCCCATACTAGCAAGTAAGATAATCTCCTTGATGTCAGAGTGTTTTATTTTTGTCTCTGCATCCCCAACACTTGTCACATAGCAGGAGCATAATAAATGTTGAATGATGCATAGATCTGGTTAAAACACTTTGCTCAAAATCTTTCAGTAGTTTATTACCTATGGAATAATGTTGAAGTAGCTGCCAGATGAGGGCAGACAGGTGACATAGTGCATAGAGTGCCAGGCCTGAAGTCAAGGAGACTCATCTTCCTGAGATCAAATCTGGCCTCAAACATTTACTGGTTATGTGACCCTGGGCAAGTCACTTCACCCTGTTTGCCTGTTTCCTCATCTGTAAAATGAACTGGGGAAGGAAATGGCAAAACACTCCAGTATCTTTGCCAAAAATCCCCACCTAAATGGGGTCACAAAAAGTCAGATGCAACTGAAAACAACTGAACAATATTTGTCTAGTTTTCAAGGCCACAACCCAATACTACCCTAACCTTTCAATTTCATGTTATTTTCCTTCATGAACTCTTTCTTTCAAATTAGCTTACCCTCACATCCTAAATGAAGCCTTCACTTTCCAGCCACTGAAACTTTGCTCACATTCTTCTCTATTTATGAAGTATCCTTTCTTGTCTGTATCTATTGAATTCTACTCGTTAAAATCTCAACTTAAATGTCATCTCTTCCACAAAACATTTCTTGATTCTCTCCTCAGGTTTTACATACATGATTGTACAAGACAACACATATTTAACAAGTGCAAATTGTGTAGAATGATAGAGATATAAAAGTTTGAGTAAGATGTGATGCCTTTCTTCAAGGCCAAGACAGACAGTTAGAATACTACATGATGTGGACGTTAGAAAAAGCAAAACAAAGTGCTATGTGAGAACTGAAGGAATTCAAAGTCAGATAAGAGGATCAGACCTTACATTGTAGCACCCTAGAAAGCTAAGGGCAATGAGGAACTAGTGAGGCTGCCTGATTTCCCACCCATTCTTACCCTCCTAGGGAGTTGGGTGAAGGTTGAGCCAGAGGCCTTGTAAAGACCAGCTTTTCCAATCCTGGTTTGTTTGGAGTCTTTGCAAAAAATGAGTATCTGGTTGGATCGAACCATTCCCCCTATAACAGAATGTTAGAAAATACACTAAGCTTTTTCAAGTTTTCTAAGTCTAGAATCTTCTAGGACTGGATCTTCTTACTAATCAATTTGCATTTCCTTTCCTTTTTTTCTATAACCCACTCTCTTTCCACCCCATACCCATTAATTCTTTTCAAGAATATTTCCCTCCCCGACCCACCTACACCTTCCTTGTGTTGAAAGAGACCCAACTATTTCCTGAGAATATATTCTAAAGTTTTTTTGAATAAGAAAAAAAAAGCACGTGTCTACAATAACCTGAAGAAATTCCATAAACTAGAGACCAAACTCCAAAGTGTTAAAAAGAAATAAACACCTGTACTAGGTTCTATGCTAGGTGTACTCATAAGACTGGGAAATACATTTCAAACTTGTTCAGAATTCAGAACCTTAGAATTGTTCTCTAGGGTTATTTTATGTATGGGTGTCTTACTGGTTCAACAACAGGAATTGTTCTGTTCCCCCACAGCACCTACTACAAGTCTTAGCACACAACAGATAATCAATCTCTGCTGAGCTGAATCGTCTTTGAAACCCAATGAAAATTCTTCAGACTCTCTAAGCAACATTGCTTTTACATTTGTATTCTCTTGTAGACCTGTTACCACCTTTCTCCCAGAATTATCTGTAAAGAACATCTGGTGGTGCAGTTGGGTTTTAGAAATATTAAGTGTGGTACCAGGAACCAGCCTAGGGAAACCTCCAAGGGCTGGTGGAAATACATTGGGACCGAGTCAAAGTTGCCTTTGGGAAAAAGGCAAGACTGAACACAGGTTGCATCACAAACACTGTGCAAAAGTGGGAGAAGGATATGATTTGGACCAAGATCCTGAAATCAAAACCCAGCTATTACTTCTGTGTAACCTAAGAGCAAGTCACAAAAATTTCCCTTTGCCTCTGTATTCCTTATTTATAATATGGGAGGATTAGACCAAAACTGTAAGTCTAGCACAAGGCTGAATAAAACCTTTTGAAACCTGTTCTATGCAGAAATACTACTGCAAAAAAAAAATGTATCACAGACCTCTCTCCTTTCCTGACTTACCTGAATACCTTTATATTTTATCTTGAGTTCTATCTGATTTCTTTCATATTTTCCACCTCTTTTCCAATGCTTTGTACTTTTATTGATTTGTTTTATGAATTCCTATTTTTGTTTTCTTATCTTCTGCTCTCCATCTTCTAGCCTTAAAAAAGTATTTGTCTCTATAATTTTTTTTCTATTATCTTCCTTTCTTCTGATCATGTTCCACCTAGCATCTATAGAATTATTCTTGTAGTTCTTGTAGTTCCATCCCTCTTCTAGCAGCTCCACCCCTATCCTTTCTATTGTGTTTCATCGTACTGTTGTTCAGTCATTTCAGTCACATCCAAATCTTCATGAACCCATTTGAGGTTTTCTTGGCAAAAATGCTGGAGTGGTTTGTCATTTCCTTCTCCAGCTCATTTTACAGATGAAGAAACAGAGGCAAACTTGCCCAGGGTCACAGTGCTAGTGTTGGATTTGAACTCAAGAAAATGAGTCTTCCTGACTCCAGGCCCAGCACTCATTCCACTATGCTATCACTTTAGATTTGTAAGCACAAACATAGATGCTTATTTGTGTCTGAGGATCAGTTTCTATGTATGTCTATGGCTCAGCTAGGGCTACCCCGCAGGTGGCACTGCCTTAATTTTTAATTCTTGTGCAGATTTACTTGTGCTTTAGAAAGGGAAAGGGAAAGGGTTTTTGGCAAGTGTTACAAAGTTCCTTGCCAAATGTTCTCCTAAGCACTGTGGACATGAAAATGTATCCTGACTAGTTATGTGAAACAACCCAGCATAGTGGAAGAACTAGACTTGGAGCCAAAAGAACTCCCTGAAAATTTGCCACTTGCTGGCTATGTGACCTTGGGCAATGCACCTAACCTTTCCTGAGGGATTCACATTCATCACTTGTAAAACAAGTATAATTAGGAATCTGAAGCAACATGGAAAATTTTTTGTATGAACTTAAAAATAAGAGACCCAAGAGAATATACAAAGTAACTCCAACAATATAAGTGAACAGATCATTAAAAGGAAGTCAAATTCAGAGTAACTAAAAAACCAGCAAAGGTCCCAGAGAAAAGAAAACATGCTGCCCTAGTCACCATAGAGACAGAAGATTACTAGAACAGAGTATTGTATACATCATATGTCATTACTGTATCCAATGTTTTTGTTTTGTTATTTTTATCACAAGGGAATACAATAAAACTTCTACTACCCCTATAGGGTATAGAATATTAAGTAAGGTACATGAAAGTGCTTCGTAACTATAAGGAATTACATAAATGTAAACTATAATGGCTACTTGGAAATGAATGAGCAGATATACTGCTGGACTGAATATACAATTGAAGATAGAAGGGCTGTCATTACTGAAATATTAGGCTGTAGAGAAGGCAGTATATGTTCAAATATATGTTTCAGCTGTTGTCACCACAGACCTGCAGGAAAAAGGAACACCTGGTATTGCAGCTGGGTTTTAGAAACATGGTTAAGTGTGTTATCAAGAGCCTACACAAGGAAGCCTTGAAGGCCTAAGTGGTCAGAGGGTGTAAAGATTGAAGGTGGGATGGCAGGGAAGGACTTCAGATGAGTTCAAAGGTTGACCAGTAAAAACTACTTTTATTTCTAAGAATGGATAAAAGTATTGGCCCAGAGATGGTAAGCTACCAATAGTGGTAGTTTTCAGATGGGATGGTGATTAGATAGAAACAGGCAAGGATGCAATGGTTATACCGTAAGTGAATCCCTTAATTAATACCAAATACTTTAAAATTACATCCCTTAAAAGTAATGTTTATTTACCACTAGGTGGCAATAATACAGGCTAGGTTTCACTAACAAGGTAAGTCAGAAATAATGGGCAAACCTGGACAAAATTTCTGAGATTTTTTGGACAGACTTTTCATTTCAGATAAATGAAAGGTTTTTTTTTTAATTACTGTTATTTGTTTCTGTGACCTGAAGCAGTTCATGCAACAGATAAAAGTTTTAAAGCAAATATTTCATTATAGATCCTACTTTAAATCTAGATATAGTACATGAAAATTTCAAATGGCAATTATGGAAAGTTACAAATGTCTGTAAGAGGCTTTTAGAGGTCTAAGAAAGGCACTATAAAGATGAAAAATATGTAGATGATAAAACTAAATATTATTCTTAATGACTAATGAATTGAAGGGCAATTCTTTAAAAATTACATCCATATTAGGATCAAACCAAGAAGTAGTAATTTCAATACAAAGACATTGATTTCAAATTACAAACTCTTTAAAACAATATGCACATAAGTCTTTTGAATGCTTCAGCAACATTAGGTAAACATACTGAGTTCACTATGCAAACTCTTACAAAATCCTGATTGACACAAATTAAAAACCAATAGAAAGAAACATCCTTTCCCTCAGTCTTTAAAACACACATAGAACAATTAGATTCCTTATGATCTAGAACTTTCCAAAATAACTTTTCTTCATTAATAGGATGTAAACATATGGCTTATTTAAAATACTCACTTCGCCTTTCCATTTTAAGGGGTTATTTTTGGATTACAAAGAATGTGAGAGAATTTTTGTAACTTGATTGTGGATAGCATCTCAAAGTCCCCCAATGGGACCTTTTGATAGCTTCTTGAATTAGAAGGATGATGTTCCCCAAAACTATCATGATAGATGGTATCTGGGGGTAGAGATCTGTGCTCTGATCTCAATGAATGTTTAATAAATATTCTTGGGCTGACAGCCTGTCCTTTCTACAATTTGGCAGGCTCACTGAAAAGAGTCCTAGTTGTTTTTCTTTATACAATACCCTGTATTTACTGTGAACCCAGTGATTTAGCAAAAATTTTCAAATATACTTAACTCTCATTTACCCACAAATAGATGGGGTAGAAACTCTTGTTCTCCTCTCACCTATCAGAGTCTATTTTCCCCAAACAGTTTAATAGTAAGAGAATCCAAAATTACCAGACAATTCACATTTCCAGAACAGCCTTTCCTCCTGCCACCATCATTAATGTTAAAGGGAATAATAACTACAACTTTCTGGGTCTAAAATATCCACACACAACCACTCCTTCCCCTATTATTGTGGATAATTTAAAATTAATTGTTAAATATAATTATTACTTACTTTGGATCTAACACTTTCTGATAGATTTTTCTTTACCCTGACAACCTAAATAAATAAATAAGACAATTGTTCAAGATGGCAGCAATAGTTGGCACAAAAGAAAGACAACTGTAGCAGCCCCATGAATCAGGCAAAAAATTATTCTGGGTATAAAGAAGGTGCTCAGTGACTATTTGTTACTTGTAGAATCTTGCCATTAATACATAGGGAAATGCCACTTGGTCAAAAATAAGGAATGGGACAAGTAACAGACATATTAAGTTTTACATACATATACATATATATATGTACAGATTTATATATCAGCTCCTGATTATCTGCAGAAATGGAGAGGGAAAAGAAAAATAATACAAATAGTCCCCAAACCATCTGTATGGCTTTGGAATACATTTTTGCATTGTCTGAGAATTTGGAACACTTAAAGAAAATTAAGCTATATTACAAATAGATTAATAGTCACAAATGCAATTACCAACACAGTGAAATTTTAAAATACTGTTATTGAGTTGGATTCATTGTCATCTTCTGTTTATTTCTTATGGTGGCCCGGAGCTTTCGTATTACCAGTTTGTCAGGCAGAATCATATCGCCTTGCTGTTCTAGATAATCCAATAAATTTTCAGTCCACTTGAGAGCAGCTGCATGATTAATATTCCTCTCTGGGATCAGCTCTATTTCCTCCTCCTCATTTTCACTTGATTCATCAGTTTGGCCCTGTGCTCTTCTGATTATTTCACTATCAGTTAACACCTCATAACCTGGTTCGGTACTGTCCACTTCAAACCACTGTTCAATATTCTCAGTGTCCACCTTTTCGCATCCTTGTGTATGTTGTAAAATGGTGGCTAAAGCAGCTGCTGAAATTTCTTCTTCATCAAAGTCCAAATCATCTTTCTCTTCATTGCCAGGGAAAATTTTGTTCCATGCTCGGATAATAGTAATTGGCTTAACCCTGTTCCATGCCATTGAAATTTCATACAGAGCATCTAATAATGTTAGTTTCTTCCAAAACATTTTCAGATCATTACCCTCCTCTAAGTTGTTTTGGAGAAGCCCTGCTCTATAGTGTCTCTTCATTACAGCTATGACACCCTGATCCATAGGTTGAATCAATGAGGCTACATTAGGTGGCAGATATTTTACAAATATTTGGCCATCATCTGACCTTAGGACATTTTCATTTGGATGTGTTGGTGAATTATCCAACAACAGCACTGCCTTTTCCTGAAGGCCTTTGGATCTTAAGTACTCTCGAACTTGTGGCACAAAGATCTTGTCAAACCATTGTCTGAAAATAGAAAGGTCCATCCATGCACCTTTTTGACTGAAATAGGAGACTGGCAGGTTTGAGGTGTCAGTACCTTTAAAGGAACGTGGTTTTTTTGCTTTTCCCACTACACAAAGTTTAAGTTTGTGTAAACCTGTTGCATTGGCACAACACATGACAGTGACTCTTTCTTCGATTAACTTGCGCCCAGAAGCAGTGAATTTACCCTTGACAGCTGACGTCCTTGTTGGTAGGCACTTCCAAAACAATCCAGTTTCATCGGCATTATAGATTTGTTCAGGCTGCAAATTCTCCCTCTGAACAAATTCCCGAAAGTTGCTACAAAATTCATCCATAGCAGTTTCATCTCCATTTAACTTTTCTCCTCTGATGTTAATCTCACGAATACTATGCCTCTGCTTAAAACGAGTTAGCCAACCAGCCGAAGGATTAAAATCCCCATCCATTCCTAACGCATAGAAGAAAAACTCTGCTCTTTTTGCACAAATCGGTCCAGATACAGGGTTCCCCTTTGCTCTTTGTTGGTTAAACCATTCCAGCATAGCTCTGTCCAGTTCTTCATACATGGACGGCTTCATCGACTTTCTCTTGGCCAAGAGACTTGTTGAATCAGAATTGCTCGCATAAGTTATAATTTTTTCTTTATTCTTCCTTATATCCCTAACTGTCGTTTCACCAATCCCATAAATCACTGAGAGCTGTTTGGAGGAGCTGCCTTCTTCAAGTTTCTTTATTATGTCAAGCTTATCCTTAATGGTCAACACCACACGTTTGCGTTTCCCTGACATTTTAAGACTCTGGGAATCACTCAACATGGAACACAGATGGAAAACCTTCTTACTTCACAAAAGCTCTCCGTCTCCCACACTTGTCACTTTCTCAGGTCTAGACTCAGTTACTGTGGCGCTGACCCCTTTCAGGCTGGGCTGGCAGAGGGGCAGCAGGGAAAGGAGAGGGTGAGAGTGGCAGGCCCAAGGACCAAGACTGGCAGCCAGACTGGGGGAGGGAGCAGGCCCAGAGTCGCCCCGGATAATCCGGATTATGAATGTTTGTTTACTTCTTTCTGCCCACCCCAGGCCACTGCGGAGGGAGGAAGAACACAAAGTCGGTAATAGCCCCCACGCGGGGCTGGGACAGGTGTATCTTGCTCCCCGGGGAAAATCAAAGTTGAGCCCGGAAGCGCCCCGGCCGGGGAGGGGCCGGCGTCCGCCACCTCCCTCTCCCCGGGGGACTCAACACTGGGGTCGGTACCCCCAGCCGGCCGTACCCCGCCCCCCCCTCCACGCCGCAGGGACTCTTCCCTCCAGTAGCCGCGGCCGGGTAGCCAGAGCCTCCCCGCGCCCCTCTTGGCCCCGCGGGAACCCGCTCCCCACCTCTGAGCTCTCGGCCAGGGGCCCCCCAGCGCAGCTCCCTCACTATACAGCCCAGCCAGCTCCTCCCACTCCGGGACGCGCTCCCGGAAGATGGCCCCTCCCACTCGCAAGCCTCCCCGAAAGAAGGCGGGACTTCCGACCGCCTGCTTCAGTAAGGAGCCGCGGGACCCGCCAGTCCTCGGAGCTGACGCCCGAGGCGGAGGTGTAGGCGGAGACGTGGGCGGAGGAGGAGGCGGAGGCGGCCGAAGGCGGCTAAGGCGGCGGCTGCGGCGGTTTGAAAGGTGAGGGAGCGGGACCGCTTAGGGCTGGGGTTTGTCAGCGCTCCCGCGCAGCGAATGACTTTCCTAGAGGGGCGGGGTAGAAGGCACTCATCCTCCGGCGCTGGGCAAATAAATAACTCCCTGAGCTCCTGGGCGAGGGTGGTGGCCTCGGGTGGGGAGGGGCGGGGACGGCCTGTGACAGCCCTTCCCTTCCCAGCGGAGCGGAGCCGAGCTGCCTGCAGCCTCTGGGGACACTCGTTCCCCTCCGGGGGAGGCCAGGGAATAGCAGGTAAGTCTGGGCTGGGAAGCCAGTGTTTCGGTTTTCTCTCCGCCGCTGCTTTCTCCCTCCCCTCCCCTGCTCTGTGCTGTCTCCTCGCTCCGCCCCGAGCAATTCTGTGGCGCGCTGTTATCCCAAAGCTGTGCCTCAGCATCTGGTTTCTCAGTTATGTTTCCCATCCCTCCTCCCTCTTGGAGACAGGCTGCGCTAACCTCCCTTTGGCAGAAGTGGCGGGGATAGATGTGCGTGTGTGTGTGTGTGCATGCAAGTGTGTGCATGCGTGCGTATGTGTGTGTGCGCGTGTGCAACAAGGGAAAATAATACTGGTTATTTTTTTTAAAATGCGCCATGGTTGTTATCCTCTCTCGTTTCCAAGTAAATTTTACTACACGCCTTGCGGAGGTGAATGAATGCTAGTGGGATAACACGACCAATCTAGAGCGCCAAATCCTCAGGGTTGGCCCAAGTCAAAATTGTGAAGGCTTAGGTAGACGTTTCTTATGCATCTGAGTTTCTGAATAATGTGAGTCTGTGATATTTGTTGCTTTATTTTTAAGTCAACAAAGAGCTTTGCATGCCTGATTCACTTCATCTTCACAAAGACCCCAAGGTAGAGCTAGTTAATATTTTTAACTCCCCTCCCCCTTTTTTTTCTTTGCCATTGAGGTAATGGAATACGTACGTAAAGAAAGGCTTAAGTGACTTTCCCTGTGTAAAGGGAAGAGGTCTAATTCAAGCCTAAATTTTCTGACTCTTGGACCGTTGGTTTTTCTATTGTTCCATGCTCTGTGGCTCAGTGTCTTTATGTTTGTTGCCCAGGCACTGGAGGAAAGATTGAATGAACTAATTCATAATTACGCATTAGGTTGGAAGGTATCTCAAAGGTAAACTAGTCCAACCCCTTGCCTGATAAAAGCATGATCTCCATCTATCCCTGAAAAGTTGTCTTGCACTGTACTTGAATATCTCTGGTGTATATTATACAATATTAAATATCAAATAAGGAGAAATAATAGTACTGACATGTCTGTATCCACCTGTTTCTTGTTTTCTCTGTTAGGAAGCTTCTCTTTGTCCTTAAACTAGAGTCAAAATAGCATTAAAGAAGTTTGGTGGAATTCTGATTTCGTGAAATGCAGCATAAGTGCAATTCCTAAATAACTACAACTGTTCAGTTGGTTTCTTGATAAACATGCCACTTCTTCCTCAGAGCTGGGAGAGAGATGTTTTATCCCTCTGTCAGCTTTACCTTCACAATTCTCTCCCTAGTTCTCATTTCAGATCTCAGATTTCAGCTTTTCTTTGATCTTCAACCTCACTCCTCCTGGTGTCCTTACTCCCTGAATATTTCTGTGGGATCTGCCTTTAAAGGAAATTAAACCAACCATATAGTGCCTTTTTAAAAAATTAATTTTTCAATTAACAGGTATTTATTTTCTCTGTCTCCTGTGCCCTGCCCCCAGAAAAAAAAGAAAAACAAAACCATGGCATGCATCCCCTTTTAATGCCTTTTATAATAACAAAAAAGATTACACTAAAACATATTTATAAGGAAACTATCCCTTTTTAAGGAAACTCATTGCACTTTTGGAAAATTCTGATTAAAAAGTTTTTCTTTGTATCTAGCTTAAAACTGCCTCCATTATACTAAAGTCCCTAACTGTTGGGCCCTATGGGACTAAGTGGCACTGTGGATAGAGTGCTGGGCCTGGATGGAGTCAGAAAGATTGATCTTCCTGAGTTCAAATCTGTCTTCAGACACTGGCTTTTTGACCCTGAGCAAATCACTTAACCCTGTTTGCCTCACTTTCCTCCTTTGTAAAAATGAGCTGCAGAAGGAAATGGCAAACCACGCCAGTAATCTTTGCCAAGAAAACCCCAAATGGGCCATGAAGAGTAGGACAGGAGTGAAATGACTGAACAACAAAAACAAATTTAAACCCTCTTCTACATGATAGACTTTCAAGTACTTGGAGAACTTTAGTATTATTTCCCTCCCTTCTATCTACTTTTTCTCTTCTTCAGGCTAAATATACTCATTTACTTCAGTTGATCCTAGTTTGGCATGGTTTCTAATTCTTTATCTTGTTCACTTTGCTGAACCTGATTCCTGAGAGTATCTTGAAGATTCAGCATCCAGAACTGAACAATATATTCCAGAGGTAGTCTGTCCCAATTGTGTTGGGAGTCCTCTTGTAGTCTCTCTTGTTCTGGACACCCTGCCTTTTTAATAAAGCCTAAAATTATGATAGATTTTTGGCTATCATATCTACCTTCTCTCTGACACTATCTCCAATTTACTCTTTATATGCTTTATATGGACATAATTGTTTGCATGTTGTCTCCCCCATTAAAATGAGAGCTCCTTGAGGACAATTTTACCTTTCCTTGTAGACCCAATACTTAGCATTGTGATTTTTATTCAAGTAGGCACTTAATAAATGCTTATTAACTACATGACTGTGCTCTACTAAGTTCCTTGATCTTTTTTTTCCACACAAATTGTTTTCTGTATATGCATCTCCCTCTTCTGTCTTCTCCCCCCCCCCCCCCCAGCGCCACTACATTTGTGCAGTTGATTTTACTTTTCTCCCTACTAAGTCTCATCTTGTTAGATTTAGGCTATCATTTACAAGGTTTTTTAAAATCTTGTTTTCTATTAAGTTAGCTATTTCTTCTAGGTTTGTGCTATCTACAGATTTACTAATCTTATTGTGCTTTCTTTTCACTCAAATCTCTTACAAAAAAAAATTTTATTCAGAAAAAAAAAGAGTTACCTAAAAAGAGTTAGATGACGGTACTGGGAGTACTTTGGTGAAGCCGGTTATTTTTAAAAGAAGACTACGTACAAAAGATTCACAGAATCAAGATCAAATAATAAAAGAATGGCATAGACCTATGAGAATGTAGGAAGGTTAAAGACCAAAATGTCCTAAGGCTTGTGAAAAGTGCTAAAGAAGATGAAATATTTTTTATTTTGTTTTTAATCTATCTTGGAGATAAGAAAACTAAGGGAAAAACAGCCATTGCATGGGTAATATTAACTAATGAAAGAAAACATAATTATTTATCTCCTATTTTGTTCCTGTTTTCTTTGTCAAGAAGAAGAATCTTTAGACTGAAAAGAATAGAATTAAGATGATCATGAGGGAATTTCATCAAAGATAGATGAGGAAATAGTAAGAGAGTATCTAAATCAAATCATTTGGCTCATTTTAGTTGCAAATCCAGGATATAGAAAGGATTGTAGCTATGGTTGCTGAACCAATGTCAGCAAACTTCGAGATATCATGGAAAATGATAGAAGTACCCCCAAACTTGAACAATATGAAATTTACTGGAGATAAATGTAAAGTACTGGACTTAAGTTAAAAACAAAACACTATACAGTACTAGTTGCAGAAGATAAGGCTAAATAGTTTATTGGGGAAAGACCTGGGGTTTTAGTTGATTTAAAGTTCAGTTTGAGTAAACTGTATGTATGATACAGTAGCCAGAAAAGCTGGTATGATCTTAGGTGTCATCAATGATAATATAATGTCCAGAGCAAGTGATTTGAAAGCCTTACTCTACTCTGTGGTAGTCAGGCCTCATGGGAGTTCTTGGGACCACATTTTAGTAAGGACTTTGATAAGCTGGAACTTTCCCAGAGGACAGTAACAAAAGTGGTGAGGGAGCTGAAAACAGTATCCTGGAATTGTTTAAACTAACTGAAGATGATCAATGTGGAGAAAAGAAGATTTAAGGGAGAAATTTTAGCTGTTTGTGGAAGAGTTTTTTTCCCAGAGGGGAGAACAAAGAGCAAAGGGTAGAAATTAAAGGGAGGCAAATTTTAGCTCAGTAGTAAGGAAGAACTTCCTAAAGATTAAAAGTGTACAAAAATGGACTCTTTCATGAAGTCTTCAAGAAAAAGTTAAGTGATCACTTGTCAGGGGTGTTGAAAAGCCGACTCATGCTTTAGGTAGGTGTTGGACTAGGTCACACTAGTAAGGTCCTTTCCAATTCAGGATTCTATAATCTCTAAATTCTCTAATCAGTCAGAAATCATTTATTAAGTGCTTACTGTATGCTAGAACTTTCCTTCTTAAGTGATAGGTCTTCAGAATGCCCCCAAAAGAAATTATATTCACAATTTGGAGACCAATACAGCCATGCTTGTTTGAAAAATTATCTTTTCCTGGAAATTTCTAGAAATGTATTATTAGAATATTATGCTAAAAATCAATGATATGGTATAGACAAGATATGCAAATTTTCATCAGTGCTATGTATTTTCTCCCTGCCCAGTGGCTTTCATGGTTCACATAAATTTATGGGTTATGGCTTCACTAATGTAGACTGAGATTTTTAAAAACTAATTTTTAAATTTTGATTTAAGGAATTTTTTCCTAATGTTTTATCCTGAAATTATAATTTTGTAGGATTGTTATACAAACTGCTGGCCACTTTAGTGGTCTCTCATTTTAACCATCTTAACTATATATAACGTTGACATCTGTCATTTTGTAGCACTGGATTAATGCCTGTTCTACTTAATATTTCTATTATCTGGGAAAGGTCACTTAGTTTTTCTGTCCCTCAGTTTGTAATGGAGGAATAATAACAGTAACTCACATGGATATCGTGCTCTATGCTTTATATGGAGTTACTGAGAAGAGAAAATAGCATTATGGAAAAGTACTTTGGAAAAAATTAAAAGTACTGTCACAAATGCATTCATTTTTTGTTATATAATATGAGTCCTATTCAAACAAGTACATTATCATTACCTAGAACTGATATACAAATCTATTAGTGATGTGGCAAGTATTTATAATGATTGACTTATTAATTGATGCTAAAACATATTAGATACGTTATGTAATGTGACCAATTAACATTTCTTATATCATTTTAGTTGCTGAGATAGCTAGCTTTGTTTTTATTTTTTTGGAATCTCTAATTTTTCTTCTGCTTATTTGCTGTAACTTGGTTTCTTTATATGTTTTTACACTATTAACTTATGTGTTCACGTTTAACTGTATTATTAATTTTATATATCACTATGTCTTTTAGTAGTTATTTTCTGAATTATATTGAGTTTCATACTTCTGTTATCTAAAATCACACCAATCTATACAACAAAGCTAATTTCTGGTATATAACATTAGCAACATTATTGAGCTTGTTACTAGAAGGCATGACTGTAAAGTAATATGACTCATTTTTTTAACAGACGTACCAGAGCCTATATCCAGAGAAGGATTGCCTCCCTCAAAGTAGTCACTTTGGAGGCTCTAGTGATGCATCTGTTGCTATATACATTTTTGAAATACCTCTTTTGGAATTGCCTTTGTAACCTGTAGCAACGCCAAAAATCTTTGTCCTTTGAGGGTGGATTTTATTTCTGGAAAGATCCAAAAGTCATTTGGAGCCAAGGCTGGTGAATAAGGTAGGTAATCCAAAAAATGAGTTGTCCCTAGAGTATTGAGAGTGGCTTTCTTATATGACTTGCAAACTTTTTGAAGGCATTTCCAAATGAGGAGATCCACAAATATTTTGAGTAATGGTATCATTGAAATACATACTCCCAAAGTGATGTCTTTGAAGGACAATATTTATTTGTGTGTGTGAATTCTACTTCGGTAAATTTCATATTTTTCAGCAACCTCAGCAGCTCATCCTCCAGTTATATGTTCCATCACTTTGCTAATCATCGTATATCTTGGTCTCTATCATTAACTAAGTTTTTCTCTATTACCTCCTTGTGACAATGTTTTGTGGCAATTGTCCTATTCTCAATGTCCATAATAAACCTTTTAGCTTCAGCAACACAGTGCCTTGCCTCAGCCGTAAATTAAACATAGTATTGGTAAAGATGATGCGATAAGGTGCAGTGTTTTGATATCTGAATATTCTGTTGGGTTATTTGTAGTTTTTCTGTCTGTTTTACTCTCTCTTCACATTCTGTTGCTTTATAACTATGTCATGTTTCTAGTCTCTATAAGTTGCAGTCTGACAAGTTTCTGTAGAAGTCATTCCTAAACAGTTCATTTGACAGTTCTGTAATTGTTGATGTTACTTATTGCCCAACTGCTTTTTTCACATAGTTGAGTGATCTTTTCTGTTATTGTTCATCGCATCCTCCTGCTGAGGAAACCCAATATAGATAAAATAAATTCAGCTTTTCAGCCTGGCATTTAAAGCCTTCCACAATAAGGCAATACCCTGCTTCCAAACATTCCTTGAACTCAAAAAAAGCTTGACAAGTCTGCCCTTGTCAAGTATGTCTTTTTATTGTTCTCTAAACCGACCATATTCTAGCTGAACCTCAAACTTTTATTCTTGCTGTTTCTCCTACCTAGAATGTCTCCCTCAACATTTCTCCTTATCCAAACCCTATCAGCCATTCAGGGCCCATGTCAAGTCTTATGTCTTCTAGAGTCTTTGATATTCCTACCTCAATTGCTTTGCCTTCTCTCTGAATTCTTGTAACATTAATGTCAGAAACACTCATTACGGCACTAAATCACAGTCTCCTTGGATGCGGTTACTTAACTGTTTTATGTATGTTTGTCTTGTTTCTAAACTTAAATTACAGATTTTTGAAAGATAGGGAGTATGTCTTCTATTGTTTGTGGCCCTCTCAGCATCGTGCAGTCATATACATATTGTAGGCACTCATTACACATGTGGTGAGTGATTGTTTTATTAATACCACTAGGATACTATGTATGATTTCCTAGAATGACCATGCTATGACCGTAGATTAATATAATTGACGTCATAAATACATTTATTACCTTAACCTATCATCTTCTTTATTATGAGATTATTCCTAATAACATTTTTTTTTGTAGAAGCTTAAGTGAAAATGGTACATGTTAGAAGATATGAAACAAGGAATAATTCTAAGACTCAAGTGCCGGCGTTGAAATCCCGGGTTGACTGGAGACGGACTAAACGAAATAATATCTTACAGTTACTTGATAGTGACGAAGAGCTTGATAGTGATGAAGAGCTTGATAGTGATGAAAGTGTTGATAGTGATGAAGAGCTTGATAGTGATGAAAGTCATGACAGTGATGAAAGTATTGATAGTAATAAAAAGCTTGATGATAAAGAGCTTGACTTAACTAATAAGGCAGAAAATAACAAAGAACACATAACTAAAGGTGGTGGCCTTTCAGATCGTGAGGAAGAAAAAAATGAAAATAAATGTAAAACCATTAACACAGATTATGAAAAGGATCTAAGTCAACAACATATTGATTCTAAACAACAGAATGACCAAATAGTTACAGAGGAGGATGTAGAAGAAGAAGAACACATCACTCGAGGAAAGCGAAAAAGGGTATCTTCTGTGATGTATGACAGTGATGATAGTGATGACAGTGACATTTTAGTTAGAAGAGTAGATGTTAAGCGTCGTCGTATAGTGGAGGATGATGACTGTTCTTCAGCGGAGGTGGATCAAAAACCTCCTAAATCTGAAAAAAGCTCAGCCATTCGGAAACAGGAACAACTCCAGAAGCTGAAAGAGCTCTCAAAACAAAGATCTCGTCAGAGACGCAATAGTGGTAGAGATTTTGAGGTGTGTTTTTTTTTTTTTATTGAATTTCACTTGAAGAATATTTGCATTTTATAAAAAAGAAGTGTTAATTATCATGTATTTTTAATGAGTCAAATTATTACGTTTTCTTATTTAAAAATTTCCTGTGTACATTTGACTACGCTGTCATATCCAATTTCTTATTTGTCATAACAACGTGAGACTCAGCTAGTCTATCATCAGTTCTGTCTTAAGAATTGAAGGCTACTTTTTGGTTTTGTACAGTCTTTTCAATTTTTGACTTTTATTAAAGCTTTCATTTTCAATCAATCATTTTGTATCATTTAAACATTAAGAAAATAATGTTTTCATTTTAAAAGTCAAAAATTAATATGAAAAGGAAGTCATTTTTTTTACCTTAAGTCTTGAATTCACTTAATTTCTCTTTATCATGCTTTGGAGTATGAATTGGTCATTGTGTTTTCACATTCATATTGAAATTATTGTAATTTTTAAAAAGTAAAATATTAGATATAAAATTTCCTGATTTGCATGTTCTGATTTAATTAGGATTCTGAAGAGGAATCTTTACCTGATAGTGATCTTGATGATGATGAAGATGATGATGATGAAGATGATGATGATGAGGAAGGAGATGATTATATTATTGATGGTTTTGTAGTTCAAGACGAGGAAGGTGATGAAGAAAATCAGAACCAATCAGGAGAAAAAATGACTGCATCACAGCTTCAATTAGTAAAACGAAATTCTCTTTGTAAGTTAAATATTAAGGGTAGGGGTTTTGTTTTGGTTTTTTACTTACAACTTTTAATGATGGTACCCCATTATTTTGGCTTTTTAAATAATTACTTTCCAAACTAATGGTAAGAAATGCTGATTTTAAATAGCACCAGTCTTTTGTGATCTAGGTTTTTTTTTACTTAGGCATTTTTCTTTTCACAGATTTATTTTTTTAATGCATGAGTAAGAAATTAACCATTTTAAATGAGAGGAAATAAAATTCATGGTAGGCTTCTGCTACCTTGTTACATGTTTGGTAGAAGTTTAGTATGAATTTGAAACTCAGGTTTAATATTTTTCTAGCTATTTCATTCATTTATTACTATTCCTGTTGTCTTTGAGCATGACTGGTTGAGAGTTGTTAGTATCTTATAACTTTTTTATTTTATCTCTATTGATAGCTTTTAAAAAATATCAGACTCATTGTTAAATATATCCCTTTTTCCTCCCCTACCTAGCAAACATTCCTTGTGACAAATATCTTTTCTAAAAAGTACAAGAAAACTAACGAACAAATATCAAGTATAAAATTTTTTCTCTCCCACCTCTCCCTATTTATTTGGGGAAAATAGAAAGAAAGAATTGTGTTACTTATGTCAAAGTCTGATAAAACAGGTTGTTAGACTGCTGAATCTTTTTCTGAAAAGTTTCCTAAACTATTTCCTTATATTTTACATTGTGATACATAAGTAAAGTAATAAAGGTTTTTACAATTATATCTTATTATCAGACTGTTAAGCTTTATGACATAATTAAGGAATAAGAATGATATAAATTTCAGGAAAATTCACCTTCCTTGAAGAGCCATGTAAATTAGTAGCCCTGTGCACTTGGAGTGTCACACATTGATTGAGCTGGAGTCTGGGAAATAAGCTAGTGTAGAAATCCAAAAATCCCAACAGAAACGACTGGCCAGCATAGTAATTCAGTTACAAAAAAGAATGGAAAAGAAATAAAAGAATTTCCACAGAAGTTTAAAAGAACTCTGGAAGTAGCACAAGAAAATGTATTTCTCTCCTTGATTCGTTCTGACCTCTGTGCACTAATTTGGGTGCATAGTATTTCAGTTTTGTAGAATTTTTGCTTTCACTCACAAACTTGATGCATGTGTGCTACAAGATCAGATCTCTTGTTTCAAACCAACTTGTATCCTATATCCTTCCCTCACAGAGATGGTATCCTTAATTAACTAGGGTCTAGTTAGGGATTTGTTCTGTGAAGTTGGGATTCAGTCAAAGGGCACACTTGAGGACCTAGAGGGCTACATGTGGCCCCTAGGCCACAGGCTCCCCACCCCTGAACTAGAAAGTATTAGCTACTGGTCTTGGGGATGGATTATATTTAAAATGGCCCAAAGAGGTTAGGGGAACCAGAAAGTAGGCACTATATTCTCTGTGATAAGAAGTTACTAGGGTTCAGAAATCCCACTACAAATTTTTCTATAAGGGCTACGATCCATCTGGTTTTAGGGCTAGGATTTAGATGCTGCCTCTTTATCATTATGTTTATTATAATGGCATTCTTATTATTCTTAATAGGACCTATTCTCACCAGAGCAACATTTTCTGTTTCATTTATCTATTTTCTTAAAGTTCACTGACACATCTTCCTCTCTTTAAATAAAAATTGCTTTGATTCCATAGGATTCTAGTCATTTGACTATGCTAACTTTCTAAAAAATATTATCTAATGAAGCTCTATGTCCTATTATTAATTATAGGTGTCCAGCTTATATTTACTGGTTTTTACAATTTACAATACATTTGTTTAAGCCCTTCTGTAATATCTTTACTCTGTTGCCATATTCCACTGCTTTTCCTGTTCATACTCTTTCTTTCCCCTTACCTAGAACCAGCCTATATTGGATTGAAAAGAATGGTAGAAACAATTTTGTTCTTTTTGTCATATTCCACATTTTTGTGTGGCATTTATATTTAACAATACTTCCTGTTGAGTTGCCATAGGAAATGGAAGTGTTATGAAAAGAATATAAGGTCCCAGATATATGATTAAAAATCTCTTTAATGCAGAAAAGTTTTAGTATCTTTTAAAGAATAATTTTGTATATAATAGTAATAATGTTAACCTTCATGCTATGTTTTACTTTGAGAGAACCATTTTAATCATTTATTCAGAACGCTAATTTCTTTTTTTCATTGTCAATTAGACTTTTCTAGAGAGACAGCATGAGATAGCAGCCAAAAATACTGTATTTGGAGTTAACAGATTTGAGAATTCCAAAACTTGAACTATGATTGGACAAATCAAGAGTTTATAAAACTAGATCCCAAATCTCAAGAATGTAATACTAACATTAGGAAGATAAAACTAGATCCCATATCTATCTGTATCCTAGCGATTTGAACACTAGTAAGCTGATACTTTTCTTAAGTTTAATGAAGAGATGGATTTACATATATATAGCTTTTGATATTACTTTCTAAATTTTATCTAAAACACATTACAGATTCTTTCAGTGACCACTACACTCACTTTGAAAGAGTTGTCAAGGCTTTTCTGATCAATGCTTTGGATGATACTTTTCTGGGAACATTATATGGTAAGTGAATAGTATCTAATAGCACATTTAATTATTTATTTTTCCTCTTTTTCTCATTTGAAATAAAGAAAAGCTGTCCTTAAGACCTTTTCCTTATTCACCCTACAAACAACTTCATCAAAGTCAGGTCAGTTCAACACATAGTTATTGGACTCCTACTGTTCAAAGTGCTATGTAAATCATTTTAAAAATGGGATTCTTAAGAATAAGTGGTCATTTCCTTCAAATACTTACAACCTAGTGGGAAAGGCAAAATATATGAAACTACTAAATGATGATACAAAAAGCAATATATTCTTAAATGGCAAAATAATTATTACAGACAATAAAATGTTATAAGAATTCAGAAGAGGGAGACATCACTGTGGGTTGGGTTGGTCAGGAAAGCTTTCATAGAGGACGTGGCACTGGATAGATAGGTAGGATATGTATAGCTAACAAGGGAGAAATAGCATGATCAGATGAAGAATAGGTATGTTATGTTTGAAGAGCAACAAAGAACCTACCTTAGCTGGAGCAATAGGGTTTAGTAGGAGTAGTAGGAAATAATATTGGGAAGGGAAGGTGGGAAGATTATGGAGAGCCTTGAATATCAGCTTCTGTGGAGTTTGAACTGCTGTATATCCTAAAGCCATTAGAGAGCTTTTCAGTAAGGAAATGAGAGAGGGGATAAAATGGCAAGCCAGTACATCTGGTATTGCCCATCTTATTACCATCAGAAAGTATTTGGTAAATATTAAATTGTGTACAGTACTATGCAAGATATTATACCAAAAGAACTAGTGACCTCTTCCCTACCATTGGGACACTAAGTGATTTTTACTTCCTTTTGATAGTGTGATTTTTACTTCTTTTTGATAGCTCTCCTCCACAAAAGTCCTACTCTGATGCCTCATCGTGGTGTGGAGGTGACCCTGGGTTCTCGAAGGCTATGCCAGCGGAGCGCAAGCTCTGACAGGTTCTACCAAGCTGGAAAGGCTTCGAGTATGGTCCCAATGACAGACTGTGTCTGCTGTCCAAGGACCAGCCTAGCTAAGTACAGAGAGGCTCATCACCAGAAGGCTGGCCTCTAGGTGATGAATTCTTTGTCCATGCTGACGTATGAAACCTAAAAGTAAAAGATGGCCTTTCATCTTATGCAGTCTACTTCCATCTCCACAGTGACATTAGTGGAAAAAGGGGCAGGGGGGTACTAAGAATCCACACATTGTTTAGACTATCTAGAGACATTAATTTAATGGTTGGTACTCTTAATATGAGATTTTGATCCAACAACCAAATTGACAGGCTCTTAGAGAAATTGAACCACATCTATATTGACATTTTTAAAAAGAAGTCTGAAAATATACAGAAGTTTCATCTAAAATGAAAGATTGTTCACAAGTTTTTCTTGAAGAGATGAATAAAGGAGATAATGGAGTTGGTTTCATGGTGTTCCCAAAGACAACAAAAACATCATTTCATGAGCCACTTGGTCATTTTGCCTTGCAGTGCTCATGATGAACATAAGCAGACTATCATGAAGATAATTGTAGCTTTTGTGTCAACATCTGCTGCAGAATATGAAGATATAGAGCAATTCTGTGAAGAATTTGATATGATTCTCTGAATTAAATCAACATACTCAGTGATTTCAATGAAAAAATGAGCACAAGATATGGAGGTAAAAATATGTTGGAAAATATAGTTTGGGAATAGGAATGAAAGTAAGTAAAATCTTGTAAACTATTCAGAAGCGTCATGCTTGTATATCCTGAATAAGTTCTTCTGGAAGAGATTTGGAAATCACTGCATATGTCCAAACTGTATCACAAAAGATGAGTTTAAGTATATTTTAACAGAGAGGAAATAACTAATTGCTGACCTAGGAATCATTTGAGAATCATTGGTCATTTGGTAGTCAAGTTAGTAGCTGATTAGAGCAAACATTAGAACTAATACCAAGTTAGAATAAAGGAAAAAAATGAGAAGACAACACTGCAGGCAATTATGATAATTCAGTCTTTATTTAGACAATTTGTTGGGTCGGAAAAATTGGAACTAGAGAAAAGCAAAGACATTGGCTTTGGTTATTATTTATTAGACAACTCAAACCAGTGTAAAGGAGTTGCCATAATAACTGGCAAAAGAGCCCAGAAGCTACCCTAGTTGACCAATGTTTGATCCTCTACTCAGGCAAGGAGGTGTGTAGAAGACAATGGCAACATCAATTCAGGCTACAAGTTCATTTATAAGACATGGAACAAGATGGTGCAAGAATGCCTAGCAATAGATTTGTTCCAACAAAACAATGAAAACTATGGAGGATAAAACTAATCCTGCAGAGAACTTGGTGTGAGATTCAAGAGAATTCATAGATGAAATGGAAAGATGCCAAATAGATATGAAATGGAACCAGTCTGCCAACTTCCTTGTAATGATCTATTCTCATCAGTAATGTTAATAGAACTACCACATTTTGATTCTTCCACCATAGTACTAAGTGTGCTAAGTGAAAAAGTGGTAATGATACTTAAGAAGATGCAAATAGGAATAGCATCTGGATCTTTCCAAATACAGAAGAAATCTATGTTAAAGGGTACAACATGTTAAAAGAGACTCAAGGTTCATCTTTTCAAGATAAATCTAAAAGGGGAAATTTCCAAACCAATAGAAATGATCATGGGTGGTGGTGTTAACAGATGAAAAGTGAACAAGAAGAGATAATCAGCTATCAGATCCTATGTCTACTTTCCTTTTGTTTATCAAAGCTTCATGAGGATTTTATATATATGACATGTGCTTGATGGAAACATAAGAAAATAGGCAGGTTTTCATAGGTGATTTTCTGCTGCATTCCACATCTCTTCACAGTCACATGATTGAGAGAGATAGAAAACAAGATTACTTTGTGTTTGTTGATTCAAATAAAAATCGATTCAGTGGAGCAAAATGCATCCTTAAATTCTTTCCTTCAACAAAATGTCTCCCATACATATTTTAGAACCAAATAGGAATAGGAATCCTTGATAATCAACAAGGTTAACTTTGTTCAATGATCTTTGACATGTCAAGATCAAGTAAAACATGAGATGTGTTCACTAAAGGTGTTCACAAATATCATGGAGGATGCCTTGCACCAAGTCGAGATAGATGAGAGCTTCTTTTACAGATGGAGAGGTTTTCTTGGTGCTCTTATTTGCAGATGACATTGTGAGTATATCAAGTTGTCAAGCTAATTTATAAATAAGATACATGCTAAAAAGAAATTATTTCAGCAATCCATGTGAAGAAAACAAGTGATTGAAGAATGCATGTTGTCCACATTATGAAATGTAATTGGATGTTCTGCTCATTGAATCCATCCATTCATCCATGCGTCTTGATCAGAAGAGACTGAATTGGATCATATTTAGGAAATGGCACAATGCTTTCACCGATCCCAAGCTGCTTCCTGCCACACGAACCCATTTCTCTAATACCAGCATTCTCTCCTTGTTATTTTGCTGGCAGTCATAGAAAATCATGACCTTAGAAGAGTCAGAATTGCAGGTGATTCAAAGGGCAATTGAATTAGGGCATGGTGGTTATAAACAGTCTATAGTATTATAACAGTGATGACTTGTATGTGAGTGATAGGCATCACGGACACACAAGACCAGAAAATACACTAAACCAATCTTGTAATAAAATCAGAAATTATAGATTGTACAACATGAGTGCTTACCTGCTATTCATGAAATATTAAAATAACCATAGGAAGGCCTTCAGCATTTTGAATAGATCCTCTATGGAGGACTTATGGAAAATAATGGACAAAAATCGTACAGCATGAGCAGGCGTGGAAGAGTTGTGATCTGTACTATTGGAGGGATTACCTATATCGATGAGATCATGGATCCATTGTGCCAAAGTAAGTTTGATAGCTCATTTTCTCTCAAAATGTACTTTGTTCTTCCTGACTAATCATGGAATCTGCCTGAAAATAGAGGAAGAGATCCTTCAGTGTAAAGTTAGCTAAATGTTTTCATGGCTGCAAAGTTATTTACTTATTTACTTGCTCACTTTTTTTTAAATTGACTCTTAATAGATGGCACAAGGCAAAAGTCATATGCACAAGACATGTTAACATCTCTTCATTATTTGGATGGCCGTTTTGTTCAGCCTCGCCTAGAAAACTTAGTTTCCAGAAGTCGCTGGAAAGAGCAGTATAAGGTATTCAGTTTCTTTATCATTAGTGCTTGAAGATCCTAATGGCAACAAGAACAGATTATCATAGCCTCAGGGAAAATTTTCCTTCACTTGCTTACATTTAAATATTCAAAACTTTTAACCCTGCTTAAATGTAATGACATTTGTATTTATAAAATCAACTTGCTTTCCCTCTCCCTTTTTAGGAAGATGTTGACTGTTTTGATTATTCTTACTTGTATGTAGTTCTTGATTAGATTATTCTAATAGCTGTTTAATTTCAAATTCTTTAATTTACTATTGAACCTAACACCTTTTCAGTCCCAGACATAGCTAATATACCTTGAAAATCTTACCCCCTTTTGCATTGTTCTGAAGGCCAATTATTTAGTCTGTGTTGTTGGGTATCTAAAGGCAAGGGAGAAATAGGCCTCTACATTACAATCCTTTATTGCTACAAGACTATTCTAGGAAATTCCCATCCTAAATCTCTGTAGGTACAACTATGATAATTTTAAAAGAATGAGAAATACTGTACCACAGCGCCACCTGGCATAGATGAAGCAGTATGTGTCCAGATTGCTTCAGTCTACACCTGAACTACAATATTTGGCACTTAAATTATATTACAGCTTTTCTGCATATGAAACCTCCCTTTCCATTTTGTTTGCTTCCCAAAGACTTTGACAGTACCATGAGAGACAATTTCCGTTACAGTACAGGTTGTGTTATTAGCATTCAGAGTAGACAAATAACAGGAGTACTTTAGCCAGTTTCCCCCATGTAGTTAATTTAACATGCATGAAAAGGTTGTGATTCTTCTTGGAACCATTGGTTGAAACTTTTTATAAATTGTTCCATTGGTTGGAATGCAGCATGGTCAATTTCTGACACACCTAAAATAGAAAATCCACATTATGGATTTTCTAGTCCCTTTGCTTCCTTTTCCAGATAGTTCTTTAATAGGGAAAATCATTCAGTTTTACTACTAGTTATCAATTCTTGTAATTCAAGAAGATAAAAATGAATATATTAATATTTTCTCATATGTGTGTATATATACACTGTGTTTCTTTACGTTAGTTCAGTTAATGTAATGAACTATGAATCCATTCATTTAGCAAACATTTGTCAGGTGCTTGCTATATGCAAGACATTGTTCTAGGCCCTAGAAGAAATAAATACCTTGTTAGTTTTTCTTATATAATTCCTAAGGTCATTTCGAATATACTTATTTTTTAAAACATCAGTCATTCATTAATTCATTCATTGTTTTCAGGAGCGGGTGGAAAATTATCCTAATGTAAGTATCCGTTGGAGAACTCCTGAAAATTGTTCTTGCCAGGCCTGTGGACTCCATCGATACTGTAAATATACAGTACATTTATCAGGAAAATTGTACAATGACAGGACCATGGAAACAGATGATTTCATGTCACATGACAAACAGGTAATTTGTTTTCTTCTAAATTATTTTCAATAGCTAGGATTTAGAATTTTGTAGTAAGTGAACATATGCTGGTTGTCATCATCAGAACTAATAGAAGAATATAGGTTCAAAGTGGAGAGGACAGTACCAGTAGTTAATATCTGATTGAATCTGGAATAAGTTGATGATTTTATGCAATAGATTTAACTGTTTATATTCTGCTTATGCTAATATGAACATAAAGTTCATGTCCCTAAATACATATTAACTGGGTAGTGATTGGGAAGGTTAATGGTTGTAGAGTAGTCAGTTTAGGAAAGTATTAGGCATTGGGTGAAGTTAATCCAGGAAGAAAATTTTACTACATATAATTCACTGAATGGAGAGTTACTAATGAAAAAAATTTTAATCTGTTTCACCATACGTGAAACCATAATTTCAAGAGTTTCTGTAACATCTCACTATAGCTTAAGAAGTACATAGAGGGTTCTCACTTTTGGGTGCAATGTGTTCCTGAAGATATGTCTTAAAAAGGATTGCTATAAAGCAAAATCCTGACTGCACATTTATTCTTATCTTTGTTTGGACTTCAGTAGAAAACATCAAGTGAATGAGTAAAGCTAGTAAGAATAGTTTCTTTTTAGATATTATTTAATGAATTAAAACAATGAAATGTCCATCTATCCTCCCCCAAATGGGGCCTATTAATGTGCATTTTTGGGGGGGAAATCCATGTTCTAAAATGTACTACATTTATAACCAACAAAATGTCTATAATTGAGAGATGTTCCTGGAGATTAATCAGCATTTCCATTGTCTGGAGTTGGAAATCCCAATCTGAACTCTTTAGTTCTTCACAGCCAATCATCAATATGGCAAGGCCTGCATTTCTCTATCATGTAAGGTAATGTGTTTTTTTATAACTCTTGTGCAGTGACTGACCAGGTTCCTATGGGGAAATTATGCTGTGAATACTGCTCAAAAGGTTCATAGCAGGTAGTGAATTGAAAATTAGGCTTTATCGATTAAATAAATTATTGTAAAACGTCTGCCTTTCTGATTGTTTTATGCAATACTTATATTGTCCAATTAACTCATTTGATAAATTATCGTATGAGTCAATAGACAGCCATATACCCTGTGCCTTTCGATCATGGGAACAGGATTTACCCAGCTGTGTGTTTGTGGAATTAAAAATACCTCTTCACATCATGTTTATCATGTATAGCTAACCCTGGGTCTGTCCCAGAAAAGCCTCCCATCTGTTTAATCATGGAGCCAGCTCACAGTGGTAGGTGAAAGTCAGACAGAGGATAGGGGTAAATATCAGCTCTTAACAAGATGGGGTTTGGACCTAGAGAGAAAGTAGAACAGCTGCAGAAAACTGGCTATACATCCATTTCTAGGATTATCTGATATAGGATAGACTAAGCAGGATTATCAGTTTTATTGAGGCTTCTCTGAAGATCCCATATTCCATAACTCAGGAAAACCAAGGTTCCCTCACTTTTATGGCAGAGGATATTCATGATCTAAATGTCTTGAGATCAGACTCTATCTGCTGAAAGGTAATGCCTGCCATTAGGAGTTAGAAGTCAGGCTCAGGATAAGCCAGATGCTGCAATCCTGAATATTTTTCTTTCTCATTGACAGAAAAAGATCCTTCTGTAGTGGCCTATGGACTTAAAACTAGTAGGGCTGACTGAAAAAGCAGATATAATTCATTGAGCATTTGAAAGTATCCACAATAAACTTCTCAATTCTGCTTGAGAGTCTATAAATCAAGGATTCATTGGATTAACAATGAGTCCATTTTAAAAATAACCCTATAGTTTATTATAGGCTGCTTGAGTTGCTCCTTCATGAAACAGAGCCCACTATGAACCGACTTAACCTTATTTCCCAAGGAAAGCCTAGAGTGGTGTGGCACTGAAATCAGGGAGGAGCAGAAGACTTGCTTCGTTAATACATTTGAGAAGGTGCGCTTTCTCCTACACCTCTCAGATGCCTTGGGGAGCTGAGGTTTCACAAGTGACTGCTAGAGTCAGATATGCCTGAAAAATGCAGTGTCTTTGAAAAGAAAATTTGATGGGCTTAAGTTCACTCAAGGAAAAGAAGTGAGCCTGTCTAGTAGTAAGAATTAAAGACAACTCACATGGAACACTTTAAACAAAAAGGACAGGAAGAAAGCCTCTAGCACACAGGATATGGAGAATTTGTGATAAAACATGGATAAGAGTCACTTGGGATGAAAAAGCAGAGTCTGTGTTCTGTATTAGTGTGGGCAGTGCCCACCCCAGTGAAACCAGAGATCTTTCTAACAGAATGTCATAGCTTATAGGAAACACTAATTGATTAGGTTATTCAGATTTGTAACTTTTTAACTCATTTTTAGCATATTAGTAGCACTAGCTAATTTTAATTTCTGTCTAAATTTTTAAATAACTACTATCTTGAACCCAGGTCTTCTCAATTGTAGGCTCACACGATTTAGAAAGGATAGAGATCATCTAGTTCAGCCTCCTCAATTTACAGATGAGGAAACTGAGACCCAGCAATGTGAAGCAACTTGTCCAAGATCACTTGAATATTAAATAGCAGATCCTGGTTTCAAACACAGGACTACTGCCTCCAATCCAGTGCCTTTTCTACTCTATCAAACTGAAATCCTGTATCTACAGAATAAAACTAGTATATCAGCAATAAATAGTTGGAACAAAATAACTAAAATCATATTCTGAAAATAAGGTTAACTAGTACAATTTGATTTGAATCTCATCTGACAAAACAAGTAATGTTAAATTCTGGTAGTAAAATCATCCACCATAGTTTTTTTGTTGATAATTATCCATGTGTCCTATTTACCAATTAATTTTTGAAACTGCTTACTGGACCTGATGATTAAAAAAGCTGCTTCTCTTAGAATTATGATCTTATCTATGTAGGTACTTCTTTAAACAGGGCCAGTCCCAATCCATCCACATAATTTCATTCTGTGTAATTTTTGTCCTTTGAGTCCTCCCATAAATCCTCCCCAGAGTGGCCACCCAATTTGCCTAGGGACCTTCCTCTTGACCTTTTTGTGAGTATCCATGTAACACTTGGGCTTTCCATCTGTTAGCCGTCAGTTTTACTACATAATTATCCCACTTTATTTCTCTCTCATACTTTCCTTTTGAAGAGTATTGCAGCTTATGTATGCCCATCATGTGTCTCTCCATTGTCTTTTGGGCAGCCTGTAATTTTGATTCTTTGAAGATTGACTCTATGATGTCTAGCCATATGGTATCATTGGAAGAATATTGGTGTTAACAATATGAGTTTTTGGTTTTGGGGGAAAAAACTTTCGAAAAGCTGAGCGATTTGCCAAATACAATTCATCTATTCTTTCCTTCATGTTCAGATCTAAGGCTTACCTTGTTATTCATATGCTTTATCTGTCGAAAATATGTGTGTTGATGGACCGGCATTATGTTAAATATTAGTACTATCATGGACACACATGCAGATTACGCTAATGTAAAAGTACCTTTTTAGTTGGAATTAAAAGCTGAAAAAAATAAATTCTGAAGGTTTTTAAAAGGGGTTGAACCCAATGGGAAATTTTAATGCAAAAATAAATTTCCGACTTCAGGTTTCCATCAATTTTTCTATACTCACATGGCCAGCCTCTTCATTTCTCACCTGAACCACTTCAGTGGCTTAATAATCATTCTGCCATCTTCAACTCTCCGCCCTCTCCAGTCTTTCCTCCAAACAGCTGGTAAATTGGTATTCATAAAGCACACATCTGAAAATGTTACTCCCAGGCTCAAGAAGCTTCTTTGACTCCTTGTTACCTCTACAATAAATACAGATTCCTTGTTTGGTATTTAAAATTCTTCAGAGTCTAGCTTCAACCTATCTTTATAGAGCAAAGTTTCCTAACCTGGGGTCCATTAACTTTAAATGGGAAAAATATGATGATAACTATATTTTAATATAAGTGGCTTCCTTTGTAATTCTATATATTTTATTTTATGCATTTAAAATCATTATTCTGAGAAAGGGCCATTAGGATTCACCAGATTGCCAAAAGGGTTTATGACATAAAAACCATGCTCTATGTCAATTTCACATTACTTCCCTCTCCTCATTCACTCGGTATTCTAGCCAAATTGTATATTCTCCATCTGTGATTATTTCATCTCTCACCTCTGTGCCTCTGCAGGCTGTCCCCCATGCCTGGAATGTTCTCTTCACCTCTGCCTTTTAGAACCCCTAGCTTCCTTCATTGCTTAGCTCACAGACACCTCCTAGACAAGTTATTTTCTTATTCCCCCAATTATTAGATTTCCCCCTGACAAATTACTGTGTTTTTATTTTGTATATAGTTCTCTCTTCACATTTCATCTCCTATATTCTCCCGCCCTGGTAGAATATAAGCTCTTTGTGGGCCGGGATTTATTTGTTTTTGTATCCCTAGCACATAACAGAGGGCTTGTCACATGATAGGAATGATAAGAATAAGTCGTAGTTAAATTGAATTCTATCTTTTTTTCAACTGATGCATCAACAGATAACATGCTGACTTAGTGTAATATATTGAGAGCTTCTAGTTCTTTTGCCAGTGAAACTCTGAGAGTTTCCCAGAAGCATTCAACTCCTTAGATTGCTATGGGAATTTTTTATATTAATCTCTTTTTAGAAAAATTTCCAAAAATTATCCAAGAACATGGAGATGCCAATTTATGAAGGACCTTTATTCTACATAAGAACATTATAGCATTGAATTAGTTAAGCACTGGTGTGGGTGTTATATCATGCAACCATGCTTTACTCCATTGATGTCAGAGAAAAGGGAGACCTGCCATGCAGTTGTGTAATAAATGGGAGAGAAAATTGGTGAACTAATTAGGGCAACCAATTTAAAGTATTCTCAGAACCTAGGTCTCTTAGAATCATGCTTTCAGAAGAATGAAAGTGTAGCCTGGATGTTCTCTGTACTTGCACTGTTTTTTTTTTTACAGGAAACATCATATTGTGTTCTCTAAAATCACAGTTGCAAGGGATTTGGTAATGATGTTTGGTAGCTGACTGAAGAAAATTCTAGCCATGATCTTGCCAGAAATGGAGAATAAAAATGCAATAATCATTGCCACAGTTTCCTTGACTTCTTTAAAGTAGCAGTTTAGCAGCATTTTAGAAGTCTGGTCATATATCTGCTTTGCAAACTCTTTTAGTATGCCAAAGCTGTCCCCAGAAACACCACTGTTGGCAATTACAACAGCCTGCCTAGGATAATTTTCTATAACTGCTTTTGATACGACACAGATAGTGGATAATTCAAGAGGATTAAATTTAATTAACATTGCATAACAAAAGCAAACTTTTTTTACATTTACAAAACACTGAATATATTATCACATTTGATCCACGCAACAGCTTTGTGAGATAGGTAGAATTAATAATGTCCCCACTTGAGATTAGCTCTCCCAAGTCTAAATTTATTGCCTTTTGTTTCCACAAAGTAAAGAAAGTATTTTATAGTCAATTTTTAAGTTGGAGAGAAGAGGAATAAAAATATTTCACATTTCAATTTCCGAACAAAAGCATTCTTTATAGGTAACATATTTTTTACTGATCTTATTACTTCCATTAGCAGCCTCCTGGATTAGATCTTTACCTATCCAAACTGATATTCTTAAAATTTTCTGCAAATATAAACCTACACAGTGGTTACTATGTTTTGTTTGCAAAATCTTGATAAGGAATTTTAAAATTTTATAGAATATAGTAGGTTTCTATTATAAAATGTGCCCCCAGTGTTGTGTGTGTTTACGTTTTAAGATACACTTTTTGCTCGTTACGTGAATTCAAACACTTTTTGCTTGCTACGTGACTTCACGTATACTTCAATTCATTTCATGTCTCCTGAACCACAGTGATACATAACAAAAACTTGAACTAAACATGGTAAAGCCTATAAGGTGAGGATTGGTTTATTCTAACAATACCAATGTAATACAGAGTACTCTCTGCTGTATTTTGAAAAATTCAATAAAGTTAGTCAAAAGATGTGGCTAATGTAGTTTCCTTAGTTGTGACCCTTTTCATATATTGAGGAGAGAGGGGAAGTTTGTTCTTTTAAGAGAACAGTTTCATTTCTTTTATTTACCTTTTTAGCTGTCAGGTTTTTTTTTGTTTCCGATTATATAATATTCTCCCCCGATGTCACTCCCATCCCATGTACTAGTTTTGAATTTCACACAAGAATCAGGACAAGTCTGTTTGTGACAACATATACCTGCACTGAGTCTGGTTTGTTTCTATGTGTAGAGGAAGCTTTATGCTCTTTTGTGTAGTTTTTAGATTTTTCATTGTATTTATAATTGTCCCTTCTTATTCCATAGTGATCCAGATAGAATAAGATTATAGCTTCCCATAAACATTATTATTTAATATTTATTGGACATCAGCATGCTTTTATTTTAATACTAAAGACGGAGTTTGACAAAGTCCTTATTTCTTAAAAATCTAAACCCGGTTTAACAATTCGACACATGGCAAAAGAATTATAGAACAAAAGGGGAGGGGTGGGCATTGAGATCTGTAATTAAAATGTAAAATAAAAATACTAGTACTGAGTTAAATCCTAAAGTAGTCACCATAGCTAGAGGCTACAAATTTAAAAATAACAATTTGACTAAATAGATCTAGGTCTCAAAAAGATGTTTTTCAGATTTATCATCTTAGTAAGTTGTGTTTTTGAGTACAAAATAGAATGCTTTTACAAGACTCGTGTTCATAATTTTGGTATATGAATAATGAGATTCCATGAATAAAAAGCTCACTTTCCTCATCATTGCCCTTTGTTGAAGGTGACTCATTGTAGCCACATTGCTGTCTAGTCTTAGGAGGGAATGATTTATTGAAATATAGTTTTGCCCCGTGTGATAAAATGTTTATCACCAGAAGGTTGGCTACCAGGTGACAATTTTTTTTCTATAGCAACCACAGATTAAAAATAATAAATGTCTGTTATTAAGCGCTATTATGAAGGATGGCAGAGGGACAGGAAAGGGGGCAGAGAATACTACAAGTACTGTCTATAACCATTGACCATCACAGTATGGACTGTCCAATGACCAAGAGTGAACACACTACTGGAGAAGGTGCACAACATGCATAATGACACTTTCTCTGTAAATGAAACCAATAAACAAGCTTTTATAAGTGATTGCCGTATGCCAGCCACTATACTAAGCTTTGGAGAGACAAAGAAAGGCAAAAACAATATAGCAATTAAATTGAAGGGTAAGTCAGGCTCTCCTTGGAGAGGCAAATTTTAAAAATCAGTGGTATTGGTCTCATCATGTGCTGAAATACGAGACACATCATTTTGTGGGATATTTGGCCCTTTTGCCTTGCATTGCCCATCATGAATATAAAAAAAGAGACCATCATGAAAATAATTGCAATTTATATGCTAAGATCCATTGCAGAGAATGAATAATTAGAGAAGTCCAATAAAGAATTTGACAAGATCTTCCATTGTGAAGTGAACTCAATATATGCCTTTCTACTTGGTAGCTTCACTGCAAAAATAGATGGAGGAGAGGAAGCTAAAGCTTGTTGGAAAATATGTTTTGGGATCGAGAAATATAAAACAATGATACTCAGAAACTATATACCTATGAATACTTGATTCAAGAAGAGGTGGATAATGCTGATTGTAGAAAGCACCAAAGCACAACATAAAAAAATTAAATTGACTATATTTTAATATACTGAAAGTAGTTTGTTACAGATGCAGGAGTCATTTTGAAATCAGGTGGCTGTACAATCAGGTTGTAGCTAATAGAGCTGAGATCAAAGTAAATATTAAACAAGAAGAAAGAATAACACTGAGCAGATAATTTTTTGTTATTACCACAGCTCTAATACAGCTTGAATAAACAGCTAATTCTTAAAAATGGGAAATGGACAAAGTAAGAAACATAGACTATGCCACAGTTTAAGATATATTATAAAAACAGTATAAGAGACATCATCATAGACATGTATAACCAGAAAAAAGAAATGGATTAGTCACATACTAAGGCTGAAAGATAAGCAGATATACAATGCAACAATGATACCCACAAAATATTTTTAAAAGGCAATGATTTGGGTGAATGTGGATATTATGGAAGATTTATTAAAATGCATATACAAGAATCCCTTCAGGTGATGATCTGAGTGCATAGTAATCTAAAATGGTAGAGGATGACAGCCCATCATAATGCCAGAGGTCACATATTTATGGTTACATAATTGACTGAGAACAGAGAAAATGGGAATCAGTAGAATTATTATATATTGATTTTAAGAAGTATGCAATTAGTTCCAAATGAGATGTAAAATGGAGAGCTAGATGATTGCCAATCTTTTCTATTGCCATAGAAAATATCCTTTGTAAAGTGCCAGCAAAAGAATTCACTACTAAAGATGTGCACTAAAGCTTTTTTAGTAAAGTCCATAGCACTGTGAAAGATTGTTCTAACTGTACACAAAGTAGGCAAAAAATACGTATTGTCCAAACTGACAGGCCTCTGAACAGGTAGCTTGTTGAGTTAATTTATCATCATAGATACATTTGTATCTAGAGGTAGGTATTGGGCTTGTGTCATTAGTATAGGGGAATCCCACGTGATCGGATACCCTCTGCCAATGCAGGTCAGCATCTTTCTTAAAACATGTTGGTTGATCGATAAATATTTATTAAGCAATTACTATGTTCCAGGTACTGTGCTGGGCCCTGAGAGCACAATAAAGCAATCCCTACTCAAAAGGAATTTTCATTCTAATGCAACAAGGACATACATACATACAGGACAAATATAAATGGAACAAATATGAAGAAAGCTTGAAAAGGTTCTTTAGAGAAGGGTCTAACAATTAAGGGGACCAGGAAAGGCGTCATGTAGAAGGTTGTGCCAGAGCTTCATCTTAATGGAGAAAAAGGAGGCTCTCTGAGGCAGAGCTAAGAAGAGCATTTCTTTCATGGAGCACAGCCTGTGCAAAGGTGATGGGAGATCAACAAAAGGAAGGACAGTTTGACTGGATCACAGAGTGCAGGAAGAGAGTAAAGTTCCATGAGGCTGGAAAATAATTTGGAGCCTGGTTGTGAAGAGCTTAAGTTAAAGCTAAACAGAGGCATTTATAGTTAATTCTAAAGACAAAAGGAGACCATTGGAATTTATTGGTAGTTATCTGCAATTGAGGAAAATCAGTTTGGCAGCAGTGTAGAGGATGGACTGAAATAGGGAGAGATTTGGGACAGGAGACCAATTAAGAGGCTTTTGCAGTTATCTAGCAAGAAGTGATCATCTGAACTAAGGTAGGAACTGTGTTAGTAGAGAGAAGAGGTTGAACATGAGCGATGGAGTGGGGAAAATAATATTTTAAAAGTGACTGAATATGTAGGTTAGGGATGGTAAGAAGTTAGAGATAATTTCAAGGTTACAAATCTGAAACACCAAAAGAATGCCGGTGCCTTCAACAGAGGGAAGTGTGGAAGAGGGATGGGTTGGAGTGGAGGGTTTGGAGATACTGTTTTGGACATGGTGAGTTTGACTCTAGTACATCCAGTTTGCAATACCCAATAAGCGATTGGTAAGGTGAAATTGAAGCTCACAAGAGAGCCTCGAGCCAGATATAGATTGTAGGAGTAATAAGTAAGAGATTTTTATTAAACCCATGGGAGCTGATGATGTCACTGAGGGAGTGTAGAGTGAAAAGAACAGGCCTAGGAGGCATCCTCGGAGAATATCCATGATTAAGAGCAGTCAAACAGATACGAGGAGAATCAAGAGTAAGTGTCATGAAAGTGGAAAGCGGTGTCAACTGCAGCAGATTGGTCAAGAATGATAAGGACTGAAAAAAAGGTAATCGGATATTGCAACTAAGAGCTCATTGCTAACTTTGGAGAGAGCAGTTTCAGTTGAATGATGTCAGAAGCCAGACTACAAAGAGTTTAGGAGTGGGCGAGAGGAAAGGAAGTGAAGCAATGAGGGTAGCCAGTTTTTTCTAGGAGTGTGGCTGACAAAGGAGATATAGCTACTGAGGGAAAAGAGGTGAATGTAGGAGATGATATGGGTGGATTTTGAGATAGAAATGGGGAAAAGGAAATGTTGGAAGCTTGAGGAAAAAAGGAAAAGTTTGGAAAAGCTTTTGTGAAGTGGCAGGGAGTGAGGTATGGAATCAGCTGAGGAAGAATAAAAAGATTGCCTAGATGCAGAGAGGACCCAGTTATAAAGATCACAATGACAATTCTTAGTTTGACTATAGATTCTTGGACACCTTGTAATGAATCTTTTATAGAACCACCATTCTAGGCAAATATTTTTGTTAGAGATCCAGGTTTTGTGCTCAGTTGTAAATGATAGAAAAGGATTTATTTCAAGGCAACCCAACTCATGCTTTATCTGAGAGAATAAAGCTGGAAACAAACTCTGGAGCAAATGCACATCTTATTTTAAAAATATAATCATTTGTAAAAGAAATGTCAGTAGCAAAAGAATGATTTATCCTGGAAAGTGCAATATTGACAAATACAAGCATTTAATTCATTGCCAACATTTCTTTTGTCATCGTTCTGCTCTGGGAAGAATAAGTGAAATGAGACTTTTTTTTTCCTCCTTAAGCTTCAGGAGACAGAAAAACTGACTGACTCTCCAAAGAAGCCTAATTAATGTAATGTTGAAGGGACCTAAAACATAGTTTTAGAGAGTTTCCTGGGGTACTGAAAGAATTTATTTAGGGTCACATGTTCGGAGACAGGACTTAAACCTTGATCTTCCTGACTTCAAAGCCAACTTTCTATCTACCACATCACACTGTCTGCCTATACAGTAGACTAGGACTAAATGAAGAAAGAATGTGTTGCCCACACTACTATGTGTAATTGGATAATCTGTTTACCTAATTCAT
The DNA here is from genome assembly GCA_028646595.1 of Phalanger gymnotis. Classification (NCBI taxonomy): domain Eukaryota; kingdom Metazoa; phylum Chordata; class Mammalia; order Diprotodontia; family Phalangeridae; genus Phalanger; species Phalanger gymnotis. The sequence goes on along the minus strand of CM053622.1, from coordinate 689,248,339 downwards.
CAGCACCTAATATCTTGGCAAGCACTAGAGCAGAGCCAAGAAATGAAGTGGAGAAAGGGAGTAGATTGGACTGCATTTGGGAAATGTACAGCATTTTCTGTGGTCTCAAATTGCAATAGAAAACATATCCTTTAAAAACTGATATTCTTCTGATGAACATATATCTTTATGAATTATGGAACATAACAGTATCCAAAAAAACAAAACTTTGGTTAACCTAGAGGACATTTGTGGGCATAAGTGGGCTACAGCGTATTCGCAATAATGACTCATGTATAAAAAGTAGAGCAAAAAATATTTCATCCAAGTAATAAACGTATGATAAGGAGAGGAATTAGGGCAGTCTTGTATTGAAAGCAAAGGATAACAAATGGACATTCTGATTAGTATACTGGTACTGAAAAAACGTTAAAAGATGTAAAAGGAATGCTTTCATCATATTGAGTAAATCATATATGGAGAATTTCTGGGAGAACATGGAAAAGAAACATACAGCATGAAAAGGCACGAACGGTTTGTGTTCACCATTGTTAAAGGGAATAACTATGCGGATGAAATCTCAGGTCTGTTGAAGTTTTTTAAGTATGGATTTTTAATTCCAAAGTTTGTGATTCTAAAAAAGGCTTTATTTTATTCAAATAAAACTAAAAACAATTTCTATTTTCCACTCAGAACTTTGCAAACTGTGTTTTTAAAAACTCATTTGAAAACTGTTCAAAAAACTGTACAACTCTAAGAAAAAGCATAACTAAATGCCACAGATTTAAATTAAAATTATTTAATAATTTCTCTGGTTCACAAAAGCTTTTATGCATTTACAAGTTAGCCCTAAACTCTTTCTATTGGTGCTTTTTAAAATGCCTATACTATAAGTATATATATATATACACACTATATATACTATAAAATGCCTATACTATATAAAGTTCAGTCAAACTGGTCACCTTATTGCCATATGACATTTTATCTTCCATCCCTGTGCCTTTTCACTGGCTGTCCTCTATGCTTGGAAAACATTCCTCAATTCTGCCTTCAAGGCTCAACTCAAGCACCACATTCTACATGAAGTCTTTCCCAGTCCCATCTCTGTAACTTCTAGTGACCTCCCTCCCCATAGTAACATGTATATATTCTACACATGTTCATTTATGGGCTCATCCCCTCTCCCCAAGAGCATAAGCTCCTTGAGTGCAGGCGATTTCCCTTCTGTCTTTGCATCTCTAACACCTAGTAAAGTGTCTGGCACAATAGAGGTACTTAATAAAAACTATTCATTGATTAATTGTTGGAAGGAATTTCCAAATCAATAGGATCACAGATTAATTATGTATTTAAAAGATTTATCTGTTTGGTTTCAACCTCTGCAAATTGAGCTAAATCCTTACATCATGAAACAAAGCTATGGGAAGAATAAAATGTGTTGAACAAAGATACAAAGGGAGAGGCAATAAATTTCAAAAAGGCTTCATGGATTCTAGACTTAAATATTGAGGGAAAATGCAACTATTTCACCATGAAATATTTATTTGGCAAATGCTACCAAAACAGTTAAACAAAAAAAAAAAAACTCCAAAATCTTTTGTCAGGAAAGACTATATATGCCAACATTTTCTCCAGACAAAAATTTGCTGTTTGTCTCCTGGGATTGTACTTAAAAGAACTACTAAACTTAAATATGTTATACAGTTTTCTTCCACAAAAAAAGATGTTTTCTGACCTTTTCTCTAATGACAAGTGACTGTCAGTAGCATATGACCTAACAGATTTTTGAAAAATGGAAACATTGAATATGTCCCCTTAAGATAAAGGTGACATTTTTTTAAAGAAATATTGATACCTTCTTTTTATAGTTACTTTTGTATATCCTTCCCCTATTCAAGGATCCATCACTTATGACAAAAATATTTTTAGAAGAGGGAAAAAGCAGGCCAGAAGAGCTAAGCAAAACATCTATAGTTACCTTCCTTTGAGAAGAGGGAAAGCCAGTACATTTTCATATCCTTTATTCAGAGTCCAACTTGGTCATTATTATACAGCACTCTATTTCCTTGTGTTTTCTTTCTTTACATTTAAAATGTCATTGTGTATCTTGTTTTCATAGTACTGCTTGCACTTTGCTTCAATACATATAATTCTTCCCTTGCCTCCCTATGTATTTGTTTCTTATGGTAAAGTACCATAGTCTTTATATCCATTCTCTAGTAGACAGGCATCTATTTGGTTTGCAGTTCTTTGCTACTAAAAAAAAGTACTGCTGTAATTATTTTGTTATACATTAGAGCTTTCTTTTTATCACTTCCTTAGGAAAACATACCTAACAATATTAGAGAGTGGATCAGAATGGAAAAGAGAAAGGATCAGAGAGTATAAACATTTTTAGTCACTGTCTTAACATAATTCCAAATCATTCTCCCGCATGATTAGATCACTTCAAAACTCCATCAACAAGTATTACTGTGACTCTTTCTATAACCCTTCCAAACTTGACTCATTGAGATCTTTTGCTATCTTTGGCAATTTTCTGCATGTGAAGTGAAACCTCAGTTGTTTTTATTTACATTTCTCTTAATAATAATTTGGAGTAATCTTTCTTATGGTTGTTAATTTTTTTTAAAGTTTTATTGCTATGTTTTGTTTTTACTTTACAAATATTTACAGACTACTCCCTCTCTGCGAAAGGTCTCTTCTAACAAAGCAAAGCAATTATGCAAAACTAACAATGCAATAACCTCACCTGAAAGAGCACTGCAGCATTCTACATCAGTAGCATCTACACTCTCTTCCACTTATCTGTTTTTTAAATAGTTTTTTTCAAATTAACAAATTTATTTTCTCTTCTCCTTACCTTCTACCTCATTGAAAAAGAAAAGAAAAACAAATTCCTTATGACAAATATTCGTAATCAAGCAAAACAAATTCTTTCATTGGCTGTGTGTATATATATAGATGTGTGTATATGTATAATAATAATAATAACTTTAGTACTTGCTTGGGCCAGGCACTGTGCTAAGAGCTTTACAATTATTATCTCATTTAATCTTCACAATCGTTCTGGGAAGTAGATGCTGTTGTTATCCTCATTTTACAAAGGAGGAAACTGAAGCAAACAGGTTAAGTAACTTGCCTGGCTAGTAAGTGTTGGAGGCTGGATTTGAACTCTGGTCTTCCTGACTCCAGGCCCACCATTCTGTGCACTGTGCTACACTATATTTGTCTCTTCTGTACCCTAAATCCATCTATGTTCTTTAACCCAACAATCCTTTACAATTAAGTTATTTAGTTTTCAAATGATTTTAATATGTTTTTTAGTGTTCCTTTAATATAATTTTTATTGCTTAGTGGTCAGTAATGGGTACTTATAATATGTCTATTTTTTTGCATTTGTGTGAGACTTTTAAGTCCTAAAACCTAATCAATTTTTGTAAAGGTGCCATGCGCAGCTGAGAAAGATATAAATAAACTCCTTTCTATTTCCATTCAATAATCATCAATGTCTCTATATATTTTACAGTTTTTTCCTTTCTATTTACTTCTGGGTTTTTTTTTTTTGTTAAATGTAAAGAAGAGGATAAAATACTATCACAGTAGAGCAGCTTTTCTTGTCAGAATCAGGCAAAAAAACCAGAAAACTTCATAGTGCAACATCATGAATCATTTGGTTGATTATAAATAGGTGTTGGTGATTTTTTTCTTTTTTAAGAATTATTTATTTTTAACATTATTTTTAAATTTTGAGTTCCAGATTTTCTCCCTTCCTCTCACCCCTCCCCCACCACTGAGAAGGCAAACAATATATCAATTATATATGTGAAATCATGCACTACAAATTTCCATATTAGCTATATTGCAAAATAAATAAATAAATAATGAGAAAATCGTACATCAGTTTGCGCTCAGAGTTCATCAGTTCTCTCTGGAGGTGGATAGCAATTTTTATTGTGAGGAAGAACTTTTGTAGTGGAGGGGAAATGGGGGGGGCAATGGGCAATATTTCAACCTCACTTTTATCAGAGTTGGTTCAAAGAGGGAGGTGGGGTTTGTGCTGGCTCTCTCTCTCTCTCTCTCTCTCTCTCTCTCCCCCTCCCTCCCTCCCTCCCTCTCTCTCTCATACAGAATTCCATCTTACCTAATAGGAAAACAATAGGGGAAGGTGATAAGAGATATGGGAGTGGGGGAAATGATAGGAGGACAGATTAATACAGGCAATGGTCAAAACAGATTTTTGAGGAGGGACAGGATAAAATGAGAGAGAATAAACAGAAGGAAATAGGATGAAGGGTAATGTACAATTAGTCACCATAACTTAATGTGAATGGCATAAACAACCCAAAAAACAGAAGTGTATGGCACAGGGGTGGGGGACCTGCAGCCTTGAGGCCACATGTAGCCCTCTAGGTCCTCAAATGTGGCCCTTTGATTGAATCCAAACTCTAACCTAAATTTGTTCTGTGAAGTTTGTATTCAGTCCTTTGACTTGAGAAGCTATAGGGCCACATATGGCCTCAAGGCTATAGATTCCCCATCCCTGGTATAGCAGAGTGGTTTAGAAACTAGAATCCAACAGTATGTTGTGTACAAGAGACACACAAAATAGAAATATAGTTTAAAGAGTTGAAGCAAAATCTGTTTCAGCTGAAGTGAAAAAAGGTAGGGGTAGCAATCATATTATTAAAAAAAGCAAAAGCAAAACCACATCTAATCAAAATAAGTAATCAGGAAAACTACATTGCCTTCTGCATTATCATATTCCAAGCCCTCTTTTCCTTTAACGTAGAAGCTGCTAAATCTTGTGTGATCTGACTGTGGCCCCGTGTTGTTTGAATTGTTTCTTTCTGGCTACTTGTGGTATTTTCTTCTTGACCTAGGAGCTCTTGAATTTGATTATAATATTCCTGGGAGTTTTCATTTTGCGACTTCCTTCAGGAGATCAGTGGATTCTTTCAGTTATTTTACCTTCTGGATCTAAGATGTCAGTAGTTTTCCTTTATAATTTTTTGAAGATGATGTGTAGCCTCTTGTTTTTTATCATGACTGTCAGGTAGTCCAATAATTCTTAAGTTATCTCTCCTCAATCTATTTTCCAGGTCAGTTGTTTCCAATAAGATATCTCTTCTATTTTCATTTTTGACTTTGTTTTATTGGTTCATGAAATCTCACAGAATCATTAGCTTCCACTTGCCCAGTTCTAATTTTTAAGGATCTTTAAATGAGCTTTTGCATTTCCTTTTCCATTAGGGCAACTCTATTTTTTAAGATACTATTTTCTTCAGAATTTTTTTTGTGCCCTTGTTGTTTGTTGTTGTTATTCTAGAAGAGAATTCATAAGAAAGTTGATCCATGATGCAGACTCTATGATTTTAGTCATTTTCCAGTCATGCCTGACTCTTTGTGACCCTATTTAGGGTTTTCTTGGCAAAGATACTGGAGTCATGAAGAATTGGACACAACTGAACAACAACAAAAAATGAGTGAGGAAGTAATTGCTTCTTGATAGAAACTCATGCTATGGTGAAACCATTTTGAAAGTGAATATTTGGAAGTGTTTCCATCATTATGTGATTTTTTCAAAATTTTTCCCCAAAATGATGTGTTACCTATAAAAAAAAACTACAAAAATTCTCATATCCATCTGCTTGAAAAACTTAGAAACAGAATTTTCTAACCTGTTTAAAATTATTTCCTATTTCCTTCGAACATACATATTTCTCCCCTATCCTCTTAAAAAATTATTTTACTACAATCGCACCTTAGGAATGAAATAATTGAAAAATACTAATACCGTCCACTTTAAATTTTTTCAGTAAATATTCCCCATTCACTTCTAATAAAAGTAATAACAACAGACTTACCTCAGTAAAGCAGTGCTCTAGTCTTTACCTGAGGAGGAACTCTGCTCCTCTGTAACTGCAAGTACTAGTGCTCCTCTTGGCCTTGGAACCATGATGAGGGCCCCTGCTTCCTGGTGAATAATCATATTTGCTTCTCTCTGTCAAGAAGTAAATAAATAGTGGGTTTCATCTTCATGATTTTGGGACTTTAGATTATCATTATATTGACAAAAGTACTGAAGTCTTTTAAAGTTGTTTTTCTGTATTATGTTTTCATCATGTAAATTATTCTCAGGAGCTTTGCTCATTTTCCTCTATATCAGGTTCATAGAAGTCCTCTTAATTTTCCACAAAACTATCCTTTTTGCCATTTCTTATGTAACAGCAATATTCCATTCTATTCTATATACTACATTTCATTTAGCCATTTCCATGTAGATAGACTTTGTTTCCATTTTTGGCTAACACAAAAAAGAGCTACTAAGATATTTTGTACATATAGACCCTTTTCTTCTTTTATCTCTTTAGGTTATAGTTGGATCAAAAAGTATACACAGTTTAGTAACTTTGATGGCATAGTTCCAGTTCTTTTGCAAATGGCTGGACCAATTGTAGCCCTACAAAAAGGGCATTAGTGTGCCTGTTTTCCCACAATTAGTCCACCATTTGTCATTTTCCTCTTTTGTCATTTTCGCCAGTCTTGGAAATGAGTTTGAAACTCGGAGTTCCTTTAAATTGCATTTCTCTAATAGTGATTTAAAACATTGTTATATGACTGTTGTTAGCTTAGATTTCTTCCTTTGAAAACTGCCTGTTCATATCTTTCGACCATTTATTTATTTATTGGCTTCCCATACTTAAAAAAACCTTCTCTAAATCCTACCAGATTCTGAAGCTATATCTCTATTCCCTTCATCAACCAACCTCCCAAAAAATACTGTATATGCTCATTGTCTGCAGTTCCTCTCCACTTATTGACTCCTAAACCCTTTGTAGTCTGTCTAATCTCATCACTCAACTGAAACAACTCTCTCCAAAGCTACTCTAGTGGTCTCTTAATAGCCATAGCTAAAGATTTTTTTGCAGTCTTCATCTTTCTTGACTTATCTGCTATATTCTGCACTGTTAACTACCTGTTTTCAAATGAGATATTTGTAAAGTGTTTAGCACAGTGCCTGGCACATAGTAACTGCTATATAAATGCTTATTCCTTTCATTCCTTTTCCACTTCCCTTTCTTCATGTATGCCCTACTCTCCAGGGGGTGCTGGAGTTAGCATGTAGATTGTTAAATGTTCAACGTTAGCATTAACACCTCAAAAAATCAAGCACTATGAATCAGGGCTTGATTTTTTTCTTTTGTTGATTGTCTAGATTTAAGAAAGTGATGGGGAAAATGTTAATAATACAAATTAAGCTGAGAGTGTGAGGGAGGCAGCGCCAAAATGGTAGAGTATCAATAAGCATTACAGCTTGATTGATTACAATCCCCTACCAAAAAAAAAACAAAAACGTTTTCAAACAGATCTAGAAAATGTGCCATTTTGAATCCTTTGGGTGGATTGTGGTTTGTTTTTTTTTAAGTCACAGTGAGTCATTTTTCCAACCCAGGGGGACCCAGAGAGACAATCTATAAGGTCTGTAGACACTGGGGTCAGGATCTGGTTAGGAGCCAAGAGCTATATGGAGCATTTTCTAGCATTCCGGGAGAGGTGGTACCATAGTACAAGAGGAAGTCTCAGACTCATACCAGGGTACGCAGTGCAGGGTAGAAGAACAGGTATCAACTGGAAACTTTGTCATTTAGTACACATTTCTAGGTCACAGATCCAGGGCAGACTGAGCAAGGAACTGTGCTGAGAGGTGGTCTTCCTGGGTGAGGAATGGTGGTTGTTCCACTGCAAGTGTATCCAGAAAGGATAAAGTTCAGAAGCAAACCAGCTGCTGTGTGTTTCAGATCTCACGGCAGAGGAGGGTCTCATTTCCAGTTTCTAGTCCAGTATGTAGCCTGCAGACAAAAAACAAGGGCTGAAATTCCAGACCAAAAGGGAGGCTGCAGTTCTATCACTTTGAACCAGCAGACCTCCCCAACTGATTGAAAGGGAGGGGCTAAGTCCAGTGGTAGTCTACTTTTGTTCAGGGGCAAACCTGGAAGAGGAGCTTTCAGCACTCAACAATCAGACTTGGATCAGACCATTTTGGGGGCACTAAAAATTTACAGGTCCCTAGCCCTGAATTTTCCCCAAGAGTTTGGAATAAAATAATACTCAGTGCCCCAATAAAAGAGTAACAAAGCCAGCCCAGACCTTGTCTACAGAAGAACAAAGAAACTGACCCTAAAATCAAGTCCAAAGTCACAAGGTAATGTAAGTTCGAGCAAAAAATAAAATAAAACTAATCCTAACCATTAAAAGTATTATGTTGACAAGAATGCTCAAGCCACAAATCAAGAAGAGAATGAGTCCAAAACATCTACAAGCAGGCCCTCAGAGAAAAACATAAGTTGGACACGAAGAAATAAAGCAAGAGTTTAAAAAAAGATTTTTTTTCTAAATAAAATGATAATGTTAGAGGAAAAATGGAAAAGAAATGAGAACTATGAAAAAAAGAATTGGAAAGGTAATTAACAGTTTAGCACAAGAGGTACAGAACACCCTGAAAATTAAATTGAACCAAATAGAAGCCAATGAGACAATGGGAAATATTTTTTAAAAGCCAAAAGGCTGAAAAAAAAAATAAAATATATGGTATCTCATAGCAAAAACAGCTGATCTCGAAATCAAAGAGAAAAAAAGTTAAGAATTATAGGACCACCTGAATGCCATGATCAAAAAAAAAAAAAAAAAGCTCTAGACATCCTATTTCAAGAAGTCTTTAAAAAAAAAACTGCCCAGATCTCTTAGAACCAGAGGACAAAGTAGAATTAGAAAGAAAATGTTGATCACTCCTTGGGAAAAAAAGCCCAAAACTAAAATTACCAGGAACATTATAGCCAAATTCCAGAGGTCCCAGGTTAAGAAAAAATAATACTGAAAGCAGCCAAAAAGAAAGAATTCAATTACCGAGGAGTCACATATGACTTAGGATCATACTTAATTTAGCAGCCACCACTATGAGGTATTAGAGACCCTGGACTACAACACAGGAAAAAGATAGACTTACAACCAAGAATTACCCAGCAAAACTGAGTACAATCCTGCTGTTCAATAATTTCAGTCATGTACAACTCTTCATGACCCCATTTGGGGTTTTCTTGGCAAAGATACTGGAGTGGTTTGCCATTTCCTTCTTCAGCTCGTTTTGTGGTTGAGGAACTGAGGCAAAATTAAATGACTTGCCCACGTTCGCACAGCTAGTAACTGTCAGATTTTGAACTCAGATTTTCCTGACTCCTGGTCCAGGGCACTATCTGCTGCACCCCCTATGGCAGGGGAGAATGAACCTTTAATATAATAGAGGATTTCCAAACATTTCTGGTGAAAAAAACAAAAGCTATTTAGAAACTTTAAAATTCAAACACAGACCTAAAATACAAAACAAAAAAAAAACCCAAAACCATGAATGACAATAAAGGACAAGGATAAACTGTTTACATTCAAATATAGATGATAGATACTTTTGTCTCCTCTGAACCCTGTCACAATCAAGGGGCATTATTGTTTGGTCATTTCAGTTGTGTCTGACTCTTTGTGACTCCATTTGGGGTTTTCTTGACATTTCTTTCTTCAGCTCATTTTACAGATGAGGAAACTGAGGCAAATAGGTTAAATGACTTGCCCAGGGTCACACAGCTAATAAGGATCCGAGGCCAGATATAAACTGAGGAAGATGAGTCTTTCTGATTCCAGGCCTGGCCCTCTATCCACTGCACCACCTAGCTGCCCCTATCAGGGAGCATAGAGGGAATCCAATTGACAAGACCTAGCAGTGGTCCTGTCTTGTCTTGATGATTGTAAGAGAAAAATGAAGAGGAAAAATAATACACTAGGAGGATGGGAAGGGAAAGAAAGGTTAGGGGAAATTATCTCACATAATCAAGGTATGCAAGTAGACATGTTTGTAAACTAGGAGGAGCAGCAGATATTTGAACCTTACTGTCACCTGAACTGATCAAGGAGGGAAGAACACCCACACACACACACACACTCTAGAGTACAAAATACATTTCACTCAACAGGGAAATAGGAGGGAAAGTCAGAAGAGAGGAGGGGGAAAGTAGATTAAGGGAGACAGTCCTAAGCAAAACAAACTCTAAGGATGTATAAAATTATTTATAATTTTTCAAAGTAGCAAACAATGAGAATCTGAGGAGATGCTGATAATTGTGGAAGGACTGAACAAGTTTTGTTACATAACTGTGATAGAATACTATTATGTTTTGAGAAATGTTGAGAGAGATGGTTTCAGAGAAACTTGAGAAGATTTTTATGAGTTGATGTACAGTGCATTGGACAGAACCAGAAGAACAATTTATATAATGACAATAATATGGTAAAGGCAAACAACTTTGAAAGAATTAAGGACTGATCAGTATAATGACTAACCATGATTCCAAAGGACTAAGGATATTACCCCCCTCCTCATAGAGAAGTGAAGGCTTCAGAATACAGAATGAGACATAATGTTCTTGGACATGGCCAGTGTGGAAATTTTGTTTTACTTGACTATACATGTTTGTAACAGGAGCTTGTTTTTCATTCATTCTCAATTGGAGTCAGGTGGGAAGAGGGAGAGAAGGTGAACTTTTGCTGAGTGAAAAAAAAGGAAATAAGATTTTTAAAAACCTTAAAAGTTGCTGTGTACATTTTTTCCTCAACTATTCATTAAAATATTTACCAGTACACCCCTGCTACTCTCTCTTCTGGTTCTACTACCTATTCAACTGTTTCTTTCCTATCTTCTTTGCTGATTCATCCTCCAGATAATACCTCTTATTATTGATGTTCCCCTAGGCTCTAAGATTCCCGACTCTTCCTTTATCTACTCACTCCTTGTTGGGGACCCTATCAGCTTCCATGGATTTAATCATCTTGCTTATTCTGATGACTCCCAGATTTACATATCTAACCATAGTCTCTCCCATAAGTTTCAATCCTGTGTCACCAATTGCCTACTTGATATTTTAAACTGGCTTCCTTGGATAATCTCAAACTCAGTTTGTCTAAAGCAGAGTTCATCTCATGCCCAACCCAAACCCCTCTTCCAAACTTTCCTATTTCTGTCAAAGACACCATGAATCTTCCAATCTCCCATGTTTATAAACTTGGCATTAGCCTTGACTCCTAAATCTAGTCAGTTACCAAATCCTACTTTTTCTACCTCAAAAACATGTTGCATCTGACTCCTTCTTTATACTTATACAGCTGCTACCTAAGTTCAGGCCCTTATTACCTCTCATCTAGATTACTGCAGCAGCCTCCCCCTAATTATTCTCTTGCCTCAAGTCTCTCTGTAGTTCAGTGCATCATCCATACTAACATGTAAGTGATTTTCCTTAAGAATAGGTCTCACCATGTTACTCTCCTATTCGGTCAACTCTAGTGGCTTCTTATTGCTTGTAGAATAAAATATGATCTTATCTGTTTTTTTATTTTAAAGGCCCTTCACAACCTTGCCTTGATTAATTTTTCTTGATACATTGTATATTGCTTTACTTCCTGCACGCTATGATCCAGCCAAACTGGCCTTTTTTCTGTTTCTTATGATACTCCATCTTCTGTCATATTTAGAATGCATTTCTTCTTTACCTCTGCCTCATAGAATTTTTCTCCCCTCAAGATGTGACTCAAGGGTCATCTTTTACATGAAGCCATTCCTGCAATTTTTAGTGCCCTCAAGCTACCTCATATATAACTATTTTGTATTTATTCTGTATATCTATTTACATATGCATGTGTATATGTCCCTGCTGTTTCCTCCATTACAATATAAGCTCTTTGCAAGAAAGGATTGTTTCATTTATTGTATATGTCCCTAACACCTAGCAGAATGCTCAGCTCAGTCAGTGTTTTAATAAATACTTATTGAATAATTGATTGAAGTTTCAGTAGTATTTGAACCCATTTATTAAAAACATAAAATTCAGCACTTTTGAATTTGTGTGCAAGAATAATTGATTCATTAAGATGGACATATTTTAGCTGAATTTCAAGAAAAACCCCTTGAACAATTGGTAGAGGGCTTGAAAAAAATGATTGTCATGGTTCAGAAAGCACAACCAACAATGTACTTCTTCCATTTGAAGCTGCATATCTTTGTGAAACATCTTTTTAGCCATGATAGCCAGTAAGGCTAAATATCAAAATAATCAGAATTTAGAACTATATACATGTATAGGGATAGGAACAAGGACTGGACCTGCCATCCAGTGATGTAGACAACTCCCTGATTTAAAAAAAAAAAAGCCCTCTAGCAATGCAGGTTGACACTTTCTTTACAACTTATTATCTTACTAAGTTTCCTAGAGCAGTAATTTATAAATAAATATGCATATGTTGAGGATACATGCTTTTAGTTTTTTTTAACTATTTAAAGTTCAGGAGCAAAAAAGTTTGAAGAAAATTAGTGTAACAGAATGCTAGTGGGGCATTCAGGAGACATAACTTCAAATCCTAGTGTAGATATTTTCTAACTCTGTGAGCCCGGGTAAGTCATATGACCTCTTTGAGAATAAGGTTGTTTTTTTTTTTAAACATGCACTTAGCATAATAAAAACACTGCCTCACAAGGTTGATGTGTAGAGCAAATGAAACAATTATGTAAAACACTTTGCAAATTTTAAAGTGCTAAAGTTATAGATAGAAATGATATTATTTTTTCATCTTTTTCTTGATCATAATTCTCTTCTGTCTCAGGGAATAACCTTTGGACCAAAAAGGGCAGAATAAAAACAGCATATAGGGAATTGATACTGTAAATAAGGACATAGTAAGAGATCACTTAGCTACAATTGATGAATTCAGATCACATGGCAAAAAAGAACTGTATCCCTGAGTACTGAAAAAATTGATGTATGAGCCACCAATAGTTATATCTGAAAGACTGCATTGAATGGGTTCCTCCATTCAGTAGGAGTGAGGACTGATATAGAGGGTGTTCCTAAAGTCTGGACACATAGGCAAAAATGCATATTTTCAAGAAATGAAATGAATGAAATTTGTATTTAATTGGAATATTAACAAATAACATCTTCAATATGATTTCCATCATTTGTGATGCAAAGGTTGATGCACTTTGCAAGATTCACGTGAATTCGATGCAATAACTCCACATTGCCATCAATTGCCTATGTGTCCAGACTTTGGGGATACTCTGTACGATAGTACTGTAGGACTGAGAAAGGGCAGATTTTCTGACTTTTCCCAAAAGAAAGAGTCTACAAATTATAATCCAATGAGCTACATCTCAATTGCTTGCAAAATTCATATAACCTCATCATTCAGCTGAAATTAAGCCTAGAAAGTTACTAAAGTGTATACACTCTTTAGCCCAGCAATACCACTATTAGCCCTATGCCCCAAAGAGGTAAAAGATATAGGAAAAGGATCTACATGTACGAAAATGTTTCTGGCAGCTCTTTTTATAGTGTCAAGGAACTGAAAACTGAGGAAGTGGCCAGGAATGACTGAACAAATTGTGGTATATTAATGTAATAGAATACTATTGTGTTATAAGAAATGGTGAAGACAGTTTCAGAGAAACCTGGAAAAACTTGGTATGAACTGGTTCTGAGTGAAGTAAGGAGAACTAGAACAATTTGTAGAATAACAACATTGTAAAGACAACTCTTAAAGAGTTAGGAATTCTTTTTTTTTTCCTTTTTTTCAGAGGAGGGAAGGCAAGGTATTTGGAGTTAAGTGACCTGCCCAAGGTCACACAGGTAGTAAGTGTCAAGTGCCTGAGGCCTGGGTGCTCTATTCACTGTACCACTTAGCTGCCCCTACAGTTAGGAATTATGATCATTTCAATGATCAGCCATGATTCTAGATGATACATGTGATGAAACATGCTCCTCACTTCCTGACAGAGAGGTTAGGTACTCAGGATGCATATTGATAGGTATGTTTTTGGTCATGGCCAATGTTGAAATTTTTTTCGCTTGGCTGTGTATGTACAAGGATTTTGCTTTTCCTCCCCCCTCCCATTCCAAGGGCATGTAAGAGAAAAGGTAGATTTTTCTTATTTAAAAAAATAAAATTTAATTTAAAAAGAAACAAACCCCCAGAAGTTATCAATGATCTCTTAATTGCCAAATCTAATTGCCTTTTCTCAGTCTTCATTGTTCTTGATGTTTCTGTAGCTTTTGATACTGTGAATCTCCCTATCCTCCTGGATACTCATGAAAGTACTTTCTCCTGGTTCTCCTTCTGCCTTTCTGCACCTTCTCATTCTCTTTTGCTGGATCCAGGTCACACTACTATGTATAAGTGTGCCCCAAGGTTCTGTTCTAGGACTTCTCTTCCCCTATATTTTGTCTTTTGGTAATTTTATCAGCTCTCATGGGTTCAACTATTATCTCTATGCAGATAGTTCCCACATCTGTATACGTCAAGCACTAATCTCTCTCCTGAGCTTCAGTACCACCACATCACCACATCACCACATCAATTGCCTTTTGGACATCTCAGATTGGATCTCAGACTCATCATGTTTATCATGGTCAGCATCTCAAACTCAGCATGTTCAAAACACAACTCATTCTCTCCACCTCCATGCTCAACCCTCTCCTCTTCCAACTTTCTTATTACTATTAAGGGCTCCACCCAGGCTTCCAACCTTGGTGTGTTCTTCAACTCTTTACTTGAATCCACCCCATATATCCAATCTTTTGTTGGAGTTTTTTTTCCTGCCTTCACTACATCACCTTCTCCAAACTCACACCCTACCCTTATATAGTCAGACCTTCATTAGCTCTTTTGGTTGGTCTTTCTGCCTCACATCTCTCCCTATGCCTATCTATCCTGCACTAAAATATGGGTCTTACCATGTCATCTGCCTATTCAGTGATTCCAGTGGCTCCCTGTTACCTCTAGGATGAAATAGAAAATGCTTCGTTTTCTGTTTAGTCCTTTTCACCTGACCGCTTCCTACCTTCCCATTCTTCTTACACTTTACTCCATTCCACGTGCTCTTTGATCCAGCTCCAGTAACCTACTTCTTCTTCATGCCCAACATTGCCTCTCCTGCCTGCATTTGCCCTGGCTATCTTCCTTTCCTGGAATGCCCTCCCTCTTCACTTCTACCTCCTAGATTTCCTGATTTTCTTCAATATTCAGCTCAAATTCTACCCTCTGTGGGAGGCATTTCCCTCCCTCCCCTGCTAGTTCCTTCCCTCTGAGGTTATTTTCTATTTATACTATATATATCGGATGTGTGCATGGTTATTTGCATAAAAGGTACCATGTTTTTGCCTTTCTTTATATCCCCATTACTTGATACAGTGTATGGCACATAGTAAGTGCCTAATAAGTTATTGACAACTTGCTTAGTGGACATCTAGAAAAGGAAATGGTATGTATAAAAACCAGCAGAGCTTCGTAAGAAACAGTGCATTCCAAACTAACCTTATTTCTTTTTTTGACAGGGTTACTTATCTGTTAGATCATGAAGATGCTGTGTAGATCTAGCTTACCTTGATTTTAGCAAAACATTTATTAAATGAATTCATGCCTTTCTTGTGGGAAAAGATGGAGAGATGTGGCCATACAGTTCTGTGTGTATAACATCATATAGTTAAATGGAATTAGAACTGTTGGAATGCCTGGATTCATAGTAATCATTACCTTTTAAGACAGGTTTCTGGCTTTTGCCCTGTGCTATTTGCCATTTTTTTAGTGACTTTAATAAAGGTATAAATGGCATGCTTATAAAATGTGCTGATTATGCAAAGATGAATATGATAGTTTATGTACAAGATGACAAAATAGGGTCCAAAAAGATCTTGGCAAACTAGAATTAGATAAGATGAAATCTAATAGATATAAATGTAAGGTTTTACTCTTGGATTCAAGAAATTAATTTCTTAAGTATAAGATGGGGGAGGTATGACTAGATAGCAGTTTATCTCATAAGGATGTAGGGATTTTAGTGATTGAAAGCTCAATCTTAATCAGTCCTGTGATGTGACTGGCAAAACAAAAACAAAAAATAGAATGATTTTGGACTGCATTAAGAAAAGCATAATTTCCAGGTGATAGTCCTATTATACCCTGCCTTATCAGACCTCATGGAATATCATGTTTAGTTCTGAGGGCAATGTTTTAAGAATGACTTTGCTGTTGGTACTTTGTATAGAGTAAGCATAGAGTAGTAATAGTTTCCCTCAGAGTTGGAAAGACCTCAGTTCAAGGCTAGCTCCTGACACATGCTGTACTTATCACCCCGGGGCAAATCATTTAACCTTTCAATGCCTTAGACACTGAAGGAGGGTCCAGATTAGCTCCATGGATGAAATGACAGATCTTTAAAAAAAATGTATACCCATAAGCATGTATAACCTATGTGTAATTTTCTTAATCTCCAACTAGCCATAAAATGCTGTAACATAATAAAATAAAATTTGGCTAACTTTTAAAAATGCATTGTAACATCATGGGTAGTGCTTGCTTTAGAAATGTGGGTTCAAATACCACTTCTGACACTTAAATCATTGAGCAAGTCACTTTACTGCTCTGGGCCCCAGCCAGTTTCCTAAAAACTCTATTCAGTGGTGATGTGTATTAATAGGAGGATTTCCTTCACTTTTACCTGACATTGAAGAAATCACAGATCCTTCAGATATTTTCATAATAATAAAAAGTTGAGGACAAAGAAACTTTTTTTAAAAAGTGAGATACCAATTTAGTCTAAAGTTGAAATAAATAAACTTTTAGCTATTTGGAAAAATCCATTGAGAAATCCATTGGAAAATCCATAAGAGAAGTGCCAAATGTTTTTTAAAAAATTAGTAGTAACATAAGCATTTATTTCTATTTGTATTTTGTATGGAAAATTCTTGGAGTCCAGGAATTTCTTTTTAATAAATATGTATCATGTTCTTATGTCACCTTTAATAATAACGTTAGTAGCTAAAGTAATAGTTTTAGTAAAATTGTCAAAATTAGCCTGAGGACCTGTCATAGTTGTAGGTTATTATTAAGGTAAATTACAATATCAAAGTATATAATACATACAATAAGTACGTAAGACAGGTTATAATGTTGTCACTAGTAATATAACTCTGCATTTCTCTCATAATTTAGGTTCTAAAGGTTGGCAAAGTTTGTGCTGATCGTACTAGAATTTACCACCAACTGAAACATTTCAAATACAAGTTGTACCAGGAATGTTGCTCTATTGCAAAGACTGAAGAAGTTGAAGATGAGCAAGTCAAAGAAACTGTGGAACGAATTTTCAGTCAGTCAAAAGAGAGTGGCTGGATTCAGGAGGTAAATTAGATTCTTTTTTAGTATAATAGTGATCCCTTTCAGTTGAGTAATGAGCCTTTAACAACTACCCAGGATTGGAAATGACTAGAGAAAACAAAGTTTAAAACAGTTCTCACTATCTCTCTCTCTTGTCTTCCTCTTCTTCCCACGTAAAGCCTTTTCCATGCACATTGCTTTTCTCTCTTACATAATCACTCAATCTCATGCCTTCACTCCATCAAATAGTTTTAAGAGGCAGTGACTCTATGATAGACATATTACAAAGTCAATGGAACAAGGCCTCTACCTTCTTGCTTTACACTCATGTTGCCTTTTTTACTTACTAAGTCCACCTTTCCCCCTTTTTGACAAAGTACGGACTTAACCTATGCCTTTCTGCTTTCTGTTTTTTAGATTAGTTCATGTGGCTTGGGAATGAGGAGGCATCTGAGGCCAGTTCTGCTGCCACCCACATTCTCCTCTTGGGGACATAGAGCTAATTAGTGAGGACTAGAACTGAAGTTGAAGAGGAATACAGAGATTTCAGGCCATAGTGCTGATTTTTTTAACCCCTCATTTCATTAGTAGTAAATTTGATAGCAGGAGTATAGCTGATGGTTTTATACCTAGCCTCCTAAAGATCTCTTGGCAGCTTACAAACCCCTGGTGTGGTCATCTGCTCTTTGGATTGTTTCTTTTACATTTTTAAAAAAGAGAATATAGTAACAATCTTTTCAATCATATCAAGTTATACAACTGCTTAAGATATAATAAATAGATTTCCAAGTAAACTTAAGTTTCTAGCTAGGGCTTTATCCTAAATTTTTAAAAATTACTGACCTATCCAGTGCCTGAAGATATTTAGAGGAAATGTTTTAGTAGAAAGGATATAAAGGGAAGTTAATTTTGAGAACTCTTCATAGTAATAAGCAAAGGGAAGAGGAAAAAGGGAACAAACAAAGGAGGAACTACTGAATTCATTTCTTGCTCTTTGGAGGGCTGTCCTCACAGGGAATGATGTTATTGGTTTTCCCCTTTAGTAATTATCCTTCCTCCATGCTCTCCTTTACAATCACTCTTATTTTGACCTCTTAGATTTTTTTATTTCTTTTTTTTTTACTTAAGCTTTTTACCTTTTGCTTTCTTCCTCTCAAACTTTAAGTTCTGCTCTTTCCTACTTTTCTTATTCTTCGTCATCTGCCTCTATGTTTTATCATTTATATTAGAGAAGAGAGGAGAGATCCATGCCCTACCCAGCGGCTTCTGCCACCACCTTCCCAGGTAGCATTTTTTCCCTTTGTTGTTGTTTATTGTTTTATCTACTTTACTTACCTAGTTGAAGACTTACTTTGGCGTCTTTGCTTCAGTAGAGGATTGTATCACTTTTTTTTTTTTAGAAAGATTCTACATAAACATGCATAATAAATTGTAAAAAAGTTAAAAAAAGATCAAGAAACTGAAACATTTTCTAGAAACAGTATCTTTTGCCAATCACATAACTTGTAGAAAGTTTAAGAAAAGCTGTCACAGAGGTTTGGGACAGCAGAAGTGACTCAGCTTCTGGATCTAGAAAAGGAAAGGCTATTCATGGTTAAGGAAAGACAACTGCATCATATTACATTAAGAAGAATATCACTTTACATTTGACATTAAAAGGATCTCAAGGTTATATGTAACTAGGGCCTAATACTCTAAAAGTTCTTTATTTTATTCTTGGCTATCACTCTTTCCTGTCACTTCCTAGGACTTCTTAAATAACTTCATTTAAACCTAAGTACTTTAAACCCCAGATAAATTCCAATGCACCCTCCATGCTGCGAATTAAATTCAAAAGCTGTAAAGGATCCTGGCATTCTCAAGTTGAAAAGATACATCTGTCCCTCTCCCTAGGTCATCTACATGCTACTGCATATACTCCTTTCATGCATGGTGCTTCTCTTCCTGTACACTCTCAGTATAATTGCTGCAATCCCCTACTGTACCTACCATTCTCTATCTGAATGCTCACATTCCTGGCTTTAGCTTTTACCTCCCTAACATATCCATCCCTATTACCTGACTCAAACTGTATGCTGATGTTATTCCCTCCTCCTACTTGTGTTTTTTTCCTCTCCTTGTTTTCCTTTACAGTCCCTTTCTCCTTCTTCCCCAACCCCAATTTATCTTCTTCCCAGAAAAGGCAGGACTCTACTAAATTAATAGACATTATCCTATTTATGGATATCTCATGACATGCTCCCAAAGACCTGCTAAATGGGCTATCCTTTCATTCTGCTTATTCCTCCTTTACTTTCATGATCTATTGTTATTCTGATGTTAATGAAAGAGCATGATTTTTAGTGATTGAAAAAGGAGCAAACTACAGTAAAATAAAGAAATAAAAAAATAGAAAAATCAAAATGTTACAAAATGTTACAAAATCATAAAAGTGCATGCAGAAAAGCTGTAATAATCAAAATTATAATATGTTTTGCCTTTAAGAAGGTGGACATTGATGCTGAAACTTCCTAGGCAGTTTAGTAGAATATTGTTACTCTCTGGGAGTGTATATAAGAACCAGGGAATAAGGAAAGTATGTCAATTTAGCGTCATTTGTAGTTACGAGTAATTTATAAATATAGTGTGTATATACTACGTTATGTAAACAAGGGTTTGAGTTGATTGAATAGTTGCTCTTCTGCTAGGATTCTGGTAATTGGGTAGAAATATGTTGCTTGAAAGAGAAAGCTGAAAAACTGTGATTTTTACTTTTACATTTACATTTTGAGAGGCAGGATGACATACTGGAATGAGAATCAGGCTTGGGCACAGGAAGACTAGGGTTCAAGTCCTGCTTTTGTAGTAGGTCACTTAATCCCTAAGTGCCCCAGTTGTTATTGTTGTTTGGTTGTTGTTGTTCAGTCGTGTCTGAGTCTTCATGACCCCATTTGGGTTTTCTTGGCAAAGATACTGGAGCGGTTTGCCATTTTCCTTTTCCACCTCATTTTACAGATGAGGAAACTGAAGCAAACAGGATTAAGTAACTTGCCCAGGTTCACACAGCTAGTAAGTGAGTGTCTGAGGCCAGATTTGAACTCAGGAAGATGAGTCTTCCTGACTCCAAGCCTGGTACTTTTTATGTACTGAGACACCTAGCTCCCCCAATGTTCTGGGCAACAATCTGAAACTCTAGATTTCACATGAGTTGCTGATCTTCATAAGAAGAGGGATCTTTAGCATTGAGTCCTTTATACAAGTGAAATCACAGGTTCTACCTTTAAAAAAAACCAAACCTGCTTTTACTTTTCTTAATATTAGAAATTCTTTATTGAATCAAGGCTCCCATTTATACCATTGGCTCTTTTTGCCTTTACCTTGAATTACAATTAATACTACTCTTGTTTATATGCCAAATGAGGCCCAATTCATCGCCAGTCAGTTTTTGCCCTCTGTGAAATAACCAGTATTTTTGTTGTGTGTGCAGAAATATGATCAACTTGAAGAATATCTCAATTTTGCGGATTACTTTCATGATGAGAAGTTTGACTAAGTTGTAACTTCCTTTGGAGAAGATTTTATAAAATTGCGATGAACATGAAGAACAATGAGTACTTGTTTCTGCATACCATGCTGAATATATTTGCACATTTTTGAAGATTTTCATAGCAAAAGCTCTTGTTTTTAAATATATAGGTCCATTTTAATTTTTGTGAAATCAAATCAGTGATCTTATTTTAATATTTTATCTGTGGTACATAGAAAGCGTATGCTAAATAATTTTTTAAAAGCTAATCAATGTATTTTTAAAATCATGTCAGTGACTGTGTAATAGATTACTATATGTCAAGTAAATATGAGTTGTTAATTTCATGCCAGTTTGATGGAGATATGTTGTGTTTTAAAGTTGTATTTAGTCTTAAATATTTATGTGTATTTATTGCCTTCCCTCTCCCAAAACTTTTTGCCTGTCCATCTTGCAGTATTGAATGACCTTCACTAATATGTTGTTCATGCTATGAACTAAATCAGTGGGCTGGAAGAAATCTCAGTAGATCTTCAATTCATTTCCCACCCATCCAACCACTGCAGGACTGTACCTCAACCACCTAGACAGAGTAGTGTCATATGTGTTCTTAAATATCCTCTGAAAGGGGATTTCAGACCTCTTATTAGTCCATTCCAGTGTCTCACAATCCTCACACTCAGGAATACTTTAATGTAGTGTCCTTTCATGATTTGGGATATTCTTTCTTTGTGCTTGCTCAGTGTTAAGTCTAGATATAAATGATTGAGGTATATTTTATATTTTTAAAATTGTAAATGTTCCCATATCTAAGTTTATTTAATCTGTGGAGATGTAAAAATGTCAAAGGTGATTTTTAGCCAAAAAAAAACTCTTAGAAAGTATATTTTGTCTTGTGCCAAATCTAGAAAAATCCAGTTTAGACTGGTGAAATAAGTTGTACAGTTTCAGAGGAAACAAATGGGCCTTGTCAGTTGTTTATCTTTTGTACTTGGGAGTCCCTCTGCAGTAAGACGAGCTTTTATACTGCGGACTTCAGTATAACATAAGTTCATCTTGGCCCTTTTCCAATGTGGCTTAAGTACAGGAAGTATCAGATGGACACCATTATAATATGGTCTCAACAATAATATGTTCCATGGCATAGATGCCAAGGACAGTCAAATGAGGCTTTGGTGTCTAAAGCTGGATACTATTAGAGACTGCTTAATTATCATGTTTCTTCAATTTGTTTCTTAAATATGGCTCCTCTCATGGTGACCTACTAAAAAAATCCCACAAGATAGAGTGGATTTGTCAATGTGTAACAGTATCATGGAGCACATAGTCTTAAAAGTGTGGATGACTGAAATTTCACTTGCAAACCTCTTCATCCTTTTGGATGGCTCGTGGAAATAATTCTTAGCCGTTTTCTAGGGAAGGAGACAGATACAGAGTTGGAATAAGAGGATAAACTGTTCAAAGAGGAAATGTTTAAGCAAGGAGAGATTGGGAGAGAAGTGATGTTCAAGTTGGAAGGTAGATGGAGTATGAGAAGATGTGATAAATGAATTGGAACAATGAAGAGCAAGAGAAACAAAAGAAATTGGCTTCTACTGTACTTCACTCTTGACTCTGGAAGCTACCCTTTCTGTAAAGTCCGGAGCAAGACAGAGAGGCCAGGAAAGTGCTGAGACTGGATAATTCTTGAAATACAAGAATCTAGTGAACTGAGGCATTTTATGTAGTGAGTACCAGTGTGGCTGCAGTTGAGAAGTACTTGTGAGTAGCTTCTCAGGTATCTGTAGCACTTTTAAGATTCTGAGATCATTATTCCCATTCCTACTCCAAAGTTATCAGTATTTGTTTTACCTAATATGAAAGGAAGAGTTTTTAGGAGTAGGATTTTAAAAATATTTTTAAAGAAAAACCACTAGCAACCATCAAAAAGGGACAGGCTGTTAGGTGATACACTTGGTGCCAGTTAGGTAAGGAGAAAAACAGTTTGTACCAAAAACAGTCTGTAGGCAAATTAAGAATTTTGATAATATAGAAATATCCACAGCATTATTGTATTTCATCTACTATTAATGATAGTAGATATATCATCTCTGTAGCATTTGAAAGAACTTAAGAGTTTGTGAATATATTAAACTTTTTCATGGGCCACCAAATAGGGGTGAGGGGAGAACTGCCTATGAGTATTGATTTTCCAAAGGTAGTTGTTATTATAATTCCAAGTGCTTGATTATGTTTGTCTAAATCAAGTAAATGGAGACTGCTGGTGGCAGTGGAGGGGGAAAAAAGGAAAGGAAGAAAATAGTCTTTTGTTGGACAGTTGTAGTCTAAGGATCTGCCTTCTCCTTTTGCCCAACAACATTGTCTGAATAGAGAATAATAGTACTAAGTGGTTAGGTAAGCCACTCATTCTTTAGGCTGCCCATCCTGAATCACTCTCCCCCATCCCTTCACCCCCAGTGAGGCTCAGTTATGAGGCCTACTTAAGTCAGGACAGCTAGAAGGTTGAAGTCTAGTCCCTGAGGTGCCCCATGGGTGGTTTGCCCTAGGAACCATTAGTAACACTCTTCTGCTTTACTAATTCTCTTTTCACATTTCTCTGTTTCCTTTTAGAACTCATCCTCTTTCTGAGGCCCTCCTCTCTCTCTATACTCTCTGCTATGGCACTCACATTTCTACTCATGGCTTAAGGTACCATTTCTATCTGAAATAATTCCCAGATCCGTGTCTCTAGCCATGACTTCTTTTTTTAGTTCTAGACCTTTATCTCCAGCTGCTTACAAGATATCTTAATCTAGATATCCCACTGGCACTACAAACTCAATATGTTTGGTGCTGAGCTTATCATCTCCACCACCACCACCTCCTCCCCTCCCCAAACCTTCCCCACCCCCGCTAAACCTTGCTTCTTCCTCTGACTTCTCTTTTTGCCATTGGCACATGCATTCACTGAGTCTTTCTATGTTCAAATTCTTAGAGTTATTTTGACTCTTTCTTTCCCCTGATTTCTGCCTAAGTCCTGTGGATTCCACAGCCTCATCATTCACAGCCATCCTCCCTTTATCCAATTGCCACCACCCAGTATAGACCTTATTACCATTTCCCCTAATTCATTCATATGAACTCTCTCCCTTTCTAACTATCCTTTAGCATGGTATAGTGGATAGAGTGTTAAACTTGGAGTCAGAAAGTTCTGGATTCAGATCCAGTCTCTGACACTTACTAGCTGTGTGACCATAGGCAAATCACTTAACCTCTCTGAGCCTCAGTTGCCTCATCTGTAAAATGAGGATAGTAATACCTGTAGTACCTACCTCACAGGGTTGTTGTGAGGATCAAATGAGATATTGTATGTAAAGCGCTTTGCAAGCTTTAAAGTGTTATATAATTGTCAGCTATTATATTCTGCCAGAGTTATCTTCTTATGCATAGGTCTGGTCATATTGCTCAGCTCAAATATCTTCAGTAGCTCTCTGTTGCCTACTGAGTAAACTTCATATGCCTTTGCCTGGTATTCAAGGCCCTCCACAACCTGGTGCCCCTCTACATGGTGAGGTGGAAAGAGCACAGGGTTTGTAGTCAGGGGACCTGAGTTCAAATCCTGGCTTTGCTACTTACTACCTATATGACCTTGGTCATTTAATTTCTCTAGTCCTCAGTTTCTTCTTCAGTAACTTGAGAAGGTTGGACTAGATGATTTCTAAGGTCCCTCTAGCTCTAAACCCTATGATCCTACCTTTCCAGCCTTATCTTACATTAATCCCCTCCACATATTCTGCTCTGGCCAAATTGGACTTCTCTTTCTCCCCCAACACACCCTGTGCTCTCTTGCCTCTGTGCCTTCGCTTAAGCTATTCCCTATGCCTGTAATGTTCTCCCTACCTTTTGAATTCCTTACCCATCCTTGAAAGCCCAACTCAAACGCCACCTTCTCCTAGAAGCTTTCCTTCATCCCTGTTGTCAGTGATGACCTTCCCTTTTGTACCTCACATGGCACTTTGTTTTGCACTGCTCTAATGCACTTGTTATGTATTATTGTATATTATGGTTGTCTGTGTATGTGTCTTATTTCTCTACTAGACTGTAAGCCCTATGAGGGCAGGGACCACGTCTTATCTAAACTTTGTATCTCTCAGCTCTCAAACAGTGCTCTGCACACAGTTGGTGCTTAATAAATATTTGTTGAACTGAACTGAATGTGTACTTGAAATTAAATGTCTATGGGTACAATAGATAAATAAATAGATAATTTGATTCCCCTGGACTGCTTGCTGATATCCATAAAGGCAAACTATTCCAGGACTGGTAGTAGAGACATCTTATAAATCTAATTATGCTGTTTTTCATCATGTTAACTTATTTAGGTGTAAATGAAGCACTCACTTCCCATACATCTTATCATACATTCATGGATCCACAAAATCTTTTCTGCCCTTTTGACCTTAGGGGTATTGGACCTGGGAAGTATAAGGGACAGATGAAAATAATGTTGTCTTTATTTTAGACATTTTTAAATTATGCACCAATGAAAAGGTTAGTAAAGATTTTTTTCTATTGTAGTTAATGTCTACCCAGTTCCAGACCAGCACACAAGTCTGTGGAGAAAAAAACAAAACCTGGGAAATACACTACTATATGGGGAACTGAAATATTTAAATAAAAATAAATAAATGAACCATAGTTTTAATGCACTCCCCTTTACCCATTCAGTTAATTAATGGGTAACTAGTCTGCAAACTTTGCTAATGGAGAGGCAGTGTAGAGTAGTTAGAGAGGTGGAGAAGTAGTTAGGAAGACCTAGACTCAACTCAAATAACACGTTTGTCAGATGACCCTGTGCAAGTCATATCCTCCCAGCATCTAGGGCTAGGATCAACTCTCTAAGCAAAGAAAAGTGTTGACCTACCTTCAAACACCTACATCAAAGACCTAGTCTTAAAAATGCAAAAAAAAAAAAAAAGAATCCATCAAAAAGATGCCATAGGTTTAAATGCATTTTAAGTTGTAGAGGAACCATCTAGTGTTCACACAAATACTTAGGATTTCATTTATATACCAAATAGATGTAAATACTTCACTGAAAGTCCCTGGAGAATTTAGGTGGTGCACGGCAATCTCATGGACTACAAAAAACAGCAGTTACTTCCTAGTTGAGTTGTTCAGCTATTTTTCAGTCCTATCTGACTCTTTGTGACCCCATTTGGGGTTTTCTTGGCAAAGGTTCACCATCTCCTTCTCCAGCTCATTTTACAGATGAAGAAACTGAGATAAACAGGCGAATTGCCCAGGGTCACACAGCTAGTCAGTATCTGAGGCCAGATTTGAACTCAGAAAGATGAGTATTCCCATTCGAGACCCTGTGCTCTATCCACTTCAACACCTAGCTGCCCTACTTCTTAGTTGTGAGGAATGGATAAGCCTACTTAATGATCGCGCATAAAGCTCTTTGTTAAGTGTTAGTTTCCCTGTGTTGCTCCCCAAACTGATCTATACACACAGCACCTGCCTTCCAAGAGCTTACAACCTACAATGGCTATTGCTGTTCTATCTTAGTGTCAGTAATTTAGATGCCCTAGTCGCCTCTATGTGGCAGCTATTAAATGGTTCCCCTTTACAACATAATTAAAAAATGAAATCCTCAGAGGGAAGATGTAAGTTTGAAAGGGAGAACACATTCCCTGGCTGGGAATTTCTTCAATATTTAGAGCTGATGAGCTAGTAAGAGAGAGGATGGGGAATTTCCCTAGCTTTCCCCCACCAGAATCCTTTCAGTTAAGCATCCAAAAACAGTTCTTTCTGATTTACTTCTTCTGCCACTGGGAGGCCCTCTGTGCTCCTCTTTCCCCTCTGCCCATCTCCAATTAATTACTCACTGGTGCAGTGGCACCAGCCATCCACCAGGGAGTCTCCAAATAAGCTTGCTCTCCCTCCCCCTCCCTCTCCTCCTCACAAACCACCTCCTCTTCCCCCCCCCCCCCCATCTGCAGCTTTGCTGGCTCTCTCTTTCTCTCTCTCTGTCTCACTCTCTCTCTTTCTCTCCTATCCGAGCACAATGAAAGCCTGTGTATCTCCGTGACTCCGGGCAGTGGAGCGAGTGTCAGCAAAGCGACCAACAACAAGAGGAGAAAGAGAAAGGAAAATACCAGCTACTTTTTTTTTTCCATATATAAATCGGAGCGATCCAAGAGATTCACATTGGTCATTGCGAGTCCAGACCCCGCAGATCAACTGGCCGGGGATGGAATGTACAAAAACAGAAAGGAAAGTGACTGGACGTTACTTGGTGCAATACGCTGGAAGTTTGTAAGTTGGACTATCATTTGTAAATTACTCTGGGAAGAGTTGTTCTCTGTTGATACTGTTTCTGAATAGAGCCCGGGTGGGGAAGAGCAGCATAAGCGGGAAAGCAATGCGCTAAGTGATCTGCCTGGCTAGCTACTTTAGATTGCTTTCATTAAGGAAAGGGAACGTTACAAGAGATGAGGCTCTTACCAGTGGCTGGATTCGCGGAAGAAAAGAGCATGGTCTGAAAGTCCAGTTATTGACGTTGGGAACAACCGAGAAACTGTCTCCCTCTTTTTGGGGGGAGACGAAATAGAGGAGCTCTGTTGCAGCAGGGACAGTAACCAAACAAGGAGGAAGCATAGGGAGCACAGAGGGGAGGAGGGGGAGAAAAAAAGAAATTAAGACCAAAAAGACAGTAGTTCCTGTTGGCACATTGTAATCCTCGGCTTCTAAACTCTATTCAAAAGGCAGCACATTAAAAAAAAAAAAACCATGAGAAAAAGTGACTGTGGCGAGGCCATGAATCCAGGCAGCTTTGCATTGTGCTTCTTTGCTGAAATTTCCCCTTAAAGAAATATCAGGAAACAGGAGGGGTGGGGGGGTGTTCAGGTCTCGATTAACCTCCCCCTCAACTCCTTTCTGTCTTGCTTTCTCTTGACAACTCCTTAGTCCTTATAGCTAAACTCTGTATCCTATAACATTTGCAAAGTACGCAGTGGCTCTTGTCAGCCTGGTTTAAAAAAAAAGAAATCCCTCAACTCTGCCCAACTTCTCCAGAGCTGTCAGATGCAATTAGAGTAAGTTGATTAGGGTTTGTTGTCATTTTACTTGGCCTCTCCAATTGGCTTCCTCCCCACCCTTCTTCCATCAGGCTATTCCTCCACCCCTTAACTTCTTCACTCCTCCAAGCCTCAGTTTCTCCATATGTACTCACTCTACATGTGGCACTGAAAACAAAGTCTGTATCATTATTGTTAATAATAATAATATTATTGTTGAAAACACAAGTTTCCAGCACTAGCCAGAGTTAACCACCATAATATCCCAGAGGCAGCAATCATTGTGGCCAACAGGATGGGGGACACAGCTCCCCCTCAGGCCCCAGCAGGTGGGTTAGGGGGGGCTCCTGGGGCAGGGCTCCTTGGAGGAGGCTCAGTTGCCCCCAGAGTACACAGTGCTATTGTGGAACGTCTGCGTGCCCGCATCGCCATCTGCCGCCAGCATCACCTAAGCTGTGAGGGACGCTATGAGCGAGGGCGAGCGGAGAGCTCAGACAGAGAACGGGAGAGCACCTTGCAGCTCCTGAGTCTTGTGCAGCATGGTCAGGGTTCAAGGAAGGGTGGCAAACACGCTAAGGCTAATGCCAATGCCACGGCCACTGCAGCACCTCCTCCCACTGCCGCTCCTCCTCCAACATCAGCAGCAGCAGCAGCAGCAGCAGCAGCAGCAGCGCCAGCCCCACCACCACCACCAGACTATCACCACCACCACCACCACCCCCAGCACCTTCTCAACAGTGGCAGTAACTCTGGTGGGAGTGGGATCAATGGCGAGCAGCACCAGCAGCAGCCACCTCCCACTTCAACTACTGGGGACCAGAGGAACTCAGCCCTGATTGCGGTAAGCCACACTTTCCTACTCATTCTCACAAGAATCTGGTGGTCTTTGGTAGCATTGGGTATATGCTGGAAATGGCTATCCATTGGGTGTCTGATGGGGAGTCTTCCCTTCAGAGGCTAAGGATGAGATGGTTTTGAAATATCACCTGTCATTTGCATTGATATTCATATTGTTTCCTCCACCTATAGATGACCTCCCTATCAGAACCCATGCATCTTTTCTAGGCATCTTGGGAGTTCATGGAATGTCCAGGCTGAGCCTGGCAAGGAAGGCCTGGTCAGACCTCTATCATGACTCTGTCTCTATGCCAGTTGGCACTTTTCATCGCATGTACCACGAGGATGGATTTGAAACACCTTTAGGCCCGACTCGCCATTCATTTGCTTTAAAGTACACATTGGTCACCTCTATCTCATTTTAGTTCTGTGAACTCTTCTCAGACTGCCCGGTATCTTTCAGTTTCAAGGATATCTGTGGCTCCCTGTAGTTGCAGAGCAAATATTTAATTCCTTTCAGACAGGAATTCCTATGAAAAGTTGCCCAAAATGGAATAGGAGGTTTTGAAATAGAAGGAAAGTTTGATTCTGGTTTAGTTTCCTTGGTGTGTGTTGCTTAATTTACTCTAGATCCTGCCTGTTTTCTTTCCTGCTTTGGACAAATGAGCCCCCTCAACTATCCCTGAGAAGCTAATTGACTAACCTGCCTGCGTCAGTATACACATGAACAAAGGTGTATTTGCACAACATCTTCTGAGGAAGTACCCAGTTGTTGGCTGCTCCCAGAGACAGGATATCATACTTGAAGGGTCTGATTAAGTTTCTGGCCTGGAATTCTTCCCCAGCTGCACAGACACACCCTGTCCCAGAGGGAGGATCTTTTCAATAATTGGCTCTTGGTGCCAGGCCTAGTCAACTGACCTCTAGTCGTGTGTATGGTTTTGCCCAGATACATGTAGCTAGCTGGTCAGCGGTCCTTGGATGGAAGGTGGCGCCCCATCCCACAGCATCCCAGAGTTCTGTTATGCCACTGATGCTTTGCATCTGTTCACACAGCATAGCTCAATTCAGCCTCAGCCAACTCTAATGAAAGCCAGCCACAGGAAATGGCCAAGCAAGCCAACTCTAAAGTATTCAGGAAGCCCACTGGAATGGATGAGAAGGCAGATGCAAGTCACCTGTTGAATGGCCCAGACGATGTGCTTTGGGTTTGGGAGCTACAGATGGCAGCCATGATAGCTATAAGAAACAGCTAGGTATCACAGTGGAGAGAGCACTGGGTCTGACTTCAGGAAGACTTGAGTTCAAATCTGGTTGCAGATACTAGCTGTGTGACCTTGAGCAAGTCACTTCACAATTGTCTGCCTCAGTTTCCTAAACTATAAAAAAGGTATTACAATAGCACCTACCTCCCAGGGTTGTCATGAGGATCAAATGACATAATTGTAAAGTGGCTTAGTGCAGTGCCTGACACATAGTAGGTATTCTATAAATGCAAGCTATCATTATTAATTATTATTATATGGTACAACTGCCCAAGCATTCCTTGAATTATTCAGGGGGCCAGCTGTCACTCCAATTTTCACTCTCTCCAAATTTTGCTGTGGGGGGATCTGGCATTTTGGCATTACTGAGAGACCTATGTGTGATAAATATTTAGTATTTAGGTCTCCTGGCTTCATTTTCCTTCATCATCTTTGGTTCTTTCCCTCTACCACCTGCTTTATCACTAGTCAGTGAATCAAAAATCCTCAGAGGGTAACAGGAATTTGGTTTGTATAAGAGAATATGAAATATGAGAAAATATTTCATATGAAATATGAAGCAAGTAATGGAAGGTGGGGGTTGGGAGAGGTTGGAGGGCTTCATTGACCCAATGAGAAAAGAATAGGGTTTGTATTTATGTATGTGTGTCACTGGCATCTGGGGGCCTAGAATATCTAAATGCATTGATTGTCTTCTATGGTAAATTTATAATCTGTCTTCAAGTCTACTAAGAATACAGCTTTGTGTGCTGTCTAGTGTACTAATCAGTGTGCCTATGTATGATCCACCAAGACTGAGGCACCCATCCCAATAGACAGTAGAATTGACTAGTCTCTGTTCTCTGTGCCAAGACTAGAGAGGGAGAGAAAATACGTTTTGGGATTTTTTTAGGAAGCCTAAAAAATCCCTGCCTTGGCAGTGATTTCCCCAAAACCCTCTTCCTAAATGGTCATGAACGGGTTTTTGCTTTGCACTAGAAAGGTACAGATGATTTGGGATTAGATATAGAGCCCAATAAAAATGGTATCTTTACTCCTGATATTTGGCAATGGAAAAGGAAACAAACTTCTGGGATTACTAAGATTTTTCAGTGTTTCTAGGGAACCCTAGAGCCGTATGAGGCAGGAAAGGATGCTCTGCTTCAGCCGAAGGCTTGTGTGACTGTTGTACTCACTTCTTTTTCCTAAGAGCGAATCAATTTTGTCTTTTCCAAATATGGGTCCTCCTTGGGCACAAAGAATTGGAAAAGTTTTCTGAAAGGTACAGTTAGAAGAGTGAGTGAAAGGAGCCTTAAGGGCCTTTCTTAAGTCTTCTTAGTGGTAGCTTTTAAAAGAAAATGTGATGCTCCATAGGGTTTGTCCTCCCCTCTTTGGTTATTGGAAATTCCACTTAGGTTTTGTCTTCTAAATTTGGTGCTCCATTACTCAGCATAGTATATAGAGATGGGGATGTAAGTTCTGTATTAACCTGATAACATTGTGTCCAAGGAGAGGCCAAGTCATTTGGGAGTGATTCACTGGGCAGATTAAATCTGTAGTCAGCTAAGCTAGGCTAACCTTTATTCTCAGAAAGTCCCAGTTTAAAATGTCCTTTTTTCCCCACTCAGTATGTGTGTGTCAAAATTCTTAAAATGATTGAATCGTAGATGTATGCAGCTTTATGTGGCCTGGATGTGTTCAATTCTTATAGCTAATTCATGGAAGCTGTGTGGTCCTAAAAGTCCAAAAGCAGCTTTTGGAGGAAAGCATTAATGAGGATACTGATCTTCGGTGAAATGCATTTTAGTATCCTCAGTATGAAAGCATCAGTATCCCCACAGTACCTCCTAGGGGTGCTTTGCGCCTTGCAGGTGCTCAGTAAATATTTTCTTCGAATAAGGGATGAGTGAATGAGTATGAAAAGAAAGCTCACTGTTCTCTGTGACAGCCTGGGATCTGGGTGCTACTATTCAGCTACAAATGGGTACTTAGTCTCCATCCTTTCCAATAGATAAAGCTGTAGGGACAGTACAACATAATCCGCAATCCCTATATAGTTCTGTACAAATTGAGAGCTGCAGCCTGAAGCCCTCGTTCAGCCAAAATCTTCATATAGCTCAAGTACAAGTTCAGAGAGGAGCCTGCTACGGCAAAAAATCGGAATGGGAGTTTTGCTCTCAGAAGTTCTTCAGGTCCAAAAAAATGATTTGAGGCTATAATATTACTAACAATCATGTGATTAAGATTGTGGAATAAATATGTGTGAATCTAAGTAAAAGCTTGTGGCATTCAATAATTTCTGGTCCGTGAAACAGCATCATTTTGGAGCCATTGTCGGCTATTGCTAATCTTTCTCTTTTGCTTTGGGTAGATTTTTTTCCCTTAGGTGTAGGCTGTTTGGCTAGGATGGCTAAGTGAGTCTAAGTCATCCTTGGAACAATCATCAACCTCTAACATAGCGTGGGTGAAAAGGACCACCATACCGTGTGTCTGGAGACCTATGTTCTTGTCCTTGCTCTGCTCTACAATTTCAAGCAAGTTACCCTCTGTACACTGGTTTTTTTTATCTGTAATTATGAGGATAGTCAGTCTGAAAGTCAGCATGATACAGTGGGAGTGCTGCATTTAGAATCAAAGGACCTGGATTCAAATTCTGGCTCATCCACTACTACCTGTGTGACCTTAGACAGGTCTCTTGAGCTCTCTGGGCTTGGCCCTAAAATGAGAAGATTGAACCTGATGAGTTGTGAAATCTTTCAACTCTAAATCTGTTATCCTACTTTCTTACCTACTTAAGAGGGTCAAATGAACTCACCTTTGTGAGAGCATCCTGTACAAGGCACTGTTTTTGATATAAAAAGAATTCTTCAGTGTTTGACCAGTATACTAAAATTTTAGTTTGTCTGTGCCTAATAATAAAATGCCTTTTATTCTCAATAGAGCTGTTGCCATTTTAGATTCAGGGTTGTCAAGATAAGGCTATCAGGGGAGATATCAATTCACTTAAGCGCTCTTACAGGCCCTAGTAAATCCTAGTTACAACGTGCGGCTGCTGTTAGCAATGTGTTGGGGTCTCAGAAAACATGCTCTCTGACAGGCACATATTATGGCTCAAAGGCTTTGCTAAAGAGCCTGAAAGGGTGTGTACAAACAGTCCTGATAGGCAAATGCTACTGCTTCTAAGGAATATTACACAAATGGGCCTGGGAAAGTTAAATATTTTGTTCACAATAGCCTAAAACGTTAATTGTTAGCTTGAGAATGTCAAACAAGTTAAATCATTGCCAGGACTCCTTGGTTATTTTTATTTGATGATAATCAAGTTTCCAATGGACAAGTCAAAGCTAGGGGAGCTGCTAAGGAGGCCAAGTAGAGAGGCCTGTACAGAGTCCAGGGACAGCCCAGCTCGGTCTGGGTGTCTGGAGCTGCCAGAGTGACAAATTTCTTTTCCAAGACACCAATAAGAATACTGACATTACAGAGATGCAGCAGACATTTCTTCAAAAACTGACCTTTTTTGTTGGGATTCATGGAACAGAGAGTTAGGAAGAGAGCATTCTTATCTTCAAGGGACCTTCTTATCCCTTTTTTCAATTACCCAGGAATTATAAGATTTCACAAAGGTAAAAGGCTCCAGTGGAGGTAGGACTTGACCCAGAGCAGTATTTTCCCTTATCACAAGTTAAGAAGAATCTCGCCCTGGAAACCGGAGGAAGCCCTTTTGTAAGAGACAACTTAAAAGCCAACAGGTCAGACTCAAGCTTGTTTAGCTCAGCGTTGGCTTTCAGAAAGCATCAGCTTCCTCTGAAATCTTTCCAGTTATTACTACTACAGCAACAAATAGTAAAAACAATTAATAACTGACATTTATATAACACTATACATAAGGTACGAAATGCTTTTCCACATATGATCTCTTTGAGCCTCACAACAATCACATGCAGTAAATATTACAGGTATTATCATTCCCATTTTTACAGATGGCCCAGAGAGGCTGTGATTTGTTCACAGCTACGCAGCAGATGGGACATCGTAAGCGGGACCTGAATCCACATTTTATTGACTTCCACTTTACTGAACAATTAGGCAACTTTCATAGAATTCTCAGTTTCGAGCCACTTTGTCTTGTGATTTACTCTAGAGCTATGACAAAGAATGGAGTGACAAAGCAATGGAGTTTTAATATTCCTAGCTCTGACATAGAAATTGGACAAAAATAGTTCACTCTGTTTTAATTAGATAATTTTTCACTTCAAAGATAATTGTAACTTGGAAGGGAAGGCCATTCTATGTGCTTTGCATAAGCACAGTTAAACCAAAGGGTTACAGAAGCATTCTTTTTATTTAATATTCATGTGCAATTTTTTATTGGATATATACTTTTTAGTATATATACATATATATACACACATACTTGGGATATATAAACATATATATTGGGTGCTTATGCACAGGAAACATATGCATGGGGCACACACCGAAGTTATACACATACATATAGTATATCATGTACACACAGATAGGTGATATACACATGGCAATTCATGAGGCATGTGTGCATGTCAGTCAACAAGCATTTATTAAGCACTAACAATGTTCCAGGCACAAATAGTATCTTATTTGAACCTCACAACAACCCTAGGAGTAGGTGCTGTTATTATCACCCCCATTTTAGAGTTGAGGAAATTAAGGCAGACAGAAATTAAGTGACTTGCCCAGAGTCACATGTATAGTAAGTATGTGAGGCAGGATTTGAATTCAGGTCTTCCTGACTCCAGGTCCAGATCTCTATGTGCTATGCCACCTAGTTGCCTATAGAGGCATTCTTAATGTTCTCCAGGGAAAAGAATATTCACACTCCCTCTATTAGAATGGATCACAACAGTACATGACCAGGATTTCTTTTTTTTCCCCATAAGGTCTAATCTTACTCCCCCTTCCAACAATTTAACCCCATTCCCCTTTGTTGATTCACTCAACCAACCTATAGAATTAAGAAATCTTCTATTCTAAAGAATCTAATAGACATCCCCTCAAATGTTCCTAGTGAGCTTTGCCTGGTCTACTTTGCTCCCATTATAGTCCACCCTGTGGCATGCTTATTTGCAAGCAGGCCACATTCCCTATATATTTTAAGTTAAACACATTGTATATGATATAGGCTTACTGTTTTAATTTTAATTTAGAATTTGGTCTCAGCCCTGTGCTAGGCTAAGTGGGGGCTACAGTAGAAACCTAAGGAATTTCATGTCCTAAAAGAATTTACAATCCAATAGAAGGGACAAGATCAATACATATATAGCAACAACAAATAGCATAGGTCAGCATTTCAATAAGTGCAAAATTGAGTGTATGTTACAGATATTTGAGGACTAGACTGATTATAAAGGGCTTTATAGAGTAGCTGCTTAGTGAATACTTACTGAATAAGTGAATGAACAAATGAGTGAATTTGAGATTGGCCTTGAAGGATGGGTAGAATTTAGATATGAAAAGCAAAAAACGTAAGAGGAGTAAGGAGAAATCTGAGCAAAGGCATAAAAATGGGAATAACTGTCATACATTTATGGGGTATAGGAAATACTGACTAGGGCTGAGATTGTGGATTAGATGGTAATAAAAGGTAATTTTTGAGATTGGAGATGAGGGTAGTCCACGGAGGATCTTGAAGACTACACAGAGAAATTAAGATTTCTAACTGCCACATTTTACGAGACACATTGACAAGATGGAGTGCCCAAAGCAGAGTGGGCAAGATGGTCAGAGGACTGGTAACTATCATACAAAGGTCAGCTGAAGGAATTGTGGATGTTTTGATCTGGAGAAGAAAAGATTGTAGCGTGAAACATAATAACTGTCTTTAAGCATTTAGAGGGTTGACATGTGAAAGAGGAATTAATTTGTTGTTGTTGAAGTTTTTGTTTCTTTGTTTTTAAATTTTTTTTTCCTATTTGACTCCAGAAGGCAGAAGTAGTACAATGTGACAGATTTAAGTTCAACTAAAGAAAACCTCCCTAATAATCAGAGCTTCCCAAAAATAAAATGGAGTTTGGGGAGTATTGAGTTTCATGTGACTGATCATCTTCAAATGGAGTCTCAAGTTAAACTTTTTTAGCAGATTTGGATGGTAATCATGCTTTGGGTGTGGGTTGGACCCAATGGTGTCTAAAGTCCCTCCAACTCTTAGATTCTACGATTTAATATCATAGGAAAGAGGTAGTAACTATTGAAGGTCTCTGAACAGGTGGAGTTTGATCATCAACCATAAGGCAAAGACAGAAAACCAGTATAGTCTAGTATAATGAGCAGTAAAATGCCCAAGTTCTAGTTTATAAATGCCTATATAATAGCTGCATGACCTCAAAGAGTCACTTATCCTTTCTAAACAACAGTTTTCTGACCTGTAAAAATGGGGGTAGTATTTCCTGCCCACATCAGAGAGTATTTTTTGTGTTTGAGCATGGCTTGTTTTGGGGGAGGTTTGTTTTGTTTTGGTCTGGATGGACCCAATCTTTCACTTCTATAAAGAATGGCCCAAGAAGAAGTTCTTTCTACCAATGTGGATGGCAACTATTTTGCAACTTAGAATCATACAGAGTTTTCTGGTACCCCAAGAGGTTAAGTGACTAAATTGCCCAGAGTCACACAGCCAGTACGTGTCAGAGGTGAGATTTAAACCCAGGTCTTCTTGATTCCAAGGTTGGAACCTCGATTTACTACTCCATGATGCCTCTTGTTACGAGGCTCAAATAAAATCTCTTCTGTAAAGACTTTGAAAAACTCTAACGATGCAAACATAAATATTAATATATTCTAAAGTAAAAAAGTCATTTAGGTATTGAAAAATCATCAAAATACTTTCCTTTGAACTAATAATATAATTTTCCTTCATCTACTTGAAGAGAGAGTTCACATTCTCCCACTGAGGAGCAT
Source organism: Phalanger gymnotis (assembly GCA_028646595.1). Lineage (NCBI taxonomy): Eukaryota > Metazoa > Chordata > Mammalia > Diprotodontia > Phalangeridae > Phalanger > Phalanger gymnotis. The sequence continues at coordinate 689,211,530 of CM053622.1, read as the reverse complement.
CTCCCAGACTCTTGCCCAAATATACTAGCTTACCTTTCTTTGAGTGTGTAGTGCATGCTTTGGTCTTTGCACACAGCTCCCTTTTGTAGTGGGCTATGAACATGAATGACATGGCTTTTGACGTAGAAAGGAGATGGATTAACATGAAATTATGCTTACCAGAAACAGAAGAGAAACCAAAAGAACCATCTAAATTTGCTCTTCTCTTAAGATGCCCCTGAAGTACTTCCATTGCTAGCCTAATTTTTTCTCTGAATGGACAGACAACTCTCATTGCAGAAATTGATGTTCTGAGTGGACAACTCTGCTTCCTTTGTTATCTGGTAAACTTTTTTTTTCAGGAAAAACACCAAGAAATTGTTTTTCCAGATGGTCTCTCTGATTCAGATCAGTTTTTAAACACCAATATGCTAAAGCTCTTTTAGGAGTCTTATACCTCAGGTTTAATTTAATTTCAACAGTGGGCCAATTGGCCCAGTTCTGTGCCCTTCTGGTTTCATAAGGCATGGAAATGTGAGAGGTAAAGGAGAGGAAAAAGATTTTCTTTCCTTCTCCCTTCTGGATCCTTTGTATAGACTAAGCTCATGTACAGTTTGAATATATTACTATGATCTGTAAGTCATAAGTGACATATATACGTCTGCCAGATAGGAAGCTTTCCTACCCATCTCTGAGAGAAAGGTAAGAAAGAACACAAGAACAGATTCTGTCACAGTCCTGTAGGGAGAATAGTTCATTCATTCTCCCCCTTGACATATTCGTGATCTCTCTAGCCTCTGGGTATTGCCCAGATGATTAGGTTAGTGGCATAGTTTTCCCTGTGGCTTTTGCTGAATTTAGCAAATGTCTTAAAGCCACATATAAATGACATTTGGAGAGAAAGAGTCTAGACGTGGGCATGGGTGTGCATTTGGGATTGAAGGAGAAGAAACAGAAAGTTAAAGTTGAGGAATTTACGGGCTATTGCTTCCCTAAGATTTAATCAAAACTTAAGAATTTCCATACTGGGCCATGGCCCAGTAGGTATTCTCTCTGTGACAATAGCATCAAAGAGTGTTTTGTGGGAAGGCATGGCCCTTTACCCAATTTGGCAATGAGGGCATACTGGAGCCAGTTTGAACTGGCTAAAGAGAGATGATTGTTAAATTGTCCATGCTAACATTTGTACTTCAGAAATCAGCACATTCAGCGTTGGGAGGGAGGGAGAAAAATAAATTAAAAGTGTACGATAGAGAACAAAAAAAAAACTTAGAAGGAAGCACAGAAAAGCAGGGTAGCTTTGAAAATAGTGCGCAATATTCTTTACATAGTTGTTTTTTTTAAATAAACAGTCTGAAATGAGAATTCATGGTTTTGTATTGAATCTTCTCTTTAAGAACATGGAAATGTTCTTTTTTTGTCTTTTTGTGTTTAAGTTCAAAATGAACAAAAAATTAAAATGAAAAATGAAATCAGCAAACTACAAATCAGGATGTGATTTTTGTTTTGTTGATTTCTACACTTGGTGGAAAAAATGTTAATAATGAAGATTAAATTTAAAAGTGTGTCATGTGTACATTTTTTTAATGAGAGAGCCAGTTGTGAAACACTTGCCAACATGCTCCTGGATTCATCCCATGCTATCTAGGTTTCCTCAATAACCCAGCATAGGTCTGATATCCAAGAAATTTTTGTCTATCTATGAATTAGGTATGATGCCTTGGAAATAATAAAAATGCAATAATAGCTCATATTTATATTTTACTTTAACAATTAACAGAACACTTGGCACACATTAGGTAGCCTCTAAGAGCCCCAGCCTTCGGATGCCGTAATTCTAGATGAAAAATATTCAAGTAGACTAACAAAAGATTGGATGTGGAGGACCACCGTGCAGGAAACTTTTTCCTTTTAGAAATGGAGAGACACAGAGAGGTTAAATGACATTTCAAGTAATCCAGTTAGTAGTAGAAATTAGACAATCAATCAACAAGCATTTATTAAACAGTCTATACTAAGAAGCCAGATAGTGTAGAATGTTGGACCTTGGATCAAGAAGATCTGAGTTCAAATTCTGCCTCAGACAGTTAATAATTGTGTGACTCTAGTAAAGTCATTAACATCTATCTGCCTCTGTTTCCTCATCTGTAAAATGGGAATGATAATAGCACTTACCTCCCAGGTTGTTGTGAGGAGAAAAATGAGTTATACTTGTAAGAATGCTTTGTAAACCTTAAAGAGTTATATAAATACTATTAGTATTACTTGTATTATTTGTCAGGCACTAGCCAGTGGGGGTACAAATACTAAAAATCAAGTCTCCTGAATCTCAGTCTAGGGTTCATTCCAATATAAACAAAAGACCTAGTTATGGGTGTCCACTAGGCTCTTAGAGCCAAAGGGAAGGGTCAAATTGTCAATTTTCTGGTAAATTGTGATTGTGTCTGAACTAGTGTGAGTGATTCAAGGAGAACCAAATCCTAAACGTTTAGTTCTCTGAATCATTAAGGAGACTGAGCAACCTCTATTTGCATAAAATTGGTGATTTATGGGGCCCCCTTTCTTATCCTTTTTGAAAACCAGAAAGCTCATTCACTCTCACATTGAGAAGTTATCAGTAAGTTAGCCTGGGCTAGTGAGCTGGAAAAACCAGTTTTCCCTGTGCTCTGGTCTGACAGTGCCAGTGTTGAAAGCTCCGTGCCTTGATATGATCCTTAGCTATCCTTGCTTTGCTTAACTCCACATGACGTATTACTTTCAGGAAGAAACATGAGGAAGATGTCGATGAAGTGTCCAAGTAATTTTTCTGAGTTGTGATAACTCTTAGTCATAAGTCGAATGTTTATATGAAGCAGTCATTGGTTTAGGTATTCAAAGTCATCGTTGTTCAGTGGAGTAAGTGAGCCAGGGAGTGGAGACACTAAATCTAATTAGATAGTGCAAAGAACATTGTCAAAAGATCATAATTCAACTGGATATTTTTCTTGCTCACTAATAATGATTTTTAGACCAGTTGAAACTGAACTAATTTTTATTTTGTTTTGTTAAGAATAATTTTCCTCTGTTGCCACTTCAGGCTTCTGCAGCAGTATGAAACCATTCACATTACCTTTTTTATTTTAAATGGTCTTTTCTTGGAAACGTAATTACCTTCCCTTCATGTTGAGTTTTGAACTAACACAAATAAAACTCAAAAAATAAAAAAGAAAGAACAAGGCATGTCAATGGGACAATGATAACTGGCAACAAAGATAAGACCAAGGTACTTAATTCTTATTCTATATCTATTTCCTCTTCAAAAGAGAATGATCTTTACACTGGAGATGGCAGCACCAAAATGACTAAAAGGGAGTTGATACCCAAGATAAAAAGAGAGAGCCCCTAGTTGTTCTTGAGGAGATCAAGTCACTTGGACCAGATGGATTACATCCTCAGATACTAAACAGACTGGCAGGTGATTGCCAAGCCACTGTCAGTGATAGTTAGTTATTCCTTCCCCATCTTGAGGATTAGGGGCACAGGGACTTTGCGATCTGGAAAATCCTCATAAAAATTTTTTTGGCCCTCCCTTCATACCAGAAAAGAAGTCTGATTTTCTTTTCTTTTTTTTTTATGGGGTGTTTACAGTACCTTGTTGTAAATTTGGGTCAAGTGTTTGGTGATAGCTCTGTGTCGTCTGCCAGCCTTCCCATGTTGTCCACGGTTCCTGCAAAACTCCCCCCTCCCCCAAATTCCCATTTAATTTCTTATTCCGACCCACGATATATCAAAACCGCAACGGTGAAAGTCGCGATGTGGAAGGGATAACTGTACTTGAAAGATTATGGAAAATGGGAGAGGTAGCACAAGATAGGAGAAAGGCAAATATCTCAATTTTCATAAAAGGGGAAGAGGGCAAAGCGTGCAAACCAGAGACAGTGAGTTAGACTTCTTTTCCTGGGAACATTCGAGGACACATTATTAAAGAGATAGTTAGCAAAGGAGAAAGGTAAGCAATGATTACAAAGTGCCAGGCATGGCTTCATTAAGAACCATGCAAGACTAACCTCATTGCCTTTTATGGAATGATTGCTGAGCTAGCAGGTGAGCTGAATTCTATGTATATAGTTTACCTAGATTTTAGCAAAGCTTTTTATAAATTATCACATACTATTTGAGTGGAGAAGATGGGGCTAAAATTCAATCAGAAAAATTGGATGGCCCAGCTTGTCAAATAGTTGTGAATGAGTCAATGTCAGAGCAGCAGGAGGTCTCCAGTGGAGTACCCCAGGGATTTGTGCATGTCCCTAGGCTTTTTTTTCTTGTAATTTCTATCAGTAATTTGGATAAGGACATATACTCATCAAATCTTCAGCTAACAAAGGCGGGAGAGATAACTAACACACTTGATGACAGGGTCAGGAACCAAATGGATCTTGACAGGAGAGCATTAGGTTGAATCTAGCACAATTAAATTAAATAGTGATAAATGCAAAGTATAAGATGGAGAACACATGGTTAACAGTAGTCATTCTGAAAAAAAATTAGGGGTTTTAGTAGATTGCAGCAAGTTATGACTCAGCATTGTGATGTAGCTGCCAAAAAAAAACAATGCAAATTTGGACTGCCTTAAGAAGGGCATAGGGAGGAATAGGGAGGTAATTTGTTGTTCAGTCATTTCAGTCATGTCCAACTCTTTGTGACCCCATTTGCTGTTTTCTTAGCAAAGATACAGGAGTGTCTTACTGTTTCCTTCTCCAGCTAATTTTACATATGAGGCAAATAGAGTGAAGTGACTTGCCCAGGGTCACATAGCTAGTAAATATCTGAGGTTGGATTTGAACTCAGAAGGATGAGTCTTCCTGACTCCATTGTGCCCTGTCCACTTCTACACCTGACTGCCCTCCTTAATTGTAAAGAATGGATAAGCCTAGTTAATGATCACATAGCTAGTAAGTATCTAAGCCTCATTTGAACTCAGGTCTTCCTGAATCCAGACCCTGCTCTCTAACTACTCCACCTAGCTGCCCAGGGAGGTGATAATCTCTCTGTACTGTGCCCTCATCTGACCTCTTCTGGAATACTGTGTTTAGCTCTGGGCCCCCAAATTTAAGGATATTAATAGCCTAAAGAGAGATCTAGGGATGATAGGCTGGTGAAAAGCCTTGAGTCTATAGCATAGGAGATCAGTTGAAGTAAATGGGTGTGTTTAGCCTGGAGAAAAGAAGAGTCAAGGTGAGGGAAGGGAGGGACGTGATAGATATGGTAGGTGTCTTCACATATTTGTAGGGATTTCACTGTGGAGTGGAAATTAGACTTGGCCTCTTTAGCCCTAGAGGGCAGAACCTGGAGCAAAGGGTGAAAGTGTTGCAAATAAGACCCGTTGAGGATTGATGACAGGAAACAATCAGAACTTCCCCAAAGCAAAATGAGCTGCTTCTTGAGGAAGAGGTTCCCCCCAACCCCCATCCTTAGAGGTCTTCCAAGCAAAGTGGAAGACCACTTGTGGGATGTGATAGCAGGATATTTCATTTATGTATGGGTTACTAGATGATCGTAGAAGATTTTTCCAAACTCTCAGATTCTGTGGTTCTGTGAATTCCTCCTTTGTAAGCAGCTCTTTTCAGGTAATCTCAGCTGATTTGAACAGAAATTTAATTGTTCCCTCCCTCCACCACCACCCCTCCCCAAAATTACTCAAGGCAAAAGTGTGATGAACTTATAAGCAATGTGTAGACACAGTAGAATCTCTTTGAGACCATGGTAACAAGGGGTGCAAAGAAATCTTTAATAGAATACAGTATGTACTGTGTCTCTGGATTGGCCATGTTTGTGTCTCCTGTTCATTTCTGGAGGTCTCTGGAGTCTCAATTATTTAAAACACGGTAGTGTTCTTTTTGTGGTACCATCTGAGAAATCTAGCTGTTTTTGCATACAAGAGTGGAATGATACTTGCTAAACCTGCTAATGCTTGTGAGATTATCACATTGCACCATATAATTTCACAGAGGAAAAAAAAAACAAAAACAAATGTGTGCTCAAGAGTATTATCTCAGTTTGAGTTCTCCCCCCAAAATGTGTTACAAAAATTCAAAGTACAAATACCCACAAAAAGCAAGGGCACAAGTTTCCAGTCAGCCTTTCCATGACAAGAAGAAGTAATGTGGATGTTTGGGTTCTAGGCCTAGTCCTTAGATCGGTAAAAATCCCATTTTACTTTAATAGTACTTCTGAATAGAGCAGAGTTTGTAGGTTCAGCCTCTTCAGAGAGGAGAAACTGAACTTTCTCTTATGCTAAATTAAACATTAGTTTACTCCCTGGGAGCTTGCACCTTCCGGGAACCAGCCAACAGTGGCTTTGCTTTCAGAGAAAGTCCTCAAGTTAACTGTTTTCCCCAGGAAAAGAAAAACCTCTGGGACCTTTTCACCTTTTGTAATGCAGCCACCTTCTGGGTTGGTTGAAGTGTTCTCCTGTGTGTGTGTGTGTGTGTGTGTGTGTGTGTGTGTCTGTGTGTCTGTGTGTGTGTGTGTGTGTATGTCTGTGTCTGTGTGTGTCTGTGTCTGTGTGTGTGTCTGTGTGTCTGTGTCTGTGTCTGTGTGTGTGTGTGTGTGTGTGTGTGTGTGTGTGTGTGTGTTTTGCACTGTTTTGTCTATCTTGCTCAGATCAGAAGCCCTTTGAGCAAGAACAGGGTCTTTAAGCATAATTGTGGAGGAGCTGCTAGTGTCCAGTTTGCAATAAATAACAACAGTCTCAGCAGCAGCCTGATGGTGTTAGATTCCAGCTCCCCCATCAGCGCTTCCTGTTTGTTACTACCTCCTGGAGCCTCGTGGGTTCCTGCTCCTGAAGCAATAGAAGGGGCTGTGTATTGAAGAACAGCTTTAGCAAACCTGAACCACACCTCACCCTAGTCCAGCCTGCTCTCACCTCAAGCCCTCCCCAATCCAGTGGCTGCAAGATGACTATTTGGAGACTTGCATAGTTCTGCTGATTTCAAAACAGGACTTCACAATGTAGAAGGAGGCTGATTAGGGAACTCCTCTGATCATCCTCCACCCCCCGCATTGCAACAACATCAGAGTTTTAGAATGTCAGAACTGGACAGAAACTTCCCCCCCTCCTCAAATCCTCATTTTTTTTCTACTATTGTAGAAACTGAGGCTAAGAGCTATGAAGTGAATTGGCCCCAGATAACCTGGCAGCAGAAAACACAGATCTGCCTTCCCAGGCACAGTTACTTCCAGGAAATTAGAACCTGAAGGGACCTTAGAGAATGTCTATTCTAAGACTTTCATTTTACAGAGGGAGAGAACACGGACCAGTGAGGTGAATGGCAAATAGTGTTTCGTTCAAGTAAAGCAAACTTCATTTGGATTTCTGTAATTACACACACACATACACACACACACACACACACACACACACACACACACACATACAAACACACACATTTAAATCTGGACCTAACTCTGTATACTCTAACAAGTCTAGGAGAACTCCCAGTATGGAGATTCTCTCCATAGGTACAGATAAGCAACTTCTCTATACCTTATTATCTTAGCTGCCTGGAGGCACTGAAAGGTCAAGTGATTAGCTCATGGTCACAAGCCTAGCATGTTATATAACCTCCCTGGGTCTAAGTTTCCTCATCTTTGAAATGAGGGAGTTGGACTGAATTGCTCTGAAGTTCCTACTAGGTCTAAATCTATGAATTCATGGTCCTTTGTGTCAAAGACAGAGCTGGAACTCTAAGGCTTCCTGGCCCTATCACTAGTCACGCTACCTCTCAGTACTTTTATGCAGGCCCTCCCACCCCCAAAGTGGGTCTGGCTTCAGGATCATTTGTATCTTCTCTTTCCCAGTTCTCATTTTTCGATCCCTTATGATCATGTTAATTTCTAATTCATTTGCAGCCTTCCTCCTAGAAGCTTTACCAAGCTTCCTGTTCCCTTGCTCTCTCACACTGAATCCCATTCCATTCCTTGTGGAGGATGTGTTGATGTTGTCATTTCTGGAGGATATGTTGATGCTGTCATTTCTTCCACTAAGTATCCAGTTCAGAACACTCTTCTCACAGTCTTGAGTCTCACTTCCTCGGCCTCCAGTAACACCAGCCAGCTATTAAACAGTTAATTCTGTCAAGATGTCTCTCTGGACGTCCGTACTGTTATGTTGCCCTTGGGACAGGTAAAACAGTAGAGCAATTATATACGACATAATGTAATTACATTCGATCTTCTAGGTCACAGCAGAAGGCTTAATATTATCCATAAGAGAAAATAAATGGTTTATTTTTCAAGAGCAATGCTTCTCCCACTTCTTCATCTTTACAAAAAAAAAAAAAGCATTACCTTGGGCATAATTCCCTGCATAACCCAACCTACTCAATACATGAATAACCCTTTACTTTTGTTTCTCAAATTTTTGCTTCTTAGTTATGATGCTGTTTTCTAGAACTAGGTAGAAGAAAGAAGAGAGAATTACCATACATTACATCTCATACTACTTTGAAATTTCCAATAATTACAGAGATTAAGGCCTGAAGCTGTGATTTCATTGGCATAGAGAACCCTCTAGATGAGGCAACCCCAACATCCTCACCCCATGCAGGGTGCAACTTTCCCTGAAGTTCACAGTCTTAAAGATTGCCCAAAGCCCTGAGAGGCTAAGTCACTTACCCAGAGTCACACAAACCAGTATCTTTCAGAGGAAGTACATAACCCATGTCTTCCTGGCTCTGAGGGGGGCTATCCATGGCCTTTCTTTTTCAATAACAATAATAATAGCTCTTATTTACATAGAACTTTAAGGTTTAAAATGTGTTTTGCATGTGTTACCTTTCCCTACAACAATTCTGTGAAGTAGAGATACGACAAGCATCTCCACTTCACAGATGAGGCTCAAAAAGGTCGAGTGGCTCAGATTCACATAGCTAAGCCTCACTAACTTCGTATTTCCGACCGTAGTGGGCTACTTCAATGCAGTGAAAAGTTTAGGGGCTGAATGAGATGGGGGTGCTAAATGGAACATTTATGTGCCAGGTACCACGCCAGGTGCTTGGGAAACAAAGACGGAAATGAAATAGTTCTTGTCCTCCTGACTTACTTTGAGGGAGGGGAATTACAACACGCGCATGTATGAGTATATATGTATAGACATACATAGATCTGTCTGTGCATGCTATATTTGTTTTTCTGGCAACTCTTCATGACTCCATAGACCGCAGCACACCAATACTGTCCATGGGGTTTTCTTGGGAAAGATATTAGAGTGGTTTGCCATTTCCTTCTCCAGTGGATCATCTTTTGTCAGAACTCTACTATGACCTACCTATCACAGGTAACTCTACTCGACATTGCTCATAGTTTCATTGAGTTTCATAAGCCCTCTGCCACAAGGCAGTGATCCTGGAGCAGGTATACTCTCTCTCTCTCTCTCTCTCTCTCTCTCTCTCTCTCTCCATATATGTATATATATATATATATATATATATATATATATATATATGCGTGTGTGTGTATATATATATGTAACAGATGTGATGTTATGTATATTGTATTATGTTACTGTGTATATATTCTGTGTATAATAATATATATTTTATATATTATATAATACATAGTTATGTGTGTAATACATAAATAAAATCCACTTATATGTATATGTAGAATGGGGATTTGTATCCTCCCTGTGCTTGCCAGAGGGAAGGGGGTAGCTAGCTGAAACCATAATACATACATATATATATATGCCATAAATACATACATATAATCTATGTATACTATATATGTATATATTATATATTATGTTATATGTAACAATGCAATATATATTGTATATTACCGTATATCTATTATGTATATATGTAATGTATATTATATAATATACAAATAAAAATATACACATCTATGTATATATGCATTTATTGTAAAACTCATATGCATCTTTATATAATTTATTTATTATAAAATTTGTTTATATATAATATATACATATATATGGGCAGCTAGGTGGTGAAGTAGATAGAGTTTGGGGCCTGGAATCAGGAAGACTCCTTTTCCCGAGTTCAAATTTGGCCTCAAATATTTAATTGTATGTGATCCTGAGCAAGTCACTTAACCCTGTTTGCCTCAGTTTCTATATCTGGAAATGAGCTAAGGAAGGAAATGGCAAACCACTCCTGTATCTTTGCCAAAAAAATCCCTAAATGGGGCCATGAAGAGTTGGACATGACTGAAAGTGACTTAACAACCTACATATATACACACATACATATATACATATATATAGACACACTAGACTAGGTTGGACTAGATGATACACACACAAGTATGCACACATGCACAAACACAAACTAATTTCAGCAGTGGATAGGAAGCACCAGGGCTGAAGGAATCTGGAAAAAGGTTACATGTTGGAGATGGTGCCTCAAATGAATTTTGAAAGAGGCTAGTACATCCCCAGATATCAAAGTGAGGAGGGAGTGTATTTCAGGTTTGGAGGAGACCAGACAGCAGGAAGCTCATCGATAGTTGAGAAAGTTCCTAGGAGACAATGAAGGAATTACTTACTCTTACCATTGAGATTGTCCCTATTTATCCAAGCTCCCAGAGCAAGAGCTTTCTCTCATTCCATTTATTTCTGTCAGCTGGTGTCATGGATAGAGAACCATCCCCAGAGCCAGGTAGTCGTGGGTTCAAGTTCTGCCTCTGAAACATACCGGCTTTATGACCTTGAGCAAATCATTTAATCTCTGAGCAATGTTCTGGGCAACTCTCTGAGACTGCAAAGAAGGTGTCTGCCTACCGTAATACAAAAGTTTCCTCATCCAGGCAATTACCTATAGCAATAAAATCACAGCTCTAGTCCCTGTCTCTATCTTTATCTTTAGCAAGTACAAAATTTTCCAACCAATTTCAATGGTAATATAGGAGATAGTATTTGTGAGAAAGAAAAGAAGAGAGAGAGAGGAAGAAAGAAAGAAAAGATTCTCAGTGTCCATGTTTTCCTACATAATAATCACATCAAATATAAAATGACAAGTTAAAACTTCAGGGAGGAAAAAAAATTTCTTTTTCATCTTTAGCCTCAGTATCAGGTGATCAGGTTTCAGCTAGTTACCCCCTTCCCTCTGGCAAGCACAGGGAGGATACTCAGCTTAATGGATGGGATTACAGACAAAGAAGTACTTTTAAAAAATATATGCTAGCACTCCTTTAGAAGGGAGCTTGAAAGAAAGGCCCTGAAAAATGGGCCAGTAAGAGTCTGAGTGGGGGAAGGGGAGCTCTGTCCACTGTCTCTTTCTTATCATAGTGCCTAGCACATACTAAGTGCTTAATAAATGCTTACTCATTTATTGATTGATAAAGCCTCGGGCTGGGTAACTCCCCAGGGCAATTCTAAACTCCCCAACTCAAATATGCCCAGGCTTCATTGAGACCTCAAAAAAGGTGGTGGATCTCTTCCCAACAGAACAATTAAAGGGAAGTTTCCTTGTTTCACCACTCTGAGATTTCACTGAAGAGATGTCAGAAGTGAAATCCCACCAATTCTTATGAAAAGACTATCTGCCCTCAGCCTGGAACACCAGATTCTGAACAGTAGCTGATTATAGAGCACGGTTTTGTCCAGGGGGATGCATATGGGGCCCCGGATGGAAGGTGATCTATTGATTTATAATAGGGTCAAATCCAACCTAATCTTAACTCCTCAGAGCTTCAGTTTCCTTACCTGTAAAATGAGGCTCTGCCATAGGGCTCTTGTAAGACTCAGATGAGAGCATGTATGTAAAGTGCTTTATAAACTTTACTATTTGAATGACAATTATGATTATCATTGTCCTTATCTATAATTTGACTGACATATGTATCTTCCAGAGTGAAAGTTCTAACTGCTGATGCAGAATAGCTACTGATTTGTAACTCATTGTCTCAAGACAGTCACCTGGGGCCCTGACTATTAAGTGGCTTCCCCATGGTCACAAAACCGATATCAAAGGTAGGACTTGAACCTGGATCTTCTTAACTCCAAAGCCAGCCCACTACTTCATACCGCCTTTCACAGTAATAATCAGAAGCAGTCTGGCACCTCTGACAGATGATGATGATGATGGTGATGATGATGATGATGATGACATGAATAAAGGGCTATCCTAGGGGTCAAAGAAGATGGCTTTAAGTCCTGCCCTGACACATTCTGGCCGTGTGGAGATCAACTAACTTTTCAGTACCCCAGATGACTCTTTTATGTCGCCAGTTACTGATGTTCATGAAGGGAGAACTTTCGCACCAGCATGTTCCCCATCACAGAGCAATCCCAGACGCAGAAGAAAGGAAAATGTTGCCGTTCAGTGTTGAGGTCTGACCTCTAATTTTAAAAGGGTGAAGAGGGAAAACATTGGAGATTTGTTGCAAAAAGAGACTAAATTTTCAGAAACCAAGGAAAAGAGTCTTCATTGCTCAAACCATATCTGGTCAGGGAGGCCTTTAAAAGACCAATGCTTATTTTAGTTTTAGTAGCCCAGGTTGACTTGGAGACAGATATTAGATATTACTGTGCTTATGATTTTGAATAAATTCAGGCCTAGGCATTGTGATTTGCTTTGTAATGATCACTCACTTCTGAAAATGAGGTAAACATCATTCTAGGAGCTTGCCTGCTTGCCTGCCCTTTACAATGTCACAATTATCAACTGATACTACCTCACTTTGAGCTATTTGGAATGAAGAGGGAGGCATAGTAACTCACCATTCCCCTAGACAGTTAGTTATAAGGACAGTGGGTCTCCTGAAAGGGGCAAGTCATGTGATTGGATTGAAAAGGAACTTTTTCTGATGTTAACATGGTTGAACTCCCTTTAAAACTGATCTTTTCCTTGAGAAAGGGTAATACTTCTACTGGACCTCAGGTCTGGCCTAGAATTACATTCGTATAAAAGGTGTTATGTTGTCTTCAACTGTCTGGGAGTACTGAGGAGCAGGCTACATGGAGAAGAAACATCATTATGAACTAGAACTAGGCCAGAAGGAGGAGGAGGAAGAGCTTGGCAATCCCCAAATCTACTGTGCTGTCTTTGCCCTTTCTAGGTGGCAGCACATTTCTGGTTTTCCTTTTAATTCTCCCCACCAGGTGTTACATGGAGGCTAAACTGGGTCTCAGACAGAAAATAATTGTTCATCTCATTCGATCCACATTGCAGGAATGCTTTGAATCTGTTATCTTTAGAGTTAATGTTAAACACAATCTCCTCAATTTATAGAAGTCATTTTAGATGGATTTGCATGTTTTCACTGAGCTACAAATTTCTCCCAAAGTTAATATGGGTTTTTCAAGTCCTCATCAAATATTTCTCTCCCTCTCTTTCTGGCAAAATTATCTCTTTATTCAGTGGATTTTGTCTCATCAAGCATCTACGCTTTGAAAATTCTATTACTATCTGGGAAGCAGAATGGGGATGGTGTTGGCTGCACCTCCAAATGCCTTCCCAGAGGAAGAGACTTAACCGAACTTGACTGGTAGTTAAATCATCTTGTTTGCCATTAATTGGTAATATGACATTGGCAAAAGTCTTTGACCTCCCCAGGCTTAGTTTCTTCATGTGTAAAAATTGGGAGTTTAGAGTAGATCATCTCTGAGGTTTCTTCGTAATTTCAACTCTGAAATTCTGTGGATCAGCATCATCACATACTTACAAGTTTTGGCAAAACCTTGAACAGCATCTTCCTTAGAAGAATGGAAATAAGTGGATCTCATATCTTTCTGTAGCCACAGAGACCCGGAGAGTTGAAATGACATGCTGGCATTAAAAGATGAGTAGCAATTCAAAAGAAAAGAGAGTGGGAGGAGGATATTCCAGGCAAAGGGAACAGTTTGAGCCAACGTATAGAGGTGAGAAAGCATTGGATTTGGTGGTTAAGAAGGAGGTCATTGTTGACCTATGAGACAACACATTCAGTGCTCTGAACTAGGAGCTAAACTGGGGACTGAAACCAGATTTCAAGGGAATAAAGAATAATCAGTTGTGAAGAAGTGAAGGCATCAAATGTTGACAACTTGCTTCAAAAGTTTGGCAATAAAGGAGGAGAAAAAGAGAGATGGCTGGTAGTTGGATGGTATAGAAGGGTCAAAGGAAGATGCTTTTTTTTTGAGATAGCGAATATCTTGAGCTTGTTTATAGGCAAATAGGAAATAGCTATAGCAGAGAAGGTGAGGTTGAAAATTCATGAGAACTGCAGTGTAAAAACAGAAGGCATATATAACCTTTATATATGTATATATATGTATATATATAATCTTTAAAAAATAACCATATATATAAAATCTTAAAAATATAATATATAACCTTAAATAACTTTTTTTAAAAAAGAAAAATACATATGAAGGGATGACTTCTAGAGCAAGATCCTAGAAGAGGTGGGGAGAAAATAGGATTCAGGCTATAGGCAGAAGTATTTGCCTTAGTGGGAATTAGCCATATCTCTTCCTCTATTACTGGAGGGAAGCGAGAGGTTGAGTGATGATTTTATGAAGCCTTATGGATTAAATTAAAGGAAGGATTGTTGGAGTTCCCTCTCACAGTAGGCAGCTAAGACATCTGCTCTCATTGTGAAGCTTGGAAGTGTGTTTGGGATCTTGAAGAAAGTGGAAAACATTTGAAATAGTACTTGTGAAGAATGGGATAGGGAAAGAATAAGGGTGGAGTATAGAGTTTTGATGAAATCTACATCCGTTATTTTAACTGATAAGATATTTGAAGAAGAATGAATGAACATAATGATACATGGCCCCTGAAAGATTCAGGGATCAGAATCAGGAGCATCATTATTATAGATACCTGTGGGAATACTGTTATAATACAGCTAAGCCTTGATTAAACAGAAGGCTTATGGGATAGGATGTTCTAATTAATTAGATTTTCTGGTTGAGACAGGTTTATGCAGGGAACTGCTTTTGTCTCTTTGTTATCTGCTGTAAATATTTCTAAAATGCATTTGTGTGACGAAAAAATACTGGCCCTGTAGCGTAAGGGACCAAGGATCATTCCTTGCCCTGGTACTTGCTACTTCTGTGGTCTTGGACAATGTCACTCAGCCTCCTCAGGCTTCATTTTCCTTATCTGTAAAAGAAGAGGGGTAGACCAGATGGCCTCTGAGGTCCCATCCAGCTTTAGATCTAGGATGTTCTTTTTAATTTATTGAGGAAAGTATATTACATATAATTGGATCTTTCTTTGATGGGGAACATTGCCATGCTTCAGGATCAAGACACTTCTCATCATGACGGATTGTAGCTGAACAAGGCATTAGAATCTGGGCTGATTCCTGGAAATATTCTCTTTTGAATAATTCCTATACGGGCTTGGGTTCTTCCTTTGTTCCTCTTTCTCCTAGGAGATGAAAAGTGACAACGAGTGGGGTAGAATCTACTTGATTGAGGGCTCTGCTTAATTTAATTGTTTGCTCTATCTTAGGCAGTTGTCATCAGTAGACCTGGGTGTTGATGTAGTTGGTTGGCTCGCTACATTACTTGGACTCTGCAGAGAAAGTAAGAGCAGCTGTATTGGTATCTGATACAGTTCCTTCCTCCTGGACTCTTGATGTCTTTTCCCTTTGAAGCTATTTTCCCATTTCAGGAAAAGGTGACCATCCCCAGGTAGCACTATTCCCTCTGTTTCCTTTGTGACCGAGATTTGAGTTGAGTCTAGAGAGTTGCATTTTCTCTTGTAATCGATTTTAAATTTATTTTGAATTGTCCTTCCACATCTTCCCACTTTAATTTTTTTCTCTCCAGGACAGCAAACTTAGAACCTATGCCTAGACATCATCATTCACAGACAACTTTTTAGAGACTGGGAGAAAAACTGAATTGGAACCTTCTCCTTGGGTTTTTCATGGCAACACTAACTCTTTATTAATAGCTGTGCAATCCAGACTGCTAGGGTCCATATTTTGGCAGTAGACCATCAAATGCCTTATTTTTAAGAGGCTTTAACTCAGTTGTAAACATTTGCTATGACTGGGGGCTCACTTTCTTACATTTATTTACTAAAAGTGGTTAAGCTGTTGAAAAGTTGTTGAAAAAAATTTTATTTGCAGGTTTAAGGATGTATTTTTCCACCAATCTAACTAAAAACCATTCTTGAGTTGCAGAATAAAATTTGGAATTCACTTGTCCCATATGACTGTCTAGTTGCTGTTGGTAATTTTAAGGGAGATGGTAGTCAAATACCTAAGTTATTTTGCTCCCCAAAGTGCCCAATAACATGCACAAAAAGGACTGTTTCTAAGAATGATTGCTATACATATTTACATGATAGACCAGAATAGCTCAAAGGAAGTTGGTCCAGTCTACTGAATAAATAGTATATGCTTTTAAAATTCTCTATATTTAGAATAAATACTTTCTATATGCACAGTTATTGCACATTCCAAATTTTAAGGGACTCATTGGTGCCCTTATGGAAATAGAAGCACAATTTAAGAAAGCCCTGTGTAGGTGTTTGTGTCAGAAAACTCATAAATACACATATATGTTGTCTAAAAGTGTGTCCTTAAAAAAACAACCAGAGATTGATGGTTTCTACCAGCTTTGTTTCTTACTTCTTTGAATGGAATTTAAGAAAAACTGACAAAACCCAAACATACATTTGAATAGATCAGGCCGGTGGCGCTAAACCAGAAACTTGAGGAATTTCAGTGTTAAGACTGAGATAGTGACCTTCAACACCTTTTCTGTGGTTTCAGATTGTAAAAGGATCAGCAGAGCTGGGCAAACTGCTAGCCACTGCTAGCCTTCATCTCTGGAAGAGTGTCAAAGTTTTCCACAGTTTCTCTTCTTAGCATAGTCTTCGACCTAGCAGAATTTTTGCAAGAGTATTTGTAAAGGGGAGAAGACTCAGAAAGAATTTCAGGGAGTATTTTCAAGATGAGGAAAGAGCACCCAAGTCAGAAATGTCCCAGCACGATCTACTTCACATTTCTCTTACTGCTTTCCAGTTAATAAAGCCCTTTCTTCTCAATACTACTATGGGGGTTACCATTAAAGAGCAGTCCAGTCCAGTAGAAAGGATGTTGAATCTGGAGGCAGAGGATCTGAGTTCATATTCTGACTGTGCTACTTAATGTCCATGTGACATCAGGGAGGTCACACCATGTCTCTTCCTCATCCATAAGTGACTGGAGTGGACTAGTTGATCTCCATGGACTGTTCCAGCAGCGTGTCTATGCACCCGTGCACACACTGTTTCTCAGCCTGGTGTTTTTACCCCTTTTGCCCCTTGTGCTGTTTTCAGAGGCTGTCTCCTCCTCAGCGTCAGAGGCAGATGTACACTGAGCCCATAGAACACATGGCTTCCACATGTTTGGTCAGTCTTTCTCAATCGTCGTGCACTCAGAAGATGTTCTCTTTCCTCAGTCCTTGTCGTTTAATCTGTTGTCTCCTGGCCATGTTTCCTGTTCTGGCTTTTTAAATCACTCTCTGTTCCCAGTGCTTTTCTTTTGTGAAATAGAAACTCTGGGCCCCAGGGAGTGCTCCCTGGACAGAACTCCAGCTCATCTATTTGAGAGTGTTAGAAAGAAGTCCCTGAACAAACACACACACACACACACACACACACACACACGTACACACACACCAATCACACTCCCCTTAATGCAACAATAAAAAGGAGAATCTAAAGGGTTAGAAAATCAGGAAGTTCAAGTGATAATGTCTCCAGGACAACTGGAGGTTGGGGGAGAGAAACACTACTGACCAGGGCAGAGGCAAACTCTCCACCCTGCTCCCTACTGTTCCAGCTACTCCCTGGTTATAATGTGAATGGTGACTGTGTTGTGAATGTCGATGAGAATTCCCACCATACAGGCTCCATTGCTCTCTGTTCATGTTGCCAAGTAAAGCTTGACTGTGCAGGCCTTGGATGTATCAGAAAGCTAGTGAGTCAGCTGAAGAAACAAGCCCTGGGGACCCGGTGGGACACTTGTATGACAACATACCTTAGAGGTCACCAGCCTTTTACCTTGTGGTGGTGATGATGTTTAGGGGAACCTTGAGTGACTGGCTCATAGATTTACAGCTGGAAGAAGACATTATATAAGAATGCCGGGCCTGGAGTCAAGAACACCTGAGTTCAAATTCAGCCTTAGACACTTACTAGCTAGTGGGCAAGACACTTAACCTCTGTTTGCCTCAGTTTCCTCAACTGTAAAATGGAGAAAATAACAGTAGCACCCACCTCTCAGAGTTGTTGTGAGGACCAAATAAGATAATTATTATAAAGTGCTTAGCACAGTACCTAGCATGTAGTGAGCGCTATATAAACATTAGCTATTCTTCTTTTACAGAGGACGAAACTGACCTCAAGAGAGGTCAAGTGACTACTTTGGGTCATAAAGTAGTAAGTAAAGCCAGGACATGATTTGATGCAACTCCTTTTAATTCCAGCATCTTCCCTCTGTTCATTATTCCCCTTTTACCTTTTCTTGTAGCTGACTTTGTATATTTTTGTTTACATGTTTTCTCCTCCATTAGATTGTAAGCTCCTTGTGGGCAAAGATTGTCTTTTGCCTCTTTTCGTATCCTCAGCTCTTCACACAGTGCCTGGCACGTAGCACTTAATAAATGTTTATTGGCTGATCCGTGGGGACTGAGCTGTGAGTAGGATTCTACTGTACTTTACTTTATTTCCTAAAGTCGATGAGCTCAAAGCGTTTTACAAAAATGTCCTAGCCCCATGACATTCCCATGATGAAAACTATCATCCCTGCTAAAGAAGCTGTAGAGGACTGTTGGGCCTATCATGATGCATTAAGGTTGTTACCATCAGGGCAATTAGCAACACACTCTTATTCACTAGCCCGTTGACAATAAATGAATTAATGAAAAGCTGCATTTATTAACCACCAACTGGTTATTTCTCTGATTGAAGTTCCATGTCAGATTTCTGTAAAATGTGGAAAATTATGTTTGTGCCTTCCACAATCAAATTTGTTGTATGCAAGTAGCAGTAGGCAGAGTCAGACCTAGAGCTCTACCTAGGGTGGGGCCAAAGGAACTTTGCCCCAGGGTGGAAAATTTAGATAGCACTCACCCAGAGTTAGCTTCCTTCCCTTCCTGTCCCCACCCCAGCAATAGCCTCCTCATAGGGAAGGAGTACTCCATCCCCTGGCTGTGCCCACAGCCCTTCCTTCCCCATGTACCCTCCCCCGCCACCCCGCAAATACCCCATGCAAAAAAATTACTGCTTATGATTGTGGTCAGGTCACCTCTGTCCAACCGAGCACTCCATTGGGTGGAAATTGGGTAGATTCTAACCATTGGGTGGAAATTATGAAGTTGTAGCTTTCAAGGACTGGTGGTAAAACCCTAGAATGGGAAGGTAGGGCCATAGCTCGGTGGCCTTTTGTCTATACCAAGAATTGTAGGTGCATATATTACCTTGGATAAATGCCAAAACACTTTCTGTAGTGGTGATAGCTGCTGACCTTTACATAATACTGCAATATATACAAAATGCTTTACATATCTTATTTGATCCTCACAACAAGCTTATGAAGTACATTGTTCTCCTTGTTTTACCCAGGAAAAATCTGATGTTCAGAGAGGTCACACAAGCTACTAAGCCTATGAGGTGAGATTCAAACCCAGTTCCTCCTGATTCAAGGTCCAGCATTCTATCCACTCTCCCATGCTGCCTCTCAGGGGTAAGATAGCACTCAGGTGGAACTGAAAGCTAACTAAATGGCACGTGATTGGTGAGGTATCACAAGGGCCTAGTTACCACAAAATATCTCTTCCAATAACTGGCCCACCATGTTACCTGAAAAGTCCAACATTGGAGTCATTCTTTTGGGCCGAGACATTGCCTCTAGGAGCTCCGATTTAGATGTTCTCTGGGTGTATAGCATATTCACACATTAGTACGGATTAATTACTCAATGAGTTAGGTGTCACCTAGCAGTGAGTAGAGCCCTGAAGGAATAGGACGCAAGCCAGGTATGTTTTAATGGGAAGAGATCAGGACATTTGCCTTCTGTGTGTGCATCTTCTGCTATCTACATCTAATCACTTCTTGACCTTTAGTCTAAGATCAGATGTAACCTGCTGATATCCACTCAAGCATTATGGTGATCTACAGTCCTATACAATGAGAAATGATGAGCAGAATGATGAGTTGAGGCACTGTAAGTCATCAAAGAAATAGTTAATTATGTTTATTATACTGTATTTACTAAGCCAGGAAATTGGTAAATCTTCAGCAACAAGGCTTGGCTGCTTTGTCTTGAGGGAGGGGAGAGAAGGAGGAAAAGAGAAGGAGAAGGAAGAGAAAGGAAGAGAGGAAAGAAAGAAGGGATAGAGGAGAAAAAAAGGAGAGCAGTGACTTGTCCCACAGCTAGTATGTTCCTTTGAGCTCAGGCCCAGCATTCTATCTACTTTGCTGACTAGCTGGCTCTAGAAAAACAGATAATTCAGTTAAACAAAATATTCTGCTTGGTGAGCATTAAAATATTAGATCTCATTAAAATATTTTAATTTCATAATGACTTTTTGCGTGTTGTTTTTGTGTTCTTACAAACCTAACAAAATGTCTGATCTAAAGTAATACATGATCTAGCTGCTAGATCTTTGGCATTAACTTTTTGTTAAGTAATTTTTCAGTTGTGTCTGACTCACCATGACCCCATTTGGAGTCTTGTTGGCAGGGATACTGGAATGGTTTGCTATTTCCTTCTCCAGCTCATTTTACAGATAAGGAAACTGGGGCAAACAGGGTTAAATGACTTGTCCAGAGTCACACAGCTAGTAAGTGTCTGAGGCCAGATTTGAACTCAGGAAGATGAGTCTTCCTCACTCCAAGCCTGGTGATCTATCCACTGTGCCACCTAGCATTACCTGCCTGACCCAAAGGCCAGCTTCCCCAACATCTGGGTTTGTGTCTAGCACTCCAATAAGTAGATACACAGATGAAATAAAACCAAACCAAGAGGATCAACTGTTAATCCCTTGTTTAAGAAAAAAAGGCATCTCGTGAGAGTCTAGCTGGGCAAGCTTGTTGTCTTGCTAGGCAGATCTGAGCAGTTTAACTTCCTTAAGCTCTTATGGCTTTTCGCAATTTAGATCTGACTTAGAGGAAGTGCACCTCATATTAATGAGAAGAAAAGGCTCATTAGGGAACAAGGCTTTGGTCTCTGCTGGAGGCTAATGGATCTCTTTCTTATAATTACCAAAGGAAGGTATTTGCCATTGATTATCCTCACAGCATAGCCTATTGCATGGTTTAGGTCATTGTGAACATGCTTCAAGCTAGCATTGCAGTCTGATGACTTTGTGATGAGTGCAAGGGCCAGTGTGCAAGGGCTCATTCTCCTTTCTTTTCCCTCCTAGAAAAGGGATCACAGAATCATAGGTCGAGAGCTGGAAGGGACTTGTGGGCAATCAGAAAGGGCCAGCAGATGTTCTGTTATCGTTAAGTACTGAATTAGTTCTTTGCATTATCAGACCTGATAATGGCCCAATTAATCAGACCTATTATCAGCCATATCTGTGTTCATAAACCTAGGCACATCTGTGTAAATATATGTATATGTGTGGACAGGTGTGTAGGTATATATAAATATACAGAATAGATTCAAGGTGATCAGGAGGGGAAGACAGCAGCTTTTGGAATGATCAGGAGGATTCATGTTGAAGGTGGCATTTAAGCTGAGCTTGAAGGTGACGAAGAGCTCTAAGAGACAGAGGTAAGGAGGCTCGCCAGAGATGCTGTTGTCAGGAGGAACATTTAAACTTCCTTGAAACTATCCCTCCCTCTTCTAGGTATCAGTGCTCCAGACAAGGGGCGCCCCGTGATCCCACGACCTTTCTCATAATCACTTTAAGACTTCTTGGGGTTAGAAGCTGTATCTTATTCATCCTCATGTCCCTTCCTTGCCCTAACTGGGGGACTAGATTACTCCCCAGGTCCATTCTATCCATCAGTTTCTTATCTTATTCCTTATCCTGTGACCAAGCATAGTAGGTAATCGATACATATTTATTGAATTGAATGAATGAACTTAATTTTCACTGAGTGGCATAGATATTTGCAAAGTGACATATAAAATATTGCATTTGATTTCAGATTCTTGTTCAGTGCACATTGGGCTAGATGACATCTAAGGTCTTTCCAATGCAGATATTATAAGATTCTGGACTAGAACAACTGTGAATTTAGAATGAGAGTAGTAGGAATATGTCACTGTAGTTCCCTGGCCTTTTAGGCGATAACCTACTGCAGCTTTATCACCAGAGGCATTGGGGCCTAAGAAGATAGAAGGAGTGACTTTTCTCCTTCACTGACTGCAAATCCTGTACCCTCAGAATTATAAAGCAGAAGGAAATTCTTAAGGTATATACCAGAGAACTCCCTAACCATGAGTGCCAATCCTAAGTCTGAGGAACCAGAAATGTTCTGACTTTTTCAGAAATCTCACAGCATTTAGTTGCTGCCCAAGCAAAATTAAGGTAATTTTTACATGAAGGAAAAACACCAGATCAACAGAAGTTGACCTGGTGCTTTGGGCCAACCTAATACCCAAATTGGATCAGCTCAGCTGGTCTCATCCATTGTGCAGAAATTGGTCATAAGGATGGCTTATGAGGCTGATGCTACACTGACAGAGCCAGAATCTCCAAAGGCTTACTCACAGATATACTCTTAACTCAGGCAGACTACTAGGGTGCCTGATGAAAAGCATCATTCAAATAAGATGACAAGGTGACTTTGGGCCAAATGCCATCAGAGAAATGATAGTACTACTGTTTTTCTGATCAGCCTTCTGGGCACTGGGAATGAGAAGACTGACTCAATCAAGCCTGTTGTGTTCTGCAAGAAAGGTCCCCTAGAGTGAGTAACTTTCATATAAGGACAGGCTAAAAAGATTAAATCTTCAGCCTTGAGAGAAAAGCTGAGGTGGAATATGGTTTTTAAAAAAGTCTATGCCTATAATAATAACAGCTAGCATTTATATAGCACTTTAAGGTTTGCAAAGCACTCTACAAATATTATCTCATTTTATCCTCATGACAACCCTGAGAAGTACTATTTTTATCCCCATTTTACAGATAAGGAAACTGAGGCATACAGTGATTAAGTGACTTTCCCAAGGCCACACAGCTAGTAAGTGTCTGAGATCTAGCACTCTACTATGCCCACTGTGCCTAATCCTGGCACCAGATCCTGGGATGTAAGCATCTAGGGACCGTACTTCTTCTGGGGAAGCCCAATAGACTTGGTTTAAGATCAATAACAGGAAATAAAATGTTCCATAGTGGATGCTAAACTTATGAAAGCTCTAACCCCAAGAGCTGTAATCCCAACTGGATAGTGAACAATACTGTTACTAGACTTCATAGTCGTGTAGGACAGGGCTGTCCAACCTTAGGTTTTTATTGAAACAGTAGACAATATATTTTGATTTGTCATTTTAGTGAGAGCTCTGTCATAGCTCGGCTTCCTTTACTAAAGCATTTATGTAAATTTCTATGTTTGTAGGTGGGCCGCAATTTGGACAGCCCTGATGTAGGACATGAGTTGTATTACGCCAACATCACTGGGTTCCGTGAGTGTGTTGGGGGTGTGTTGGGTTTGTCAATATATTCATCAAACTAACCCCACCCTGTGGGAAGTTGTTCCTGTTTCCACAAATGATGCTTTAGAAGATTTTGGCATCCTTGATGCCACTGCCTCTGGAGGTATCCCTACTTTGTTGTCACAAGCCTCCCCAGTCCTCTTGTTTCATATAACCAAATGTAAGGTCTGGATCCCTAATTATGCTGTAAATAGCTCGACAACCATTAATATAAATTTTGATTCCCCAGGAAAGGACCCCATATGTCCTATCAAGAGGAATGGGACTAAGACTTTCTAAACATCTTTGTCCCTTTCTTTGCTTGTTCACCAAGAGATGGAACAGGCTGAAATGACACATACATAGAAGCCAAACAAAGTAATATTCTCAAGAAATATTTAGAAAAGTCCACAGAGAACAGCTCCATAATGGATTATTAAAGGAAATGGGGATGTGTATGTTGGATCTCCCTAATCTCTGAGGTTAACATCAAGTAAAACAACCATGTTCTCTTATCCCCTATACCACCAACTGATAGAACATTGTGGTCGATGGACCCTGAGTCTGATCCAGTATAAAAATTCTTATGTTTAGATTGAATTCATTCATTCACAAAACAAATGCTTATTGAATGCCTACAACACAAAAGGCAATATTGTTAAGCAAGATGAATGAGACAAATTCTCTTTCTTCAAGAAGCATACAATCTGGTAGGGGAGATAAAAATATGGATTAAGAGAACTACCAGACAAGGTAGTATGTGATTAATGTCATGAGACACAGTGCCATGGGAATTCAGTTCAATTCAACAAATATTTATTAAGCATCTTGTGGAGCATGGCACTGTGCTTAGCACCAGGAATACAAAAATTAAAACGGCACTGTCTTCAAAGCAATTCCATTCTCCTGGGGGGATAGGACATATCAACAAACAAATACAATACGGAGTAGATTGTGACATGGTGGCCAAAGGGAGATCTAGACAGATCTTGGTGGATCTTATATGAACAGTTGGTGGCATGTTGGCTCCATTATTAGAATAGGAGCCCCTTTAGGGCAAGGACTGGGTATTTTTTTTTTGTTTTTCTTTGTATTCCCAGGACTGAGCACAGTGTCTGGTATGTGTATGTATGTGCATTCACACACACACCACATATATATATATATACACGTATATATATATATACACACGCATATGCACATATATATATTTTGCACTTGCTACATCACTGTTTACAGATTGCTGATGCAGGAAAATTAGGAGTGGAAAATTTTTAGCTTTGGGTAATCAGGGAAGTCAACACCAAGTGAGGAGACCCTAGAGCTAAGTCTTGAGTGAAGGGAAGCATTCTGAAAGGTGGATATGAGGATGTAGGGTCCTATAAGCATGGGATATAGCCTGTGTTAGAAAGACAGAAGCAAGAGTTGTAGAAATTGAAAAATAGCTTAGGAAATTGGTTTGGTTAGAGCATAGATTCAGTCTATGGGGTAGGAAACCTGTGGCCTTCTAGGTCTTGGGTGCAGCCTTTTGACTGAGTCCAAGTTTTACAGAACAAATCCTTTTATTAAGGAAATTTGTTCTGTGAAGTTTGGATTCAGTCAAAGGGTCACACTTGTGGGCCTAGGGCGCCACATATGGCCTCGAGGCCACAGGTTCCCCACCCCTGGTAGAGCAGATGAAGGGGAGTAATAAGAAACAAGTCTACAAAGGCAGTTTGGAGTCTAAATCTTGAGGGTCTTAAGTGTCAGGCCTAGAAGTTTGTATTTTATCCTAGAGGTAATAGAGAACCACTGTAGAGTTTTGAGAAGTGATATGGTTAGACCCTTGCCTTATGAAGATTGTATTGTAAAGGTTGGATCAGAGGGAAGCAAGGAGACCAGTTAGGAGGCTGTTAACAACATTCCAGGTGCTAGGTGATAGAGTCCTGAACTAGGGAGTAGGTCATGGGAACGGAGAGCCAGGCACGGCCACGAGAAATGTTGTGGAGGCAGCACTGACAGGACTTGGAAAGTGATTATACACGGTGAGTAAGTAAAAAATGACTTTGAGGTTTCAAATGTGGGTGACTGGCATGATGATGGTGCTATCAGATGATGATGCTGCTCTTAGAGAAAAGGAAGTTTGGCGGAGGGGCCAGTTTAGGGTGGAAAAAGACTAAATCAGTTTTGGATATGCCGTTTACAGTTTTTCGTGCAGGGAGAACATCCCAGTGGAGACGTCCACTAGGCAACTAGAAAGTGAGAGGTGGAGAACAGAGAGAGAGTCTTCTCTATATTGACTTTTAAAAATCTGTTGTCTAATGTTTCCTAATTCAAACTATGTTGAAGGATGATTAAAAAAAACACCTAAATTCTGTGGCGAAAACTGCTTTAGTCTCTTGTCTTCCATAGCCTCAGTAGTCCAGTCCAGGTGAGTTCAGGAAGTGGAAAGGCAGCACCGTGGTACAGTGGATAGAGCAGTGGACTTGGAGTCAGGAAGACCTGAATTCAAATCTGGGCAAAGACAATTACTAGCTGGGTGACCCTGAGCAAGTCATTTAACTTCTGTTTGCCTCAGTTTCCTCATCTGCAAAATGGGGATGAAAATAATAGTACCAATAGTACCATAGTGAAGATCAAATGAGACAATGATTGTGAACCACTTAGCTCACTGCTTGGTACAAAGTAAGCACTATTTAAATGTTGGTTGTTATCGCTATCACCATCATTATCATCATCATCTTCATCATTAGCTGAAGAAGAGGTAGTGAGAGGCCAGGGGAAGCAAGAGGCAAAGGAAGGAGTGGGAGAAGGAAAAAAAATTAACTTTACGAGATTTAAGAAGTCAAGCTCTTTGTTAGCAAAAATTTTGAAGACCAGTAAAAATATACCATGAATTATTGGTATGGGCCAGTGATTGAGAAACGCTGTTATAGTTGGCTTTATTGAGGGAAAGGTGGGAATCACCTGGGGCTCAGGAATTGCTGGTGACCCCCTTCTTACCTTATTACCTCTGTCACAGAGACCTGAACCGCTCCTCCAAGGACCTCTTTTCTTTTCCATGAGATTGCAGGGACCAGAGTTCTAGAGGACCAAGTGCGTGTTATACATAGTCTTTAGGGCTATGCCTATTTGTAATTTTTTTTAAAGTACCAACTTGATGAGGTTAAATTTTTTACTTATGTATTAATGTATACCCTAATCCTGAGTGTAATCTCCATGTGGAAGACAGACTACCCCCACCCCCGCCCCATATTTTTCATAGGTTTGTCGGGCTGCCTGCTACCTTATCTAGATAAAGCATTTATAGACTTTTTGTTCTGCTCCCTTTATGACTTCGAAGAGACAGACTGTGATTTGAGGGTCTTTCCATCCTATGGCATCAGCGTCCACATTTTAAACAGTTCTTGTGATATTGCCCTCAGCATGAACCTAGAACCTTAGTGCCAATTTTTTCCTTTGGTTCCATTCTGGTCCACAGGGTGCTCCAGTAGGATGGAGGCCCGGGGCGGGGGGCTCCTCTTATTTGCCTTTTCCCTGCCACTCCCATGGTGATTTCTCCTGCTGGCCCCATACTGGACAAGGTTGTCTCCATGCCAAATACTTATTCTGAGTGCAAACTCAGTCTAGCGTTATCTTCTGAGCAGAATAATGCAACTGTGGTTGGCTCCGGACAGGAATTTGGGAGGCGGCATGGAAAAAAAGGGGAAAAAAAGAGGGGTGAAACAATCTGCTCATTGTATAGCGACGCTGTGTTTTAGGTTATCTTAGCAGAAGGATTAGAAACAAAGAAAATGAGGTGATGGTGCAGCTGTGTAAAGTGCTTGTTAAGCCTCTCCGATGTGGCATTGGTCACCAACCCACAGGAAGGATGTTTTTATTGTCTGGGAGAGGGTGAGGCCTCAAATGAAAAAAATCTAAGGTATGAGGAAATGTGAAACAAGTTGGTCCTGTTCTCACTGGGAAAAGGGGGATAGCAGAGATTCTCAAGAGCTGAAAGGCATGTTAGAAAGGATCTAGTCCCTCATTCTGCAATTGCAGGGGAAACTGAGATTCTGAGGTGTCAGGGTTCTTGCCTAAGGTCAGAAAACTTATCGGGAAGGAGAAAAATCCCTACTAGTTAGAACTATGAAAAAGCAGATAGTGGGTGATAGTGGGGATCCCTCTCATCAGAAGTCTTCAGGTGAAAGTGAGGGTACTACTTGTCGGGGATGTTAGAGGGGATTCTTGACAGGTTCTCAGTTGGGCTCAGCGATCTTCAAGTCCCTTTAAACTCAGTGACTCCAAGATTCTGTGAACCTCTGATTTTGGGATATTGTGATTCTGAAATTTTAAACCACTATTCATAGATTGTTACTGTTCACTCATTCCAACTCTTTGTGACCCCACTTGGGGTTCTCTTGACAGAGGTACTGGAGTAGTTTGTCCTTTCCTTCTCCAGTTCATTTTACAGATTTTGAAACTGAGGCAAACAGAGTTAGGTGACTTGCCCAGGATCCCACAGCTAGTAAGCATCTGATTTGAGGCCAGATTTCACTTGAGTCTCTGAGGTCACATTTGAACTCAGATCTTCCTGACTCCAGGCCCAGCACTCCATCCACTCTGTCACCTAGGTACCCCCATTAGTGCATTAAGGTACTGAATTCAAGACTACCTGTGACAACTACTTAGAATAGTCGTAGAGTGCTAAGCTTGGAGTCAAGAAGAACTGAGTCTGAATCCCATTTCAGTCACTTTCTTGGGCCTCACTCAGTTTCCTCTTTTCTAAAGGACCATGACTTCTAGGGTTCCCTCTAGCTTTAAGGTCTATGATACTAGCAATCATACCCACACAACATCCATCAGTCCACTTTTGGTTATAACCATTGACTACTGGCTTCATCCATTCTCTACATCTGACATTTCTACCCTTTGACTCCTGGGCTCTCTGAGGCACTCTTTTCCATTTTTAATTTCCATCTTTAATTCTTGCCTTATGAATCCTTAGAGGATTGTCACTGAATATGTGACCATATTTTCTGAACCAAAAATTAGCACACGTGGTCCAACAAGAAAGATTGATTCCTTTCACAAGGTTTTTTTTTTCAGTCTTTTTATTTCTTGAAATCAGAACCATCTCAGAAAATCTGGGATATATGATGATTCTACCTGGGAGGGGTAAGTTAAGATATTTTCCACTCTGCCTGCCCCCAATAATTTTTTTTAAATTATACTCCTTCTTTCCCCTGCCAAAATGTGTGTAATTCTTCACTTTACCCAAGTGAAGTTACCCCATTTGGGGTAACAAGCCTTGTCGTTGAAATTTAGATACCAGCAAGAGGTCATGTTTCTGCAGCTTTTACAATTTGCGAAATACTTGTGAGGTAGAGAGTGTTTCATTATAAGCATTTTACAAATGAGAAAACAGGATCAGAGAGGTGGTATGAGTTACTTGAAGTCACATGGCAAGTTAGGATTCAAACAAGTCTTCTCAGTCCAACTCTGGGCACTGTTTCCATTATGCTGTTTCATTAGCAACTAGACAGCTAGTAGACAGAACGCTGGGCTTGGAGCCAGGAAGACCTAAGTTCAAATATGGCCTCAGACACTAACCCCAGGCAAGTTACCTGAACTCTGTCTGCCTCAGTTTTTTTCATCTGTAAAATGGAGATGATAATAGCATTTTCCTCCCAGGGTTGTCATGAGGATAAAGTGAGATAATATTTGCAAAGTGCTTTGCAAACCTTAAAGTACTATATTAGCTATTAGTATGGTACCCTACATATCAGTCAGTTATACCTTAGTATGAATTATTTTAGTCAGATAGCTCTTCTTTAATCACAAACTGAGATTTTTTTAAAAAAAGTTAGGAAATTGTAGTTAGGGTGTGTGTGATGTGTGTATGTGTGTGTGTGTGTGCATGTGTGTGGGAGGAGGGGAGCAGGATGAGTTGAGGATAGTAGAGTGGGTACAGAAAGAGGAATACCTGAATAGAGCAGTATAACTGGGAGCTTTGAGCTCAAAGGGGAAGCATGAGGACCTGTGGCATCTGGGCATAAAGGTGAAATATTGCCAGATTATAGGAGAAGTTTTAACTTCACCTACTTAAAACAATGTTTCCTAGAGCTAGCTAGGATTGTGTAACCTGTTTGTAGAGAGGAGTCTTTGTGGGAAGAAGAAAGGAAGCCCAGATTAATCCTGAGAAAGAAGTACAGTTACATGGAATAGGTAGAGTATTGAATAAGAGCAAAACTGACCCAAGGTCTAACATAACAAACAACATTATTTACTACTATGTCCCACTCTCTTCTAACTAGGCTAAATTGACGCTTATTAAGTTAATTCTTTTTGGGGTTACCTCCACAGATTGAAATTCTGTCTCCCTATTTTACCCCATACTTATGCTCCTTCATTATTTTTGCCTTTGTAAGTTATTTTGCATATGTTTCGTAAGATGTTCTACAAAGAAAATAACAACAATAAAATAGGAAGAAGCACATTGTAAGAGTCTAACTTTATTAAAGTCTCTACTTTTTTACTAAAGTCCCTATCTTTTACTAAAGATGCCTACATGGAGGTGACTCTGGGTTCTCAAAAGCTTTGCCAATAGGACACAAGTTTGGGTGTGGCTTACCAAGTCAAAGAAGTTCTCAAGACAGGGCAGAGACTGACTGTGTGTCTGTTGCCTGAGGACCACCAGGGCTACTTTCTGAAAGATTCATCACCGACTGTGGCCACAGGGCAATAGACTTTTTTTTAGCACCCATCACTCAGGAAAGCCATCTTCCAAGGTTTGGAGGGGTTTTGATGTTCATCAATACATGTAGCAAAGCATGGATCCTTCAGGTACTGAGGTAACCAAAGATGTAACTATACGCTTTCAATACCTGGGTGGGTTATGCCATCTCCCAAACTGACATAACATCATAAAAACAATGTCTCTTCCTTGGATAACTCGATCTTACTTTTCAACTTGCATTTTTTATCCATCTGCTCATGTGAAACATAACATCTTCAATTCTGAGGTTAATTTTAAAATCTTCATTTGATTACATCTGAGAAAAAAGGCATTCTACATTATCAGTGGGTGAAGTACTGAGGTTTTATGTGTGATTTATTTGGGGCTTTAGTTTTTTCTTAAACAGTCTTAAAGAACCCATCAGTTTTCACTATTTCATCAATATCGTCACCTTAGTAAAAGGAGTGTAGAATATGTCCAATTTTACCTCATTGTGACCTGAAACAATAAAAAACATGAAATTCCTGGCATCACCTGTGAGGTACAGTAGCAGTCATGCTAGGGTTCAAATCTCAGCTTTTTCACTTAATATTTTTTGTGACCTTAGGTCATTTTGTGACTTTAAGAAATGACTTTGGTCCCTTTTGTGACCTGAGGTCCTTGGGCCTAAATTTCCCCATCTATAAAATGAAAACATTAGACTAAATGACTTCTGAATTCTCCCTGAGCTCTAAATCTTTGACTTCATGATCTTTCAAATGATCACATCATTGCAAAATAGATGAGAATTGTAACACCTGAAACGCAAAAGCCTCAAGGAAGTGTATTTGAATAACTTTTTAAAAATGATGTTTTCAAAGGTGTTTGTGATAGAGACATTACAGGATTTTTTTTCCTACTTCTATATTGTTTAGTAACATGAGTAACTCAAAGGCTGAAAATTAGGGAACTTTTACCCAGAAAACTTTACACAATATGATAGAAGCAAGATTTGTAAAAAAGTTTTTGGTGGAAAAAAAAATCCCCAGGAGTAATGGTTCCTCTCTGTTAAATTCACATCCCTGTGTTTACTTACAGTGTGAATACTTCGCCTTCTATAGGATTTTATGGCCTGTGACCGAAGTCTTAATAACTGATACTAATCACCTGAGGAACAAAGCAGCTGATTTTATATCTTCATCTCTGAGCCATAATTTGCCCGTGGCTATTCTGGCGCCACCACCTCCCTCTCCCCACCTCGCTGGAATACCCTCCCTCCTTGCCTCAGCCTCTTAAAATATGTAGTTTGTTTTTAGGCTCAACTTAGGTGTCTCCCTGCGGGAATCCTTTCCTGATGACCTGGTTGTTAGTGTTCTCTCCACCCCAAATTATAGATATTTTGTATTTATTCCTATCTATATCTATATTATTACCACCTAAATAGAATATAAGTTCTTTGGGGGCAGGGGCTATTTTTTTTTCTTTATATCCCTAGTACTGGTCCTCTTAAAGCAGCTATGTGACACTATCAAGAGAACACTGGGCCTGGAGTCAGGAAGACCTGAATTCAAATTTAATCCCAGGCATTTACTAGCTATGTGACCCTAGACAAATCACTTAAACTATATCTGTCCCAGTTTCTTCAACTGTGAAATGGGGCTAATAATAGTACCTATGCCCAAGAGTTGTCGTGAGGATCAAATTGCTAAGCAAACTGCCTGGCACATTTTAGGTATTTAAAAATGTTTCTTGAATCGGGTTTGGTTTTCAGATATTTTGCCCAAGAAGTCGTAATATCTATGTAGTCTTTGGGGCTATTGTTTTTCTTCCATGTTTTACAGTCCTCAAACCTACTTGTTTGTAAGATGTAAGATGATTCCAGGAATTTCATGTTTTTGATTGTCTCAGGTCATGTTGGGGTGAAACTTGACATATTCTCAAGTAAGATCAAAGGATCTATAGATTTGGAACTGGCAGAGATTTATCGGCACTGAGATAATTTACAGTTGAGTGAATGGTAGAAACCTTGATGGCCCTTTGTGACCTTTAAAAAATGTTTGAGGAAAGTTGTTTCAGGCCCGTTCTTCCATTTATTGTGATATCAGTTATACTTCAATGGATCCATGATCTCAAACTGTTCTTGTCCTATGAACTTTTTGTCCATATCCTTTCTACAGCACCCACCCAACTTGCTGAAGGCCTTCCTCTAATTTTTTATCTGTTTGTTTCTTTTGGGTTTTTTTCTTGTTTTTATTATTTAGAGTCTTACCACCAAGATAGCTGCAGTGTGCTGAATTTTTAGGCCACAAAAATCAATCAACAAGCATTTATCAAGCACTTAATGCATGCCAAGGTGAAGAAGGAAAGTAAGCAATTCTCAAAGGCCTTCAATGAAGACTCAGAGTAGTTGTGTACAACCCTTAAATATGAAAGTTTATTTTCCCGAAGTCATTCCCTTGATTCTCTGTACGAAGAGCACAAAGAGAGATAAACTTCTAATCCAATCCCAGAAGGTGTTTATTAAGCACCCATGGTGTGTATTGGGACTGGGGAAGGGATACTAATTGCTAGGAGCATAAAACAAAATGAAAAAGTAAACCTTAACCTCAAGGAGTTTATATTCTACTAGAATCCTAGGAGACCTGGTAGAAACAGATGAATAAAATGTGTATGTGAGATGTATACACACACACACACACACACACACACACACACACACACATACACACACACATTTCGAGAAAGATTAACTTTCTTGTGTCCTTCCTCCATTTGATCTACAGCAGTTATTTAAATTCCTCAAATCAACATTTTATCCCTAAATACCACATTAATTTTTTTGAGAAGAAAAAAAATACCATAAAGTAGGGTTGAAAACCTAAGATTCTTTCAAAGCATCCATTGTATTCTCACTGAACTTGACCTAAGGGTTTGGATTCAGCTTTCTGTCTGGAGCTAAGGCTCTTAACCTAGGGTCTGTGAATTTGTTGTTGCATTTTATATGTGTTTTGATAGCTATGACTTCTTTGTAATTCCACATATATTATTTTTTTGTATTTATAAACATGATTCTTAGAAGGGAAGCATAGGCTTCACCGGTTTACTGGAGGAGTCAATAACACAAAAGATTAAGAATGACTGAGAGGCATCTCTCAAAAGAAATGCTTTCTCTAAGGCATTGAGCAGATTGCCTGCATAGAATTCATTTCAATTCCACAAACGTTTTTTATCCAACAGCTACTGTGGTTAGGCTCTGAGAGTACAAATACAAAATTAAGAAAAGAACAAAAACAGCCCCTGGCCCTCGAGGAGTTTACATTCTACTACCTCCCACCCCCACCCCTTGTGGGCACCTTCTGCTAGGTTTGAGGCTAAGAAACAGAAAATGAATATAGACCTTGTGATTGGTAATCTCTCAGTCTAGCAGCAGAGTCCAGACCACTTCTGCAGTGTTAAAATACCAGGCCATTTTTAAACTTGGGATGTGAGAGGAAATTCCTTGTCCTGCTGTTTCATATTGTGAAATAAGAATGGTATTCTAGCCCTTGGTATGAGGTCAGACTCATTATTACTCACTTCAGTGGGAGTTAATTTTCTCAAAATACTGGAGAGTTCGTTCCCAAAATTTCAACTCATGGTAATGACAAGATTGTCAGGTCTCAAAGCCAAGACCATTTTTATATTTTGTTCCTTTGAAGTTTGTGTTGACATGAACTTAACTCCTTTAAGTTCTTTACCTGGGGCTCATAAATGGATATTTCTACATTGAGATGAGAAGAACCAGTGCAGGAAATGATCATGTGTGTGCATTTCAGCATGGAAATATCAATGAAGACTGATCTGGAGACTCAGATTTGTAACTCCTTAGCGTTTTGGTTTTCTTTTCCAGATTCATATTTTTAAATTAGTCAGGAAATATTGTATATATGTACATACATGTATACATATATGATATATAATGATAATTTGAGAAGGATTAACTTTCTTATTTCAGTCCTCCATTTGAACTGCCACAGTATTTAAACTCCTCATATCAACATTTTATCCCCAAATACCACGTTATTTTTGAGAGAAAAAAATAAAACGCCATAAAGACACTTGGTAAAATGTAAAAAAAAAAATGTATTTTTTTTTGTAAAAAATTGTAATCAAATTGTAGTTTCTGTGGAAATAAGATATCAATGGACCCCTAGCAAGTGAAAAAATTATATCAATACTAAAAGTAATACAATTATAAACTATTATCAGAATAGATTTAGAGATTACCATGTAAGAACATGACTGACACACTAGTAAGCCTCCCCACACATACATACATACATACATACATACATATGTGAGGAAGGTTTCAGTTGCATTTCAGAGTTCCACATTTTTTTTTCAACAAATCACTCGAGTTTTCTCCTTCCTAGTTTCAGATTTCAACGAAATGTCTTGCCATAATCTGTACTCTGATGTTTGATATTTTATGTTCTGAGAGACTGCTTGGGGGCCTGTTTCAAAGTTAGGAAGACTCGGGTTCAACCCATGCTGGCTGTGACCCTGGACAAGTCTTAACCTCTCAGTGTCCCAGGCAACTTTCTAAGACTATAAATTTCAGTACAGGTGCTGAACTGCATTGGTACTGGAAGTTCATAGGTGCCTACCTCACCCCAAATTGCATAGAATAACCTTTCCCTCCCCCTAAAAATACTTTAACACTCCCTGAATAATCCAGTGAAATTTCGTGTCCACTTCTGAAGTTGGGTGAGCCCCAAATGTAATCTATATTATTGTCCAATGTTCAGGAGCACTTTTAAGGAAACCAAAAATTCCTCCAACCAACTCTGTGCAGGGCTTCACCAGAGTCAGGAACAGCAACCTTCCATTCCCAAATAATGTAGAAAGATTGAAAGGAAAAGCTAGAGATGCATCTGTTGAACCACTCTACTGCCTCCAGAACTGGGCTGATTCGATTCCCCAACACCACAGACAGGGCTGACAATAGCCTTTCTGGCTGCCAACACTTACATTATACCCTAAGGTAAGAGTCATTCTGGGGTGTTTGTAGCAGTGATTTTTTTAAGGTGAAGCTTTCACCCTCAATGATGTTATGAGAGTCAGAAAAGAGAGGTGAATGCCTTTTGATCTTCCCAAAGAACTATAAAATCATTTCAGTACTGTAGTTTAATGCACAAAAAACTATTTTTCATCTCATGGCAGCAGGGCAGCTGTTTTGAGAGAGTCTTTCCAGCTTCTCGTTCAGTTTCAGGGAATGAGATGGAGCTCACTTGAAAATGGCATTTTCCTCCTTTCCTTGAAAATGTGGAGCCAAATGCAGAGCCCTGCCCCATTGTGAATAGAAGTTCTGTACAAAGGCTGTGAGTGAGACAGAGCCCCCTGGTAATCAGGGCTGTGGGCACATTAATCCTTAAGAAATATACTTTCCACACAGCCCCTGACTTTTCTTTTAAAATGAAAGTATAACCAAAACTGTCCAGTGTTCATATGGTCGTCCCTGCCTTTGATCTCATTTCATGTTCTAAGCTGAAGGCAACTCGATCTCCATTCCTATCTCCTTTCATGGATGATAATTAGCACAGGTTGAGGAGGCTGACTGCAATGGTATCCTTTGCCATTCTAAAAGGGGAGAGGTAGAAAGGACTGGAGTGATTGTTTGCTGTGTTGGTGACTATGATGTTGCCATGGGAAAGCTCAGGACTTCAGGAGGGGTTTGTGTTTCCTTGGGCTGAGGGCCAAACTGCTGTGACTTATTACAACAGTGTGAGTGAGCTATAGAGAACAGCATCCTGTGTAGCAATTCAAAAGACAGGATTGCTTTAATCAGGAAAAGATAGGGTGCTATTTATTAACATTATATGTTATTTCACCATGGACATGGAAGGTAAATGCACAAAACATACTGTGAGTTCCTTGCTTTGATCTTTTAAACTTTTTCTTTGTGGGGGGGGGAGAAGAAAAAAAAATCACAGACACCTAAAGATTGTCAATTTTCTTTTAAATTTCTAAGAACTGTGCACTAGAATAATTTGTTCAATCATGCAAAGAGTAATCAATCAATTTATTAGTTCTCTTCAATTCAACAAACATTTATTAAGTATCTATTGTATATAAAGAATTGAGATAGATGCTAGGGATATAGCATTAAATTGTGAGCTCTTTGAGGGCAGGGATTGTCTTTTTGCCTCTTTTTATATCCTCAATATTTAGCACAGTGTCTGGCACATAGTAGACACTTAATAAATATTGATTAATTGATAAAGGCAAAAATGAAAAACATTCTCTGCCTCTTTTGTAGAATACATATTCCCAAATAAATAAATATAATTTGAGACAGGGTAGGACACTAAAACAAAGTAGATCAGGAATTGGGAAAGGCTTCCTGTAGGGGGTGGCATCTGACCTAAGCGTTGAAGGAAGCTAAGAATTCTAAGAAAGAGAGATGAGAAGGGAATGTTGTTTTTGTTGTTTTTCCATCCTAGGGGACGGCTTGTACAAAGGGAGTGTGCAAGGCCTGTTTAGGTGGAATGCATAAAGGAAAGTAATGTGAAATAAGAACAGTAGGCTGGAGATAGATTGTGATGGGCTCTAAGTGTCAAACTGAAAAGTTTATTGCTATAGAAATAAAATTTCACTGGACATTACCCAGTGGAAAGTACTGTTTGGGTTTTAAGTTCTTCTCTTCCAAATCCTGGAGAAGATGTGAAAAAAAATTGGGACACTCATGCATTGTTGGTGGAGTTGTGAACTGGTCCAACCATTCTGGAGAACAATTTGGAACTATGCACAAAGGGCTGCAAAACTGTGCATTTCATTTGATCCAGAAATACCACTATTCAATCTGTATCCCAAGAGGAAAAAAAGGAAAAGGACCAATGTGTACATAATATTTATAGTAGCTCTTTCTGTGGTTGTAGAGAATTGGAAATCAAGGGGATGGCCCGTCAGTTGGAGAATGGCTAAACAAGTTGTGGTATATGATTATGATGGACTATGTTGTTCAGTTGCATCAGTCATGTTGATCCCATTTGGGGTTCTCTTGGCAAAGATTCTAGAGTGGTTTTCCATTTCCTTCTCCAGCTCATTTTACAGATGAGGAAATTGAAGTAAACAAGGTTAAGTGACTTGCCCAGAGTCACACAGATATTAAGTGTCTGAGGCCAGATTTGAACTCAGGAAGATGAGTCTTCTTGACTCCAGTACTAGCACTCTATCTACTTCACCACTTAGCAGTGATAGAATACTATTATGTCATAAGAAATGGTGAATAGTATGTTTTCAGAAAAACCTGGGAAGACTTATATGAACCAATGTAAAGCAAAGTGAGCAGGATCAGAACATTGTACACAGTAACAGCAATATTATAACAATGATCAAATGTAAAAGACTTAATTACTCTAATCAAGACAATGATCCAAAATAATTCCAAAGAACTCATGATGAAAAAAAATGCTATCCACCTCCAGAAAGAGAGCTAATGAACTCTGAATGCAGATTGAAGCATACTGGTTTAACTTTATTCTTCCTACTTTTTTGCAACATGACTGCTATGGAAATATGTTTTGTATGATTTCACATGTATAATGTTTATAATATAATATATATAATATAATATAATATAATATAATATAATATAATATAATATAATATAATATAATATAATATAATATAATATAATATAATATAATATAATATAATATAATATAATATAATATAATACAATATAATATAATGTATAATGCTTGCCTTCTCAATAAGTGGGAGAGACTTTGAAAAACATTTTGAAAAATGAATGTTAAATAAAAAACAATTATAAAACATTTCTCTCTCAATTGCTCACAAAGGGGCTCGCAATTTAATGCCATATCTTTAGCATCTATCACAATCACACACACATACATATATACATACACACATATATATGTATATATAATAGGTGCTTAATAAATGTTTATTGATTTGAATAGAGAATTAGTAAATAGATTAGCCTTTGCATGATTGGACAGAATATTCTAGAGTACAATTCTTAGCCATTTAAAAACAAATTGGTGAGTTTTAGTTGTCTGGTGATTTGGGATTGTTTTTTGCTTGTTTTCCCCCAAAAAAATAATTCACAGGATCATAGAACTGGAAGGGACCTCAGAGGTCATCTAGTCCAACTTCTTTATCTTACAGATGAGTGAAGAGACTTGCCCAAAGTCATGCAACTATTAAATGACATAATTGGGCTGTTAATCCAGTCTTCTAACTAGAGACAATAGTCTTTCCATTACACCATTTTGGCTGACTTAGCTGAATCATTATCACCCACATCTATATAACCCAACATGGAATAAGGTGTTGAAGATTATTTAAAGTGGTCCACAGTTTGCTAGAGCTATGCAAATTAGGATTCCAAGTCACAAAGGGCATCCTGGGGGCCAGAAATATATTATTATATTTTGTGATCATCAAGTTTCCCCTTCCTTTGCATTGTAAAGAGTTTGCCTAGAAGTTCCCTGAGATCCAAATCTTTCATAGTTTTTCATCTATTCCAGGGAAGAAGGGAGCATGCACATCAGCATTTCCATTTTTCAACAGAACATTGATATCACCATATTAACACATTTGTCATAGGCCCTGTGTTTGTAACCGTGTTCGAGAAGATGTGACATGCTATAGATTTTCTGAGCACACTCTTAGGTAGCAAAGGAGTTGCCCTGAGTTGTTAGAAATGCATTGGATGCACCTAAATGAAACAGCCTCTGTTTGTAGTATAACATGAATAAGTCAAGTCTCACAGTCTAAACAGAAATCATACATTTATATAAGTGAATTTTCTGAAAGCATTTCAATTTAGATTTTCAAAACAAGACATTTCAGAGTGATTTGGACTTGAGTGTAATTGTTGAATTTTGTTTTATAGTGTTATGTGGTTGCCAACTTAACACGTTTTTACCCAATTTGTTCTTAATGTATGTATTTTGCATAGATGCAGATGTTTTACAGATGTTCTGATTTTCACTGGCTAAATTTTCAAGGTTGGAATACTGATCATCCAAATAAGCTAAATAGGCTGATTAGAGAAGTTCATTTGAATCGATTCATATATAGATTTCTTTCGTATTGGATAGCGTCTTGGCCAGACCCAACAGGTGTAGACGATCCACGAGAAAATAGTTTTCCATGCATCGAAATTGTTGTTGTTTAGCTGTTTCAGTTGTTTCTGAATCTTCATAAGCCCATTTGGGGTTTTCTTGATAAAGATAATAGAGTAGCTTGCCGTTTCCTTCTCCAGCTCATTTTACATTTGAGGAAACTGAGGCAAACAGGGTCAAGTGAATTGTCCAGAGTCACACAGCTAGTAAAAGTGTCTGAGGCTGGATTTGAACTCAGGAAAATGAGTCTTCCTGACTCCAGGCCTGGTATTCTATCCCACTCCACCACCTAGTTGCCCATGCATTGGAATATAGGATTGGCAATATCAATTGTCTTTTTTCTTTCTTCCTTTCAGAGAGGGTGAGGTATGGTGGAAAGAGCACTAGATTTGAAGTCAGAAGACCTTTGTTTGGGGCAGCTAGGTGATGCAGTGAGTAGAACACTGGAGTCAGGAGGACCTGAGTTCAAATCCGGGCTCAGAAACTTGACATACTGGCTGTGTGACCTTGGGCAAGTCACTTAACTGTAATTGCCCTGCCTTCCCCCCTCTAAAAAAAAAGACCTTTTTTCAGTTATTGGCTCTACCATCTGTGGGGGCAGGTCATTTGAGTTCTCTCAGCCTCAGCTTCCCCATCTGCAAAAGTGGAATGATACTTGATGTTACACTGTACCACTTAACGTTTTTACCAATGACTTCAGTGATGCTATGGATGGCATGCTCATTGAATTTGCAGATGACACGAAGCTGGGAGGGGTAACCAACATACTTGATGACAAAGTCAGACTCAACAAGGATGCTGACAGGCTGGAGCATTAGGCTGAATCCAATAAGATGGAATTCCATGGGAATAAATGTGAAGTCTTGCACTTGGCCACAAAAAATCAACTCGACAAGATGAGGAGACATGATTTGATCGTTGTTTTGAAAAATGATCAAACATTTTTTGTTGTCTTTAAGCTCAACGTGTGACAGCAGTATGATGGCGAAGCCAAAAAAGTAATTTAATCCTGGGCTCCATTAAGAGAAACATAACTTCTAGGAATAGGGAATTAATAGTCCTACTGCACTCAGCCCTTCTCAAACCTTATTTGGATTATTGCATTAAATTCTGGGAAACTTGGTTTAAAAAAGCTGATAAACTAGAAGTGTCTAGAGAAAGACAAACAAGATGGCGAAAGGCCTCAAGTTCATGCCATATGAGAAACAATTGAAAGAACTGGCCGTGTTTAGCCTGAAGAAAAGCTAGCTGGAGAAGGGATGGGATGATAGCTGTCTTCAGGTATTTGAAGGACTTTCATGTGGAAGTGGGATTAGTCTTGTTCCATTTGGCCCCAGAGGGCAGAACCAGTAGCAATGGATGAAAGTTGCAAAAAGGAAAATTTAGGTCCAAGGTTTAAGAAAATTCACTAACAAATTAGAGCTGCCCAAAAGAGAAATGGGCTGCCATTAAGGAGTGACAATTTCCCCCCTACTTGGATGTCTTCAAGCAAAGTGGACACTTGTCGGGCATGTTAGAGTGAGGCTTCCTTTTCAGTATGGGTTGGAGTGGATGGCCACTGAAATTCTTTCTTTCAAATCCTGTGATTCTGTAAGTTTCAATTGAGCCAATGTAAATAAAGCACTTTATGAGTCTTAAAATGCTATATCTGGGGACAGGACCTATTACTCTTAATATTGTAATTTGTATTAATAGAATAGCATGGAAAAAACCTTGGGAGGGTAAGGATTGACTCTTTCAGAGAACTGACAAATATCTTGTGTCCCTTAAGCACTTGTTTTCTTACTTTCTGCATTGCCCATTTCATTCCTTTTAACTAATGTAGATGATTTATTTTGCAAACACCTTGTCACCTAAGTATTCTGGCAAGGACCCTCTTTTGTCAATGGAACTATCAGAAGGTAGAAATCGAGAATGGTGCCCTCTACTTCCTTCTTTATGTTTCTTAATGCCATTTTGTCTACCTAGAATGAGTCGTGTTGGCAGTACTTGAAGAAGTTATCATTGTGGTATTTGAGTGTTAATGCACTTTAGGGTCAGAATATATTGGGAAATTGGGTATGACTGTACTCATTCTGTTATCTGTTCCTTAAGGGGAAACAAAATGGCCATTTCCTCATGGCAGGAATAACCATTCAGTCCAGAGGACCAAAAGAAATAAGACATCAGTGCTACATGGAGACCAAGCTGGCATTTTGACTTCAGAACTATTTCTTTGAGGGCAACATATATGATATACAGACATATTGGTGAATATGCCAGTGTTTTCAGAAAATAATCTAACCCGCATTTCTAGCAGTCTTTGGTTACCTAGAGATTCTACAAATTCCATGCTTCATTTTATCAATAAAATGTAAGTATTTAGACCTAAATATCAAACCAATAGGGGTAATTAATGTAATATTCTTTCCCACATTGCTTTCTGGTTTTATATATTACTGATATACCAGGACACAGAACAAATGGGTTACACTACCTGTGACTACAGTTAAGTACCAAGCTTAAACAGAAAAGCATTAAAATTGGTATGATATGAACAACTTAAGGGAAGTTACAGTACATTGCATACGGTATGGTTAAAGACCAAGCACTATCTAATGTTCATAGTAGGGAATAACACTTAGGACATTCACAAATTATAGTTCATATTAGACTTCCGTTATGAATTGTCAACACATTGAAAAGAGTTGTCTGAGCATAAGTCTAGGTAATGAAATACAGAACATGTGAAATCAATTATACTTATAGAAATTCAAGTACATTTGTATGTGTTCATAGTCTCCATTAAAGAGAGAACATTTTTCTTGAAAAAATTGTCTTAAAAATTAAAGAGCAAACAAAACCAAAATTCATGAAGAGTTTTTCTTACTATGGACAGATTGTGTATCTTTAGCCACAGGTTATCCACAAAAAAGTCTACTGTGACTACGTCTGCATGCACAATAGGATAATGATTCTAGAATTATATGTTTATCTGAACCAATCCATCATGGAGGCATGATCAATCCTAAGAGAATCAATATTTCTACTGAACTATGTGTAAGATCCACCATGGCATGTTGGTCTGACCAATAGTTATAACTGATGTAACTCTACCATTGTGCAAAATCTGAGTGTTATTCTATGTGCAAATGTAAAAACTTTTACCCTAGACACAGAAATTTACATTTATGGGTATATCGTGACTTGTCACAGCCCCAGGAACCACAAATGATTTTTCTTAGAGATGAGTATCTGGTTTTGGCTGAGTTAAAAGTTGCAGACATTAATATGAGGCCAGTCTCTTCTAGGTTAAAGAAAACCATCGTGCCCAGATTCAACTTTCTTTAAATAAGATCTTGGTCAAATTTGAGGATTGTCGTAAATGAAACATAACAGTCCAGCTTCCCTAACAAAATCTAGCTTTCAATTATTAATGAATTTCATGCTCCTTTCCCCCGTCTTCCTTGACTTTTTATGCTTCTCTTTGTTTCTTCTTTACCTTATTTTTTCTTCCTTCCACTGCTTCTAACCCTGGCTGTAAAGCCTGATGACTATAAAGCTCACAAGTGTCTGTGATTAGGTCCCCTTTTTTTCCCTCAAGATTTCTGAAGTGAGCCAGGTCACTTTCTTTAAATTCTTGCTATGACTTGGTCTATGTAAACTGCATTCTTGCTTTAATGCAACAAGGATATATAGCATATTGCTTCAGAGGTCAGGCAAGTCTGCACAATGGAAGACTTCCTTACAGCCAGTGACTGCCAAGTCGGCTTTCAGGACTGCAGAAGGAGAGTCAGGTTACTTTCAGCAAGGTCATACGAGCTTGAAAAAAAAAATGTTTATCTTTCCTGGGTGGAGAGGGTTTGGGGGAGGGGGAATCTGGGAGTTTGTGGGGAGGTAGATGGAAGGTGATTGAGCAAGCACCCAACAAAGACTAGGGGAATAAAGGAAAGAAGAAGCCATTAAGTGCTTTTAAAAAGAAATAAATATGCCAGGGAGTGTGTTGGATTCATTCCCCCTTCTCCTTTTCCACTGGAGCAATTAAGAAATGACAAAGCCACTGTAGGCAACTTTTCATTAAACAGTTAATACTTTGGGATCAGTAAGCAAAGAGAGTTCAGTGACTGCTATGAGAAACTTGATCATATTGAAAACAGTTCCTGCTAAGTCCCCATCTACTCCTTAGTATTGCCCCTGCGTTTTCATATTAATGTTGTGTTTTGACTGACTGTGCAGGGTAAAGATAACCAGCTGGGAAGAAGGAGTGAGTCTTGGGCTGCCCTATATGTGGAAGCTGGATGGGCAGTTTGAACCAACATTCATGCACGTCTTTGGTGCTAAGAGCTATGGTCTGGTGACTTGCTTTTTCTGTGGCAATTAACAGAACATTGTTTGGTTATATGGGAACCACTTTGGACCTGACTTATAATGTTGACTGTCTTATTTGTGGTGTCCTCTGGGGTTTCATAGGATCATAGATTTAGAGCTGGAAGCCATGATGTGAATGGCCAGCCGATAGTTAAATTTTCAGTTTGAGCGTTTACAACTCAGATATCAGCAAATCTTAAAAATGGGGGAGAGAAGTTTGATTTGTAGTTTTGTTGATTGTCTGAACTTTAAGAAAGTGTTAGTGAAAATGCTAATAAGGCAAATTAAATCTAAAAGTGTGCCATAGGTATAGTTTGGTTTTTTTTCCCCTAAAGAGCCAGTTGTTAAACATTTAACCACACACCCCTGGAAGGAGGGGACCTTAGAGGCAGGTCATCCAGGCCAGGGGTTTTTAATCTTTTTTGTATCATGGACCCCTTTGGCAGGCTGGTGAGGTCTATGGAAGGACTCCTCAGAATAAGGTTTCTAAATGCATAAAAGGAAATAGGTATTATTACAAGGAAAATCAGTTATGTCGAAAAAATTACCATTTTT
This sequence comes from Phalanger gymnotis, assembly GCA_028646595.1. Lineage (NCBI taxonomy): Eukaryota > Metazoa > Chordata > Mammalia > Diprotodontia > Phalangeridae > Phalanger > Phalanger gymnotis. The sequence continues at coordinate 689,167,253 of CM053622.1, read as the reverse complement.
TTTAAAAAAAGCAAGTTCACAGTCTCATGTTAAAAACCCTCTGAGCTAGTCTAATCCTTTCATTTTACAGATGAAGAAGATGAGCTAGAAAGGGAAAATTACTTAAATCATAGGATTATAAGGTTAGAGCTGGAAGGAACTTAGAGAATATGGAGTCCACAGCCCTAACTTTACAGACAAGAAAACTGAGGCCCCAAAGGTTAAAGCGACTTGCGCAGATTTTAGATTTGCTTTAAGGACAGTACAGAAGCCTACACTCTTGTATTGTAATGAGGAGAATAGGAGAGAGGAAAGAGAGAGAAAAGAATTATCTCCTGAAGCAATATTCTTGGAAAGAGCTAGAACTGTCATGGGCATCTTCAGAGCTGCCTCTATCTGGGGGGGGGGGATCCCAAAGACAGACCCATCCCTTCTAACCTGGAGTCTTGCCTCAGCAACAGTGATGAGCCTTGCTGCTTGTGGAAAAGACTGCTTGTAGTGTGTGTGTGTGTGTGTGTGTGTGTGTGTGTGTGTGTGTGTGTGTGTGTGCATGTGTGTGTATGTGCGTGTGTGTGCATGTGCACGAGACTGTATATGTGTGTGTGTGTGTGTGTGTGAGTATGTGAACAGATGGGTGGGTGGATCAGACATATTGCTTTCAATAATAGCGGTATCGTGACTCAGTTTGTAAAACTCAATGGGAGCAGATATCTTCCTGAATCTACCCACCGAAGCAGCTGGGCCATCTTTAGCAAGTCATCTAACCTCCATTTGCCTCAGTCTTCCCATTTGAAGAATGGGATGGACTGATGAGAGTTGTTTCTTGATTGAAAATGCTAATGAGAAGATTAAGGGGAAGCTAGTGGATGGTTCAAATCTGGTCTTGGACACTTAATAGCTGTGTGACCCTGAGCAAGTCACTTAACCCTGTTTGTCTCAGTTTTCTCATCTGTAAAATGAGCTGGAGAAGGAAATGACAAACCTCTCTAGTATCTTTGCTAAGAAAATCCCAAATGGAGTCACAAAGAGTCAGACATGCCTGAACGACAAAAATGAGGATTAAATCTCTCCTTCAAGGTTTAGCTTGAACCTTTGTTTAATCTTTTGGGGAAGCAATATTGTGCAGTAGAAAGGGAGCTAGATTTGGAGTTAAAGGAGCTGGTTACAAATCCCAGCTGCGACATCAACCAGCTGTGTGATGTTGCATAAGTCCCTTCCCCTGTCTATTTTCCTTACGTGTCAAATGAGAGAATTAGATTAGGTAATGATTAATCAGTAAGCCTGTTACGTTCTGGAGGGTACAGAAATTAAATAGTCCTTGCCTGCAAGGAGCTTGCAATCTATTGTGGGGGGTGGGGGGGGGATAGTAACAACTAACACTAATCTAGAGCTTCAAAATTAGCAAGGTACACTATATATATTATCCCACTTACTGTTCCCATTACACGTGTAGAAGCTAAGGGAGAGAAAGGCACAGTTATTGGCCCGAAGTCATGTGGCTAGTATGTAATCGAGGCTAGCTTTTAACCTAGGTCTTCTGATTCCAGGACCAGTGCTGTATTTACTTACTATGGGATGCTGCCTCTTCAGAAATATTGTAAAGTCCTATGCTTTGCATGATTTCCTTTTAACTCTGGTCACAAGCTGAACAGAGAGGAAAAAAGGCAGGTAGGGAAAATGGAGAAGAAAGGGAAAGAGCCAGCTACAGGGGAGGGGAATGGAGCTCAGGGCTGAATAAATGGAGCCAAGCCTAGGCAGGAGTGATAAGTGATGAGGAGCGCTGGGGAGGCCGTCATTGGGCAAAACGGCTGGCACTACCCTATCGGTTTGGAGAGCCCGAATATAACAAAGCCAGGGTGGGTGTTCAAGAGCAGGATTATTTGTTCTATAGGAAATGGCATTAGACTGATCTGCTTTTTGAATATTTGTGTCTGCTTCTTATTTTTCCTTTCTGTTCCCTTGCCGTAAGGCTGCCATCTGTTACTTACTGCTGATGGCAGCATGCTCATCTAAAGCAGTCCTTCTTTTCCTAATTTACCATTTCTGATTTCCTATAGGCTGAAAAACCAAATCACCAAACTTATTGCCACCTTTCATAAAGGAAGAGTTAAATGGACCTTATGCACTTGTCCAGTCATTCCAGAGAACAATTTAGGACTGTGCACAAAGGGCTATAAAACTGTGCATACTTTTTGACCCAGCAATATCACTAGTGGGTACATATCCCAAAGAGATTTTTTAAAAAGGAAAATGACTTGTGTGTATAGAAATATTTATAATAGTTCTTTTTGTAGTGCCAAAGAATCTTATATCGAGGGGATGCCAATCAATTGGGGAATGGCTGAACAAGTTGTGGTATATGATTGTGATGACATACTACTGTGCTGTAAGAAACAAAAAGGGGGATTATTTCAGAAAAACCTGGGAAGACTTATATGAATTGATGCAGGGTGAAGTGAGCAGAACCAGGAGATCATTGTGCATAGTAATAATATTGTAATAGTGATCATCTCTGAAAGACTAAGCTACTCTGATCAATACAATGATTCAAGATAATTCCAAAGGCCTTGGGATGAAAAATACTGTCCACCTCAAGAGAGAGAACTGGCGATCTGATTGCAAATTGAATTATAATTTTTTCACTTTATTTTTCTTGCATTTTTGCAACATGGAAATATAGAAATATGTTTACATGATTTCACATATATAATTGACATATTGCTTGCTTTCTCAAGGGTGGGGGAGTGTTAGGAAAAGAGAGAAAATTTGGAACTCAAAAATTTTTTAAATGAATGTTAGAAACAAATAATATATATTTTAAAAAGAATCAAATTGCCTTTAGTGAGGGCAGTGAAAAAACTATACACCCTTTTAGTACATGGACATTAATTTTGTTTATTAAGAGCTCCCTTCCTTTCTCCCCATTTTTTTCTAAAAACTTGGTTCTTGTGTTACTATTCAGTGACATCATAATTACTGAAACTTTCCTAGTGTCTTTTGCAAAAGTACTTTACAATCACATTTGATTTGATCTTCACAACCACCATTTGAAAGAGGTCCATAAATATTATTATCTCCACTTGTAGATTGAGTAGTTGAGGCTATAAGATAGAGACTTGTCCCTGTTCCAACATCTAGTTATATAGGAGTTAAGATGTGAACTGTGAGTCTCTCCTGATGCCAGGTCCAGTGCTCTTCTCATTCAATCATGCTGCCTCTGTGTAAATTGCTTGAAGTCAGAGACAGTGTTTTGTATGTCTTTGTGTCCTCAAGAGTGCCTAGATAATTGGTAATTGATAAAAGATAATTAACTAACTGACTGATTAATGGAGCAAGTCCCTTTATGAAATACTAACGTTTCTCTTGAGGAAAAAATGTGATGGAGACAGGAGATGCTACGGGAAGCTGCTAGCTCATCAAGTTGTTCTCATGTAAAAATCTTGGAGTGAGGGGAACAGGACCTTGGAAGGTCAGCAAGTCCCCCTCCATTCCTCCAGTCTGGATGATTCCTAAACCTTGGTATAACCTGCATCCCCCAGCACCACCCCCAGACCTCCAGGGAAGGAGATTTTATCGGTAAGCTGTTCCATTATTTAACAACCTTCTTGACCGTTAAGTTTTACTGATATTTAACGAAAATTCTTTCTGCTGAAGAGTAAAACCTCTAAATCTATTTTTCTAAGAAATATTTTTGGAGATCATTAGATTTGTTGTTGTTGTTCAGTTGTTTCAGATGTCTGACTGTTTGTGACCCCATTTGGGGTTTTGTGACAAAGATATTGGAGTGGCTCACTATTTCCTTCTCCAGCTCATTGCACAGATGAGAAAATTGAGGTACACAGATTTGAGTGGCTTGCCCAGAGTCATACAGCTAGTAAGTGTCTTAAACTAGATTTGAAGTCTGGAAGATGAGTCTTCCTGACACCAGAGCCAGCACTCTATCCACCGAACCACCTAACTTCACCCTATTCAATTTTAGAAGGTAAATAAATTTGGACTGAAGTTGCCATAGCCAGAGCAGGCAAAATACCACATTCTTCTTATAATTATCATAGTTACTCAATTATGGATAGTTGCAAAACAAAAACAGAGAAATGAGAAATAGATTTTTTAAAACTTTCTATGGTTCCTATATCTTGTTGGACCTTTTTTGTTATATTGAAAATAAATTGTACTTGAGAGAGAACATGATCTTGGGCACTTTTCAAAAGAATGTAAAATATACCACTTGAAGTCTGGAAGGTACTTTAGAAACAGTTTAGTCTGTATCCCATAGCAAAAATTACATCAAGTGAGAAAGTCAACGAGTATTTTCTCAGGGTTCCTAGTCTTTCTCCACTCTGGATTCTGGATTCGCTAGATTTGGCTGGAGCCCTGCCATTCTTCCTTTCTCTTCCCATTCTTCCTCAAAAAGTAAGGAACAACAAGCAAGCTACAGACAAGAATCAGCACATATTTGATTCTTCTAAGGTACATAGAAGAGACCCTTACTGACCATTTGGTCCAACCTCTTCATCTCTGGCTTCCTTCAAGGATCACCTTCTGCATGAGATCTTTCCTGGTCCTCCTCAACAGCTAATTCTTTCCCCCATCGGCTAGTTCACCCCAACCCCAGCTTTTCTTATATCTGTTTTATGTTTATAGATACCTGTATATGTAGTTGTCTCCCCTGCTAGGTGTAAGCTCTTGGTGGGCAGGGACTGCTTCTCTTTGTTTTTAGTTCCCCAGCACCTAGCATAGCGTTTAAAAAATGCTCGTTGATTAATTTTGCAGATGAGGATACCGTTGTCCACAGAAATGAAGTGATTTGCCCAAAGGCCACTGAGTTAATTAGTGTGGCAAAAGCTGTACCAGAACTCTCTCCTAGTCAGTATTCTTTTGATTTTTTTGGGGGGGGCAGGGGTTGCATTACACACTACCTCTAGTTTATTTTTTTTCCAAAACTTTGGCACCTGGGCTCTACACCCAGCTCTGCTACTTACTACCTTAGGCAAGCCACTAAGCCTCTCTGAGCCTCAGTCTCTTAATCTGTAAAATGAAGGGCTTGCACCCAATCCTTTTTAATGTCCCTTCTAGCTTCCAATGTATGTTCCTCAGATCAAGCATTTCTAGTTTGTTTGAGCCTGTGTATACTTCATAGATGCCACCCCCATAGCAGAGCAGCAGTAATTTCATTGTACCATGATGTTTCTTAACAGCTAGTTGGGATTCTATTGAATAACAGGACTTCATGTTTAAATTACTACCATGCAACCACATAAGTAGTAGCTTAGGATTCTGTAGGTTTCAAGATGAAACAGATTGCAGATGATGGGCAGGAGAAGCCATCTCTCTCTGTCTCTGCCTGTATCTCTCTCTGTCTCTCTGTCTCTGTATGTCTCTGTGCTCTGTCTCTCTGTGTCTCTGTCTCTGTCTCTCTCTCTCTCTCTCCATGTGTGTGTGTGTGTGTGTGTGTGTATGTGTGTGTATGTGTGTGTGTGTGTGTCTCCCTCTCTCTGGCTCTCTCTCTCTCTGTCTGCCTGTCTGTTTCAGTACCCTGGGAACTCTGGCGAGCCATTCAAAAAGGCCTCTGAAACCAACTTTTCTGGGCCTCCAGTACTAAAGCACCTTGAACTATGCTTAAGGGTCAAAGCATGCTTACAGCATGTCTACGGTATCATCCCCCCTCCCAAAAATGTTGGGTGTGTTGTGCCTCAGTTTCCACACACAAATTAATGGCTGTATGCTAGATTTTGTCTATCGTGCCTTAGAATTCTCTTCATTCTGGAAGCCCACTCCAGTACTGGAATTCACATATTGGAAGCATCCTGCACCCCTACAGACTCTCTCTCTGATCGGATGGCACCTTCTAAAATCTCCATTTAAGGAGGCCACCAAGGCCAACCATGGCTTCCTCTCCAGGCCACAATCTGAACTTTCTCTCATAAATGTGCCAGGCATCTTCATCTCTGCCTGCTCCCTCTTCAGCTTTCTTTTAAGTGCTGTCTTCCTCTATTAGAATGTAAGCTCCTTGTGGGCAGGGACTATCTTTCTGCTTCTATTTGTATTGTCAGTGCTTAGAATATTCCTAGCCTATAGTAAGTTCTTAATAAATGCCTGTTGAGCAATTGTCCAAAAAAAACCCATTTTTGTCTGTGTATTATCAAGTATAGGGAAGCATTTTTATTTTATATTCAGTTTGTGTTGAAATATCCTTATACATCAAATGAAATTTTGTATGTGAAGTATTCTGCAAACTTTAAAGCACTATATAAATGTTAAATGTTTAAAATGAGGATAATGATAATGATAAACTTTTATGATTTTTTAAAAACTGTCTTAAATGTATTTTCTTTAAGTTACAAAAAATAAATTATGCTGATGTTTTATATATACACATATATGTATATATATGTATATGCTAATCCTACCCCAATTAAGACTCTCTTTTCACTTGGTGTCATCAACCAATCACCTAGTATTTAATTAAACACCTGTTCTTTTTCAAGCACTCTGTTAGGCCCTGGTCATACACACAAAAAAGGTGAAATAGGCCCTACCTTCTAGAGGTGTCTGTTCTACTGCTTACATTCAGTTAACTGCAACATATAAAAACTACAATATATACACAAATTGCATTGTAATGAGATGAAAGGACATTAGCAACTGGAGGAACTGGAAACTCCTCTTGAAGGAGGTAGCACTTAAGCCAGAAGGGAAAACAATGGATCCCAGAGGCAGAGGTGAAGATGGAGAGGATCCCAGGCATAGGTGAACAGTCTTGCTAGAATGACAGCAGGAGATGGAGTGTTCCGTAAGGGCACAGCCATTAGGCCAGACATCTCATGAGTTGGTGGCACAGTCTAATCTAGTCTTGTTTAGTCAAAGTTGCTTTAAGATTTGCCTTATCCTCCTTCACCTGTAGACTGGTCATTTCCTAGAGCTTAATGGCTATCCTCAGTTTTCATTGTTCTTGCTTGGCCTGAAAGAATAAAGACACACCTAGTGAACTCTCTTTCCCAGTGGAAGTGCTTTCTCTCTCCTCCCCCTGCCCCCCCACACCCCAGAACTGAAGGTTGTTATGATGCTTGTCTTTCATACCTTGTTTCTGCCTTCCAGCAAAAAGTAAGTTGCCAGAGAACTGAGATCTCCTTTCCTTTGTAACTTCCCATAGTCCTTAGTGCAAGGTTTCCACAAACAGCAGGAGCCCAGAACAAGTTGTTGACCTTAATTTAATGAAACACTGCTGTCAGATTAGCTTTAAAAAGGCCATTTGCTGTCTCCCTCTTCCAGCGTAGGCTTATCATGGTGTTTGGGTATTTCTAGTGGCTGTTTATCATCGGCACTGTCTGAATTTTTGTAGCGTCTACCGAAATTCAGTAAATGCCTCTTTTCAACACATTGCCTTTGATATGAGACTACATAATATCCTCGTCCCCAAAGGAAAGCAAATCCACAAGCTGTGGATTAGCTGTTTGTAGTGCTTTTCTGGGCCCTGCTTGGTTTGCAAAGGGAAAATATTTAAATTTGGCATTTGTCTAAATTTCCCTTCATGATGCACTTACTCATGGGGGACAGAGCTCTTTTTTGGATGAGGAGAACTCAAAAGGAACCCGGCTGTGTTTCTGAGAGCTTTTTTTTTTCTTCTTTAAAAAAAGGCACAAATGCTGAAAATAATATTTAAAAGCCATAGTTGGCCTCCAGAGCAGTTTCTGGATTTGGTTCTACTCAGCATTATTCTCAAACTGCAATGGGATATTCAGGCCAGGCCTGTACAGCCAAAGCATAATAGAAGGCTGAGAGATTATTTCTCCAATCTACTTTAAAATATTATAGGTCCAAATTAGCCAAATTGGTTGTCTGGACCCTTCCAAGTCTGCTGAATTTGTTAGGCATCTTTATTCCTCTTTGCTTTTGTAATTCAGGACATAAAATGTTTCCATCTTGATTTTGAAATGCTTAAGAGCCTTCTCAGACATGCCTGGCTCTCACACCCTGTTGTCTTCTGAAAGGGCTAACCCATCAGAACAATTATTGTTCCATGGTGTTGCTTCCTCGGGCTCTCACATTACCCATTTTTTTTCAGCCTGACATTTTTAGGGGCTCCTGATGCTCGCATGGTCAAGGTTGACGGCTTGTTACTGTTACTGTTTCATCTTTTCAAAAATTTTTTTTTGCTTGGAACTTTATCTTTTACTGAACTATTAATTCGTTTTTGTCATTACTTTCTTAATGATAGACTCATTGTGGAATAGTATAGAAAGACAGCTGGCGCCAGAGCCACTGAGACCCTAGTTCAAGTCCTGTTGCTGATAGAGTAGCCAGGTAACCCTGAACGATTCACCTCAATTTCCAATGCCTCAGGTAGTTCTCTTAAAACTACAAATTGCAGAGAAAGTGCTGACATACATTTGAAGAGGGAGTTTCCTCATCTGGGAATTCCCTATATCTATGAAATCACAGATCCAGTCCTTTACCCTCTAATCTTAATCGGCATAAAAAGTTATGTGAGTTAATAAGCCTCTGAACACCAGAATTCATCCCTTCTTTGTTACTCTCTTACAGCATATTAAAGAATGAGGATACCTGCTTTTCTGGTGAATGGCTTGAAAGGTATAACAAATTCTACAAGATCTGATTACAGTGATTGTTTCATATCTGAGACTGTTACATTGAACAAGTGGCTAAAAAATGGGCAGGCTCCAAGAGTTTTGTGCAGACGGTGCAGGTATTTTTCTTAGAGATGCTGTGACAATGAAAAGGAGGTATTTCTTGACTTACAAATGTGCTTGGTAAAATGTTTGGATAGGATTTCAGTCTTGATAACCCCTTTGGGCATGACTGAAATATTTTCTACTTTTTTTTTAAAAGCCAGAAACAAAGTGAAACTAAGGAGCTCTGGTGAGCCTGGGAACCTGAATGGAGGGGAGTTTGGGGGTTTGCTCACAACGGTGCCAAGGCCTTTTTTCTTCTTTTTTTAGTCACTTTTCAGTTTTGTCCTACTCTTTTTGACCCCATTTGGGGTTTTCTTGGCAAAAATACTGGAGTAGTTTGTTATTTCCTTTTCCAGATCATTTTCTAGATGAGGAAACCAAGGTAAACAGGGTGAAGTGACTTGCCCAAACCTTACTCCCTGACAAAAGGGGGTCACAGATCCTAGGGTGATAGACTTAGAACAAGAAAGGACCTTATAGGACATCAAGTCCCATCCTCACATTTTACATGTGAGGAAGCTGAAGCACAGAAAGTTTAACTGTCTTGCCCAGTGTCACACAGCTAGTAAGTATCTGAGGTGGGATTCATGTCCTAGTCTTCCTAAGTCCAAAACCAACACTTTCTCATGAACCATGTTGCCTCTTTGGGCTAGGTTTAAGAATTGCCACACCCTTCTGGGACTCAGTTTTATCATTAGGGAATTGGATTAGATGACCATTAAATTGGTGGCAATGGATAGAGTACTGGGCCTCTAATGAGGAAGACTCATCTTCTTGACTTCAAATCTGGCCTCAGACACTTCTGAGCCATATGACCCCAGGCAAGTCACTTAACCCTGTCTGCCTTAGTTTCCCCATATGTAAAATGAGCTGGAGAAGGAAACGGCAAACCACTTCAGTATGTTTGCCAAGAAAACCCCAAATGGGGTCATAGAGAGTCGGACACAACTGAACAACAAAATTCCCTTTTATTTCCCTATCTTACAGCAAGTGTCCAAGTGTCTACCAACAACAATGCTAGGAGGGAATGGAGAGAAAAAGAGATTAAGATCCCTGCTATCTAAAGGCTAGAACGTCTTAAAATGTTGGTCTGTGGAGGCACTCAGCTACCAGAGTTTCTCAGCCACAGATAAAAGCAAAACTCCAAAGACCAACAAATAAACAAAAAGATGTATAGTACTGTTTAACTTAATACTTCATACATATCCCTATGGCCCCAGACACCATTTCTAACACTCCAGTGGCATTTGTCTGATTTCATTATACACATTCATAGTTCTCGGTATAAAACAAACACAACAAACCAAGGAAAGAGGATATATCCAACTCACAGAAGGGCCTTTGAATGAGCAGAGCAGTGATTCCATGCTGAGAATACTGTGGTGCAGCCCTGCTGCTGGTTGTCTTCACACATGGCATTAACTGGTTGTGACCATTTGGCAGAAACTCCTTGACATGGGGATACCTCTTCAAGTGACTTTATTTCTTGTTCAGTTTTTTATGAGGCCAGGATTCTTGAGGAGTTCCATGAAAAGCAGGATTCTCTCACATGTAAATGCTCAGACTTAGAGCTTCATCTGAGCCTTGACTATGGGTCCTAAGAATATAGCACCAGAAAGCTTGGCAGCAACAACCGTGTTGCAGCTCATGTCATGTGAAAGGCTTGGGCAGCCTGCCAGGTAAAGGAGAGGTACAATCAAAAGGATGGTCAGTGTTGTTGTCTACTTCCTCATTTACCTCAGTATGCCCATGATTTTACCATAATAGGTGTCCACCTATGCAGATGACTGTAGTCCTTAGTAGATTTTCTTGAGTTGTCACAGCCAAAGTTCACCTGGTGAACAACCTTCTGGTCCTGAGTGTGTCCAACTTAACTAAGAAGCCTCTTGGTTCATCACTAGACTGCTACTTAACACTTTTTTTCCCCTCCAGCTTGGTGGCACATACCATGGCTTTCAATCCACTGACATTGTCTTTGAAAGCAAGAATAGTCTTGATATCTGGGCAACTGGGTGGTGTAGTGGATAGAGTGGTGAGCCAGGAGTCAGGTAGAGCTGAGTTCAAATTTGACCTCAGATATTTATTAGTCATGTGACCCTGGGCAAGTCATTTAACCCCTATTTGCCTCAGTGTCCTCGTCTATAAAAATAAGGATAATAACTGCACCTACCTCCTGGGATTGTTGTGAAGATCAAATGAGATAATATTTCTAAAGCACTTAGCACATTAGTAAGCACATTGACACTTTAGTAAGTACTATATAAATGTTAGCTGTTATTGTTGTTGTGGTTGTTGCTTTATTGAGATCTCAGAGTCAGAATTTAATGAGTGGCCCACATCTAATATCACTGACATCAGCTTTGTCAGTAGAAGTAGGACATAAATAAGAATTTTATTTCTTACATACGCACACAAACATATACCTCAACCCATGACCACAAATATTCAACAAGAGAGCTCTCCAGAACACAAAAATGTATTCACAGACACATTTAAATTTCATCTGCACTGTTAGCACTTTCTTAATTCTACACAGTCCACAAAACAACTCGTCAAACCTTGATTTATAGCAATTGCTGATTTCTGAGGAGTAAATGCACACACTGAAAGTTTAACAATGGGTTCTCGTAAGCCTGTTAGAGTTGGCTCCAGCACATCCCTGCCCTCCCTCTCACATATATACACATGTACACCCATATATGTATGTCTGTATATGTGTGTATATTATGTATGTATATACAATATGCATATACTCTCTATTTCTCCTATATATGTATACTTTAAAAATATTTATTTTCTTTTTTAATTCATGGAATAAAACAAGCATTTCCATAATATAGTATAATAAAAGAGATGATTGCACATGAAACAACGAGTATATTACATACCACTTGCTATCCCTTTTAAACATATAATAAAGTTATCATGTAATAGAAGTGTATATCTATATACACACAATTTATTTTTCTTTATATATTCTATTTTTCTCTCTACATACATATGTATGTATGTAATATGTGAAAATATGAAGAAATATATATGAAAAAAAATTAAAAGTCCTTTGAGTAACCAAAATGTCTATTACAAAACCTACACATTAAAGTTCCAAGTTCTTTAACTCAAGAGAGACATCCTCAGGTTCTCACTCAGAAACTATTTATTCTCATTTTAAGCTTAATTATCTTGTTTCTTATCCCTCAGCAGAGTAGAAGCAAGGAGAGAGATCTTGTAGGATCACTGCTTTAGCAGGACTGAGCTTTGAGGCTACGTAGTCCAACTCCCTCTTTTTACAGATGAGGCATCTGAGGCTCATAGAATGACTTGTCCAAATTTGTTAATAGCAGAGAGGAGAGTTGAACCTGAGTCTTTCCTGTCTCTGCAACAACAAGAAGTAAAAGCTGATAAGTAATACAAGGAAGTAGACAGAAAAACTATAAAGAGCGACATAAGAATTTTAAAAGTTCAACTCTCTGGTGCCATTCAGCAAAGAGGAACAACCTGTGTTCACATACCCCTGCAGGCATTATAGTATTTGAGCTGAATACAATAACTGACATACATAATAATGGAAACAATAAGGCCTAAAGCAACAATAAAAGGTTAAATTATGCTCCATGGACTCTGTTAAAGAAAACAGAAAAATAAAGAGTCCATTTCAGAAAGATTGCCATCAAAAATGATTAAAATGTTTTAAATGGTGATTAAAGGGATAAGCTGTAGTTATCTGGAAATCCCCTTTGTATAGATTACCTGAGCTGGATTTGGAGTGAAAGAACCTGAGTCTGATTTCCAGCTCTGCCAGCTAATACCTGTATGACCTTAGGCCCGTGACTTAACCTCTCTCATACTTCATTTCCTCATCTCTACGGTAAAGACGTGGAGGGGAAATTGGACTAGATGACCTCTGAACTACCTGCCATCTCTAAATCTATGAGGCTATGATCCTATTAGCATATTCCCTAATGATGCTGATTAATGGAAGAAATCCACTCCCCCCACAAATGCCCCTTAATTGTTATTCTTTATGTAGTCATTCTCTATAGCCACTGTCTGCATCCTACAGTGGTAGATTGGAGATTGAATGGATCACAGATTCTAGAGATAAACTGGTTTTTCCCTCTGATTTATAGAAAAAGAGCTAAAGGATCACAATTATTTTGGCAGTGACGGTGGCAGCAGCATGAGCACTCATGCTAGCATTATCAGTTACCATTTAATGAGCCAGATTCTCCCCACTGTCTCTTTCAAGCCACCAGGGTACCATTTTGTACAGTGGAGTGATAAATTAAATGATACTCCAGTGGCTTAAAAGAGTTACAGAACCCTCCCACTTGTACTCTACTTATTACCCAGGAGTGACTAAACCTCTGGGGAGTTCCATTGAGGGTCTACAGGATAGATGTCATTGCACTAGGCCCCAGCATATTTTCCTTTATTATGTTACATATAATAGACATTACTGAATACTCCATTAGGAGAACGGGGGCCATGGGTCCTTTGGTTTCATGCTCTTATTAGAAGTTCAAAGAAGAGCAGAAGAATTCTTATGCAGACGATTTCCCCTTAATACAACATTAGATGAAATGGATGAAGTCTTTGAGTTAGCAAAGACATTGAATCAGAACCACGTCCAGACATTTTGCATCTTGCACTTCATATGCCTGTTCTTCCAAATTACCTCAACTTAACCTTTGAATTTGTGTTACCTCATATGCAAATACTCAGAAAAAGTGTACAATGACAATATTTGGACACCTACCAACAAACGTATTCAACCATACTGTCAGCATAATTGTTTAAAACTTTGACATTGTAGATTAATGACAAAACTGCAGAAGTGACTAGGTAGGATAGTAAACAGGGTTGAACCTTGGAGTCAGAAGGACCCACCTTCAAATTTTGCCATTGGCGTTTATTAGCAGCGTGACCCTGAGCAAGTCACTTCAGTTTCCTAATCTGTAAGATGGGAATATGATGGAGCCTACCTCACAGGATTGTTGAGAGGCTCAAACAGTATATATGTACATGTGTGTATGTAGATGTACAAATACATGTATACATACACATGTATGTATATACATAGGTAAAGCACCTGTCAGATTTGAAAGTGCTATGTAAATTCCAGCTATTATTATTAAACTTCAGGTTGTGGTGCAGTTAACTGGGAGAAATTTGCTTTCCTTGCACATGAGAAAGATCACAAATAATAGATTTAGAGGTGGGAGGGACCTTATCTAGCCCCTTAATTTTACAGATGAGGCAAATGAAGCCCAGAGAGATGCAGGGATTTGCCCCAAGTCACATAAGTAGCAAGCAGATGAGTCTGGATTTGGACCTAGGTCTTCTGATTCCAGATCAGTCAGTATTGTTGGTTATGGTTAAAGGTAAGGTTACCTATTCAGGTAAAGGTTGGCCCAGATGGCCTTTAAGGACCCTTCCAACTCCGTGACAATTCAGTGATTCTGCTTTTGTAGTCGTATCATCAAAATGATTTAAAATAAGCCAGGTTTTCTTAAAGTGATCTTCTTTTCTGTACGTGCACAGTTGTAGCCATGATTTTGGAGGGATTAAAAATTCTATATCAAATAATTTTTCCTCTGCGCAACCCAGGAATTCAGTAAATCCTGAATTTACCTACCTCTGGATGTAAACCAGGCCAAAACTCCTCTCCTCCTTGATAAGAAGAAGAACTCACCCCAGATATGTCTTTGGTGATACAGAGCTCATCTTACCCCAGAGAAAGCAACAAGATAATTACTGGACCAAACACAAAACCTCTAGCATTATTATATTGACAGGACTGACAGCTAGTGTTTCTTGAATACATTATACTAATCATCTTCTTTCTTGGCAATCGACAAAATGTATTATTGTTTATATATGGCTATATTGGAGGGTGCATCTTCATGGTGATTATTGGATTTATATAAGTGAATTCCAACTACACAACATAGATGGCAGACTTGGAAGAATGCAAGACAGGATCTTTAGAATTAGCATTTGCTGGTGCCAATGGGTCCCATAACCCACATGTAAACTTCTTTGGGAATTGTTTTAATTTTCTTCAATATGAATCTTCAGTTTTAAAAGCATCAGTTTTAATAAGCATATGTCTTTTGTTTAAAAAAAGCCTTGCTTTTAACAAGTAAGTTTTTCAAATTTTGAGAACTTTAGAGAAATTTAAAATATGCTGCTTTTCTCTTATTATCTTGTTTACAAAGGCGGCCCTGTGAGGTAGCAAATTCCATTAATATCAGTGCCATTTTGGCAGAAAGAAAAGGACATTCAGGAAAGTGAAGGGATCTATGTCCACTGATATTTTGGCTGGGTGGGGGGGACTAAACTTATGATTTCATTGATATAGAGAATTTCAAGTGAGAAAACTCCATCCTCCAAAATAATTCTCTGTACTTGCTCTGCAAGGGATATTCTTTGCCTGGGACACTAAGAAATTAAGTGACCTGACCAGGACCACACAGCTAGTATGTATATGAGGCAAGGCTTGAACCCAGATTTTCCTGACTTGTGACTATGCTTCTTCTCTACTTTCCCCACTGACATATAACTATTGATTTTCAGAGTGAGATATTGAATCCAGGCCTCCTAACTTCAGACCTCATGTTTTTTCTTCTACTACCACCAAAAAACCCCAAAACAAAACAAAAAAATGCAAATTTTACATTTTCTTCTTCAGTAACTGAAGAAATGTCAGCATTTGGGGAAAGAAGTCAAATTTGCATCACCTCCCTTGGATTTCAAGGTGTTTTTGTAGAGCATATTAATCTTTCCATTGACTAGGCTATGAGATGAACTTTATCGCCAGTGAAAAGCTAATGAAAGATCAATTGCTCTGTAAACATATGTTTTTAAGTGTTAGCCTTGCTCTTTGTGGACATTTCTTCTTTTGGGGGCCATTTGGAGAGTATATCTCTTGGCTAAAGTAGAACGACTATAATTTTCATTAGAGCTGTGTGGGATGGTGGCTAAGGCAAGGAGGTGGCCTCCAAATCAAGTAAACCAAAGTTCAAGTTTGGTGTGTCTCTGACTATGACCCAGAGTAAGTCACTTTAACTTCTCAATTTGCTAGGCAATTTTCCAAGACTCTAAGTTTCAGAGAAAGTAGAGGAATATGCATGGTTTTCTCAATAGGACTTTACTATAGCAATAAAATTACAGGTCTAATTCCATCTCCTGCCCCAAATAAATAAGTAAACAAACAAACAAACGAATGAATGAATGAATAAATGAATGGATGAATGGATGGATAAATAAATGAATAAATTAATAAATAGATGAACAAAAAAAGTGAATGAGTAAATGAAGGAACAAATGAATGAACAAACAACCCAATCCCAGGAAAGAGGACCATTCTTAGGTGAAGAACATGCGTGTTCAGTCAGCCTTCTGAACTCTCAACAGACCTCAGCTACTTCCATATATTTAATGAGGACTGTATAGTCCCCGTGGTTTTTAGGTGGTTTCCCAACATACATTGTGTCATGTCAGGCAGATTTATAACACTCAAAGTAAATAATATCAGTGGCATGGTAAATGGCATATCCTGATACCATTATACTTAACCTCAGAGGTCATGTGGGGGCCCTGTTGGGATTCAGTGTCTTTGGTTGTCGGAGTTTGCAAGGAAAATGCACTTAGAGATTAGACTGATAAAGCCTCCCTGTAGTGCTGTCTGTGGAAGTATTACAGGGTAGGATTGCCTTTCTTGAAACTTTGTAACCACTTTATCTCTGTCATTTATGAATTTAAAAATGTGTGCTGCAACAATGTAAACAGAAAGAACAAAACACAATTTCACACAAGCAACCTGAATGCTGTGTGATTATGACAAACAGACAAGAGTTGAGAAAATATACTTTCACTGTGGAGGTGAGGGACAATGGGCACAGAATATTACATATAGTTAGTTTTACTGAGCTACTTTATTTCTTTCCCTTTTAAAATCTTTGTTAGAGTTGTTAGAGGGAATTTCCTCCCTTCAAGACTGAAGAAGGAAAAGATAAATTCAGAAATGAGCATAGTATGAAAAAAAGTCCACGAAAATAAAATAATTAGAAATGAAATACATTTAGAGAAAGGTCAGATATTAAAATCTCATCTTATTTTCAGTTATTTTTTAACCAAAGCAAGCAACACCAATTAGGATCATGAATTTAGAGCTGGGTAAGCCATTGGAGGTCATCTCAATCCTGTCATTATACAAATGAGGAAACTGAGACTGGCAGAGGTTAAATGCCTCCCCCAAGGTCACATAGCTACTAAGTGGATGTGACCATAGGTTCTTTGAGTCCCCATCCAGCACTCAAAAGTTTCTAGAAAACTACATTTAAAAACCACTTTTCTTAGTATTTTGTTTAAAATTGACAAACTCAGGCCATAGAAACCTAAATGACACTGGTATGCCATCAAACCCAGAATTTTAAGTTTTTCTTAAATAATCATCATATCAGAAAGTACCAGTGTAACTCAAGGCCTTCGTTTATCCAGTTACATTCTCCGGAGGGTTTTGATCACAGAAATATATACCTCAAGTGGTATTTTAGCTGCCATCAACTTCTCTTTAGCTCATATAAATTTCTGACCATAGACATTTCTTCAAAAGAATTTTAATAGATGTCAATGCTCAAACACATATAAGTCAGCTGCCATTTTCCCCTTCTTGGGGTGTCACATTTTGCCAAACTGTTAGAGGTCCTTTTTATTTAAATCGTGTGATGACAATAGCCTTTATGCCCTCAATGCAGAGAATATATTTGTTGTTTTTTTTTCTTTCCTCACTGATCTGATAAGTGCTAGCTTTGATTTTCCTTTTCACAGTATCTCTACAGGTGTCAAACTCCTTATTATTACCAGGGCTACAAGAAGAAGATCAGAATGGCTCCTTATAAATGTCTTTTTCTAGTTCTATAATGAACAAATATTCGTAATTCAAATTCATTATTTTCTATATTACTCATTGAATGGTACTCCAAATAGTCTAAAAAATTAGTGTAAACTGTGTTCCTCATCTAAACAGTTAAATGAATTTCCATTTAGAAATTAGTTAAGCAATATAGTATCAAAGGCTCAGAACTGGAAGCAACCACAGTCCAGTACCTGCCATTTTACAGATGACCAAACTGAGGCCCTCAGAGATTTAAATGATTTGCCCAAGATCATTAATATTGTAAACAGCTGGAATTTGAACCTTGTTTCACTGACTACAGATGTAGCATCAACTATACTACCTCAGGTAAGGCAAGTATGGTCACCCGGGATCAAAATTATCCCCTATGTTCATTCTATCTACTCTATCATACATACAGAAAAGCTCGTAATAAAATTTAGTGATTCATACTTTGGGAGTTATTATTATGCATTAACAAGTGAGGAAGCTTTATTTAAAACATACTTTTGAAGCCTTGGGAAAGCCCTATGTAGAAGAGTGTAGTAGTACTTTTCAGATGCCAGCTCATCTCCATAACCTATTCTGAAGACAAATGAATCTTCTCCTAATGACCTCACCCTTTAGTCAGACTCATTACCATACCCATTATGCCGGGAAGAAATGAGTGAATCTCCATTGAGACAGTTCACAAGATGAGAGATTGGGATGTACAAGGAACTTTAGATGTCGTTTAATTCATCCTCTGCATTTTGTAGATAAGGAAACTGAGGCAAAGAAGTTGTAACTTGCCCAAGATCACACAGGTAGTGAGTTACAGAACCAAGATTTGAACTTAGGTCCTCCAACGTTCTTTCCACTACTTTCTTTCATGGTAGAATGGAATGACAAAAGGAGGAAAGGTACAATGCTATTCTGTGCCAAAGGCTGTGCTGAGGCAGTAGGATTCTTATGGGCGAGGAAGTACTATCTTCTTCCACAAATGTTTTCCCTTGATGCAGGGAGAGGACAAAAGTTGTTCGTTCAGACAAGAACCTATTTAGGTTAGTCTGGGTACCTGTTATATCAACAATTGTATCCATAGCAGCACGATTAACTCAGGCTAGTTACTCTTCTCTTTCTTGTTATCCACAGATAGCTACAGATTGGAACTTCTCCCATCATGAGTTCCCACTTTACTGAGAATACAAGGGCAAGTTATGTCTCTCGATTTATTGGCTCTGGAAAAATACTTATTTATACAAAAAAAAAGATTCTTAGTAAAGGAATATAAGTCTCTCTCCTCTTAATCTATTGACCCAGAGGTAGGTATTTAGATTCATATAAAGAGCCACTCAGGAAAGGGATCATGAAGTAAACAAGTATCCTGGCTATAGAATCAAATTGTTCCCACTGCATTAAATACTCTTGGCAAGTTGAGAAAGGTGATAGATGGGGCAGCTAGGTGGCGCAGTAAGTAGAGCACTGGCTCTGGAATCAGGAGGACCCGAGTTCAAATCTGACCTCAGACACTTGACACATTTACTAGCTGTGCGACCTTGGGCAAGTCACTTAACTCCAATTGCCCTGCCTTCTCCCCTCCAAAAAATAAAAAAAGAAGTTATTAAAAAAAAAAGAGAGAGAAAGGCTATAGATGGCTAGCTAGTAGTGAATAGATCACCAGCATCAGAGAAATCCCTGATGCTGGTAATTGTAGCCCTAGGTTAACTGTTTCTGGCTAGGATGATGAAAAACACAGTACCAATTGTTCAACAAGCTTGATTGCTGTCAACTTCCCACATAGATTCATCCCTTTTGGCCTCTCTCCGGCAATGGGCAAGCCCATTGATTGGAGTTACATGCAGAATCAGAACAATCTGATTCTATAACTAGGATACTTGTTTAAAGCCTTGGAGATTTCCCACTGCATTAAATGCTCTCAACAAGTAGAGAAAGGCAACGGATGGCTAGCTAGTAATGATCAGATCACCAGCATCAGACAAGTCCTTGATGCTGGTCATTGTAGCCCTAGGTTAACTGCTTCTGGGCAAAATGATAAAAACAATACCAATTGTGGCTTTGGCTTAGTTCGTGCAAAGTTCTCTACCCATGCTAGTAATCCATGGTTCTGGAATACTATGGCATTTCCCTATTTTCCACTGAAAAGAGCTATTGACATTTTTCAACTTTCAAAGCTTCTGACTTTGCTAAGTTTGAAGGTTTTAGTCTACACTTTATCAAACGATACTGTTTATTGATAGGGTAATTTCAGTAGAAAAAAAAGAATGGTCATTTTGATATCTTCATGTCTATATACAGACAAAGTGTCTGATTAATTAAAAATTTCACCTTTCAAACAATTATAGTGTCATCATATAGCAGAACACACCCTGCTGGTTGGATGATCAAAGAAGCTGTTCGAAAATAGCCCTGTGATATTATAATAGCATCTTAGCAGACTTGTAGAAACAGTATTGGATAATGGCTAAAGGGCTAATCTTGGAGTCAAGATGTGGGTTTAAACCATGCCTCTCAGTAGCTGTGTGGCCTTTCACCTCAAATCCCTTCTCTCTAAGCCTCAGTTTCCTTATCTGTAAAAGGAGAGGTTATAAGAGCACCTATCTCACAGGGTTATCAGGAGGATCCAGAGATAACGTGTATGAAGCACATTGCAAGCCTCAAATTGTATATAAATAGGAGCTTTTATTTTATTATTTACCACCCTTGAGTTTGGCCAATGTACACTCCTCCAATTCTCTTTTAAACCCTTTTCTCCTGCCTCAGTTTCCAATACTGGCACATTTCAAACATATATACATAAGGCAACTAGGTGACACAGTAGATAGAATACTGGTCCTGGAGTTAGGAGGAACTTAGTTCAAATCTGTCCTCAGACACTTACTAGCCGTGTGACTCTAGGCAAGTCTCTTAAACCCTGCTTGCCTCAGTTTCTTCATCTATAAAATGAACTGGAGAAGGAAATGGCAAACCTCTCCAGTATCTTTGCCAAGAAAACCACAAATAGGAGCTTGGAGAATTGGACACAACTAATCAACAAAACAACAATACATGCATGCTGTCCACGCACAGATATAGACCCACATCTGGGAGCAGACACATATATCTTACACTCATATACGCACCCACTTGTAAAAATACACAGACATTAGTTGTCCTTGAAACCAAAAGATATAAGACCCATGTGGAAAGATCCTTGCACATGGTGTAAAAGAATATCTGGGGATGAATTCTGCCTCTGACACTTATTGCCATTATGAAAAAAAAATCATTTAACTTTTCTGAGTGCTAATTTCCTCATTTTAACAATGAAAATAATGATGACTCTGGAGGAGGGAGTGAGGTTGATGACTTTGCACAGTCCTGCCTCATTTAAATCCAATTCACTTGCAAGTTGAGATGTCATCCTCCTGATGTCATTGGTCCACTTCAAGAAATAATACCCATACCACTGACCTCATAGGGCTGATGTGAGGAGCAAATGAGGTAACATTGTAAAGTGTTTTGAGAATCTTAAATCATTGTACAAATGCCAGCTATTTTTTGCTATCGTTCTGCCACGTGAGTGACTTTCGTGGACTAACAAATCCCCAAGTATCCATCAGGGCCCTGAAGAGACAAACAGATTTAAATATAGCATCCACCTTTGAGACTTATCTGTAGCTATCCCTTTGTAAAAATAGGTTCCCTAACTAGAGTAGAAACCCTGGGTGGGGAAGCCATCATTCTGTCATCAGTTTTGGAAAGCTCAGTGAAAAAAAATGCTCTATTCTTGGCTATACTCCACAGTGAAGATGACAGGAATTATATCCTTTCCTGATAGAAGGGTTTGACAATTACTTTCATGTTTAAAATTTCTTTTTGCATATAGACAATGTGAAAAAATGAAGGCCAAGACCCCTTCTAGCTCTAAATCTATGATCCTATGTTATCACATATGTCTCTAGATGAATCCACACCAAATAAATGTTTTTGCTGCCTAAAATTAGCTTTAGTTGTCTGATAAACGTTTGAAGGCCTGTTGCACAAGAGTAAATATTTTTCGTGTTTGCTTTTATTATGAAACATGATTTGCTCCTTTGTTGCTGTTGCCAGTGAAGTAGCAGGCTCTTTTTCAGTGTATATCAATTCATTGAGAATTCATTCAGGAGCCATTTATTTGGAAATAAAGTGTGTGCAGGGTTGTGTACTATGGAAACAACAAAACTGAAGAAAAGGGAGCTGGCCTCAGGTAATGGACAGGCATGCCAGGAAATTGAACTGCTTCCATTTGAATTGTCTTAGGAAGATTCCGAAAATCACCTGGCAGTATAAAGTACCAGACACTGAGGTGTTTCAAGATGAAATGCTCAACCACTCAAACTTTACCGGAGAGAGTGCAACTCCAATGGGCTTTAAAGATTGTTTTATGGAGAACTTGTGTAGGGCAAGTGCTCACATGGAGGTCCGAAGAAGAGGTACAAGGACACTCTCAAGGTCTCTCTGAAGAACTTTAGCACCAATTTTGAGACATGAGAAATGCTGGTATAGGACCGCTCAGTATGGCATGACTGCATCAAAGAAGGCACTGTGTTCTCTGAGCACAGCAGAAATCAGTAGCTCAGAATAAACATGAGATGCACAAATTTAGAGACATCTCCACTCCATTTCTGCCCCACCTGTGGTAGAGCCTTCCAAGATCATATTGGACTGATGAACCACAATCTAACATGCTGTATCTTGACCCCAACGTAGTGATGTCGTTGGTCCTCTTTGAGTAGGAAAAACAAACAACAATAATATAATAGGAGTAATAAGAAAAATACATGTAATCTAAGATTTAATGTCATATGTGCCTTTAGAAGTACAATTTGCCATGAAAATTTAGAGAAGGGAGAAATTACTTCTACCTATCATAGGATGTAGTTAGAATATAAGCTTCTCGAGGCCAGGAAACACTTTTTTTTTGTCTTTGTATTCCTATTGCCTAGATATGCCTGGGGCTTGATTTATACTTATTCAAGTCAGGTACTACCATGTGTCAGAAACTGTGCTAAGTGTTAGGGATAGGAAGAGGGGCAAAAACATTCCCTGCTCTCAAGGAGCTCACAATCTAATGGGAAATGGGAACAACATGCAAACAACTTGGGCAGAAATAAGATATATACAGGTTTTTAAAGGACTTTACATGTTTTATGTCATTTCATTCTTACAACAACCCGTTGAGGTAAGTTCTATTACTATCACCATTTTACAGGTAAGAAAATGAGAAGTTAGGTGACTTGCTCAGGGCCACACAGCTAGTAAATAGTTGAGTCTGGATTAAAACTCAGGTCTTCTTAGACTTCAAGCCTGGCACTCTGTCCCTTTACAACCTAACTGCTGAATAATAGGGTCAAAGAAAGGTGGAGGTTTCTAGGGTGAGGAGGAAATCTGTGTGTGTGTGTGTGTGTGTGTGTGTGTGTGTGTGTGTGTGTAAAGGATAGTGGAAATGAGCATATTTATAAGGAGACAAGAAGGAGCCAGTTGGTAAAGAACGATTGAAGACACAAAAGAGAAATAATTGATGAAGCAAGGTGCTGAGCCCTTCTTCAGTTCTGTGGTTAAGAGCAATAAAAATCAGTTATTGTTAATCCTTCCAAAGCTATACATTTTTGTATAGCTTGAAGAAAAAGTTTACAAATAAACACCTCTTACATTTATATTTCACCAGTTATCAGGGTCTTTCTTAAAGGCTCCATGACTCTGTTTATGGGTTTTACTCATCAAAAGAAAGGGCTATGGCTGTGCATATACAAATGCACACTCATCTGCCCTCTCCTACACACACTCATATATACTAGACATATGTACATGTATGTGCATACACATATACACACGCCCCCTATAGGGGGAAGCCATCCCCAACACACACACACACACACACACACACACACACACACACACACATACTCTCACACACACACACACATCAGATCTTGAGCTGGAAGGGACCTTAAAGACCATCCAGTGCAATCTCTTCATTTTATAGATAAAATAACTGAGGCCCAGATAGGTTAGGTGATTTATCCATAGTCACACAGCAATGAAGTGTCTTAAGCAGGTTTCAAACTCAGGTCTTGCTGACTCCAAATTCAGCCCTCCTCTGTGCCACTTAGTTAACTCACTAATTCTTCATCATTATAAGACCACAAATTGAGAATCTGAAGAAACCTTAGAGGTTATCTAGTCCAACCCTCTTCCTCTTACAGAAAAAGAAACTAAAGCTGAGATAATGTAAATGATTTGCCCAAGGTCACCCAGGTAGTAGGAGGTAGAGCCAGAATTCAAACCCAGGTACCTGTATCCTCTGACTCCAAATCTAATACTGCACCATAATGGCAGTATTTAATTTCAGAAGTTAAAATCCTATTAAAAATTAAATTCAATTTTGAAGGTTTCTGTGGGATCATGTTGATTATTCTTAAAAGCAGAGAAGCCCAAATGGTTCTGCTTTGAGGCACTGGAAAAAAGCAGTCCACAAACTTTCATTTGCATCCTGTTGATTCATTCAAATCTTCTCAGTCTTGTTTTTCTCTTTTACTTGGTAGGAACGGTCTGTGTCACAGATCGTGATGTAGAATGAAGAAACGAAATCACTAATATAACAGCTCAGTGGGAAATGGTTTTGCAAGTGTAACCTGGGTCTGAAGCCTGATATTTGCATACTGCTGTCCTCATTGGTGGAGAGAATGATTACTCAAAGCTGTATCTAGACAAACTCATGAGGACATACATAGCCCATATGGGCAACAGACACATCTTAGACAAGTGCCACTTAGTTATTTATAATGAATGACGATGCCCCTGCCCAAGTACTGATACAGTGCTATCTTAGACATCCAAGCACATTAGAATAAAAGCTTCTTGAGACCAGGAATTGTTTCAGTTCTTATATTTGTATCCTCAGTGCCTTTTATAGAGCTTGGTACACAGTAGGCATTTAATAAATGTTTCTTCATTGATCTCCCAAGGTATAGTGATCTTTCAGTGGCATAGTGTCTGAGCACTTAGAAATGTCTTCTCCCAGACATAGTGTTTTAGGGCTTTAAAAAAATCCCTGTAAGTAAGAAGCCAAGAGACTAACTTCTTTATGACACTGGAGAAAAAGAAAGTTTCAAAAAAGATACATAGGTAATAAGCTTCCAATTAATTACGTGTGATTTCACCAGAAGGGATGGCTATATGCTATGAGTGACTACAGGAAAAATTATTTCATTGCTTGCTTGTAGCGTTGGGTTTTTTCCCAAAATTTGAATAACATTTGGACTCTTGCCCTTTTTCCACGAAAGGTTCTAGACCAGGAAGAGTGGGACACTAATTATTTTGTTTTCTTTGCACTCCACCTACCAATGATGCGAGGCTGCTTTCCAAAATTAGTTTGAAGGCTTATGACCTATGTCTGACCTGAGCTAAATAGCCCAGCAGTTCACACCTGGAATGAAAGAACTATTGTATGTTGGTTTATGGAAAGCTATGTTGAGCTATATCCATATATCTATTTATAAGTATGTTTTATGCGTGCCATATTCATTTGGATTTGGCCTGGTCCCATGGTAAACCAGCATGAGTAAAATATTATTTTTGATGAAACATTTACTCAAATAAGTTAAATGAATTCTTTCACTTACCATTTAATCTGTTACCACCTTGGATATATAGTAAAAATCCCACTGAAACTAATTTTCTGTGCTGTGGCTAAAACTATCCCAAAAGACAGTTACATCCTATCAATAGATAGATCATCCTATCCATTTTCAAGGCATTCATAGATCATTGGAGCTTGACTAGAGATTCGGAGTTAGAAGGGATCTTCCAGATAGTCTAGTCTAACTGCCTCATTTTACAGATGAGAAAACTAAGGCCCAATAAAGTTAAATGACTTTCTTAAGGTCACACAGGTGATAAGTGGTGGACCGTAGGCTTGTTACTCCAAAACCAGAAGATCAGAACTGGATGTGAGGACTCTAAATCAATCAATCAATAAACATTTATTAAGTGCCTACTATATGCCTGGCTAAATTGTGCTAAACACTGGGGATACAAAAAAAGACAGTCCTTGCCTTTGAGAAGCTCAGATTCTAATGATTGTCATGCGATGGGAAAGAGAGTTGAAATTTACCTAAGAGGAAGAAATGTGGCTCTGCCCTGCAAGACTGACTCTGAGCATTGTTCTTTTTCTCTCCTCTGGTTAACTTGTCCTATCATCAGCCTGCCTTCCTGCCCCGTCTTCTAGCACTTGCCTAAATGTGTTCTTAATTGCTAGCTTTATATCGAGCTTTTTAAAGTTTGCAAAGCACTTTATAAGTATTATTTCATTTGATCCTTACCATCTCCCTGGGAAGTAGGTACTATTATTAAATTATTAAGCAGCAGACTTGCCTTAGGTGACTTGCCTCACATGGATAAACATTCCTTCAGAAACAATTTCACCCATCTAAGGGGTGGTATTCTTTCTTTCCCTATAATGTATGTGGTTATGCTCAGAATCAGTGATTTCTTCAGCATAGGGATCTCCCAGTTTGGAAAGATCCTTCACCAAAGCAGATCAAAACTCATCCATGACCTAGTAGAAAAATTGTTGGAAGTTGCTTGAAAGGCACATGAAGGTTACAGCTTTCCTGAGGTCACACTGCTGGTAAGTGTCTCAGAGGCAAGAGTTGAAACTGGTTTTTCTGGACTCTAGCATTCCATCCACAATAACACACAATCTCTATAATGACATGAGAGAAAAAAACACAGATTCTGTTTCATGGCTTCTAGGTAGTTTCTAAGGTCTCTGCCAGCTCTTAATCTTCAATCCTATGATCCCACCAAGCTGAGATATCCCACATATCCATATACAATACATGGAAAAAGCAATCATGGTATTAAATTCTTCTAGTGCTGCTGTTTCTCCTTTCTTTATAGGTTAAGCCCCATATATCAGCTCTTGAGCCACAGGAGTATGGTGCCATTTAGCATGACAAAAGCAAACAAACAAACAAACAAACAAATAAACTTAACTCTTCTCATGGCTTCTGAAAAAGGTAATGCCAATTGTCCATGTGCTTAATTTGCAAGTGTACCATAGTTTAGATGCTCGATGAATCTTGGCAAATGTGTATAATAATAGTTGCTGTAAAGCTGTTCTGAGTTTTAAGGTTTGCAAAGGACTTAGCATAATTTTTTTTGTTTGATCCTCACAATAACCCTGTGAGGAATGGGCTGTTATTATCCCCATTTTATGAAGTGAAGAAACTTAGGAAGGTTAAGTGACTTGCCTGTGGTCACGCAGCTGACTCCAAGTCCAGCATTCCTCCCACTGTGCTACCTGGCTGCCTGATCGTTTCAGTATCTCACAGGCAGGTCCTCTCTTGCAGAGTATTTCAGTTCCTCAGCAAATGTCCCCACTTAGCTGTGTAATTTTGGGTAAGTCACTTAACTTGTTAGTCACAGTTGCCTTAACTGCAAAATGAAGGAGTTTGGAATAGGTGATCTCTTAGGTAGTTGATCTCAGCTTTGTAACTCTGTGATTCTTAGAGAACCACACTAATCTGTGAGGCTTGTGGCTTAGTGTTCTAGGGAAAGGAGCTCTAACTTGGGATGAGAGGAGGTCTAATTGGAAATATTGGTTCTTATTTAACCATTGACCTTGAGACAAGTCATTTAATTTTTTCAAATATCAGTTCATCTTCATTAAAATGGAGGTAATCGCGTCTATACTACCTCCCATATAATATTGTGAAGAAAAATGTAAAGGACTATAAAATCATGGAAGCCTCAAAGAAATCCCCAGATGTGTTATTTCTCAATTCTACGATTGCTTTGCTGTTCTTCAGATTCAGCTTTTCTCAGTTCTCCACATTACTCTAATACAACTTTCTTCCTGTCCATTAATTGAAAGGCAATGGATTCTTCCTCTTTTACTTTGAATTGATCAGTCAAGCATTTCTTAAGCACCTACTTCGTGCCAGATGCTGGGCACATATACTGAAACAATTGATACCCATAAAGGGTTTACATTCTGATGGAGAAGATAAGTACAGATACGTATCTACAAACAAATTTTGAATGAAGTGATAGGGTCAAAGGGTGAGAGATTCAGAAGCAGTTATAGAGTTTGAAATGACTAATTATTGTGTCAAGATTGGAAAGAGAGAAAAGCAAAGCCTGGGTAATAGGCTAAAAAAGTACCGAGGGGGTAGAGGAAATGGAAGTCAATGTCAGCAAAGAATTGGTTTAGGAGGGGTGAAGCCTATGAAGAGATGAAATGATAGGAGGCTATGAAATGGTAGAGGAATGTCAGAATTTCTAATTAGGGAAGTGAAGCACTTGTAGATCATGAAATTCATTATGTGACCCGATTTATGTGTGGAATGAAGGACTAGTTCATGGGATTTAAGGAGGCTGAAATTGGGAGGATAGGAAATTTGAAGGAGCTTCAGTGTGAATATTGAAGTCGCCTAGTGTAAGAGCAGAGGTCAAATAAAAGAAAAAAAATGGCAAGCCAAGTACTTAACTCCTGGGCAAAGGAGGAAGAGTAACAGACGTAGGTGAATTTCAGTTGAGTGGATTGTTTTTAGAGCACGTTTTCTGGAGCAAAGAAGATGTAGGAAGGACATGAAAACTAGGCTAGATGAGGGATCAGACTTTTTCTATTTGGTCCTAGAGGACAAAAGAGCAATGGGTGGAAGCTACAGAGAGGCAGATTAAGATTTTAAGTCAGGATAATTTTACAACAGAGTTAAGAAAAAAGTGAAACGGACCATTTTAGGAGGTAATAAGTTCCCTATCATTGGAAGTCTTTAGGCAAAGTCTGGAGGACTGTTTGTCTGGGATGTTGTAGAAGGAATTTCTTCATAGAAATGAATTGGGTTAGATCTCCTGTCCCCCAGTATCTTCTTTGATAGATGATGACACCTCCCCAGTATCTTCTTTGATGTGAAGCTTAAAATTTAATGGAAAAGCCTGAAGCCAAGTGTTACCTTCGCTATCCAAAAGATTGGGAAATGATTCTTCCTTGGTGAGCAGCCTTCAATAGCCAACAGCCAGCTCATTGGGACAAGCAAATGTTCTCTGCAAAGCTGAATATTCTCAGCCATTGTCCATGAAAGAGAAAGAATAAGCAGAGTTTGCTAGAGAGAATTTCTTTTAAATGTCACTATGCACTCATTTCTTTGTCATCTGTTTCTCTTGAAATGAGTGGGAAGAAACCTGGTAGCTAGTGGTTGATATTGTATTTGCCATCATGACATACAAAAATGATTGAAAAGAACCTCTCATCTGAGTTTTGCAGTGCATACTCCCCACCTCCTTTTTACGTAGAAATTAAGCTTAACCATCCCTTTGGGCCTCCGGGTCTAAGTGACAAAGTTTTATTTCTCAGATGACCTGCTCAGGGTCAGTGTGACCTTTTACAGAAGAATCCACAAACACTGGGGCCAAAAATGAAAATATTTGTGTAATAATAATTACAATAGTCCATGCTTATATAACCTCATTTCTTTGAGGTACTTGGGAGGTGGGGAGGTTTCAAATGTGAATTAATTAAAGAGAACATCATTTTGTGTTTTATAAATGAGCTCAGTCTCCATATCCACCTTGATTTTCCATTCTCTGCTCCTTTTAAATCCCATGTTTTCCACAAAACTTTCTTTGATCAGGTAGGACACAAGGAAGCCCTGCCATGTTGAAAATAGCTAGTAAGACCGAGGCATTCAGTATTAAATGATTACATTCTCCATCTCCTAGACCTAACAGTATTATTTTAACTCAATTTGCTCACCAATGAGATGAAATCTTAGATAGAGGACTGGGGATGAATTTGGAGTCAGGAAAACATAAGTTTGATTCCTGTTTCAGACACTTACAAGCTGTTTGATTCTGGGTAAGTCACTTAACTGTTCCCAACCTCAGTTTCCTCATCTGTAAAATGAGAAAGTTAGACTTGATGGCCTCTGACATCCCTTCCAGCTCTAACTCTATAATCCTATGATCAGAGGTCAGTAATGCTGTCTTCAAGAGACACAGTGGTTCTCAATCTTTTTTTTATATGAAGACCCCTTTATATTGTGAAAAAAATTTCATAGATCCCCAGAATGATAGAATTTGTATTAGTGAAAATAAAGCTAACTAACACATGCTTTAATATTGCAAAAGCACTGTACAAATGCTATCTTAGTCTCACAATTCTGTGAGGTAGATGCTATTACTATTCTCACATTACAGATAAGGAAATTAAAGTGCCCACCCAAATCACAAAGGTAGTAAGTGGTAAAAAGCAGGATCTCAAACCAAGTCCTTTGACCCCAAATCCAGTGTTTTTTCTCCCACATGGTACTGCTGCTCCCACAATATCCAATGACTGAGAAAATACATAATTTTTAAAAAGCTACTATAAATTCAGTGACACTTATATGAATTTTGTATTTTAATATTGTATTATACCTCTGTATGTTTGAAATATAGGAATATCTGTGCATACAAGACACACGTATTCAGTCTAGAGAAAACATATTATTGTATAGGTTGGTAGACTTTTGCACTTATTCCAACTCCTCCCCCACAGTGGTCCGTGGTCACCAGTGGTCACTGTAGTTAGCAACCATTGATCATTAGGACTATAGAGCTTGAGCTTGAAGGGACCTCACAGATCATTTAGTCCAACCCCACTTATTTTATAGATGAGGACGCTAAGGTCCATGGAGGCCCTCACTTGACCATGGTCACATATGTAGTTTTAGAGGTGTGACCTGAACCTAGGTCTTCTGACTCCAGAACCAATTCTGTATCCACTGTACAACACTGACTCTTTATCTAGGGCATCAGGAACACATAACAATATTGTTGAGTTTCTCTTTCTTCTAGGACACTGTTTTTTAAGTGGGATCTAGAGAATCTTGAGAGTCTCCAAGAACCTTTCAGGGGTCCGTGAGGTCAAAACTATATTCATAATGATATTAAGATGTTTTAATTTGTACATAGTAAATATCAATAAATGTAATCCACATAAACAAAAGCTCTTTAGGGGGGAGGGGTCGTCAATGAAATTTAAGAGTCCAAAGCAGTTCTGAGACCAAAAAGATTGAGAACCACTAAGATAAAATCCAAATTCCTCTATCTGGCATGTAAAGCTCTTCACCATCTGGCTCTTTTTAGATACATTACTCTTCACAACAGATTACTCCCTCTCACACATTCTATGTTCCAGTCAAAGGAGCCTACTTGGCTAGTCCCTTTCCATAAAGTTTCATTTCCTTCCCTAATGCCTTTGCAGGGTCTTGCCCATACCTGGAATCCTCTTTCCTCCATCTACTGCATGAAATCCCTTCCAGACTCAGTTCATTTGCTACCTTCTACATAAGTTCTTTTTTGATGCATCTATCTATCCCCTGTGCTTAGTGCTATCCTCTGTCCCTGAAATTACTTTGAATATTTGTGTGCGTGTGTGTGTGTGCGTGTGTGTGTATGTATGTGTGTGTGCATGTGTGTGTATGTATGTGTGTGTATACACATATGTTGTTTTCCTTTAGAAGAACATAGGCTTTTTGAGGGCAGGGACTATTTCATTTTTGTTTCTGCAACATCAGAAGTACAGTGTCTACCATATAGTAGGTGCTTAATAAATGCTTATAAAATTAACTTGAACTGAAGTCAATGGTAGTTACACTGTGACATAGTTGTATGAGGATTCTACTTTTATCTACCTTTTTGGTATTATTATTTATATTGATTATACATTTGTAGATATAAAAGAAATTTGGAAAAATAACTGGTGAATTTTCATGGTCATAGATGTCTAGTATTTTGTTTTGTTTAGTTTAGTTAAATATGTGTGTGCTTAAACATATTTTTGTTAAAATATTCAAATTTCTAAAGACACTCAACATTCTAGTGGTACGGTTATTCAATAATTCTCTTATTGACATGTAAAAGCAGATTCCTAAAACAGCACTGATATTGAACTTTTAAATTTTATTTGAAAATCAGCAGGCATTAATTAGGGAGTCTGGATGGCATAGCAGATGGCACTGAGAAGGAAGGAAGACCTGTGTTCAAGTATTGCCTCTGACATATTCTGGCTATGTGTCCACAGATAAGTGGGATTGTTAACATTTCAATATCCTAAAAGAATTGTTGATCTATATCCATTAGATTGCAAGTTCCTTGAGGGCAGGGGTGGTCTTTTGACTCTTTTTGTATCCCCAGTGCTTAGCATACTGCTTAGCATCTAGTAGGCACTTAATATTTATTAACTGATTGCATCGGTGAAGGGAATTTCTACACTGGAAGTTCCCCTACACAATGAAATCACCACTCCAGCCTTTCCAGCTTCCCCCACCAAAGGATTTATTAAGCACCATCTATTGTCAAGGCATTATATTAGGTCCTGGAGATACAAAGCCAAAACCAAATAATCTTTGCCATCAAGGACTTTCTATTTTACTAAAATGTGGAACATTTTAGAAAGTTTGAAAATATTACATGGTCTGAGTTCATGATGTGTTCCAGCAACTAAGAAAGCTTGAAACTCAATTCTGATTTGAAACTCTGGCAGTTAATGAGTTTCTCATTGGATTATTCTACTCCTTGTACCTACAATTACTTTAAGAAGTGACCTCTTGTCCAGAGTCATGAGCAAAAGTTCCTCAAGACTTTTAAAGAGAAGGATACATCTGTAAGAGATTTATTGTTATCAGTAGGTTGCTCTGAAACTTCCAGATGCCCTCAAACTTTCCATTGTTTGATTAAAGATAGGAGTAAATATATACTCAGCATGCTGTGCTCAAGAATGATGTTAATAACCTATAGCTATGTAGTAGTTTCCATTTTAACCACTTTCAGATTTTTCCAAACATGTCCATGTGACTTTGCCCCATCAATCAGAAACATGCTTTAGTAGTCGGTAACCTAATTTTATGTGGCTGTTTCTAAATTTCACAAGTTAGACTTGACAGGGTAATTCACAAAGGCCAAAGAGAAGAGGACTGCAGAATAGCAAAAGTAAGCTAAAAGGATGTGACTAATAAAAGGATTAATAACCCAAAAGTGACAATAGACTTGTATGTAGAAAGAAAGAGATGAGAGAATAGGTACATGGACGGTCAGACAGGAAATGCTAGAGGAAAGAAAGAAAGGCACATTAAGATCCAATGAAAATCAAGGATGAAGGAGAGGTATGGGATGAAAAAAGACATGGAGAATGACTTGGAATATTAAGAATGGGGAGGGGGAAGATTAGAAAATGAAGAGGGAATAAGAGAAAGCAAGAAAGATTCCATTTTGCCAAAAGGGACAATTTTATTGTTGTTTAAGTTGGTGAAAGCAAATTCCCTCAATTTGGGTGAAATTGCCTGTTTTGTACAGGAATCATTTTTTCAAAGTTTTCTCCAGGCATATATTTGTGAAGTCTGCTTAAATTTGGTCCTTTTAATGTAAATCAAACTTTTTTTTTTCCATTTTGGAGGGGACTAGGCTTTAGTTTCCAAAATAACTTATAGTTTGTATGGAAAAATGACAAGTCCCATGAAGCAGTCACAAAGAGCTTGGCCCTGAATCATAAACAACACAAAATTTTGATGGCTTTTTATTACCATCGAAAGTCACGCAAAATTCTCAGAACTGCTCAAAGCCAGGCATGGTGTTTGTGACAGCCTCATGATTTCTATGGCAATGAACTATATTTAACATGACCAGCACTAAATAGTTATACGTCTGACTGAAACAGGCAAAAAAGAGGTGGCTAATTAGATATATTCTCACTCATCTAATGTCATGCTAAAAAAAAAAAAAAGACAGGAAAATGAATGCCCAAATCCATGGGACTAGAAAAGACATTAAGTTGTAAGGTACGGTGTTATTCTTGCTTTACTCTGGACATTTGCAGAATGCAGCACAACAGCTGTCCAAGTTTGAGGCTTAAATAACTTAATTGTAAAGCATGTTAAAAGTTAAAGGGTCAGAGTCATGTTAAGTAAATGAAGCTGTTTTGGGGAAAACCCGTAATGCTGCATTCCAGGTTTCTAAGGCACGGTGCCATTTTTCGTGTTAAATCAGTTTAAGCCCAAATACCAGCATTTACTGACTTCCAGAGCTTCCTTGCATTTCTAGCCTTTGCCTAGCAGTATAGTCAAATGCTAGTTATCTAAGCCTGATTGGATTTTTCCCCCTTGGAAAGAATTTGAGTGTCTTTTTTGTTTGTTTTTGGGCTCCTGATCTGGTCTTTCATCTGATAAAAAGTCTGGACTCTGTCACAATTGTCATTGTACATTTTTAAAACAACTTTTAAGAGTCTGATATCCAGGGTAAAGTGAATGACTTTTACATGATCCCTAGAGCCTTCTGATGAAGGGGGGAGGGGGGCAGGGAAAATCTGCATGTACAGACAACAAGAGACCCTGAGAATTAAGTGATCATGTTAAGCATCCTTTACTTCCTAAAATTGTATGCCACAGTATACTGTTTTGTATATAATCAGTAGTCAAATATTATGCCGTGACCTTACTAGGCATACTTGGCCATAATAGAGGGAAGGGCCCCAAGAAGGAAGATTTTACCTTGGTTTCAATTGTTTCACAAGACATGCCAGATGGACTCAGAAGAAACTGGTTTACTTTGCTCTCTTGTATGATCACATCTTTTAAAAAGCCATTGTGTGACCTTTCAACCCATATAGCTACCATTCTGTCTCCCTCCTCCCTGTGCTACCCAATTTCTTTAAAAAAAAAAAAGAGTCAACACTTAATTCTCTAATTTCTTCACCACCAATTCTGTCCTTGGTGTTTTGCAATAAGGTTTCCTTAGCCACTACTCTGCTGAAACTACCTTCTCAAAGGCTTCTAATGATCTTCTAAATATCAAGTCTGGTGGCCCTTTTTCATTCCTTATGTTCCTTTACTTCTCTGTAGCATTTGGCACTGCTAACAAGCCCCAGATAGTTTCTCTTCCTTTGGTTCATGAGGCATCACACTCCATTTGGTTATCCTTCTACCTCTTTAATTGCTTGTTCTCTGTCCCCTTCAATGTCTCCTCATTCTCTTCCCATCCTTTAAAGTTCTGTCCCTAATTTCATTCTCACTCTACACTCTTTCTTCTTTGGCAATCCCATTAACTCTAACAGTTTCAACTACCTTATGCAGGTAGGTCCTAAATCTATTTCTCTAACCCTAACGTCTCTGTCTTTAGCCTAACACAACGCACATCCAATTGTTCACAGGTCACTTCAGCCTAGAAACCTGGAGAGCCTATAGGTACCTCAGTTTTTCCACATCCCAAAACCCACACTTCTTTTGGGCATCACTCTTTCAACCAGTAACACCACCATTCACCTAGACCAGGGTTGGGGAACCTGTGGCCTTGAGGCCACGTGTGGCCTTCTAGGTCCTTGGGTGCAGCCTTTTAACTGAGTTTTACAGAACAAATCCTTTTATTAAGGGGAATTATTCTGTGGAGTTTGGATTCAGTCAAAGGGCTACAGTTGAGGACCTATATGGCTACATGTAGGCTCAAGGCCACAGGTTCCCCACCCATGACCTAGTCTCCGGTGTTTAAAACCTTCATGTTTCCTTTGACTTGTCTGTGCCTTAGTCCTATTGATTTTACCAAGTCCTATTGGTTCTACATGTACAGAGAGACCAAGGAGAAAGCTATTGCAGTAAGCCAGGCAAGAAGTGATAAGGGCCTCATCATGCCCTACTAGACAGTAAGCTGTGATAGCCCAAGGCTATGTCTTAGTTCAATGCTGAACCTTTCCCAGTGCCTCACACAGTACCCCTTGATAATGTTCGTTGAATCAAATTAAATTGAACTCATAGAGGAGCCAACCAAAATAACCATTTAAGGGATAGACATTGCAATTGATTCAGTAGTCTGTAAGAAGAGGTTCAAATCCTGCCTCTGACATGTTAACTGTATGACCACGGGCAGGTCACTTAATCTCTGAGCCTCAGTTTCTTCATCTGTAAGGTGGAGATAAAAATAGCAGCTATTTCTTGGGTTCAAAGAAGGCTCCAACAAGATAAGAGTAAAGCACTTTGCAAACCCTAAAGTGCTATATAAATATTTGTTGTTCTTCTGACTATCATTATTTTTATCTTTATTAGCCCCACATACTGGCTGTGTGACCTTGGCCAAGTCACTTAACTGTCAGTGCTCTACACAATTAAGATTATTAGTTGTAGAGAAGGTGCCATTATACATTGGAAGAGAGAATTTCTTCATCCATGAGTTCTTTTCATCAATGAACTCATTGTTCTAGTCCCCATCCCTATCATTGTTATTTTTTCAGTAGGCATTTAGGAAGTACCTAGTATAAGCAATATATTGTACTATGTGCTAGAGTAGACGATTAAGATGTAACTTCTGCCCTCAGCTTACAAGGCACTTATCCATAGTTTACACCAGGAAAAATGTCCCTGACTTTATAATATTAAACGAACAGAACAGGTAATATACAACTATTTTATTTATGTATACTTTCTGAAAACATTTATTGGTGGCTATAGTTTTCTGTTTTGTCTGAATCTACTCATAAACTCAATTATTCAAATAACATTTATTTTAACTCCTGCTTTGTTGAGTTTAGGCATACAGTAAGTACTTAATAAATGCTTGTTGATCTATTGGTCAGTTATTTTTTTTCAAGTATGACAATCATCTTGGAAGCTGCATTGCTAAGGGAAGAAGCTTGCATCAGTTTTAAAATTCTTCAATGATGCTAATAACTAATAACAATCACCATTGACATAGCACTTTAAGGTTTTCAAATACTGTTTACATTTATAATCTCACAACAACCAGCCCTGTAGGCTAAGTACCAGAGATATCTTTATCAGCATTTTATAGGTGAAAAAACTGAGGCTCAGAGAATAACTAGTCAGGATCCCACAGCTAGCATCAGAGATAGGATTTGAACCTAGCTCTTGTGACTCCAAGTCTTGTACTTTTCTGGTATACCATGCTGCCTTCAGAAAGGGGAGCCAAAAAAGACTATATGTCCATGCAGGTATTCTTAAAATGCCTCATCCACATGGAATGGAGCTTCAAAACAATCAATAATCTTATGTCTAGGTTTCTTTATTGCTGTAAGGTATACCCCTCAAAGCAGTACTCAAGCCCCAGTAACCTTGCCTGACAGAAAGATAAGGCCTCTTGGGTTTTTCCAATGGTCAAATGAAATTGCATTTCACCTGGTTCAGGTGCCATGTTGAATGCCTTAAAACAGATCTAATTAGCACATGAAAAATAATTACTGAGGCAGCTAAGTGACACAGTAGATAGAACACTAGCCCTAGAGTCAGGAGGACCTGGGTCCAAATTTGGCCTCAGACATTTACTAGCTGCGTGACCCTAGGCAAGTCGCTTACCCCCAATTGCCTCCGAATAATAATAATAATTAATGATGATGATGATAGTTACCTCTTGAAAAGCCAGGACAGAGATTTGGATCCAGGGCCTGACAAATAAGAAATCATCCGTCTTTAAGATTACCCATTCATGCCTCCACAAAAGAATAATCAGTTCTCATACCACGCTTGAGGGATAGTTT
Source organism: Phalanger gymnotis (assembly GCA_028646595.1). Lineage (NCBI taxonomy): Eukaryota > Metazoa > Chordata > Mammalia > Diprotodontia > Phalangeridae > Phalanger > Phalanger gymnotis. Next base: position 689,130,136 of record CM053622.1, on the reverse strand, counting down.
GTTCTAAAATTTAGCCCAGTAAACTCAACTTATAGTCCCCTGATTGATGTATGTGCCTCTGGTAACCTGGCCACAGGAAGAACTTAACTAAGTCAATGAGTCACAGGACAGATGGGCAATGAATCCAAAACATTGAGTCCTCTGTCCTATTTTCGAGTAGCACAAGTTGGTTACTAGGCCTTCTAGACTTTTAAGTGCAAGCCTGCAGTATGTCTGGCAGGCAGTATGTAATTAAATTTTACTTGTCTAATTCAATTTTGCTTTCTGGTTGCCTTGGGCAGCTGCCATAGAATGTATTTGCCTTGTTAGAAACTTCTTCAATTTTATATGGAAACAGACTTGCCAGTTTTTGTGTTGTCAGAATTAAGCATCTATAATCATAGATTTCCTTTCTTTTGTCTGTTTGTGTCCTAGTCTTAATCAGATGGAGAGAGAATTTTTTGTAAGATGTTTTCTATTGTTTTACTGAATGTTTATTTACATTCATTCAATATCCATTCATCTTTATTTACCAGTTTGTTATTGGCTTCACTATTATAGTACTTTAGGGTTCCCTTTAGAATCTCAGTGCCCTCTATTTAATTGAATTCAGTTCAACAAGCATTTGTTTAAGTGTTGTTTTGTGAGCAGAGAGACTATGCTAGGCACTGGGAGACATACGAAGCACGGATAAGACACAGTCCTTGCTCATATGAAGCTTGCGGTTCAATAGGGGATACAAATACCCACCAATAACAATTATACAAAATAATGCTTGATAAATATATTTAAGAGTTGCAAAGCAAAATGCTCTGGCAAGGATGAAATGGGGGAGAGACAGTTATTGCACATGTAGTGTGTAAATGTAGTGGCTTTTGAATTGGGATTTAAAGAAAGGGTAGGGGCAGTTAGGTGGCGCAGTAAGTAGAGCGCCAGCCCTGGAGTCAGGAGGACTTGAGTTCAAATCCGGCCTCAGACACTTGACACACTTACTAGCTGTGTGACCTTGGGCAAGTCACTTAACCTCAATTGCCCTGCTTTCCTCCCTCCAAGAAAGAAAGAAAGGAAAGAAGGGAGGGAGGGAGGAAGGAAGGAAGGAAGGAAGGAAGGAAGGAAGGAAGGAAGGAAGGAAGGAAGGAAGGAAGGAAGGAAGGAAGGAAAGGGAGGCCCTCTAGGTCCTCAAGTACAACCCTTTGACTGAATCCAAACTTCACAGAACAAATCCCATTAATAAAAAGATTTGTTCTGTAAAACTTGGACCCAGTCAAAAGGCCATACCCAAGGACCTAGAAGGCTTTAAGGCCACAGGTTCCCCACCCTTGGCCTAGACCTATGGTTTCATTGGTTGAGAGAACTCTTCCTATCAACAGAGATTGGCACCTCCTCTGAAATTTAGTTTTAGAGAAGTATGTACAGCACTGAGAGGTTAAATGACTTATCTAGGACCCAGAGGCAGTATTTGTCATAGGCAATCAGTTCCCTATCCATGACTCCATGCCACCAACCTTAAAGAAAAAATGAGTCTTCTTTTACATCAAAGTAGCTATCTATGGTCGGGTTCTTTTTCCTTTGCTTTCTCATTTTTATTTTGTTTTATTTTATTTCTAACAGCTTATTATTCTCAGGTTTTAAAATCCAGGTTGTAGGTAATGTTGCCCTAGGTCTCAGGTCCTCATTACTGTTTTTTTCTCTGAATTCTGTCCTCCTCTATAACTTTGTTATATATTTGGAGAGAATAGCAAGTTGTACATGGTAGATTTGCAGTTTCATGTGCAATTGTCTTTTTTTATTCTCCTGTGTTATGAAAATGCTTGTTTTGTTCCCTGAATTGAAAATTAAATAAATATTAAAAAAAAGAACAAGTCAAAATCCACCAGGTCACAGGGAAGAAAGACATTCTAGGCATCAGGACCAGCACAAACCAAGGCAAACAAACGTGTAAGAAGGCACTGTTAACGTATTTTCTATGTCTTCAAGGAAGTTTTTCCACTTGGTTTTTGCATCTATAACTGAACTTTAAGAATGGCCTATCCATTCCCCTTCTGCTTATGTGCTTTTCTTTCTTCCATACCTTACTTTAACTTAAATTCTTTTCCTTCTTTTCCTCTTTGAGTCTTCTCCTTAAATTCTCCTCTTTCTCCTCAAATTGTCTTAAATTTCCCCCTCTCCAAATTTTGGTCTCTGCCCTTCTCCACAATCCCAAAGCTCTTCAGACCTCCTTCTTCACCAGTCTTTTTTCATTTAGTCCTTCTTCTGTTTAGGTTCTTCTCCCTTTCTTTTTTTTCTCTGTGTTCTCTCTTCTCTCCTCCCCCACTGTGTGGTAATACTCCACATAGACCATTCTCTTTGATATGTTATAGTTCCAAAGTAAAATCAAATTAATTATCAGGCCCATAGTTTATGGGTCTACTGGGCCCATGCAAAGTCCTATCTCTGCCCTTCTCACAAAGAAATTTGAAATCATTTATCATGACAATGCAGAGCATGTCTTCTTTTGCAACCAAAAAGCTCAATCAGGATTAATGTCCCCCTCCTGTAAGGAACAGTTCATAGTTGAGGTAGTACTAGTGAGAAAGCAGTTCATGATCTAGTCCATTAGTTTAAAAGTGGAGCCATAATCCTCAAAAAAAAACATTTAATTTTTTTTAAAAAAACATTTCATGTTCACCTAAGGCTACACACAGCTTCTACCATTACACTATTGAATTATTCCCTGTATAATTTCCCTAATGGAAAATCTTGAGGGAGAGTGGCAGGTTAGAGTGGCAAGGGGGGCTGACCAGAGAGTCAGAAAGACCTGCCTGTGACACACACTAACTGTTTGACCATGGGATAATCACTTATTCTCTCTGGACCTTAGACAGCCCTTTGAGACCATACAGATGAGTTGCTAATATACATTGGTGGGGGGAATTTCCAGCCTAGTTCCTTATTCTGATGAAATCACAGGTCTGGACCCAAACAACTCTCTCCCCCTCCCATGACCCATGACTCATTATTTCTTTTTTTATAAACAGTATTTTATTTTTCCAATTACATGTAAAGATAGTTTTCAACATTCATTTTTATAAGATTTTGAGTTTCAGATTTTTTCTCCTTCCCTCCCCTAAACAGCAAGCAATCTGATATAGGTTATGCATGTGCAATCATGTAAACATTACCAAATTATGACTCATTATTCCAATGGATTCAGTTATACCATGGGTCAAATCATGTCCCTTCAAACAGCCTAGACAAGTGAAAGCCTGATATCACATGGCAAATACATGATTCAAGTGATATTTCATCCCTTACATTCATTGTTCTAAAGGGGGTCCCATAGCATTTCCATACCATTGTTGGCTTCTACCATTGTAACCAACACTAGGACTTGTTTTTAGTCTTGTAGACCATTATTTTTTAAATATTATATCCTCTAAATAATTCATAGCAAGAAGATTGGAGCAATCTTAGTACATCAGACAAATTCAGAATCACATCATTGGAAAAACTAGTTTTCTTGTGCTCTTCAATTCTATTAAAATAGCAAATGAACAGAAAAGTCATCCACTGAGTCATCAGCCACACAGCACAAGTGGCTCTCTGAGAGCCTAGAGCCTCGCCTCCAGCCTCAGTAGTGGGGACTTTAGTTCTATGCATGTAGCGTCTTCTCCATGAGCCATGCTGTAGCCTTTCACTTAAAGCATTATACCACTTGTGGACAATTATTCATAGGGAAAAAATTTCTGTTGTTTTCCATCACATTTCTCCACCTGCCAACTCTCCCCCACCCCCTTCCCAGAACAAATGACAGAGAAAGGCTCATACTTTCATGTTCATTTTTTTTTTTGAGCTCTAAGGCTTTGAATTGAGAATGATGGATCTGGCAATCCATTTTGGTCCTCTGTAAGCTGTCTTTACTGTGTCCCATGTGGAAGTTTGCTAACACCATGTGTTTGGTGCTGAAAAGAGTAAATAGCACAGTTTGTTTATGTAAGAATTTGAACTGCTTTGATTTTTTAAAGCTGATTTTATAACCTTGGTAGTGTTGAGTCTTTCACCATCTGTTAACTATTTTAAAGCCAAAGGAGCATGCTACTGAGACCAACCCTTCCTTCAGAATATAGCATATTCATGGTTGAGGGAAGGTATGATTAGCATTTTCAATTCATCTTCCCAAACTGGTAAACATCGATTGCAGACAGGAGACCTATTTATTAATAGCAATAAGAACTGACAAACATAGGAAGTTTGTAAAATGCTCTGCATATCTGTCTCTATGTATGTATATATGTATACAGCCAGTTCTTGCTTAATGTAAGTGGACCTTCTGCAAACCTCCCCTCCCCCTGTGATCCCAACAGCCAGTGTGGCTTCAGTTCCTTGGACCCCAAGCGGCCAGAGCAGGGAGCAGGGGACCCCTTATGTAAAGCAACAACTGTCTTATTTGAGCCTCTTAACAATCCTTAAAGGCAAGTATTCTATAAGGTATTATCCCCACTTAACAGACAAAGAAATTGAGGATCAGAGTGGTAAATGACTTTCCTAAGGTCACATAGAAGCAGCTAGAAAGCATCGGAGGCATGTTCTGAATCCAGATCTTCCTGACCCTGAGGCCAACACTCCATCCACGACACCAATCAATCTTTAGAGGATGAGAAGCAATGGACTGTACCCTTTCTTCAATGCTTTCACCCTAGAAAAGTGGGAGGAAGGGTGCTACATGGCAGAGGAAGAAGAGTTTGGTTTCAAGTCTGTTAATTCAGTCTTAAGAAAAACAATGTGGAATAAAGGGCCGGTATTAGAGTCAAGAAGACCGTAGCCCAAGTCATGCTTCCGTCCCATATTAGCTGTGTGACTGTGAGTAAATCACTTCTTAGTGTGCCCAGGCAACTCTCTAAGACTATGAATTTTGTTGTTATTGTTCAATCATCTTTCAGTCTTGCTTGACTCTCCATGAACCCATTTTGGGTTTTCTTGGCAAAGATACAGGAGTGGCTTGCCATTTCCTTCTCCAGTTCATTTTTCAGATGAGGAACTGAGGCAAACAGGGTGAAGTGACTTGCCCAGGGTCACACAGCTATTAAGTGTCTAAGGCCAGATTTGAACTCATGAAGATGAATCTTCCTGGTTCCACTCTACCCACTGAGCTACTTTGTGAATGAACTGCTGATCTATATGTATCAAGGGAGTTTTCACACCACGAATTCCTTACACTGGTGAAATCACAGGTCCAAGCCTGTGCACTCACCCCACCTCACCTCCTAAAAAAAGTGCTATGATTAACTAGGGTTCAAAATTGAGGAAGCTTTGTTTGAATGCAATCTTTTGAGCCTCAGTGAGGTTGGCCAGAACACAAAGGATTCAAAGACCATTGTAAAGATGAGCAAAAAACCAAACAAACTCAAATAAGGTAAAATGACTTGCCCAGGGTGACAGGGTCAAGAAAAAAACCTAGCTCCCCAGGAAACATTATTTCTGTGTGAGTGGTACAAAAATGAACAGGACCTGATAATGATCACGAAAAAACCTAAGTTCAGTCATGACACATATGAGTACACGTTGCTGGGTTTTGTATCCTACGGACTTATTTTGTCTCAGTTTGTTCTCACTGTGTGGAAGTCAGAATTTCTGAGATGCTGGGGACCTGGAGCAAAGGTCTAGGTCATGTTTAAGAAGAACTAATTAGTTCAACAACTACTAATTCATTCACACCTGAAAGAAAACTTCAGTCTCTAACAATTTATCGTAGTTATGGCTTATTGTTTATTGCCAGGACTGTTTGGCATGAGCAGCATAATTAATCAGCCTACAAGATTTTATTATGTGCTAGGCACTATTAAGCACCAGGGACACAGAGACAAGAGTAAAGATCCCTGTCTTTTACTGATATAATGCCTGGATTTATCACCCAGGAAGACTGGTGGAAGTTCTGTCTCTGATACTTGTTAGCTGGGTCTGTGTGACTTTGGACAAGTCACTTAACCTAGCTGCAAAAGCAAAGCAAGGAAGTCAAGAAGGGAACAACTCCTTGCCTTAATTCTTGGATATAGGTGGGGCTGTGAAATGGGTGTGGTTTCTATCAACTCTGCTACAGGAAAAGTCCTCTGCCTCCCTCTCCTTCCCTAGCATCATTTCAGGCTAAGACAATGGTTGCTGGTGAAAAAGGGAGGTGGGAGGAATTAGGGTCCAGACTATTAAGGTATAACTTTGGGTCCAGAAAAAGAAGGAGGCCTGGAACCAGTGTATTTATGATGAGCAGATACAAAGGAACTGTTATAGGCATTTGTTCCACCCCCACCCCCACTCCCACAACCAGAGGACTAGAAACATCTGCATGAAAAGATGGGAATGTGCTTAAGAGGGAAGAGGGAAGGCCCACCAAACTAGTCTTCGGAAAACTTACCTGAATTCTAATCCCAGCGCCACCATTTTTTAGCCCTACTGTCTTGAATAAATTGCTTAATATCTCATAACTTACATAGCAATTTATATGGCAAATCTAGAAAGCACTTTCACAGCTTTCAGCCTCAGTTTCCTCATCTGTAAAATATTCATGACAATGTCTGTGCTGCCTCCCGACCTACCTAGAAGAATTGTTGTGGGGATGAGATGAGATAAATGTAAGATATTATTAGGGTGTGTGGTCTCACGATCTAATGTCCCTTTTCCTCAAAATCCCTGTCCATATCTCAAAGCTATACTTATTTTCTCTTTTAAGGATCTCACTCAGGTTGCATGTCCTCTATAGAATACTTTCCATATAAAGAATAAATTTTGCAGAGCACATGAAGATGTCTTGATGAAAAATGATTTAGAAATATACAATATATCACTGTGATGAAAACATGACTTATTAAATGGTTTCCATTGTGCTGATCCTTTAAAGGGCAGCTGGAGTGAGGAAGACCCGAGCCAAATTCAGCCTCTAATCTGCACTATGTGACCCTGGACAAGTCACTTAACTGCTTTCTGCTTCAGTTTCCTCATCTGTAAAATGAGGATAATAATAGCACCTACCTCCCAGTGTTGTTGTAAGAATAAAATGTGATAATATTTATAAAGTACTTTGTGAGCCTTAAAGCTATAAACTTAAAGGTTTGCGAAGCTCATTTGACTTGTTGTAAGATCTGGCATATAAAGGGTTCTAAAACATGTAGAATAAATCACTAGGAAATGCCCATGAAGTAAAGTAGGCCTTTTGATTTGTTTATGGGGAGAGGATTGATGAGAAGCAAGAAAAGGCAAGAAGGTAGAGTGAAGGTGAACCATTGAACTTTTCTGTTAAGTATTTTGCAGGTACCAGATGAGAGACTTTAGAGTAAGGGGAAGAAAGGGACTTGAAGCAGAACTAAGGATATAGAGTGACTTGGAAAGGCAGGAAAGTCAAGAAGAAGCCAGATAAACAACCATTGGAGTGTTTTTTTTAACCTGCCATTTTTCACATAATATAGGGAATCAGGAAATAAGTTTTTATACCAGTACTCAGATGTTGATTGCTTTATAGTCACCTCAGATTTCAGTCTTGCTTATGTCATGATGAGGACTTTGTGAGCCACAATACTCTTGTATGTAGCTTTTATCTTGGGAAGGCTAGATGGTAAATATGTTACTCCAATGCTTCATCTTGAGGTGGAAGTAAACCTGACATTTTAAAACTTGTGCCATTGGTGTACCAAGCTCTCACATGCCATGCCAAATAGAAAGACTTGGGAGTGTAGTTCCAGCTGCCATGCCTTCTCTCATCTGAAGGAGAGTTTAGCTTAATCTGAAGAGATCACAAAGTGATAGTGACGGCGGCGGTGGCAGCGGCAGCGGCGGCGGTGGCGATGGTGATGATGATGATTTTGGCCAAAGAGACTCAGTAAATTGGCTTCTAAATTATAGAAGTGATTAGAGAGGCCTCAGAATTTTGGAGCTTGAAGACACTTGTCAATAATCTACCTCATTCTGGTTCCTCATTTTATAGGTGAGAAAACAGGTCAGTAGTTAGGTGACTGATGTTAAGGTAACATAATTAGTTAGTGACTAACCTGGAACTGTAATCCAAACCTTGTGATTTCCAGAAGCCAGTGTTCTTTTAACAATATGATGATTTTTCTCCTATAAAACACCTCTAAAATCCTGTTCCATATCATGGATATGTCATAGCACAATGGCCCTTCCCTTTCCCCCTGCCTGCACCTATTCATGCCTTGGAGGTTATTATCTATTGTGACTAAAATGCAACTAGTCGGTGAAGGTAATTATACAAAGCTGGTTATCACTATGGTCTTCAGAGACTAGTGAAAACAGTAGTGGTATTAAGTCGTAGTATTCATTTAACGAGCCCCTCCTTCTCTCTCTTCTCCAAAAGTTCCTGCACCCTTTTAGTCAATGAAATCTCTCAGAAGGCTTCAGGACTAACTCTAACCTGTGAGGATAATCTTGAAGTTGAAGGCTGGTAAATGTTTAATAACCAGCTCTCTGAAAATATGAAGGATACATTTTTAAGTGTAATTTATTATATTTTCTCCATCACTTTCTTAAATGTAGACAACCAACAAAACTAAAGATCCAGGCCTGATTTGGAGCATTTGCCCATCTCTGAGGTGTAAAACATTTAAACTGAAAATGGCCCAATCTTCTCTCAAGAGTCAGTTTGAGCTGGCTTCAGCACACCCCCGAAGACTCAACCTCCTGAGGTGACGTTAGCATTAAAAATTCTTCTCTCTTTTTCTTCCTTCTACCACTCTGACCATGTCTCATATCTCACACCACACACACACACACACACACACACACACACACACACACACACACACGCTCTCTCTCTCTCTCTCTCTCTCTCTCTCTCTCTCCTGGTGATCTCACATCCAACACTCACAACCAGAACCTGTCTACTCAGAGTATACTGACCCAATAACAACTGGTCAATTGTTCTTCTTGGCCTGAGGGGACAGATCTAGTTATCATGGGTTGATGGAGCAATGAAGCAAATACAGGCTACTTTAGAGGAAAAGTTTCCCAACATTCAGAGCTAGTAAAAGTAGACTAGGATGCCTCAGAAATTACCCTGAGGTATTGGGGTACACCCTCAATCACTAGAGGACTTCAAACAATATCAGGGTGACTACTGGTCTGAGAACTGGAAGGGTGAATTTTTATTCTTTTACAAATTAGACTAAGTGGCCTCAGAGGTCCCTTTCTACCCTGAGGCCTGGTGCTTCTGTGATTGTGAATATAAAAAAGATACACAGATTTTATTTTTTTTACCTTTATGTTCTGCACCACCATATCACCATTGCCCTACTCTGAAGGGAATTTTGTTTTTAAAAAAGACCCAACCAATAGTTATTTATTAAATGAGATGTCAAATGAGATGAAATAAAGTTAAATAACATTTGTAAAGTACATAGCAAAAGCTTACACATAGTAGATGCGTACTAAATAAATGCTTGTTGCCTTCCCCCTTCCTACTAAGCACCTAATATATGCCAGGCACTGTTCTAGGCACTGGGGATAAAAGTACAAAGACTGAAATGAATGAGCTAAACTTAGACAAAGGTAATTTTTTTAAAAAAAGAAAGAGAAAAGGTCATCCTGAAAATGCCTTAAAACTCCTCCCTGCCCAAGTTACCTTTAATTGAAAAATAAAAAGGTGAAAGACTCCTTCTCTAAGTTCATAGATTTAAAGCTCAGGTGTGGCAGGGGGGGACCTCAGAGACCACCTATTCCAACTGCCTCTTTTTATGGATGAGGAAAGTGAAATACAGTTCTATGACTTGCCCAAGGTCACACAAATGATAAGAGGAAGAGACAGAATTCGATCATAATCCTTTGGCTCTAAATCCCCTGCCCTTTCCACTATTCTTCGTTATTGGTTTGGCAAATATATGACTGACACCTCTATAATCAAGCCTTTCATGACAAAAAAGAGTATTTATAATAATAAAGTAATAAGCAGATTTCTGCACAATATGAGAAGACCTACCTACCAAAAGGGAAGGGTCTGCCTCAGGGCACATCACCAGACAACTTTTAAGCAAGGTTGGATGAGATGTCTGCTGAGGTCCCTTCCAACTTGAGATAGAGCTGGTCACTATTCATAAATTTTAGGCATATTTTTTCCTAATTTTTTTAAGGTGGAGGGGGAATCAAGGAATCTTCTAATTCATGGTTAGCATTTTCAACCTGACTGAGTTTGAAGGAATTTCAAAGTTGTTATCTAAAGATGATTTTAAAAACTGTTGCCTGCTCCTCACAACAGAAAGACAAGTTGGCTTATAAGTAGAAATTCTAGACAAACAGTTGGAGTTCAGACACCTCAAACTATAAATGCTTCCAGATGGAGGTAACTTTTCATTACCTTCTCTAAAGTTTGCATTTTAAAGGGTCACAAAGATACAAACATCAGAGTGAAAGGCATTAAGATCATTTACCCCTCCTTCCCTTCAGAATAAGGCAGATTTACAATGGGAAGAGAGGAAGAACACCATTTGAGCAAATAAATAAATGAATAAATAAATCTTTATTTATTCCCTGTGACCTATCAACACATGTTTTTTTCAGAAGAAAAAAAAAAGAAACATGGGGGGGGCGCTGAGTTGATGGAACATCTTGAAAAAGGCTGGTCTTGTCTTAGGAAATTAAAAAGACATGTGGGCAGCCATTAGGAAGCATGGGGAGAGTCTGTGGCTGTCCAGTAGAGCAGTGTAGAGCAAGACCTTCAAGATACAAGTTTACAACAACTCTCAGTAGATTTTTGGACCACAGGTGGTTGTTGGTTTTTTCCCATTGAAATATTTTAACAATTTTGAACAGTTACAAACCTTTTCAGAATAGTTAGGCTTACAAAGATTCTATTTGGCCCCCAAATTATACTTTGTCTGTGCCTACTATTGTCTTTCCTCATCCTCTTCCTTATCTTCCTCATCCCCTGGTACAATGCCAAAGACAATGTGCTAAAGATACCAGTATCTACCTGAAGCAAGAACACAGACAAAATCGAATAAAAGGGAATGGAAAAGAGAAGCATAATGTGTTACAGCTCTTTAAATCCTGCTGCCTATCTTTTAATAGGCCTTGCCTTGATTTCTCTCAGGTTCCCAGGCAAGTGGGCTAATGTTTATTTTCAAGGGGGTTTTAGAATCTGCTGATAGTAGCTATAATCAAGCATAAGTTCATCTTTGAAATTGTACTTTGACGATCTATTTTCATTAAATGACAATTTCTGAGTATGAAAATTTGGTTAATAATTGGTGCCTGGCAGCTCTAAGGAGTTAGCTGTTGTCCAAGGAGAAGAGGAAAGCCAATATGATTTCTCTTTTTGTCTTCTGAAAGGGCTTGAGTAAAGCAGGGCAAAGGACCTTCAGAGACCTAAGGGAAAGTTCACTTCACAGCTGTCAGTGAGTCAGTGATAGACAATAAGTACCAGGTCAATGGATTAACAACAGGATGTGGGTATTTGTTAGCTTTTTCAAACTGTGTTCTCAGTTTCTCTCTCTCTCTCTCTCTCTCTCTCTCTCTCTCTCTCTCTCTCTCTCTCTCTCATCCCAGAAAAGACAATTGTTATTGCTTCAGCGAAATTTTTTCACTGCTAATGGTTTTCATTGCATTTTTTGGCCCATTCCTGGGGTGGATGCAATTCACATTTCTGAAGACAGTTTGGTCAATGAGCATAGCACCAACCAAAATACTGTTGGAGCTATTTCCAAATGAAGAGATGAGCTGTTTACAGGGTTTCAAGGGACTGATCATATTGAACTAGGCAAAAGCTTCTTAGTTCTATGTACATGCAAAATATATCATGATCTCCCTCCCCCCCCCCATGCAAGGTACTCCTAAGGAAGGTAATGGATAACATCTTCTGAGCATCTGGCCATTTCGAGTAAAAGTAGTATAGCCTAGTGGTTAGAGAGCTGTATCAGGAAGCCGTGGCTGGGTTCAAATCTCACCTCTGGCACTGTTGTGTGACCATGGGCAAGTGACAATCTCCTAAAGCCTTCGTTGTCTCATTTGTAAGATGGCATTAATAGTACCCACCTCACTGAACTGTTGTGAATTTCAAATGAGATCATGTGCACAAAGCACTTTTCATATCTTAAGGTCCTATGTGAATGTGAGTTTCCTTAAAAGAACAAAACCCAAAGAAATGTCTGGGATCACTAATATGTCATAGTCAAGGTAACTGATGTTTTTAAAGGAATTGGCCCTTCAAGATTCAATTCAACAAATATGTATGGTTCAGCACTTGATTAGGAAATCTGACATAAAGCTGTGGTGCACCTTGTTAGATGGGGCACATGTATTACATTACAGTTGTCTTTAAATAAAATTTCTACAAAGTGGAGCCTTTTTATTGGCTCTATTATAAAATTGGAAATGTGTTTCTCGAAAAAAGCCTTCCATGTCTTGACTTGAAAAATTTGAGTGGATGAAAGACTAAAGCAATCTTTGGCCCCATACCATCTTGAACATTGTGGTATGCCAATGTTTTGCCTACCAGAAAGTTTATTGTTCATCATAAAGTTATTTCTGCTTTGAACCCAATGGCTCACTCTTTTCATACATTTTCCTGATTCCAAGGTTCCTCCTAGTAAAATTCATATCATGTCTATGGATCTCATCCAGTCAGCCTCTGGAACATTATATCCTCCCTTTTCCTTCTGTTTATGTGTGCACACATGCACTTGCACATGCACACACCCCTTTTTTAACTCAATCCTCTACTTAAGCTATAGTTACATCTCTCCTCTACGCTTCAGTGCCAGACTTATACAAAGATTTGTCTACACTTCATGGATGTCTAAATGTCTTTATCATTCCCTTACAATATAACTTCTCCCCTGGCCACTTAACTGAAATTGGCTTCAGTGATGTTACAAATGACCAGCTTATAAATCCAATGCCCTTTTTTTTGGTCCTCATCCTTTTTGACCTCTTCATATAATATTTGACACTGTGACACTATAGGCCACCTAGCTTATCTTAGTACCCTATGTTTCTGTGCCTTTCATGCCACTCTATCTTAATGATTGTCACTCTACTTTTCTGACTAATGCTCTGTCTCCTTTACTGACCACCCTAATTCATCTTCCGTTCTATCCCCTTGGTTATCTCCTGAGTCTCTTTTCTTGGCCTTCTCTTCTCTCTTAAAACCCTTAGCAGTCCTATCTACTTCCATGGTGCCAATTATGTCCTCTCTATAGATGTTTCCCCCATCTACCACCTGAGCCTTCATCTTTCCCTGGAGTTCTCATTTTGAGTTTCTAGATATTTGTTGTATACCTATCCTTGGATTTTCTGTCCACTTTTAACCCAAAATATATTTGTGCTCCTCCATCCAGAGTGTCCTATTTTTGTGTTGATAACTGTTCTTTGCATCCTCAGGCCTTTGCACATAGTCATCACCTAATAAATAGTTAGTGAGTCTAATTAAATTGATGATATCACCATCTTCCCAATCACCCAGAATTGAAACATTAGAATTATCTCTGATTCTTCCCTTTTCTTCACTCCCACATCTAATCAGTTGCCAAATCCTGTATATTGTCCCTCCACGATATCCTTCCCATCCATCCTCTCCTTTGAGAGAGAGGTCTGTTCTCTTAGACCTACTGGTAGAATTCATTTTGTGGTTCTACTTGAGTTATCCTTTTGGAATATGTATCTCCAGACCCTTGGCCTCTCTCTAACTGAATCACCAAGACTTCTAAAAACTTAAGCTTCACAAATATCCCACCATCCACCCCATCCACCCCCTTCTGCCTACAACTGCCAAGATACTCCTTCTGGACAGGCTTGAGCACTTACTTTCATTCTCATTACTCTGTCTTGGTATTGATAGTCCCCAGAGTGAAATAGACAACCTATTGCCTGCTTCAGCAGTTCTTGGCAATCCAAAACACAAAACTTCACATTCAGTGCATGAATAAAGGGAGACTTCAGGTTAAGGGAAAACAGACCAACATGAATAAAAGATGACTCTATTCTTTTTCCCCACTTAGCCTTCATAGAAATCACTGTTAGAGGAGTGAGCTGGGTCACCAAGAGGTTCCATGTTTTATGTATGCCTTGATGTTGTTTCTGGTATAAGGCAGGACATCCTGATGAAGAGTAGGAACCAAAATTCACAAGGTTCATTTTCAATATGTTGCTTCACAAAATTGAAACAATTTATTTGTTATAATGAATCTACCTTGAGGTCTTTCACAGGGAGGTCGATGTATAATGGAAAGCACTGGGAGTCTGGAGAACTTGGTCCTAGCTCTGACTTTGCCACTAAACAAATGTGTTGTTACTTCTGGCCAGTGTCTGTAGGCCTCAGTTATCTCATTTGTAAAATGACAATATTGAATTGGATGTTCTCTGAGGTCCCTTCCCACTCTGACGTCCTATTGTCCTATAATCTTCCCAACCAGAATCACAGACTCTGAATTGGAAAAAGCCTCAGAGGTCATTTCCCATAGTTCAACCCATCACTGATTGAGAATCCCCTCTATACTATGATCAAGATGTAGCCATGCAGCCTATGTGGGGGAAATTCCACTCCTCCTCCTCCCATTCCACACGTCACTCTTCCGCTCAAACTCCTTTAGCAGCTTTCCATTGCCTAGAAAATAACATGTGAATATATTATCCTGCCTCTCAAGGTCTTCTACATTCTAGCTTCAACCTTCATTTTCAGCTTTATCTCACATTATTACCATTTGCACACTCTAGGCTTGACTGCTTGGCACTAAGCACATTCTTCCATGTGTCATTATTTTGTGTCTGTGCCATTTCTCCCATTAGATGATAAGCTTCTAAAGGAAAGGTATTTTTGTGTTCTATTGAATTTGCGTAATCCTAGTGCCCAGCGCTGAGCCTTGCAAATAATAGGCACTTAATATATTTCAGTGTTTCAGCAGATCCCTGATCCCATCCAGGTGAGTACTCTCTTTTCACCTCCACTTTGTAGAATCCCCTGCTTCATTCCCACCACAAGTCAAGCACTACCTTTTCCATGCCTTTCCTAAACTCTGCAGCTGCTAATGACGTTGCACTTAACTACCTTGCATTTGTTTTCTATTTATCCTCTGATGGAAGGTAAGGTCTTTGAGTACAAGGGCTATTTCTCTTTTTTGTAGCTGTATCCCACTGCCTAGCGCAATGTCTTATACATATCAGACACAATAAATATATGTTGACTGACTCAAAGTTGAAACCCATCCACACTTGCTCATCTTGTGTGACTCTTGTCTATATGCTCAAATAAATCCCATACGAGCTGTCCACTTAACCTATTTCCCAACAAGTATGGAGATCTTCCTTTTGACATTATTACTAATACTGTCTTACAGCCTATTTATGCCCTCAATGTGTTTCTCCATCACCATTTGGTTGACCTAAGTTTTTGTCCCTTAGAGGCTGTAGCTTTCTCATGATTTGGATAATTCAAAATCACCATAAGAATATTTGTCTTAAAAAGATGGGATTTTGTTTCAAGGAGACGCTTAATAAGTATTTTATTTCAATTGAACTGAATGGGTCTGGGCTGAAGAATAAAACTTTGCTGATAGATACTCTCATCCAGCATGTAGTGTACTCCACAGTACTTAAATCCGAACCTTTACTTAGATAAATTCCCCATTTGTCAATCTGTGAATTCTAATTCCTGTATATCATTTACCTAAAGTCAGCGATTTCTTTAGTACAAACAGTTGGATGAACCATAAAATCTCAGAAATTGGATTGAGCTGGGATCTCATTTTATCAGTAGATGCTACTGTCCAACATATGGTGTACTCTAGTCTGACAATTTCTTAAATTTGAATTCCTATATATCAGTTACCTAAAAATGAGGGACCCTTTCAATAGATGCAGGTAGATGAATTTTTAAATCTCAAAAATTATAGAATCATAAAATTGCAGAATTGGAAAAGAGTTCAGAGGTCATCTAACCCAACCCTTAGTTCAAAGCAGAAATCCTTTGTATAATATCCCCAACAAATGGTCATCCAACTACTACTTCAATGTCTCCAGAGATATGAAATTCATAGCTCTTTAGGGGTAGTTCCAATTACAAGGAAATTTCATGTGCAATCATCTTTTTTTTATTATACTATGTTATAGAATTGCTTGTTTTACTCCATAAATTTTTTTAAAAAATTTTGAAAAGGAAATTATTCCTTTAGTTGAGCCAAAATCTGCCTCCCTATAATTTTTATCCACTAATCCTTGTTCTTCCCTTTGATGATGTAAGAAATTACAGATTATTGGATCTAGAAGAACTTAAGAGATCATTTTATTCAACTCCCTAATTTTATAGTTGGATGAAGTGAAACTCGGAGAATTTAAGTGACTTTCCCAAGGTCACACAGCTAGTAAGTATCAGAGCTGGTACTTTAAACTCAGATCTTTTAACTCCTAGTATGATGCTCTTTTCACCAGGCCAGGCTTTCCACCATGCTACAGAGAATGAAGAAAATCATGGGTTCATTCTTTACTGATATTCCTCCTCGTGTGCCAATTAAGTTTCACAATATTTGCAAAAATGATTTGTTTATGTGACTTTGTCCACAGATGGCTTTGCTTGTTTATTTGTTTGTTTTAGGATTCTTGGTAGCTTTTGAATCTTATAAAATCAAAGTCAGTAGCTTTTGTTAGCTGTTTTAGGATTTTTCATCCTAGATCATTAATACCAGAAACCTAACCTATTTTCTTAGGATTTCTAAGCAGATTTGTCTCTATGTCCATAATGATAAGATTATCAGAAAGTCTAGAATCTCAAATATGTGGACTCCTATTGCACATTGCTAAGCACTATGGCAAACACACACAGCTTTAAAAAATTGCTACAGCATTCCTTTCACACTCCTACTCGCCTCTGAGGTTCTTCCACTTCCTTCCTATAGCTTTTTTTAGAAACCAGTGTGTTGTTCTCACGTCCGGTAACAAAGGATATTTTGTGCTGCTACTTAGTGTGTGTGTGTGTGTGTGTGTGTGTGTGTGTGAGAGAGAGATAGAGAATGTTTGTATGTATGTGTGTGTATGTTACTTGATTTTTGTATCTTTCTGGAAAGCATTATTTCTCCTTGCACAGAAATGGTGGAACTTTATTTTAAATAGTAAAATCACATGCTTATTTTGGTTTGTTTTGGTGGGTAGCGGAGGAGAGAAGTGATTATTTCTGGCTGCCACTAGTCAAATACAAATGGGTTTTCCTTATGTTTTCTACAGTCATCTTAATTGGGCATATAGCATCTGTCGCAGTTCCTTCTGCAGTGCCATATGCAAATTGGAATTTTTCTTTCTCATTTATTGACTTCAGCAAGCTAGCATATACTGATTCAATTAAGCAAACATTTATTAAGCTCTTACTGTGTGCAAATCACAGTGGTAGGTACAGAGGATTTGAAGACATAAACATCTTAACGTCTTTATGTTCCCCTGGGTGGAATATAACATGTCCACAAGGAAGTTAAGACAAAATATAAGCAAATTAATACAAAGTTGTTTCAAGGATAGACCGATAATAACTGGGAGGATCAGAAAAGCCCTCTCCAAGGAAGTGATACCTGAGATGGGCTTTGAAGGAAGCTAGAGAATCAACAAGCCAAAGATGAGGAGGGTATGCATTCCAGACAAGGGAAACAGCTGGTGCCAAGGTACAAAGAGAGAATATGAAGTCAGTCGTTCCATCAGCAAGCATTTTATTAAGCACCTACAATGTTCCAGTTGCTGTACTAGGAGACAAGACAAAAATGAAAATAGTCCCTGCCCTCCAAAGGCTTATATTCTGCCAGAGGTATAGCCAGTACATATATAAACATATACAAAAAAAAACATTTAAGTAACTTAGTAAGAAAAATCACTATCATCTGAGGAAATGAGGAAAGGTCTCGTGTGGAAGGTGATGCTGGAGCTGAACTTTTAAAGAAGCTAAGGATTCTAAGAGGCATAAGAAGGAAAGGTGTCATTCCAAGCATGGGGGAGAGCCAGTACAAAGAGTTGGATTTCGGAGATCTGGTGTTGTATGTAAGGAATATAAAGGGAGCTAGTTAGGCTAGACTAGAAGCTGCACAAGGGGGGGTGGGCGGGCTATTATATGTAGTAAGGCTGGAAAGGTAGGTTGGGAACAGGTTGTGAAGGAGAACCCCATCTAGCTAGAAGATCATCTGGATTAGAATGGAGACCACCAAAAAGCATTTCTTGTTCTACTTATTAGGTATAGGTATCTTTATCATCCCTTTCTTGAATGGTGCTATCAGTGTCATAAGGGGAAATTAACAGGGCTATACATGGGGTTCACTTTTGTATGTGCCACATAAAGACCAGAGAGATATGGGGCAGTTAGTTGCAGGGTTGACTATCTGGGGGAGGGGTTATTTTATGTTAGGTGTTTTCAATTTATTGTAATTTGTGAGCAATGAGACTGGGTGGAAAAACAACACAGAAAGCTTGAAATTGTGTCATAAATCTCTGTGAGGACTTGAATATTTACTGTCATCTCAAATGAGTTATGTAAAGAGGGAATGGCCTTGGCATCTTGAAGAGACAAAAATGGGGGTTACACCCCCAGTCTTGTCTCTCAAAAAGATGGAGCATCCTCAGAGAGCCTTTGAAGATTGTAGGCAAATTTGGATCACTAATGTCTTCCAGCATAGTGCCAGCAAAATTCCTGACCATTAAAAAGAGAGAACACAAGCTCTCTCACACATGAAGGGTAGCCTTGGTTGCTTCCTAAGCAATATTTTGTAATATTATTCTGTCTGTTCTTAGCGAATGACAAACACCACAGTTGGGCTATAAAGATTCTTTGTAATATGAATTTCCTTGCGATTTCTCTTTTGTCAGAGTTCAAGAAGGGGAATTTAGATTATATTGTTATTTTTGTTATGTTTTTTTTATGTCACATTTTTGTTATGTCACATTAGATCACTCTATCTCCCATAGCTTTCTCTAGTTGCCTTAGCATTGATTTTCCTATAACGTTGTATAAGTCAAAGGAAGATTAAAATAAGACAAAGCCAGCTTTCCCTGGATTTTCCTCAAAAACAAAAGGGAAAGCCACTGCACCTGTGGCAAGGGTATTATTTTGGCTAATCTTTACCCATGAAGCAAATCCCATCTTTGACTTTGTCTTCTTTCATTCATTTGTTGAGTGTCTACTAGACAGACAACATTATTTATACCAAAGGGTGGGAATCATAAAATAGATGGAAGATACAGTCCTTGCCCTTACAGAAATGAAAATCTGGGTGGAGAAGCTAGCTTTCTATGTCCAGGATGCAATTAGATAACAATTACAATACAACATAAAGAAGTTACAGGGGATATAATGTCTACCATAGACAGGCCAAAAGACAGATAAGTCAGAATGGGTTAGGGTCACTCAGGGCAGGGTACTTAGAGGAGTTTAAAGGAAGTGATGATTTGATGGAGAACATGGCAGACAGGAGCCGAGGCAGAGAGGAATTAATGGTGACTGGTTTGGGGGAGCAGTGTGTATCTGATTCCATGGATGGGTCATTTGCAGTGTTGTTAAGTTGGGGAATGCTAGAGTTGGAATAAGGAGTTTGGATGCTCCAGCCAAGTTTGAAAGTCATGTCCCTGGTGTATTCCCATCTATTAGAGGCTTGGAACCTTCACTGCAACTCATATAACTTGACTTATTTCAAAATAAATAACCGTGCTGTGGAGAATGGAATTTTCTGGCATTAAAAAAATATGCATTTGTAATAAGAAATATTTTTAAAGTATTCTTCATTGTGTCCTCCTGTACATTGTACCTACCTCACCTACCCTGAGTCCAATGTTCTTGGGACTGATTGTGACAGGAATTATAATAATACTTTTCATTTGTATAAAGCTTTTTGTTTCTTTAAAGTACCAAATCCTTAATCAGAATTCAGAATCACATCATCTCAGAGATGAAAGGGACCACAGTGTTCAGATAGTTTGACTTTAATCTAATCAATTAACCCCCTCTCCAACATTATTTAAAAGTGGTCATCCAGCCCACTCCAGTGAGGAGAAACCTACTGCCTTTGGAAGCAATTCTTTCCCCCTTTGGGAGCTCTAAGTTTTAGGAAAGTTTTCTTAACATACAAGCCTATAACTGCTCCTCACTCCCCAAACCCACATGAGTAGACAGTTATAGTACTGGTCCCTGGGGAAAAGAGTTCCACCTAATTCCATTATAATCCATCCTACAAGGGTGGCCAGTTGGCAGACTTAGAGGCACACGAGGGGGTGATGTCTGTGCCTAAAAAATCATGCTTATAGTGAATTAATTAATGAATTAATTTAAATGACCTGAGATGCACATTAAAGCAGTTACCATGAAGTTATCATGACCTAGTTCGTGACTCTCAAGTCTGAACTGTGGCTGATTTGTTTTAGAAGATTGGAAAGCTACTGCTCAAAAGGTACTGCTCCTGTGCTTTGAAAATGGAAGGTAGGCTGAGCAGACAAATCAAACACCTTGCTGTTTGAGATGCGCCCATTCTGCAGGAAAGGAAATGCAATTGCTGCTTTCATCATCATCATTGGCCCATTGCCAATAACAGAAAGCACACTCCATTCTGCCACTCCAGGAGGAATGGAAGGCTTCGCTAAACTTTCCTCTTAGGAAATACAATCTTCTCACTTTCTGATCTAAGCCATTGATATGGGATCTGGGAGAGAGAAGAGGAGGGGAGAGCGACAGTGGTGGTAGAGGATGACAGGGGAGTGACATTCTACATCGCAAACTGCAGCCCTCATCCTAGAATTCTGCTCTCAGCAAATTCTTCATACTCTTTTTCTAGGTTCCTTCAGCAGAAGAGTGAGGGTCCTTGCCTCTTCTATCCAGGGGTGTAAAAACCAGTTTATTGAGTGTTATAAGTATCCTTAAATGAAATTCAACACACAAATGAAACTCAGGAGAGCTGCCCTGGGGGAGCCTGAAACTGATATATATGCATACTTAGAAAGACTGAATGGGTTGGTTGGGTAGACTGTGTAATTGTTGGACACTGGAAAGATATTAATGAAGGAGCTCTATTCCCTGCCTGTAACCTGAAGCTGCCTGTCAACAGAACAAGTCAGAGGGTTTGCAGGCACACACTGAGTTCCTTATGTAAGGAGGATCACACTAAATTTTTGTCTTTGTAGAATTCCACTCTATGTAATTATTCTTTTGATCATGCTATACATGAAAAGAGGAGCAACTGGGTATGAATCACGTCCTTGTTTCACTTAGAATTAGCAACTGGGACAGGGTAAGGACTCTGGGAGAATTGCTGGTCTGAGAAAGGCAATGGACTCAGAGATGGCTCCTCCAATTTTAATTAGCAAGGCACTTCTCCAAAGATGGTGCCTTCTGAGCAAGCAGTTCCCTCTAGAGCCTCTACTTTATCAATAGTTTGTTCAAAATCCTCTGGCCTTTCCTGACCTGGCTTCTTCTTCCCTTTCCAGTATTCATACACCTCACACCCCTCCACATATTCTGTGATCCAGGGACGCATGCCTCTTTGCTCTTCCTCAAACATAATATTCCACCTCCAAATCTGAGCCTTGTCATTGACTCTCCCTCATGCTTGGAACGTCCTTCCTCCTCACCTCTGCCTCCAGGCTTCCTTCAAGACTCAGCTCAAATCTCACCTCAGCTTTCCCAGCCCCGACCCCCCACCCCTTACTACTGTGCTTTCCCTCTGTGGTTATCTCTCATTTACACTGTATATCTAGTACATGCCATTGTTGTTTGCTTGTTTCTCTCTTGTTCGAATATAAACTCCTCGAGGGCAGGAACTAGTTTTGTCTTTCTTTTTTATCCCCAGGACTTAGTGAAGTGTCCGGCACACATTGGGGATTTAACAAATGCTTAATGATGATGATGATAGAGAGAATCTTCAAAACCCAAATGTACCTATTGTAGTATTGAGTTGCTACGTGATATCGATGCATGAATGCTTAATAAATCATATTAGTGCTTTGGCTTTGCTCTGGCCTTGAAAATGTCTCAGCAACTTGTACTTACATGTACTTACCTTAAGTTATAAGCAAAAGTGTCCTTTCAGACAATGGAGGGGGGGGGCAGGAGAGGTAGCTTTGTAGCTACATTAAAATCACCAACACGAGGATCCTCTAACTGCTCTTTCAATGGCCTGTAGTATGATTTAGATCAATAGGGCAAAAGACATGACCCTGAACATCCTTAGACTATCCCTCCTCAGAGCTTACACTGAGGTTTTATTACAGATGAAGTCAGAGTTGGGGAAGTTGTGAATCTTTTTAGCTTTAGCATATATCAGAAGTGGATATAAATAGGCATTAGATCTGCTGCTTTAAACACATTTCATACATAAAGTGGGGAATTCCCTCCACTCGTGCAAATTCAAGAGATGGAAGCCCATCTATGACCTGGAAGATCATAAGATCATAGAATTACAGCTGGAAAGGATTTACAGCATCATCAAGTCCCAGCCCCTTGTTTTACAGATGCAGAAAGAGAGGCAGAGAAGGGTTAAGCAATTTGCTCAGTAGGTGTTTATGGCAGGATTTGAACCCAGGTCTGTCCTGACTCCAAGTGCAGTGCCCTCCTCACTACACTATGCTGCCTCACTAAGTAGAGAGAATTAATTGTCCATGGCAGTTAAAGGTTAAGTGACTTGCCAAGAGTCCCACATCAATTAAGAACTGAGACTTCATCCCAGTCATTCCTGACTCCAAATCCAGCATTCCTGCCTTTTTGCCAAACTGCCTTTCTGTGACTTACTACCAGTGACACCTACCATAGGCAAGGCATAGCTTCTCTGGGCCTTCCTTTCTAGTTGTGCAAAATGACTAGATGGTTTCTGAAGGCCAATCTAATCCTGGGCGGGGGAGGGGGAGTAGGTACTGAAGTTGAATGATGAAATTCAAGTATGAAAATTCATGAGAAAAGTATAAAGAGATGAAAATTCAAGAAAACTTTTACATGGCCTTAGTCTGCTATAGGATTCACTCGCATGGGATATACCAACTAGAGTGAAATTTTAGGTTCATTAACTATTTTTTTTAAAAGGGCAAAGTTGGACAATTAAAATATCTGAGAAAGTTTTATTTGGAAATGTGTTGTTTTCAAATGTCTCCTTGGTCTAATTATTCGTGTGTGTGTGTGTGTGTGTGTGTGTGTGTGTGCGTGTGTGAAAAGTGCAAGGGCAAAATGATCTTGCTTTCATAGGACATCATTAAAATATATTTTACTACTTGAAGGACACAAAGTGTTTCTTTGCTAACACATTAGTTACTTTTATAGGAGCTCAGAATGTAAGAGAGATCTTAGAGATCCTTCTAATCTAACTCCATTTGTTTTACAATAAAAGAAACTTCGATTTACAGAGGTGAAGTGACTTGCCCAGGGTCACACGGATAGTAAGTAGTAAAAATTCAAGCCCTTGTCTTTAGCCTTTGCTGACTCTTACATCCAATGTCCTTTCCACTACACTGCCTGGCCTTCCCCTTACTTAACTGTAATGGGGACATGGGGTATGAGAAGTGAATGTACATTTCTATTACATTATAATAGCTCGATTGGGGAGGCACCTTGGACAAAGTGCTGGTCTAGTCAGAAGGACCTAGGTTCAGAACCCAGACTAGCCGTTTAATCCTGAACAAGCCACTTATGCTCTGCCACCTTCGGTTTCCCTCATTTGTAAAGTGGGAACAAGATCACAATGATAGCACTTCTTTTAGGGAGCTGCTTTGAGGCTCAGGCAAGTGCTTCACAAATTTTAAAGCAGTGTATTAATTAATTTGTTATTGCAATGTTGGAGTCAGAAACCTGACATCTTTTAATGTACATTTATTATTTATTTTGTTCTTTTTGTACTTTGTAGACAGCAAGCAATTAATAAACATTTATTAAGTGCCTACTGTGTGCTATGCTCTGGAAGGCAGAGTTGGTTACATCCAAACCAAAGTAGATGACAAAGAACAATGAATAATCTTTTGTAAAAGTAGAAATTTTGACCGAAGACTCTGGTATATTGGGGATCATTTCCAAATGAGACCAGCCTCGTCCATTCATCCACATCAAAAAAGCAGTGACTTGAGTAGCTAGGTAGACTTGGATGTGGAAACATTTAATGCTCCACCATGGCACAATCACTTCTGTCAAACCTTATTAAAGTACAACCATTTGGTGCTCTGTAAAATGTAAATACATCCCAGGGACTTGTTCTTTGAGCACATGTCTTTTTCCTACTGTATTGTACTTTCGATGTCTTTGGGGAGGGACGACACTGTTATTATTAGACAAACTGGGAAAGAGTTAGAACCATCAGACTCTGGGGGAGAGGGTGTTCATTTTTATTTCAGCTTCCTCTGGAAGAGGAAGAAACAATTTTTAGGCAGAGGAATAAATGACTCGAGGCCTGCCCCTTCCTCAACTTCTCCTAAGCAGTCGGTCGGTCGATAGCAGGCAGAAGATTGAATTCCTCCCTGCTGCATTCTTTCAGACCATTTAAAAGCTTTTTTTCTCACAGTCCGAACATCTGGGTCTTCCTTTTTGTAGAGCTGTAGTCAACACCAGGACCCGGCCCGAGGGCTGATGAGAAAAAGCTGGTGGTTGCATCAGGGGATAGTCCTCGCTAGTGTTTGTGCAAACAGCTGCTGTCGCACACTCGTGCATAATATACCCAGAGCTTTAATTTGAGAGACACCTCTTGCCTCAGTGCATGGCACTCTCACCCCCCACCCCGCTCCTTGTTTGCCTAGAGCAGGCCTCCCTCCCTCGCCAGGAAGTAAAAGCCTTTTAAGGCATGCAAGCCATGCCTGACAGCAAGACTCCCTCTGCCTCCCATTCTCTCCCTCTGCTTCCTTCTGATTGGCCCTGAGGCTGGAAGCCGCTTCTGCCTGCGAATGTTAGCATTTTTAAAATGTCTTCTTTTGTCAGCTTGAGATTTTCCAGAATTTCAAAGCGGAAAGAAAGAGAAGGGTACAAGGAAGCTATTAAAGACATATTAAATAAACTCTACAGGGAGAAAGTGTGTTTAATTGAGAAACTGTGCACTTTTTTTCCAAGGGAAGTATTGCTGATTGCTTATTATTTTAACAAAGAAGTAATTTT
Organism: Phalanger gymnotis; assembly: GCA_028646595.1. NCBI lineage: Eukaryota > Metazoa > Chordata > Mammalia > Diprotodontia > Phalangeridae > Phalanger > Phalanger gymnotis. The sequence continues at coordinate 689,105,121 of CM053622.1, read as the reverse complement.
TTTTTGGTTGGGGTCCTGAACTAGAGAAGCAGATGTTTAAAAGGACGGACAGGAAGCAGCTCTGACAAATGAAAGGATTTTTGATTGAATTCATGAGCTGAAGTATCCTGCCAGTAATTCATTCAACCCTAGGCTACATAAAAGAAAAAGCCCATAATATTGAGGTTCAGTCACCTTGCTTTTAACATAAAACTGAATTGGGCTTGTTGTTAATGCCACAGGTGAAAAGGAATGAATCCTTCCAAGCTCTTTTTGAGCTCATTGTGTATCTGTGTGTATGGTTTTTTTAAAAAATGTTTCATAACCCCCTTCTTTCCTCCCCGCTTCTGTGTTTGTATTTCCAAAGGATACCCCTTATTATCTGAGTATGTTAAAATGCTTGTGAACTCCCCAGGGCACTGTTTTGCCATATCTTATGAGCAGGTGCAGGAGGATTTCTTGAGCTTAAAAGAAAAGCACTCAACAAAACAGGTTCTTAAAAATGAAAGAGCCATATTTCCTACCCTCCCTCTCATAATATTGAGGAAGACTTTTCTTCCCTTGCTCGCCTCATTTTGAGGTTTGGCCACTCCTTTTTCTTAATGATTTTGGTTTGTTTACAGCCTTAAGAAAAATTGGTCACTAACAATCCACCCTTAGCACACTCCCCCACTTTCTCAGCCTAATGATTTCACAACTGTATTCCTTGCGAAACAGGGCTAAACAAGGTGGGGGGTGGGGTAGGAAGGAAGGGAGGGAGGGAATCCCTGGAGAAGTTTAAGGTTTCCCCCCCCCTCACTTTTTTTTAACTTCACAATAAACAGTTCCAAAAGGACTCGATGAATAAAGAACATTATCCCTTTGCATGAAAATTATGCACAAAGTTACCCCACCCCCACCTTTTTTACTAGCTGAATCTTTAGAATTTTGAATCTATCCATGAAAAAAAAAGAAGCAACGACTATATTCTGAACAATTCTTCTTTACTCTGGTGCTAAGAAACAGAGAAAGTCTATCATCAACTCACTTGGTCTACTTAAGTTCACTTAAGGTCCCTATCACTTTGACCTTGCTTCAAGGCATGTCTTAACTCTGCTCAGTGGGACACCTACACAGACATAAATTCGGGGAGGTAAACCAAAATGAATCATGAACCAAAAAACTAAAACACAGAATCTCAGTTGGCTGGACCTTGAACCAAACCATACTTAACCATCCTATCACCTTTTTTCTTTTTACTGAGCCAATGTATCTTCTCAATCACATTTCCTGAATCAATTCAAACTGGAGCTTAACTTGGATACTTTCCAAAATGATTGAAATAAACCTAAACATGTACATCAAAATATTTTCCAGACCAAATTGGTTTATCATTTGGTTTGAACCTCTGTGCTCATACTCCTACCCTAAAACAGAAAGGATCGTAGATTTAGAGCTGGAGGGGGACAGAATGGTTCATCTCGTCCAATCCACTCATTTTACAGATGAGGAAACTGAGACACAGAGAGGATAAGTAAGTTGTCCAAGGTAGTGTGTGGCAGAACTCCCAATCCAACATTCTTTGCACAGACTAAAGAATAATGACTCACATTTACATCACCTCATATTGTCCTATTTGAGCCAAATCATTGATGTGTGAGACAGTGAATATTATTGGGTCAATCAGGGAAGGGAAGGCAACTATTACCCTGCCCTCAAACACCCAAGTTCAGAGGTATTCTATGTGTCTACATTCTTAAAACTACAGCTCAGCTGAGAGAGAAGGAGCAGGGGAGGGTTTTAGGTATGAGAAGCTTAAGAATGGAAGAGCAGATTTAGAATAACTTTCATAGGTAGTAAGAAAGGAAATCAATTAAGGAAGAATATAAAAACTGTCTTGCTTCATTGAGGGCCCAACTACAGTTGGTTAAAGTGACTTTCAGTTCCATTTGGCAGCTGGTGAGCACCAGCACCGGACCGAGATGGTAGAGTCATCCAGGGCTGAGATTTGGCAAGGGATGAGTAGCCATAAGACAAAGAGTGGAGGGATTCAAGAGTAGAGAATGGTATATGGCTGAGATAGGTAATTATAGGATCGAAATTGGAAAGAGGGACAGGGATGGGGGAAGTGGAGATCAATTGATCAGGGGTGTCATGACAGTCTCTCCCTTTCTCCACCTCCCACTCCCCTGCCCCCACCACTGCATATCAAATTACTTGCCCATAGACATAGATTAAAAAGGGTCTCCTACAGAGAGCGAATAGAGTAAGGCTTTGAATTCAGATCTTCTGCTGCCTCTCTGTTAGACTAAACACTGGAATGGATAGTTTTTGTCTTACATGCAACCTGCCCACTCCTCCAAAAAAGATTTCCATTAGATAGGACATAAAAATATGGCAAGATTCACATTTAGACTTGATGTATTGGGGTTTTTTTTTGTTGTTGTTGTTCCTGGTTTTTTTTTGGCAGGTCAGTTGGGGTTAAGTGACTTGCCCAAGGTCATACAGCTAGTACATGTGTCAAGTGTCTGAGGTCACATTTGAACTCAGGTCCTCTTGACTCCAGGGCCTGTGCTCTACTCACTGCACCACCTAGTTGCCCCTAGGCTTGATGTAAATCAAATCAACAAGTATTTATTAAGTGTTTAATATATGCCAGGCACTTCATAAAAGCACTGGGAATACAAAGAAAGGCAAAAAGTAGTCCCTGCCCTCAAGAAGCTCACATTCTCCTTTTTTTTTTTTTGCCTTTTTAAAAAATTTATTTACTTATTTTTAGTTTTCAACATTCACTTCCACAAGATTTTTAGTTCCAAGTTTTCTCCCTATCTCTCCCTTCCCCCCACTCCAAGAGGGTGTGCAATTTGATATAGGTTCTACATATATATGTATGTATGTATGTATGTATTCATATTGAACCTTTCTTTCACATTGGTCATGTTGTAAAGAAAAATTAGAACCAATGGGAAAGACCACGAGAAAGAAGAAACAAACAATAAAAGAAAAAAGAGAGAGCAAATAATATGCTTCAATCTGTGTGCAGACCCCATAGTTCATTCTCTGGATGTGGGCAGCATCTTCCATCATGAGTCCTCTGGAGTTATCTTGGATCCTTGCACTGCTAAGAAGAGACAAGTCTATCAGACTTAGTCATCCTACACTGTGGCTGTTACTGTATACAATGTTCTCCTGGTTCTGCTCACTTCACTCAGCATCAGTTCATTCAAGTCTTTCCAGGTTTTTCTGAAGTCTACCTTTTCATCATTTCCTATAGCACAATCGTATTCCATTACATTCATACACCACAACTGGCTCAGCCATTCCCCAACTGATAGACATCCCCTCAGTTCAACTCTGCCACCACAGAAAGAGCTGCTATAAATATTTTTGTACATGTACATCTTTCCCCATTTATATGATCTCCTTAGGATACAGACCTAGAAGTGGTATTGCTGGGTCAAAGGGTATGTACAGTTTTATAGCCCTTTGAGCACAGTTCCAAATTGCTATCCAAAATGGTTGGATCAGTTCATAACTCTACCAACAATGCATTAGTGTTCCAGTTTTCCCACATTTTTTCCAGCATTTATCATTTCCCTGTTTCGTCATGTTAGCCAATCTGATAGGTATGATGTGGTACCACAGAGTTGTTTTGATTTGCATTTTTTCAGATGACTAATTTCTTCCTCTGAAAATTGTCTGTTCATATCCTTTGACCATTTATCAATTGGGGAATGACTTATAGTCTTATAAATTTGACTCAGTTATTTACATATTTTAGAAATGAGGCCTTTATCAGAGACACTAGTTGTAAAAATTCTTTCCCAGTTTTCTGCTTCCCTTGGTTGCACTGGCTTTGTGCAAGCACTTTTCATTTTAATGTAATCAAAATTATCCATTTTGCATTTCATAATGTCTCTATCTCTTGTTTGGTCATAAATTCTTCCATTCTCCATCAATCTGACAGATACACTATTCCTTGCTCTCCCAGTTTGCTTATAGTATCGGCCTTTATATCTAAATGGTGTACCCATTTTGACTTTATTTTGGTATATGGTGTAAGTTGTTGGTCTATGCCTAGTTTCTGCCATACCATTTTCCAGTTTTCCCAGTAGTTTTTGTCAAATAGTGAGTTCTTATCCCAGAAGCGAGAGTCTTTGGGTTTGTCAAACAGCAGATTCCTACAGTCATTGACTACTGTGTCTTGTGTACTTAACCTATTCCCCTGATCTGCCGCTCTATTTCTTAGCCAGCACCAAGTAGTTTTGATGATTGCTGCTTTATAATAAGATCTGGTATGGCTAGAAGCTCACATTCTAATGGAGGAGACTGTATGGGGGGGGGGGGAACTTTCTGCATACAAGATATAAGGAAACATTTTCTAACAATTACAGTTATCCAGAAGTGAAATGGAATACCTCTGGAAATAGTGGGGTCCTCTTCATTGTTGCTATGGTTGAGTTGTTTCAGTTGTATCCAACTCTTTGTGACCCTGTTTGGGATTTTCTTGGCAAAGATACTGGAGTAGTTTGTCATTTCCTTCTTCATTACAGGCCTACAAACAAAAGCTGGATTAAACTTGTTAAAGGCATTCTTGATCAGGTAGGGCTAGAGGGCTTTTGAAATGCCTTCTGACACTGAGATTCTGTGATTTCCTGCCCAAAGGAGTCTATTTGATCTAACCTAGGAGTTTGAAAGACTGCATTCTGGAGCTGGAGGTAGCCACTTTCCTTGCAGAACTACAGAAATATCTCATTTGCATCAGTGCTAGTGAGGACAGGTCTCAAGAAAATATTTAAAATAAAAAAAACCAAAAACCAAAGTATTTCCCTGAATACACACTATTGATTTTTAAAAGACCCTCAATCATTCCAATTAATTTTAAACCTTGCATTCTGTAATAATAATGAGAATATGTGCACTTGCTTGGTCTAGTACAATGCCTACTTCAGTTTGGGAAATGGGATTTAATTCATTCTGCTTGATTGCTAATGATTATCATATGTTAAAGGGTTATTTCAAGGAACATTTAGACATCTTAAACATATGTACACACATGTATATATACATGTATGTATTTTTTTCTTTCTGTGTGTATGGGTAGGTGGTCTATCATTTTGAAATTAGATTTATGGTTACTTTGAGCTTCAACAAGACTTTTCAATTTTCCATATTACATATCACCTTTTCCATGGTAACCTTCGCTTGGGAAGAAAACTGATTTGTACATCTGGGCATTATTTGAAACAGTGAGAATTGCCAAGATTATAACGTCGTAATTGAATTTAAAATTGAGTAGTAACAATACATTAGGAAAAGAATAATAAGTCTGGTATATACATATACAAATCTATATATAAGGTAGATATAGATATAGGAAATACAGTTTGTCAGCTTTTCTGGAATACTCTGAAAAGCAATATCCCCTATTCTCTATGCTGAGGAAAACCTTGATTTTTGTTTTAAAAAAAAAAGGTCTTCATTGTAAAATTAACAATCTAATCCACTTTTCCAAATGCTTTGTTTTAATGGCAGTGTCAGTCTGTTGGGGAACAGTCCCTAGTGTTCAGACACTAAATTAAAATTTCATGTAGCCACAAAGAGTTTATATTTGTCCATGAGCTGCCAACCATGATGATTGTTTCTAAAGTCCCTAGAATGAAAGATTTTTAAAATCTGAAGTCTAGCACAGAAGGCTCCCATACTCCTTCTCTACTTTGCCTTGGGTAACTTTCCATTGCTTCCTTATTAGGGGATTAAAAGTTTCTCAGGAACTATGAAAGGGGCATTAAGGGTCATCTGGTCTACTGCTCTCATTTTACAGATGAAGAAAAATCTGGTTCAGAAAGGTTGGGTTTGTTGAAAATCACACAGCTAATTAGTGGTAAAGCTAGACTAGCACCTCAGTCTCTAGACACATTTGTTGGGCTTCCCACCAGACCACATACTTTGATTCTATTTGTTACAAACAAAAAAGGAATTATACCTGCAATCAGTGAACAGGAAAGTTATAGCACACCCCGCCCCCCAAAAATGGTTATATCTATTCATTAAAATAGTACTCATCTCAGAAGGGATCCATGAGTAGATCTCTATACTTAGTATTTTTTAAAATGCAATGAAATACCTACGAGATCACAGTGGGTAACTAGCCATATTTGTTTAAATTGCTTTGAACAATGGCTAGATAAGCTTTTGGAACATCCTTAATGTTCATAAATACTTACTAAGGATAATTAAGGATAAGCATGATCTCACATTCTAGGTCCAGGCCAAATGGATCTTTTAACTTTAAATTCCAATAGTTTTCAGGGCCACATGTTACTTAGTCATTCCATGTGCTGCGTTTCCAAAAAAAAAAATAGTATGGTTTTATGATGGGTAGACATGAGACTTAGATGAGTGCCAACAAGATACGATCTCTATGATTGGTTTCCTTATCTGTGAACCAGGTTACATTCTGCAATGATTGAAGTCTAGCCCAGAAGAGCTTTGAAGAGAAAGCTACTATTCGCGTTTCTAGTCTACCTTCAGTTACTTTGCATTGAGCTGCCTCTTTCTCATTCCTGTTTGTGATTGCGACTTTCTCATGGACCAAGATCCTACCACCAAGCATGTCTCCTGCATACAATCGCTTGCCTTTAAAAGAAACAAAAATAACCAAAAAACTAGGAGAGTTTCATTTTCAAAAAAGTACCCAAAAGTGTGTGTGTGTATATATACATATATGCATATATATGTACATATATATATATGCATATATATATTAATGCTAGTAACTTTGATAGTGATTTGGTTGTATGGCATTATAGAATGTTCTTATCCAAATATTTTGTAAGAAGGATGAATGAGATAACTTCTCAAATTTTAATTCTCTTCATATTTCCCAATTCACAGATGGAAATTTCAGAACTCGGCAAGCATTTGGCTTTATATAATTAGTAAGACAAAATTATTCGTTGATTTGTGAATTCCTTAATGGTAAGAGACCTGCCACATGCACAACAGTTTGTGAACTTGAATAGTTTATTAATCGGTTCTGATAAGAGAATCACAGAATTTTAGATGTGGATGAGATCTTAGAGATAGTCCACCCTGACCTCCCTGTTTTACAGACGTGGAAGATGAGTCCCAGTAGAACTGGGACTCGAACCCAGGGCCTTTTGATTCTCAGTTATATGGTATTTCAACTATAGCATTTGAAGCATGATTGATCACATACTTTTCATGGCTTTCTGGGTCACCTAAGCCCCTAAACCTTCAATATGGACTCTTGTACCTGTCTACTCTATAGGCAATAAAAGTCATCTTTCTCTGGCATTCTACTAGTGGGACAAGCAGCTTATCAAGACTTGAGAGCACTGCTCTTTGAGGCTTCCTGAAGGGGAGGCCTCACTCGGACCACTGATTAACCTTCTAAGGATGCGCTCCCTGTGCCAAAGTCCCTTCTGCCACTGCCACCACCCAAGGGAATAAAGGGAATTTGCCTCTTTCAACTGCATCCTGGGACCTGTAGGTTTGCCCTTTTGCTCCCATTCATACTCTTTTTCTGCTGTGAAGCATAATAATAATAGCTCACATTTTAATAGTACTTTATAGTTAAATTTCAAGAGTTCTTAGCCGATTGCATCTTTGAGGAATTCAGAAGCAGATGCTGTACTCTGCTGCTCACAGATTCCACTGGATGTGATTTGATGCCCAGGTCTCTTTCTTGATTTTTCACTCTACCAGATTCATCTTTAGGCTTCTGAGGCTGTACCCATTAGCCATGTTGCTTGTAACTACCATGTCCTTTCTTCTTGGACTTTAGATAGCAGTGCTAGTTCCAGGTTGGAATGTAGTCTTGACAATCACCTGAACTACAATTAATTTCAAAGTGCCCTTCAACAAGCTCCTTTTCCTAACCTCCCCTACCAAATAAACTTTTCTGAGAAACTTCTCTCCTCACTCTCTAGCTAGCCTACAGTTTTAAAGTCTTTTAAAAACCTCTCCTCCTACAGCAACAAAACAGCAACTACACCTGAAATGCATACTTATAATGATCAAAGGTGACCTAGAGAAGACTAGAGAGAATGGGTCAGTTTTGCCAAACTATTTTTCTTCATCTTCTGAAAATCATTTATTACAAAAAATGACTCTTTGGGTAGGAAAGGGGAAGGTATATATTTGGAAATGAAGAAGATGTAAAAACCAAATGATATCAATAAAATTTTAAGAAGAAAAAACCTCCCTCCTTTTCTAGTAAATCTTTTAATTACGTACTACACTACTACCCAGACATACACACTGAGTCATATTTCCCGGCATTCAGCCCTCTTGATGCCAAAACATCTTGTACCCCCTTATTTGACCCTGTTAGAAAATTAGCATTCCATCGAGCCACACATTTACATATTAATATATCACATCCATAAATAAACTTTTGTTTAAAGTGTGGAGGGATATAATGCACGCAACTGAAATACATATGTAACTGAAAAAATTGTGATAGAACTGGAAATCATAGTTGACTTGGGTTCCTGTCTTGATTCTAATGCTTAATATCTTCATGACCTTTGTCAAGTCATTTAATCTTGGTGAGTCTCAGTTTCTTCATCTGCAAAATGGGGATAATAATAATTACCTTGACTACTTCAAGGGCTTGTTTTGAGCACTGAGTGAAGTATGTGAAAGCACTTTGTAAGCTATAAGGCAAACCTGAAGAAGAAAAAAATAAAAGAAAATTTTCAGTTCCTTGTTTTAAAGCATATCTAACTAGACCATGAGCTCCTTAAGAGAAGAAACTGGTTTTTGCATTTCTTTGTATCCCCAACACTTAGCTCAGTGCCTAGTAGGTCCTCAATAAATACTTGTTGACTGTTGACTGTAATCTCTATGTTATTAGAGCAGGAGTTCTTAACCTTTGAGTGTGTGTGTGTGTGTGTGTGTGTGTGTGTGTGATGGTCCCCTTTGACAGCCTGATGAATCCTATGAATGCCTTTCAGAATAATGTGTTTTTTTAATGCACAAAATAAAATACATAGGATTACAAAGGAAATCAATTGTATTGGAATATAGTCATTTTTTCAAAGGTTCACAGTCATCAGATTAATAATTTCTGTCTTAGAATAAATAACTCCAGAAAATGATGGACCAGCAATTAGGAAAAGGTAGAGACAGGTCTGGATCAGGCCCACAGTAGGCTGTGTATAGATGTCATATGAAGTTGGTTTTCTTCATTTAGTTCCCATATTTTCTCCAGTGCTTACCTAGTTACAGGATGGGGCTGAGGAGAGTGGAAAACCTCCTTTAGAAAAGTAAATAATGTCTTATTTGACTTAAAATACAACAAGCACACCACCATCCCTGGACTCCTAAACTAAAAAGTAATTTATCTTTTGGTCTGATGAACGCAGTACTGCTATTTGTCCATGAGCTGCCAACCATGATGATTGTTTCTTGAATTAAGTTTACAGGAAAGAGGTACCCTAGTATGAAATATGGAACTGGTCCATATGTTACTACATATAACTAATTTATGTTATTCCTTTCTGCATAAATATTATTGTAACAATTTGGAAAGGCATAGATAGACCTACTTTGTTATTCAAGGACGAAGAGAGGATTACTAGCCTGGCTATAGGGTAATCAGGGTTATTGGCTCTCCAGAGGTAGTAGTTAAATTTTCAATGTGAACATTTATACCTCAGAAATCAGGAAATACCACACATCATGGCTGGATTTATTGTTTTGTTGATTGTCTAGACTTAAGAAAGTGATGGAAAAAATATTAATAATGCAGATTAAATATGAAATTCTGACATAGATATAGTTTTGGGGAGAGCCAATTATTAAGCACTTACCAGCACACTACTGAGAGGAATGAACTTTTCATCTATAATGATAGTCAATAGGAGGAAGATCCTCTCATGAATGAAATCACAGATCCCTGAGATGTTGAAGTGTAATAATAAAATGCATAGTATAGCTTGTTGTTTGATTGTTTAGCTGGATATTTTAGAAGGTCTAATTCTCATTAATATGCCAGCTGGTGTGGAGTTTGCAAGAGCTCCTTTGACTGCTTAACCACTTAGGGACTAATTTGGTATCAGAAAGAACAATTGGTCTATGTCTACACAGATGGAGGGAAATAGAACATTGAGCAATTATCTAACTTTGATCCATGCAGAAGAGGCAACTCAACTAATGTTTATAACTGAAACAGATGTTTGGGCTGTTAGGATGCACCCAAATACAGTGTTTATGGAAACAAGCTTTAGCAGTTATTTTTCCATTGCCATTGCCTTCTGAACAGTGACAAAGGGGAAATGTGGAAATATGGGCATTAAAATACAACCACGCATGGCATTAGCTACCATGCTGTTTTACATCTGTGCTGTGTACACAGCAGTTGCTCAATTATTGCTTACCAAATGAAGGAACAAATTGTCAAATTCTCAATTAATGATGTATAGTCTTTATATTAAAAGGAAAAAGGCCTATAATCTCCTATCTGAAAGCTAATGCAAAATAAATTACCTCCATAATTATTTGGTAGTGATTGTTTTTTCATTTCAAATATGTTATGCAGTAATTAAGGGCAAATATGGTCTCTGAGGTGACATGTACATTGGACTCCTAGGTGAGAATATTTAAATAAAACAAAAGATTTTGTGATTTCATCTACACTTCCAGATTCATTGGACATATTTTAACAACATTCTTTCAGTAAATGTTTGTCACTCGTTGTCAAAGAGAACCATGACATCAACATGATGATGCCATGAGTTTCAAGTGAATTGGATTTAAGTGAGGGAAGGCTATGCAAAGTCACCACCCTCACTTTCTCTCATGGAGTCATCTGGATCCAGTGGCAAGATATAGATTAGGACAACTGGAGATGGCATCCTGAGCAAGGGATAACCAATGGATAGCCTGCCATACTTATACTGGCTCCCATATGATATCAGGAGAACTAGAGGAAGGTAGCTCTATGTTGGATGGACCCTTCATGAAGGATTTATAACTGGATATGGACAGGAATTATATATGATGAGAGGACATGAACAGGGTGCATTAGAGAGAAGGTCCCCATTAGTGAGATAATAAATTGACCAAAATATCACATATTTTGGTTTCAGTTTTATTTTATTTTCAATTTCAAATTCTCTACCTCTCTCTTTTCCTTTCCTCTCTCATTGAGAAAGCAAGAAAAACGAAACCCCTACAAATATGTATAGTCGTGTGAAACAAATTCCCCCATTAATCATGTCTCAAAGAAAGAAAGGAAGGAAGAAGGAAAGAATCTGCAATCTACACTCTCAGTCCATCAGCTCTCTATCTGAAGATGGATAGCATGTTTCATCATGGGTCATTTGGAATTGTAGTTAGTCACTGTATTGATGAGAGCTGCTATGTCTTTCAAATTTGATTATCTTTACAATATTGTTGTGATTATATAAATTGTTCACCTAGTTTTTCTCATTTCACTTTGCATTAGTTCATACAACTCTTCTCAGGTTTTTTGGACACTATCCCCTTCATATTCCATAACTTGTTCAGCCATTCTACAATTGATGAGCATCCCCTTAATTTCCAATTTTTTCCATCATAGAAAAGCTACTGTAATTTTTTAAAAAATATGTAGGACCTTTTCCTCTTTTTTTGATGCCTTTGGAGTATAGACCTAGTACCTGCATCTCTGGGTCAAAGGGTACACATAGTTTCATAGCTTTTGGGGAATAGTTCCAAAGCTACATAGCCTTTTAAATGATGAGAGGACTACTACCATTTAATCAGCAATCAAGTAGTATTTATTGAGCATCTATGTTCTAGTTTTGTGCTAGGCATTCTGGGGAACAAATGAAATATGGCAGAATGCCCACAAGAAGCTTATAATCTAGTTGAAGAATCCTTATACTCACATACTCATGAAACAATCTGTGAGCAAGACAATAATAAAATATAAATGTGTTTGGTACAGAAAGAAAACTTGATAGCATATATTCAGCATTGATTTGGGTGAGAGGTAATAAGGTAATGGATAGAGGAACAGCCTTGGTATCAGACAACATAGGTTATATAGTCCTGCCTCTGACTCATACTAACTGTGCGACCATAGTCAATTCATTTAATCTCAATGCGATCCAGGCAACTTACAGTCTTGGAAAGTTGCTGATTTACATTCATGGAGGCAGTTTCCACAATAGGAGTTTCTTCACCCCTAGTCTGCCATCACCTCCCCCCCGCCAAAAATATTGTGCAGTACATATAGAAGTAGGAATTAGGGGAAAGGGAGATCATTGTAGTTTGGTGTTACCAAGAAAAGAAATCAAATCCCAAAATATTTATTTATTGAGTGCCTGGTATGTAATGACACTACCTTAGGCACTGTAGGGGATAAAAATGGATCATTAAAGAAAGTCCCATTTTTTTTTTGTGTAGCTGAGGTAAAGATTAAGCAAGGGTAAGGTATGGCTTGACAGAGAGGAAAGGAAACTATTATAAAATGCTATGGAAATATAGCACTTTGTAGAGCAAGTGAGAAATGCAGTTTGGCTCTGCATAGTTTGACCCTACGATCCCTTCCTCAGAAAGAGTTGGAGCAAAGAAACTAACCTAGTTTTATTTGCTGTTTTTAATCTATGGTGGGATGAAGCCTCATCTGCAAAGTCATAGATTCATCAAATGTTAGAACTGAAAGGGACCTTAGGGATCATCCAATCTATCGTGGGCTATTGTTATTACTGAGTCCAACCCCCTCATTTTATAGAGGAGGCCCAAAGAAATGAGGTGACTTAGCTAAGGTTAAAAATATGAGCAACAAGTTAAGAGGGAACAGAAGAGGCGGATGGCATGGCTTATTGGGAATTTGGAGAATGATCTAGCTGAGATGAAAGACTATTCACAAGCATCTTTCCCTGCAAAGAAAGGTCACCTAGTGAAAACAATGACATCTGACGCATCGTCTGAAATGTGGTAAATGGTACTCAATATGGACAATGCCATCTGAAGCACTTCCTGCAGATGATGGTAAACCATTGCTGGGTATCATTTGTAGGAATGGATCTCTTTATATTTTGCTCAAACTCTGAAGTAGCACAGCTTGACATGCATGCACTCTCTTCTGTTTTAAAAGATGAGTTAAAGTGAATGAACAGTTATTATGCTTTCTAAACCCTGTGAGGAACTGTGTGTGTTCCTTCTTCAAAGGTGTCTGTGGAGACCAGAATCATATATATTGTGGTTCAGAGACTCTGTGATATGGCAAGGAACCATTATTTCTCAATCAGAAAGTATCTAACAATTTTTTTTTAATTTAAAGATGACAGGTTCTTTAAACCATTCCTACTAACATTAAGGTCCAGTGCTTTCGTTGTACTGTTTAAAGCACTTTATATGATACTTATAAAGTGTTTTAGAAAATCCTGAATCTTTTAAACTCCCATCATGTCTAAGAAGGAAGAATGTTCTCACCTTGCTGCATTAATTTTTTCTTTTCTTAATTTATTTAGCTATTTGTTTACTTATTTTTGTTTATTCATTCATTTGTTTATTAAGACTGGATATCTGTAGTTAACTCAGGCTGGGAGTACAGCAGCTACTCATGACTCAAGTCCTACTCTGATCAGTACAGTTGCTGTAACCTGCTCTGTTTTGGACATGGGCTGGTTTGCCCATCCTACCTTGCGGCTGCCTGCTCCTTAGGGATTCACAATAATGTCATATTGGGTGTGGACATCCAATTGGTTGCAGTCTTATAGCCCAAAACTCCCAAACTCAAGACATCCATCAGCCTCAGTCTCCTTGAAAGCCAGAACCATGGATGAATCATGTCATAATACCTAATATCATAAATAGTTCAAGTTCATTGTACACTTAGTACAATTCAACAAGTATTTATTAAGCACCTACTACATACTAGATACAGCACCAAGCATTAGAGATTCAAAAACAAATATACAAGAACAATAAAAATGAAAACAGCCCTCTCATTCAACCAGCTTATATTCTAGTGGAGGGAAATCACACAAATAAGGAAAAATAAAATATATACCAAATAAATCCAAAGTCATTTCAGGAAGGGGGAGAGCTATAGTGACTAGGGGAGATTAGGAAGGAGCTCCTACAGGAAGTGACACCTGAACTGAGCCTTGAAGGAAACTAAGGATTCTTAGAGGTGGAGGAGAAGAGAGACAAAGAGAATTCCAGGCATAGGGGACAGTTTGTAAAATGGTATGGAGATAAGAGATGGAATGTCATGCATGCAGAACAGAAAGTAGACCTGTTAGACTAGAACATCGTGTGGATGAAAGAGAATGAAGTAAAATGAATGTAGAAAAGTAGGCTGGAGTCACACTGTGAAGAGGTTTAAATACTAGATGAAGGAGTTTGTATTTCATCCAAGGGGGCTTCTCAAGCAGGGGGGCGACACAGTCACTTTAGGAAGATCAATTTGGTAAATGTGCGGAGGGTGGATTGGAAAGAGAGAAACTGGAGGCAAGGAGACCAATTAGGAGCTTTTCTCAGTAGTCGAGGTGGAAGTAATGAGGCTCCGGACCCGAGGTAGTGGCCTTGTGAGTAGAGAGGAAGGAACAGACACAACACTCATTGTTGAAATAGAATCAGCAAGCCACTCCCAGGTTTTGGCAAGGACAGTACTTCAGTGAATTTCTACAGGAATAGGGAAGCTATATTTTATGTGTATATATATATATGTATATATATATATGTATATATATATACATATGTATATGTATATGCACACACACATATACATATATATACATATATATGTGTGAGTGTATATATGTGTGTGTATATATATTTATATATACATATATAAATATATATATAGTGTGTGTGTGTATATGGAGAAAGAGAGACAGAGAGAGCAATAAGTACAGAATTTTCATTGGATACAACCATGAAGAACAGAATAGAAATATGCAATCTTAGCTGTTGCGGAAAGAATTTAATACAGCTGTTCTGGGGAAGTGCAGGGCAGATGTGCTGCCTTGTCTACAGAAGATTTTACTGCTGTTTACGTTCTTAACACAATTTTAATCTGCCTCTTTCTGGCAAGTCTATAGGACAGTAGCATGGAGTACCAATGGCTAGTTAAATGCCTGGAGTGATTAGAGAAGCTTTTTAGTACAAACTAAAAACTTGAAGCCAGATTTCTTTCAAAAATTTCCCAGGAATACATCTGCTTCCTCATTGCCTCCCTCAACCCTTCCGTCCAAATGACCTCAAGTCATGTAGAATCATAGAATTACAGAGCAGAAGGGCCCTCAGAGATCATATAATCTAACTCTCTCCTTTTATATATGGAGGAAACTGAGGCCCAAATAATTTGATTTTCCAATGTTATACAATTAGGATTTAGCAGAGCTAGACTAGAAACCAGAACCCCTGAAGCATGGTAAGGGAAGAGATCAGAGAGCACATTTATTATTTATTGGAGTGCTCCAGAATCTTCTTCAAGAGGTTCTTAAAGAATAACGTACTCAGATTTGATTAGTCACTGCAAATGGCAATTTTTAAAAGCCCAGAGGGTGCTGTTAGTCTGGCAAAATTGTTCTGACTCAAGAAAAACTAACTTTATTTTTTTAAAAAAAAGAACAGATTTCCCAAGAAAGGGCTGTTTATGAGAATTTCAGAGTATTGAAGATTTGTTCTTCAAGATTGTCTTATGGTCCTTTTGTTCCACTTAAGTGTAAAAGATTTATATGCTCCATGTAGCATCATGAAGTTCTTCTAAAAAATCAAAGCCTTCTAATTTCATGGTTAGCACTGATAACGTGATTTTTTTTTCTTTCCTTCAATGATTCAACAACTGCACTAAAGCCCTATCTGATGTCTTGTTATGGTGAGGGGGAGTATGCTTAAAGGTTATGCCAGTAATGCGTAAATTATGTAGGATGTGATGCTGTGATGCTGGAAATGCTTCCAGTAAAGGCCTGGTGATGGCTTGGGGGTTGGCTAAGGATCAACCTAACCAAAATTGGAGAGGCTTATCACCAGGCTGGCCATAGGCTGCTAAACTGTCCAGCCATAGCAACTCTTCTCTACTGAATCATAGTAGAATGGATCGCCATGAGTGGAGAGAACGTACAAACCAATAAAATAATATTTCTGAAGTATTGTAATTTTTGAGGTAATAAGAGTAGCTCATTTTATGTTTATCTTTACAGTAGAGAATCTTAACACTAGAAGGTCCAGGAATATCAATTGACATGTTTTTAAAATAGTTGGCTATAATTTATCCTGTCTGTGCAAATGCACTTTAAATTCAAGTAATTGCAAGCAGATATTATAATTTTACTCTGAAATTAAAAAAAAAATTCATCCTGCTATCTCTATCTTTTCCTTATGGATTAAGAAAAAAGAATTATGTCAGTTGTCACACCTTTGTCCTTATAGGTATTCTTAAATTTAGCCTGGAGCTTGTGAACTTTAAAATATGTATGTAAATAACTATGATTCAATATAATTAGTTTCCTTTGTACTCCTGTGTATTTTGTTTTATTTATTTATAAGCATTATTCTGAAAAGGAGTCCATAGGCTTCACACACACACACACACAAAGTTAAGAAACTCCATTTTACACTGTACAAAGTACCTACTTCAAAATAACTTCATGAGTTAGGCTGTGCAAGCTATCCATATTTTGCAAATGGGCAAACTGAGGTCTCAGAGGCTAAGCGACTTGCTAGAGCTAAGACCTAAACTAATTTTTGAGCCTAAACCCCATGCTTTATCCTCTAAATCATAAAAGTTTTTCCTACACACATGCAGAAAAGGATGAGTATCAGGATTACACAGAATTCAAGTAAAGGAAATGTACATTTTGGTGCAAAAATTCCAGTAAAGCATAAATAAAGTTCGAAATAATTTTCCAAATAAAAAGTAAAGCATTTAGTACCTCAAAGTATGTACATTCCTTTGGGAAGGGTTCATAGATATCCCTGACAGTCATTGATCTGGTATTTAAAAGCTTTTTTCCATTTAAAATGCCTTTTTAGCAATCCATAATGGAGTTGGGTCAGTGCACCATTCTTAAGGTTACCTTATGGGATTCTCTATTTTATATGCATAATTTTGTGGAAAGTGATCCTTTAGGAATTACATTCTTTATGTTGGTCTTCATCCAAAAGTAAAGCTTTCCCAGAAGATGAGGAAAAATATAGGCTCGCCTGCTGGACTTGCTTGAACTGAAAGGAGTGATGGAACGTGGTCCTCTGGTTCTACTCTGGAAGTCTTTAACATTCCTTCCTCTTCCCCATTTTCTTAGTTGGGCTCTCATTCCTCCTCTTCTCCTACCTTTCTGCCTCTCCTCATTATCTTCTCTCTTTATCACCAAGAACCAAACTAACAGATGAATAGGAGAACGTGGTCACAGTTATTGGGTTATTGTGAAGGGGAATTTTCCCAGGATCTTGATACTTCAGACTATAGGCAGCTAGGCGTGGCAGTGGGGTCAAGAAGATCCAAGTTCAAATCTTGCCTGCAGACGCTTACTGGCTATATAAACTTGTGCAAGTCATTCAATTTCAGAGCTATTGTAAATCTCACCGGGTTGTTGCAAGGATCAAATGAAATGACACATATAAAGCACTTGGCAAACCTTAAGGCATTATGTATGTTGTTGTTATTATTCAGTTTATTTCCACCTCATCTCTTGGATATTGGGGTGGTATCAACAGTGGGAAAGAAAATAATCTTTACAAAAATTCTGCAACAAAAACTACGTCTTAAAAGTTAGCAAACCCCGTTATCATATATATGAATAAGAATAACCGATAGGGGAAGAAGAGTGAGCAGACAAAGCACGAACTTTCCTGATCTTCACTGTGACTAAATTATAATTGGTCCTTTTTCCTGTGGTCATATTAGACTAGGTACATTCGCCGGTAATGAGTAGCTTTTCTGCAAAACTTAAGTTTTGTTTTCTTTATCTTGATTGGTAATTGCTTTTTCTTCCTCTTCACTTTGTTTTAGATGAAAAGAACTTAATGCAAACCAATTCTGTTGATGCAATAGCAGTTTTTAAAAATTGGGCTATTTAGTGCATGAGAATCAAAGGGTTAAGACATTCCTTGACATAGTAGACAGTTACTAGGATTTGGGAATTTCTTTTAATCTACTGGGAGTGATTTAATAATGAAGTGAATCATCATTTTTCCCTAAATTTTTAGGTTTCAATTTTTAAGTGAGTAGAAAACATAATCAGCTGACCCAGTATATAGATTCCAGGATATAACCATGTAAACTTTCATTTGGACCTGTGCTCACACTGTCTTTCTTTTGTGAATGCCCTTTCCACTCCCTTTTACCAACCCAAATCAAGCACCTCACACCTTGGCTAGCACATAGTAGGCATTTAATGAATGTTTGTTGATTTTATTGGACTTGACTAACCAATATTAAAGGATCAGCTAAGGCCTGCCTCCTCTATGAAGCCTTCCTTGACCACACAATATATATATAAATAACTTTTCAAACCTTTAAAAAAAACTATATAGGTATCAGTTATTATACTACAACTATTATTATTATATTTCCAATCTTTAGATTTCTATTATGCAATATATATGTATATTTCCATAATACCTGTATATAATCCTTCAGGTCATCATGTATTATCTTGTACCACTTCTGGCTGCTTCATGAACACTACTATTCGTTCATTCACTTCACTCAACAAATATTTTTTACACACCTGCTGTGCCGCGCTCTAGACTGGGTACTAGAGATACAAAGACAGTCTGTGTTATAGTCTATTGGGAGAAAACAGCACATAGTAGACACACAATAGGCCTTGACAGGTTCCCCCACCAGAGTGTCAATCAGCTCCTTTATGGAACAGACATTTTAATCTTCAATCTTCTGCATCATCCACAAGGGGTGTGTGTATGTGTGTATGTGTGTGTGTGTGTGTGTGTGTGTGACACAAGTAGGTGATTAATAAAAACTTGTCGAAAGAATGCATGACCTCTTCTATCTGCATTTTATTTTCCAAATGGTTGGTGCCTTTCTTTGCTTAAATTCCTAGTTTGTTACATTATCACTAAAAATCCAGCTCTTCCACTCTCCCTTCCCTCCCCTACTTCCCCATCCGTGTTCATTCATTCAGTGTGAAATTTACTCCTGTTTAGTCTAAGATCAGGTCAGACGTGTCACTAAATAGATCTTTCATTCTTCTTCCTGGTTTACTTAACATGAAAATGCAAGTGAGGACATACACCTGCAGTGATCTCCTGTGGCCGTGAGAACATTAAATAGGTCAGAAAATGCAAAAGTGACGAGGACGATCTTTGGCAAAGCTCATCACCTGGTAGCTAATCACGGCTGTAATAAACCAGAAAAGTGTCAAATCTCTTCTACAGATATCACAGCGCATTAAATTTGATATCACATCATCCCCTGCTGGCTACCTCAGTGACACATGCGAATGCAATCAGAGGACCTGGGTACTTTGAAGGGTCTGTGGAACAATGAAAGGGAGGAAGCAGGCGTTTTAGAAATCAGGAGATCTAAGATATAGTCCCATATAACTTTTGACAGGTCCCCTAACCTCTCGATGTTTCAATTTCCCTGTGTGTATAGAGGGGAATAATAAGACAAGCTCCATTCCTGGCTCATAAGGATGCCGTCAGGGCCGTGGGGAGGGGGGAAGGGAACAGAGGAGAGCCTGATGCTCTCAAGACTAATCTATTTCCTTTTTTTAAATTAGACTCCAATGTGCAAA
Source organism: Phalanger gymnotis (assembly GCA_028646595.1). Taxonomy (NCBI): domain Eukaryota; kingdom Metazoa; phylum Chordata; class Mammalia; order Diprotodontia; family Phalangeridae; genus Phalanger; species Phalanger gymnotis. The sequence continues at coordinate 689,085,430 of CM053622.1, read as the reverse complement.
TTTCTGTAAGACTGAGGAGCCACCAAAGGTTTGTAGATTTAAAGCTAGAAAGGACCTTAGACTTTACATGGTCCAACCTCTTCATCCTACAGAGGGGAAAATTTGGAGCCAGAGAGGTCTATACCAGGTTCCCTAAGTCAGACCCAAAGTTTCACCCAGTCTGGTATTTTCTCTCTGGAACTACCAACTATTTACTACCTGTATGACCTTGGCTGAGTCACTTTTATTGGGGACATATGTTCCTTCTCTGTATTAAGAAGGCATTGGAAGAGATGACCTCTGAAGTCCTTTTTACTTCTAGATCCACAGCCCTTCATTTCACAGATTTAGAGCCAGAAGGAATCACAGAAGTTATCTAATTCAACCCTTTCATTCTGTGGAGGAGACTGAAACTAGAGAAGCTGAAACAAATATTTATTCATTTTAAACATTCATTTTTTAAAAAAATTTTGAGTTGCAAATTCTGTCCCTCCCTCCAGCCCTTCCCCCACCCATTGAGAAGGCCAGCATTATGATACCAATTATACTTGTGAAGTCATGTAAAACATATTTCCATATTAGAAAACAAGCAATTATGAAGCGTTATTATGGATGAGGCACTGTGCTAAGTGCTAGGGAAACAAAGAAAAGAAAAACTGCCTCTGCCTTCAAGAAGCTTAAATGCTTGGAAATGCAGCAAATAAAGAAGCCTATTTATAAATAGGCAGTTACAAGATACAGACAGAATAGATGAAAGGTAACCTTAGAGAGGAAGGTACTAGCAGCCGGTGGGACTGAGAGAGACCTCCTGCAGAAGGTACAAAGGTCACACAGGTTGACAGAATTTGAGACAGAGACAGAATTTGAACCTGGGCCTCTTTCGTCCCTCCCTCAACTGTCTTTGTGGGTCTATTGGCAATGTCATTAATAGTCCCTGTTTGTTAGGACAATCATACAGTGGAAGGAAGGAAAGGAAGGAAAAAAGGGAGAGAGGGAAGAAGGGAGGAAGGAAGGAAGGAAGGAAGGAAGGAAGGAAGGAAGGAAGGAAGGAAGGAAGGAAGGAAGGAAGGAAGGAAGGAAGGAAGGAAGGAAGGAAGGAAGGAAGAAAGGAAGGAAGGAAGGGCATTATTAAGTACCTACTGTGTGCCAAGCATTGTGTTAAGCAAAGTAGATATTCGAATGAAAGTCCTTACCTTCAGGAAGTTTACATTCTAATAGAGAGAGAAGAAATATATCAGGGACTGGTGACCAGGAAAGGCAGATTTGGTCTGGGAAATCAGAGATGTAATAGTAGACCACTGTGCTTACTTACCTTAGTGTAAAACCTGGATTCTACTCCTTAGTTTCCTAATCCTTTTGGGAGGCAATGGGTTTCTCCTCAGTGGAGGTCTTCAAGCCAAGACTAGTTCATCCCTTGATGGGTTTGATATAGAAGGAATTCCTTTTCTGTAGGGGTTGAATCAGATGGCCTCTGAGGCCCACACATATTCTAAAAGTACTCCTTGGGGTTGTTTCTCTTTGTTGATTAGAAGCAAGTATTTATACTCTTTTCAACAATAAGTTAATTAGCCACTATTTATTTTCTATCTACCACGTGTAAGGCACTATTAGGGGATTCAAAGAAATATAAAACCTGGTGCCTACCCTCAAGGAGCTTTTAGTCTAATGGGAGAGGCAAGGCTTATACAGACAGGAAATTAAAAAAGAACACAAGTCATAACAATGGACAAATTCCACCAAGCAGTACGCGATTAAGTGGCCCATGAGCGACAGAGATATGCTATGAATGCAAAAGAGAGAGAAATCATTTAGTCTGGAATGTTCTGAGAAGGTTTCATATAAGAAAGATTTTTAGCTAGGTCCATTATGCTTTTTTTTCCAGAGGTAGATTGGCTAAAGGGAGAACATACACTAACTCTTAATGTACTTTGGGGGAGGAAGGAGGGAGGGGGGATGAATTCATTTAGTGGAGGATACATTTAGTATTTTTAAACATTTAGAATGATTATTAAGAGAGAGATTTCACTCATTCATAACGTTCTTGAGGGTTTGGGTTTGGGATTTTCTCTTCCAAGTTATCTGGGAGATTTTGGCACTGGTTAGGTTTTAGATGGTTTTGTTCAGACATTCTTGAGTTATTTGGTAAGAAGAAAAGTCTTTGTTGACTTTTTCTGCCGAGAAGCTGTTTTCTCCAACTCCAAACTTCACAAAAGATCCTTATTTCTACAACTTTCTCACCAAAACCCTATCTTTGAGAATGAAACTAGAAATGCCATCAACTGGAAGGGACCAATGTTCAGAAAATGATTAACAATAAACATAAGCCATCGGCAGCCTTAACAAGTCCATGAATGAAAATGATTGCTTAAAGTACAGCCTAGCCCTTTCTAGTCTCACATCAGCTGGCCCCAAGACTTTGCTAGAATGTCTGGCCTTGAGCCAGCCAGGAGCAGCATCACCAGAATGGAATCCACATTTAAAGCACTGAGAATTGTATAATTACAAAAAAGGACGAATCATTCACCCAGTATGACACTGTTCCCCAAATGCATTGATTTAAAGATCTTTTTAATTTAGCATATCATTCACATGATTGTATGTGTATATGTGTACCACAGTGCTATCTCCCTTAAATTGTAAAAACACAATTCCTTGAGTACCCTCGTATAAAGTATTTTATTTTATATGGTTAGGTAACTAATAACTAGGTGGGTTTCGAGGAAGAGAAAGGTGAAATTAATTTAACATTTGTTAGTTGAATATCTGTTTTGTGCAGTGGCAAAGATCCAAAGTCACAGTTCTTCCCTTCAGGAAGCTTACCATCTAATAAGCAAGATAAAACACCTACACAGATAAATATATTAACAGATAGAATATAATTGAGTACAAGTGAAATGTCTGTCCAAAAAGGAATGATAGAGGGTGTTATTAAAGCTTAAATCTACACCAAGACTTTTGGGACACTCAATTGTCTTTAGCTAAAATGCTCAGTTTGAAATGGAAAGCTAACGATATTGTTGACTTCATGCATTATGCAAAATATGAAAACAGATTCATTTTAAAATTTCATTAAGTGCAAAGTTATTCAATATTCCTTGAAATCACATGGAAAGTTTAGTGTGAAGTTAATACTCAGTGGTATCTGGGAGAAAAAAAAAACATCTTTCCCATCAAGCAGACTTTCCAGTGAACAAATTAATATTAATCAGGATACATTTTACTGATGGAGCATTTTACTGCCCATTAATACATCACTATCCCTTCTATCTGAAGATGACATTTCTGACAGTGATTGCTGTCTGCATGTGTGTGAATGGAGCTGAACAAACCATTCACGCAGTCAGCACTCTTTCTCTTCCAAACACACTGATGCCTGCTACCCAACCTGCTTATGGAGTCCTGAATTATCTGAGATACTTTTTTTTTAATACTGCTGATTTGGCTAGAGCTGAAGCCTTTGCTCCAAAACAATAGGCATTCTGCCTTTGTACCAAATAGAATGTTGGACAAGGACTCCTGGGTTCAAATACTGTCTCCGATGCTTATAGATAGCTATGTCATCATAGGAAAGCCAGTTTATTTCATTTCACCTGTCTCTGTAAAATAGACTCTGTTATCTGTGAAACAAAGAGAAAAAGCCTTTAGCACCTGCTTTAGTACCTAGTACCTAGTACCTAGGATTGCTTCAAGACTCAAATTAGATAATGAATGCAAAGCACTTGATGAAATTTAAAGTATCAAATTAATTAGGTTGTTATTTTGTTTCCATTATAATCTACACTGGTTTGAACCCCCATAGCAAACTCATGGTCACGGGCAAGAGTAGCAAAGAATGAGGAGGAATGGACTGGTTGTCTGCCTCACTGGAAAGAAGTACAAAATGACAAATCTATCAGAGTATTTGACTATTGTCATCATTAATATTACCATCATCAGCCTTGTGCATGTAGATGGCATCTTTCCTTGAAAGGCTCAGAGTAATGTAAAGGCCAGTTTTATTTTAGATCATTTGCATGACACTGCAAGGGTGGGGTGGGATAGATAACTTGTAAATTCTCTGATTTGCAGATGGAACATAGTAGAACATGAAAGTCACATATCTTAGTTATCTAAGGAGTCTTTCAGATACCAGGCACCCAAATTTTACAAGTCAAATACGCCCCCACTAGAACAAAGGAATCTTAGATACTAGCGTTAGAACTAGAAGAAAATCACAGATTACAGACAGATCTAGAAGGAAGAAAGCAAGTATTTATTGAGCACCTACTACATACTAGCACTGGGCTAAGTGCTTTACAAAGATTATTTTAATCAATTTGATTTCATAAAATAATTAGCAATAAAAATAATCCATTAGCAGGCTTAAGTCCACGAATGAAAATAGTTACTTGTGGTCTAGCTCAGGGATGAGTGACCTGCAGCCTTGAGGCCACATGTGGCCCTCTAGGTCCTCGAGTACTGCCTTTTGACAGTCCAAGTTTTACAGAACAAATCCTTTTATGAAGGGGATTTGTTCTGTGAAGTTTGAGTTCAGTCAAAGGGCCACACTTGAGGACCTAGAGGGCCACATGTGGGCTGAGGCCATAGGCTCCCCACCCCTGTAGACCCTTTTGGTCTCACATCAGCTGGCCCCAAAATTGCTAAAATTTTAGCACCTGGGAGGCAGGTGCTATTATTGTCTCCATTTTACAGTTGATAAAATCAAGGAGTACTTGAGTGACTTGCTCAGAGTCACACAGCCGGTAAGTGTGAGGCCTGATTTGAACTCATATCTTTCTGACTCCAGGCCCAGCCCTCTATCCACTGTGCCACCTAGCAGACTTAAAGGTCGTCTAATAGACTCCACATCCCCTCATTTTACAAATGAAAAAACTGAGACCCAGAGAAGACAAATTACTTACCCCATGTCACACAGGTAGTTAGTCGAACTGGGATTTGAATCCTGGTCCTTTGATACCAAATCCATTGATCCTTCCATTAGACCATCAGCATCAACTACTCTAAGCCTTTCATTCTGCAATTGGGGAAACTTAGTCCCTGAGAAGTACAGTGACTTGTCCCATATCACTCTGTCTGTGAGGGGCAGAACCAGAAGTAGGACCCGAGTCCGATAACTCCCCAGTCTAGTGTTTTTAACATTGTACCAAATTACCTTTCTTTCTTCACTCCTATTCCAGCATCCTTAGGAGGAAACCACTTACCTTGCTGAGCTCGTGGAGTTGGCTGGATCAGGACAGAGGTTCTCTGACTTTTCCATAATGGTAGAACTCTTCAGTTTAACACAAAAACTAAAAGCTTTGCTAGGATCCTTGTAGTAAAATCTCCTAAACTTATTCATTTTAATGCCTATTAATTAAAAAGAAAAGTAAGAATCATTAAAAGGGAAAAGAAAAAAACAGTTTGAGAAACAATGGCTTCACGAATACTTCCCAGGTGCCCCTATGGTACATGCATGTAAAAGATAATTCCATGCATACCCTTTGACCTAGCAATATCGCTTCTAGGGCTGTATCCCAAAGAGATCATACAAGAGGGAAAAGGACCCGTATGTACAAAAATATTTATAGCAGCTTTTTTTGTGGTGGCAAAGAATTAGAAATCAAGGGGATGCCCATCAATTGGGGAATGGCTGAACAAGTTGTGGTATATGAATGTAATGGAATACTATTATGCTATAAGAAATGAGGAGCAAATCTTGCCCTCATCAGATGTGACCTGAAGAGGGAATGCCATACATACTCAGTTGTGTATCTTACCACACAGGAAAGAAGGAGGAAGAAGATAAAAAAAGGGGGGGACGATGGAAGGGAGGGCAGATGGGGATGAAGATAATCAAAAACAAACACTTTCAAAAAGAGACAGGGTCAAGGGAGAAAATTCAGTAAAGGGGGATAGGTTAGGAAGAAGCAAAATATAGTTAGTCTTTCACGACATGAGTATTGTG
>CM053622.1:689062533-689079007 GCA_028646595.1 Phalanger gymnotis | reverse complement strand
GTTGAATTGCTTGACTTCTTAGGGAGGGTGGATGGGAAGGGAAGAGGGGAGAGAATTTGGAACTCAAGGTTTTAAAAAAATAGATGTTCAAAAGTAAAAAAGTTTTTTTTTTCATGCAACTAGAAAATAAGATGCACAGGCAATGGGGCATAGAGATTTATCTTGCCCTACAAGAAAGTAAGGGAAAGCGGGATGGAAGGGGAATGGGGGACGGAGGGGAGGGCAGACTGGGGAACAGGGCAACCAGAGTGTATGCCATCTTGGAGGGGGGGGGTGGAAATGGGGAGAAAATATGTAATTCAAACGCATATGAAAATCAATGCTGAAAACTAAACATATTAAAAATAAATTAAAATAAAATAAAATAAAAAAGAAATGAGGAGCAGATGGACTTCATAAGAACCTAGAGAGTCATACATGATCTGATGATGAGCGAAGGGAGCAGAACCAGGAGAACATTGCACACAACCACAGACACTTTGCTTCTGTGATGACTAACTTTGATAGACTTGACTCTTCTCAACAATGCAAGGTTCTAAGACAGCTATAAAAGACTCATGATGGAAAAGGCTATCCACATCCAGAGAAAGAATTACGGGACCTGAATGCAGATTGAAGCACACTATTTGCTCTCTCTTCCATTTTATTTTTGGTATTGTTTCATATTTCTCCTGATTCATTTCATTGGCTATAATTCTTCTTTACAACTTGATTATTTGGAAAATAAGTTTAATGTGAAGGTATATGTAGAACCTATATCAGATTACATGCCTTCTTGGTGGGGAGGGAGGAGGAGAGAGAGGAGGAGAAAATTTGGAACTCAAAAACTTGTGGAACTGAGTGTTGCAAACTAAAAAAAAAATTAATTAAAAAAAAAGATAATTCCAAAGAACAGTCCTGTTGTTGGCCTTCGACCAGAGAGAAACTTCTGAACCTCAGCCATAGGTGATTTACCTTGCCTCAGTAGACAGCTGCAAGATTCAACATAGCGTTGGAGGGGCTTCCTGCAAGAAGTTACCTGTAAACATTTTCCCTGAGTGAAAGGATCTGGATTTAATAAAGTTGCCAGATTTCTACCAAGAGAAAATGAGAGGTTACTGGGTCTAAATGATTAAGTGACAAAGTGGAGGCGGAAACTGGGAGGAAATGAGGTGAAACACCAGGGAATGATGGATTGGGAATAGGGACTGAAAGCCAGTGAAGGATAGAAACGCCTGGGGAGAAGTTTTGAGAAACTCCTCCTGCTACAGCTGAAAAGATGGCCCTATTGTTTGGCCCCTAGAAGCCCTGGCCTGGCTTCTCCAGTCTTACCTGCAAATGTGGCAAATTCTAGTTGGTTTCTAATCACATGGATCCAGATTTGTTGCCTATCAATAGCAGCAAAGGAAAAGCAACAGAAGCTGAAAATTTGAACTAACCAGCCACTTAATTCTTCCCTCTATTGTACCAGAGCAAACAATTAGGTGGTCACTTCAGTTTTGTGGTCAATGATCACAGCTGTGTACCTTCCCAAGCATGTTCACAGTTACCCGTTTTTTATCCATATGACTAAAGCAATATTTCATGCTTTGTCCTAATAATTAGTTTCAGGTAGGGCATTAAACTTCAGGTACAGAGAAGTTTTGTACCTTCCCCAAAGTGGCCTTCTATTAAGAAACTATCCATTTATTAAGTGGCAAGGGATCCAGGGAGGACAGACTTGAAACCAGTTGTTGTAGGTTCATGGGGCTTACCCCGGATGCATGAGAAAGAAAGAGAGAAAGAGGGAGACAGAGAGAGAGAGAGAGAGAGAGAGAGAGAGAGAGAGAGAGAGAGAGAGAGAGAGAGAGAGAGAGAAACAGAGAGAGACAGAGAGAGACAGAGACAGAAAAACAGAGAGAGAGAGAAAGAGGCAGGAGAGAGAGAGAATGTCTTTAAGTCTTGCTAATGCTAATCTTATGTTATTATAGCTTTCTTTCTGTTCTTTGCATAGTACTCCATTTTTCATCTCAGTCCCTTTGTACAGACTGGTCCACTTGCCTGGAATTTGCTCATAAGCTTATAAACTCAGGGGTAAAAAGGAACTTAAGGGCCAAGTAGTTCAACCCCCATCATGTTACAAATGAGAGAACTGAGGTTCTTGAAGGCTTATAGCTTACTAAGTGTTACAAGGACTAGAATTCTTTCTCCTGACTCCCAAGCCAGCTCTGTACCCACTACCTCAATGGTGTCAAACTAGATGGAAGCAGTGGGGAGGGCCACTAAGCCATACATGAGGATCCCTGCAGGCCAGCATATTGACTTAGAAGACCACATTAATATTATATATGTTTTATTTTATTTTCATTTATTTTGTCAGATATTTCCCAATTACATTTTAGTCTGATTTGGGCTACACTTGAATGTGTTATAGGCCACATGTGGCCAGCAGGCCTTGTGTTTGACATGTCTGCATTACTCCGTGTGTAATCTCAGCCAAAGCACAATCTCTTTTTCTGATCCCATAATCTGTTAGTGAGCCTCCCCAACGAAACTGCCTTGTATAAATTTGGCATTTATGTTATATATATTTATACATGTAAATTGTTATTTCCCCACAAAAAGACTGTATCTTGTAGGCAGGGGCTGTTTCATTTTTGTCTTTATGTCCTTAGTTCCTAGCACATTTCCTGGAATATGATAGGCATGTAAATATACTAGCTATATGAGCTTGGGCAAGTCACTTAACCCTGTTTGCTTCAGTTTCCTCATCTGTAAAATGAGCTAGAGAAGGAAATGGCAAGCCACTCCAGTATCTCTGCCAAGAAAACCCCAAAAGGGGTCACAAAGAGTCAGACATGACTGAAAAACTACTGAACAATGCATGTTTATTGGTTGAGTAAAAATAGACGAGGTACCTAGAAGCCTTTATTTTCTTGTGGTCACAATGGAAATTATTCTGAGAGCCTTAATTGCATTAGGGTTAAGTCCTGAAGATCATAGAATCATACACTCTTAGAGATGGAAATGACCTCAGTAGCAATCTACTAGTCCAACACATATCCGAACAATTAGAATGTAAGCTCACTAAAGAAAAGGACTGTTTTTGCCTTTTTTTTTTTGGTGTATCCCCAGTGCTTAGCACAGTGCCAAAAGTATAGCAAGCATTTAATAAATGCTTGTTGATTGATTGAACAAGAGTTTTCTTTATATCAGACTCAGAAAGTGGTCACCAAGTGTTTCTTTGAAGACTTCACCCATCATCTCCTGAGGAAGCTGATTCTGCTTTTCGATAGCTCTAATGGTTGGGATGTTGTTGTTGTTGCTTTTGTATGTCGAGCCTAAATTTGCCTCTTTGCAATTCCTCACCCTCAATCCTACTTCTGGCCTCTGGGCCCAAGAAGAACATATCCCTCTTTCATGTGACTGCATTTCAAATACTTGAAGACAAGTATTATCATGTTTCCCTGGAGCCTTTTATTCTCCTACCTAAACAGCCCCAGCTCCTTTAGCTGATCCTGATATGGTGTGAACTTTTCTCCCTGACTTTTCACTGGCTGACTCCCATGCCTGGAAGGCTCCCTGTCTCTTCACCTCTGCCTCTTTAATTCCCCAGCTTCTTCCAAGACTCTCCTTAAATCCCACCATCTCTCTACAAGAGACCTTTCCCATTCCCCACAGATACCAGTGCCTTTTCTTCTCAGTTACCCTCTATCTATTACATATATGTCTTATAAACACCTATTTATTTATGTGTTGTCTTCTCTGTTAGAATGTACATTCTTCAGGGCTGGGACTGTTGTGGCCTTTCTTGGTAAACCTAGTGCTTAGCATAGTTGTCTGACATATAGTAAGTGCTTAATAAATGCTTACTGCTTTCCTTTCAATGCTCTCCAACTTCTCAATGTCCTTTCTAAAATGCGTCACCCAAAGCTGAACACAGTACTCCAGATGTGGTCAAAGTACGGTGGGACTATCACCTCCCTAGCTCATGCCTGTCTTGATGAAAGCTAAAATTGTATTTGTTTTCTTGGCTTCTATGTCATACTAATGACACATATGGAGCTTTCCGCCCAATCCCCCCCGCCAAAAAAGTAAACATTTTCAGAGGAATTCCTTTCTAGCTATACCTCCCCTAGCTTGTAATTCTGAAGTTGACATTATGATGGTTTTAAAACTTCATTGCTATCAACTTTTTTTCACAACTGGATGGCTATGGTGCAAGCATGGCAACAGCAGAAATACCAGTGACAATTAAAGAAATGATGTCGTACTGGAAAAGTGCTGTATTCTTAATGGCCACTAAAGAAATAATAAAAACAACTACAACAGTAATGATGACAGTAGTTAACATTTATAAGTGCTTCCTATGTGCCAGGCACTGTGCATATTTGAAAAAGGACAGTACAGCATTCAGGTGATGGCCTTGTGGTGTAGGGGCAGTAGAAACTTTTTATTGCCAAAGATTATGAACTAAGCTGCATTTGTTCTCCTTGAGCCACAGGTCTTCCTGACCCCAGGCCTGACATTTTATCTACTGTGCTACCTAGCTGCCTCAAACACTTAAATGTGCCACTGTAGGATGAATGAATAAACCAAAAGACCATAGGATCTTAGATTTAGAGCTAGCAGGGACCCTAAAGATCAGATAGTCCCATCTTTTTATTTTACAGATGAGGAAACTGAGGACTGAAGAGGTTGAGCAATCTGCCCAGGGTCCTATGAGTAGTAAATGGCAGAGACAAGATTTGAATTCAAGGCCTTTGATCCCCAATCCAGCATGCCTCCTATAATACCATATGCATACTCCTCTTAGCCAAAGTAAGAGGTTCCCAACATGATATTTGAAAAAGGACAGTGCAGCATTCAGACGATGGCCTTGTAGTGTAGGGACAGTAGAGACGTTTTATTGCCAAAGAATTATGAACTAAGCTGCATCTGTTCTCCTTGCTTTATTGCTTATAACTAAGAATACAAGACCATGCACATATGTATATAATATATATATATATATTTATATGTCTATATTCATATGCATATATATAGACATATATATATAAATAAAAGGTCTACCCCACCTATTCCTATTTGTTTCTTATTGATTTCTAAGGCATGCTTTCACACTTTGTCTTCATCTTTATATTTTAAAAGGTGTATGGTATGTCACTCTGACTACTAGCTTGAAATGACTATTTTTAATTATTGGGCACGTGAGTAGCAGTTTCAAAAACAGGCAACCAGATTTTACAAGTCAAACACAGTCCCCAGATGCAAATAGCTCATCATGAATTTAGATGGGTGTTTGTCATAGTGAAAAATAAAAAATATTTGGCAGTGGTGGGAAAAGTGTGTATAAGGTATACAGGTTATAGGGTAAACCATTTAGCTTTGAACTCCTCAATCAGACTGTCTCTTGATAGCTGAATATGGGAAGGAGAGAGGTGGCAAGAACACAAGAAGTCATTGAAATTGTGAATAAGAAGTGAGCCTGTGTTACTCAAAAAGCAAGGTATATATCCATTATGCCTCCTGCCGCAAAGGAAAGAAAACTTTCTATCAGGCCAAACACCCCTGTTGCTTAAACATGGCATTCTCTACTCTGGTACTTTAGAGCCATAGGTTTCAATAAGTAGAAAACCACCGGGTCACTAGATGTAGAGCTGAAAGAGACCCCAGAGGTCATCTAGTCTGAGCCTCCCATTTCACACATGGGGGTATTGAGCCTAGAGAGGGCAGGTAATTTGCCCATGATTACATAGGGAGTAACATTCAGAAGCTAGATTTGAACTCAGAGCCTCTGATTTCAAAACCAACGTGCTTTTATTGAGTTTGCATCTGGAATGATAGAGGTTGATCTCCATCACTGTCACTTGATTGCTTTCAACACCTCACAGTATAGAAATAGCACAGTAACTGGAACTAGATTGCTGAAGGTCAGGCAGATTGGCTTAATTTAGCAAACATTTCCTTTGTGCTTACATATCCATGGGGGCTCCACACTACGTGTTCAGAAAGAGACAAAGATTACTAAGGAGGCATGTAGCTGGTGGTTATAGAATTGGAAGGAGTCTTAGAAGTCAAGTATTCCAATCCACTAATTCTGAAGGTGGCCGTGTCTAGTCTCAGAAAGTTCAAGTGACTTGCCCAGGGTCACACAGCTAGTTAGTAAGAGAGATGAGACTCCAACTGAGGTCCTCTGATTCTGAGTGCAAGGATTTTTCCATTATAATACAATCCTTCCTCCAAGGAACTGATAGTTTAGTGGGAGAGACAAGAAATACACAAATAACTAAAAAAAACCAAAGTAAACAATAAATATAAAAGATATGCCTACACAAAGTTCAGGGCAGGACATGGAGAGAGCCATAAGCTATGTGGAAACATGAGAATTCAGAGGAAGGAATCACCTTATCTATTGAGTGGACTCATGGACAAGATACTGTGCTAATCACTGCCAGATACAAAGATGTCTAAATCCCCTGCCTCAAGCGGTTTATAGTCTAGTTGGGGAATTAAGACATATGCAGTCTATATAGGCAGCTAGGTGGTGCAGTGGATAGTGTTGGACTTTGAAGATCTGAATTCAGTTCTCCCTCATTTACTAGCTATGTGACTCTCCTGGCCTCAGTTTCCTCATCCATAACATGAGATAATAGGAACAACTACCTCCCAGGGCTGTTATGAAGATAAAATGACATTACACCTCTAAAGTGCCTTGCAGACCTTAAGGTGCTATATAAATGCTACTTATTTTATTTATACACAAAGAAATAGGACTATGTAATATAGTATGTAGTAAGTACCAAATGAATGACATTGGCATTATGTTCTGTAAGAGTTTAGGAGAGAGAGAGACTTTTTAGTACCAGAGTAGTCAGGAAAAGCTCCATGAAGGAGGTGAGATCTGAGCTGATTTTAAAGAATACATAGGATTGACATAACTGGAGAGGAAAGGGGAAAAGAGAAAAGGGTATTCGTGGTAAGTTTATCAAATTGGCTGTACTCACCTTATCCACCAATGCTTGGCTCCATAGCTAAGGATGAAAGTTAAGTAGGGATTGGTCAGTTCCCTAGTCCCTGGGGCCGAGATCCACTGTAAAAAGGGTTATACTGTTCCACAGGGCAATTGGGAATTGGTCTGTGGGATAACCTGCACTTTTTGCACTTTCCCAGGGAAGGAAGCAGCAGTGGCCTTCTGCCCCTGGAAAGGCTGTTGAGTGACCTGGCATCATGGGAATTTCTCTACTGTGCTTTGTGGAGATAGTCCAATTCTAACCATTTCCCAAATATTTCCAAGTGGGAGTTGGAAGAAGGTTTTTGAGCTCTGATTTTCTGTTGCATATCAGACCTACTTCTCATCTGAGAGGTGTCAAACCTGGCGTCATTGGTAATCTCAAAGATGTCCTCTGATGTCTCCTGCCTTCAGGGAGGGAGTCCTGTTTCAACACAAAATACTTCATAGAAAGAGGGAAATGATTTTACAAAGAAATCTTGCAAACCAGCAAGAAGCCAGATTCTTTTTATTTTTTCACATCTTAAATATTGATTCGTGAAATGCCAATCTCAAAGGTTCAACCCAAATGAGTAGCTCCTTGTGCATCAAGACAAAAATAAACTCTGAGTTATCCACCATGAGACACAAAAACCATACTGAAAACCAGGCTTCCCAGGAAAGCCCTATGAAAAGATGCAGACCCAGTAGAGTTCACCTAAAAGGCAGTCTTCGGGTTAAGTTGTAAGAGAAGACTGCTTTTAGGGCTATTTGGAAGGGAGAATCAAATATCAGCCTTTAAACCAAATAGAGGTAGGGCTCCACAGCTGCCTTTTGTCATTGACACCACAGTGGAGAAATTTGAAAAAGCTCCCTCACCATTTTTATCTGAAGTTTTGTTGTTTTTTTTTTTTAAGAAAGAAAACAAGGCATTTTGAGTCAGGCATCCCAAAAGTGGGAAGTTTTCAGGAAAAAAGATAATTTACTGGTTGCATGTCCAACTTCTCTATGTTTACTTAAGGAGAGAAAAAAACCAATTACTATGTAATTTAGTTTGAGGAATGCAAATCATGAAAGAGTAGATGGAGATTTGAGGAGGGGAGAATTTAAGTCACATTTAGACATAAATCCTTTGACTTCACAATTCCCATAGATTACTGGCATCTGCAAAGCCTAGATAATTCTTAATCACAAAAAAATTCTTTTAATCTTCCTGTGGATGGTTTACCAGAAAATACTGAATTATACTATGTTAAAAGTTCTAAGAGCCTACATTAAGCAAATATTCATAAATTAATGTAGTGGCTGCAGAGCAAAACCCTAATGCTTGTAATGCGGCTGTATGTGACCGTATAATTTTATGTTATCAAAGGGGATAACATCCCTTGGGAGATAGAGTCTCAGCAATGATCATTGGTAAGCATTGGGAAAGTTGCCAACCATTATTCCCAACCCTTAGTTCTATGTTGTTCTAGTTTAAAGTTAGACACCATGGGTTAAAAGGAAGAAGCTTGAGTCTATGTGAAACAGGAAAATCGTAACAGGGTATGTGGAATTATAGCCTACATGATAAAGAAGAAAAGCCATCTACCATCCTTCAATTCCATCTTTATCAAATACCTACTATCAGTAAAGTAGTCTGCTATGTGCTAAGAATACAGAAGGAAAAATTAAACTGTCCTTGTCCTCAGTGAGCTTTCGTTTTATTGACGGGAAGCAACATACTCAGAAGTAAATAAATACAAAGCAATGACAAGAGGGAAGGAATACTATAATCATGGACGTTTCGTATTGAAGCCGACACCTTGAGAGAACTATGCTTTGAGTAAAGTATCCTTTACAAGGTAGAAGGAGGAGGGAGTGTGTGTAAAACATGGGGTACCACCTGTGCAAAAGTATAGAAGTAAGAGATGGAACATAATGTACAGGAGATTTTAATCAGCAGGCTAATTTGACAGGAACAGGGAGTGTATGTGTACTTATTATTAAGTGAGAAATATATGATAATCCAGAAGAACATTTGTTAGCTTATGATAGAATCTTTTGGGTGCGTACGTTGACTTACAATGTTTTAGAAATATACCCTTCCTCTTTAAGTAGAATACATTTATATACATAGAAATATACATATATTTTATATTATATATAATGTATGTACATATTATATGTATATCTTATATATACATATATCTCACAGGCCTTAATAAATACACAATTATAGCCTTTTTAAAAAATATTTTTGTAGAAATTGGAAGAAATCTTGCAGATGGTAAGAAAGTACAGGTTGAAAAGAATTACTAAATCGGATGGCCTATTATTTCACTGAATCCCAGAATTGCAAATTTAAAAGAAACCTCAAATCCATCAGAGGCCACCAAGTCCAACCTGTGCCTGAATGACTTCAACAACATTCCAAACAAGTAGTTATCTGGTTTCCTCCAAAGACCTCTCACGATGGAGAACCCATTTTCACCTGAGGCAGCTCTTTCCACTTTTGGACTGGTCCAATTGTTGGGAAATTATCCCTTCTATTGAGTAAGAACTTTTGTCTTCGAAACTTCTGCCCATTTCTCCTAATTCATTCCTATAAAAATTCCCAGTTTCTTCAACCAGATCTTAGATGGGGACTCCAGGCTTCTTCTTATCCTCCAGGTCACCCTCTTCAGGAAGCAAGTCAGTTTGTCGATGTCCTTCCTAAGATGTGAGATCTGGTACTCGTCATCCTTTATAGCAATTGCTTTAAAGCAGGCCTGCACAACACGTGGGCTGGGCCAGTTGCGGCTGCCCACAGAAGAATGTAGGGTTGCTACTGCCCACTGTCTCCTGTTTGTCACGTGACCCGCAGCAACCAACCATCGTGAGTCTGTCTCTAGTCTAACCTATGTGCAGCCCGAAGAAGTTTACAAGTTGTGCAGGTCTACTTTAAAGCCTAAGTACTAAATAAAGTCATTGTGATGAATTCACTTATTCAAGTATTCATCAAAAACCTCCTCCATGTCTAATCCAGTGCTAGTCCTGACTGGAGAATTCAAAAAGCAAATACAAAGTCTCCACTCTGGAGGAGCTGGCAATCCACTAGGAAAGCCATGGTGTAGAAACAGTGCATTATAGATTTTTTTTTTCATTTAATTCAACAATCTGACATATATTCATTAAAGACCTATTGTGCCCAAAGGCATAATAACTTGTGCAAAGAAAGATCACAGGGTGCTGCTATGCTTGGGGAAGACTTCACCCAGTGGGATGAGAGCCTTGAGCTAACCCTGGAAGAATAAGTAAGATTTGATAATTTAATAGTTTAATAGGATTTGGATAGAGGGAGAAGGAGAGATTTGAGTTAAGGGGAATGAGGAAGCAAAAGTAAAGGTACTGGAGCAGAAATAAAGTTGTCGTTTTGGAGAATCAGTGACTTAGAGTGTGAGACTTATGCTGAGATTAGGTTGAAAAACCACTTTCCTCAACTGATGCCACCAATATAGCCTTCTTGAGTTTATTACCGTTCTTTCCTCAGGGCTTCCTAAAACAACATCCCACTATCCCAAAAGACTTCTCTTAAAGGGCTTAAGCCTTCATCAGTACCGTGTGTAAAAATCCCTGTCTGTGGAATTGTGCTGGGGAAGTTGTTAGGAAGGTGTTAAATAACCATTAACAGCTTGACTAGAAACCTCTGCTTTGGAATTTTTGCTCGAGCTTCTTTGGGCACCTCTATAAAGGTCATGAGCAGGCATTCCTCAGCTCAAAAACCTTTCTTCCGGGGGCTTCCTTTCCTTTCTAGGATAAAATATTAATTCCCCAGCTTGGCGTTCAAGACGCTTCACAAGTTGGGTTCTACCCATCTTTTCAGCTTTATTTCATATTCTCTATGTTCTAGCAAAACCAGACTATTAGCTTTTTCCCAAATTCAAAATGCCATCGCACACTTCCAGATTCTAGATTCCAGATTTTTCTCGCCTTCCTTCAAGGCTCAGCTAAAATACCTGAAGCTGTCTGATCTCCCCGGCTCATAGTGGTCTCTTTTCCACCAACTATTCCTGAGGCAATTTGTCAGACCTCCCCTCCGATCCCTTTGCTCCTTACCTTCTGTCATATTGTCTACATACACTTTTTTATGCTGGTACCGTAGTTCAGTGAAAATAGTGTTGGTTCTTGAATCTAGGATCTGAGTTCAAGTCCTGTCTCTGATACTTTCTACCTATATGACCTAAAACAAGTCACAGACTCACCGTTCCCTCATCTAGAAAATGAGGGTGAATGAACTAGATCAAAAGGTTTCAACCACAAAGTCCATGGCCTGCAACACTCCTAAGTACAGTAACAAAATAAATAAAAATATAAGAATTCATATATTGTATTACTTTTAAAACTAAGTCACTGTATGGCCCATAAGGACCTTTATTAGTGGCCCCTTTTCTATCTGATCTTGATAAGACCAAACTAGATGACCGCAAGGACCCCCCCCCACCCCACTCTGTATTTAAGATCCTGTCATACATATACCTGAATAGAATATAAGCTCCAATTCTTTTTTATGTGTCCTGTCTGGGGGAGTGTGTAGAGGGGGTCAAGGGATGATTTAGGCCACATAAAAGCAAAAGATAGCAATAAAAAATCTATGCCACCTCCCTCGGGTGTAGGGGCAGATGGTATTTCATTTTTTTTTTCCTGTATCTCTAGCACTAGCACAAATCCCTGCACACAGTAGGTGTTTAATAGCTGTTTATGGAATTGAATTGACTTGACACTTCTTTTTTTTTTTTTGGAGCGGGGAAGGCAGGGCAATTGAGGTTGTGTCTTGCCCAAGGTCACATAGCTAGTAAGTGTGTCAAGTGTCTGAGGCTGGATTTGAACTCAGGTCCTCCTGACTCCAGGGCTGGTGCTCTACTCACTGTGCCACCTAGCTGCCTCCTGACACTCTTCTTAAAGAGAAAATATTTACTTTCTGAACTCATGAATGAAGTTCCATCTTTGGTGGAGTGAAAGAAACATTAGATTTGGAATCAGAAGACCAGGCCTCAAAACCTGGCTCTTAATTATGGGGAAGTCACTTGATTTCTCTGATCCTTAGAGAACTTTCTATGTGGGGTTGGACTAGAGGACCTTACCTATTCATTCCAGCTCTAAATTCTCTGACCACAGCGTAGAAAGAGTAATTGAGAAGAGATGGGAGGGAGAAAGGAAAAGATGAGGCAATAACTCAGGCAGCTGAGGTGCTAGTGACTGCAGCTGGGCCCAGTCCTGCCAGATGTGAGGGAGGAAGTGGCAGAAGGGAGGGCAGCTTAGGTTCCAGGTGGCATCATGGCTCAACGAGCTAAGCAGTGAACTGGTAACTAAGTATTGTCCCCCTGAACGATGCATCAAACCCCACAAATTGTGCTCTTCCCCCCTCCACCCTGGTCGAATTTGCTCATCGCTAAAGTGGGGATAACTGTGTATTCATCAGAGGAATTACTGACAAATTACTGGTTCAGAACTACTCATAAAAATGACCACACGGCTCTTTGAAAACAAGAATCCTAACAATCCTAAATCTAAATAACAGAAAGTGGAAGAGCGGGGAGAGGGAGAGAGACAGAGACAGAGAGAGAGACAGAAACAGAAAGACAGAGACAGAAAGACAAAGAGACAGACACAGAGACAGAGACAAAGAGAGACAGAGAGGGAGATATACAGAGACACAGATAGAGATGGAGAAGGTTCTGCCCTTCAGTAACCACCCAGTGCTCTAGAAGAGAGGTATCAGATGTTCATCCTGAAGGGAAATTGGGAAATATTCACAAAAACAGACAAAAATACAGTGGAACATAGATAACGTTAACATGTGGTTTTCTAAGTCAATATGCAGCTTTCAGGGATCCTTTCTATTCGAGTATGAAACCACTGCTGTGGAAAGTGCTCAGCCTACTGCCGGGTAAGGCAAGAGTTCAAGAAAGACTAGTTGCTCTTTGGTTCAGGAAAGAGGTTTGGCATTATGCACCAAAAGTTACTGTGCCTTCCCTTTGACCCAGCTGTATATTGCTAGGCCTTTACCTCTAAAAAGATCAAAACAAGAGGTAAAGGTTCTAGATGTTCAAAAGTATTTATAGTGGTGAAGTATTGTGGTGGCAAAAAACTGTAAACCAAAGAGGTGCCCATCAACAGGAAAATGGTTGAACAAATTGTGATACGTGAATGTAATGGGACTGTAAGAAATAAGGGAAAAGACAGCTTCAAAGAGACAGGGACAGATTTGAACAAACTGATAGAGAGAAAAGTGAGCACAACCAGAAGAACAATTTATATGATAACATTAATATTATAAAAACAATAATTTTTAAAGACAAGAACTCTGATCAAATAAATAAACAACTATGATTCCAAAGGACCAATATAGAAGAACACGGCCCGCTTTATAACAGATGAACTAACCTGTAGAATAAGAAATGCACTTTGGGATATGATCAATGTGAAAATGTTTTACTTGACTTTGTTTATGCGATAAAAGGTTCTTTCTTCTTTCATTCCTTCCTTCCTTCTTTCTTTCCTTCTTTCCTTTGTTCCTTCTTTTATTCCTTCCTCCTTCTTACCTTCTTTTCTTGCTTCTTTCCTTCTTTTTAATGAGTAGGGGGAAGCAGGAGGGAGAAAAAAATGAAAGTTTGATAATTAAAAAACAGAATAATATTTTTTAAAAGAAAGACTAATTTCTTTGTGATAATGGTGATGCTAGAGGCCCAGTATCCATGGCCCTAGGAAATCAGTTTATTTCTTGTTGAAACTCTAATGCACTAAAAGAGAACTAGTTCCATGGGCTCGCCACTGAACTGGCCTTCCAGTCTGTTCTCTCCTCCCTCTACTCCCTCCTTCTGTCCTCGGCCAGGTTAATCATCTTTAGGCACAGACCTATTCCCATTCTTCTCAGAACCCTTCAATAGCTCCTGATTGCCTATGGAATATAGTCCAGGCTTCTTCATTTCTCATTCTTGACCGCCCAGAACCTGGTGTCTCCTTGTCTTTACAGCTTCGTCTTGCGCTACCCCTTTCCATGTGCATTATACCCCAGCGCTCTCTGTCCTGTATTCCCAGACAGCCCCTTCCTGATCTTATGCCTATATTCATGCCAACCCTATATGTGGAAGATAGCTACCCTATTGTCTTCCCTTTTTGAAGCCCTGTCCATCTTTTGAGACCCAGCTCAATTGCCACTTCTTCCAGGAAGCCTTCCCTACTATTCCCTCCTGCCCCAGTCAGATATAATCTTTTCTCCATTGCTCCTATATAGCATTTGTGCCTTTCTTGTGATCCTATATTCTATTTTGGCCTCTGGTTATTATATAGCATTCATATTCATGTATCGGTTCTATCTCCCAGCTATTTGTAAGCTCCATGAAGTTGGTATATTAACTGTATATTTACAGTGCCTTACATATATCTGATGCTAAATAAATGATTGCTGAACATATATAGTCGACTGAATGAACGCATTGGGTTGAATTTTTATCACTCAGAGGATCAATATGGCACCTCTCACGAGCCTACAATTCATTGTATGATATAGGTGACCTTTCCACCAGTGAAATCTTACACAACTTTTCCTTTTCTGCTGATAAAGGACAACACACAGAGAGCATGCTCATGAACAAGCATAACTTGGATATATCTTGTACTAGGGCAAGTAGCACAAATTGTTCTTAGAGTAAGTATTACAAAACATATCCATGGCTAAGGAAAGTGGGGTAGAATAGAATAAGGAAGGCTGACTTCAGCTGGTCATCTGGTAGCTTTCCATTTTAGCATTATTATTGCTTACTAGGCTCTAAGGATTATCATCTATAGGTACCAAACACAGCAAGTATTTCCAGTAACCTCTGAATTTGGTGGTGGTAGTGTTCAGTTATTCAGTCATGTCCAACTCTTCATGACGCCATTTGGGGTTTTCTTGGCAAAGATACTGAAGTGGTTTGCCATTTCCTTCTTCCAGCTCATTTTACAGGTGAGGAAACAGAGGCAAACAGGGTTAAGTGACTTGCCCAGAGTCATACAGCTAGTGAGTTATCTAACGCTGGATTTGAACTCAGGTCTTCCTGCCTCCAGATCCATCACTCTACCCATTGTGCCGCCTAGCTGCCTCTAAATTTGGTAGCTATGATCAAAGCTTCATTTGCCTTTTCCTATTACGGTTCTGCTCGTGCAGTCATATTTTGGACTTGGTCCTTAAAGCTCAAACTGCCAAGTTGATTCTAACTTTAAAAGTCATCTGGCCTTTCCCATTTATAGAGGAGAAAATTGAGTAAACCTTTGGAAGACATATAGAAGAGAAGACACTCAAATTCAACTGCAAAGTAGAGGGCAAGACCAGGGAAAGCCTGGTGCAGGTTTGGTTTCGAGCCTGTATGGAATGGACTGACCTCAGAGTCTCCTCCATCATCGTGAAAAGCCCAAGAGTAGTCATTTTCGTCATGCTTTAAATGTTTATAACGGATTAAATTCTAAACCCAAAAGGAGACTAGGCAGGTTTGTGTAGAGTCTTCAGCCTGAAATGCTTATAGTATGTTAAACCAGGTTTTCAATTTCACATTCGGAAAGACAGTGTCCCAAAAGTCTTAGTGTAGTTTAAACTATTAAAGCTTCATCTTTCTTGTGCACGGGCTTAATTACATTCTTCTTAAAACCATCCAGTAGATCCTGTGGAATATAGTCCAAGCACCTTCTCCCATTCTAGGCCATCTAGAAACTGGAACCTTCCTAGCTTTCCATTCCAAACTTTAAAAGCTTAAAACTGCTCTAAGACTTTTGGGACGCTCTATATATCTTCCTTGAAGAGTAGAATGACCCCACCAACTACCCCTGGAAGGTGAGAGAAATCCTGACTAAGGACATTAATACACTGTATTCCTGATATTAATGCAGGCATTTGTCATCTGAAAGACAACTGAGTCAACAAAGTACCTAGAGTTTTCTTGATTAAAAATCACTTTTTGGCCTGAAGAAGAGTTGAAGTGAGATCACCAACATCGGCAGCTCTGTATTTTCTTCAGAACTATGTATTCTCCTTCCCCACAAAAAAAAAAGCTGGTGGGGGGTGGGGGGTGCAGAATCTCAAACGATTTTCAATCTTTCACCTTTCTTTTAGATTCAGCTTATAGATACTCCCATGGGGAAAAAAAAAACACAAGAGAAGAGTCTACTTTTAAAAAATGACCACTGAAATCATATATGATCAAAAGAAATGTTGGATGTTAATAACAACGCCTGTTGTATCAGAGAAAGTCAGAGCAAGCAAACTGGTTAGGAGAAAGAAAATTGGAATGAAAATTATGGCTGCTGGAAACCAGTTAGTCCTGATAGCTAGGTGACCTTGGTGAAGTCTCATCATAGAAACAGAATTTCAGAGTTGGAAGAGAAACTAGTAGTCATTTATTCCAATTTATACCTGTACAAGAATCCTTTCTTCAACATTCTTAACAAGCAATCATCTAGTCTTTGCTCAAAGATCTCTGATGAAGTGGAACCCATCACTTCCCCAGGCAACCTTTTATACTTTTTTTTTTT
>CM053622.1:689023445-689062033 GCA_028646595.1 Phalanger gymnotis | reverse complement strand
TGATCAGGGTTGACCAGGAGAGAACAATATCTTTTACCCTGCCAGAGATATACATGCTTACTTTTTGAACTGATACATTTTGTAAATGGGCAAGTAGGTGGTACAGTAGATAGAGTACTGGGCCTGGAGTCAAGCAGATTCATCTGCCTGAGTTCAAATCTGGCTATCCTACACTTACTATCTGTGTGACCCTGGGTAAGTCACCTAATCTTGTTTGCCTCAGTTTCCTCTGGAGAAGGAAGTGGCAAACCACTCCGGTATCTTTGCCAAGAAAACTCCAAAGAGGGTCACAAAGAATGGGATATATGATTGAACAACCACAATTTTGTAAATATTTAAATCCTTTTCTCTTTGATGAAAACTCTGAAGTGCATTGTTATATAAGTTAATTCTTTTTTCTGGAGCATGAAAACCATTCTATGTTCTACTTACTAGTTGAATAAATCACATTCAGGGAAGGGAGGGGTTTCTTTGCTTCTGTTCCAATTCAGACTCTGCTTCCTTCTTCCCTCCCGCCCCACACCCCACCTCCCACATGATAGTGTCTACACTAGTAGTTTAAGGGGGAAGAAAAAGCCTCACTTCCATAAAGAACTGTGGCACTTTCCTCCATGTGATGACTAATGGTGGAGAACTTTAAACCTTATCCTTGGTATCTTTTGGAGTCTGGACAATTCAGCTCTCTCTTGGGATGAGTAAATATCAGCCTGTTCCCAGGAAGATTAACTATGAAGATGATAGAGAGAAGAGCTGCTACTTTTTAGAGTGCTGTACTTAAGCTGCCATCTAAGCTTTCCCCAAGCAGTATCTCAGATGATTTATGTCTGCAGTGCTTTAATGTGTAGAAAACAAAAATATTTTGTGGAGTTTTTAAAGGATCAGTAGTTTTCTTGCTCTGCCTTTGCTTTAGTTTAGGGTTTGGTTTGTCTTTCTAAGGTGGTGTATTTTTCAAAAGCCTTTGGGAATTCATAATGGATTGTATAATCTTTTGACATTACTAAAAATGGTTCCTCTTGACCCCATTCAACCCTATAGGAGGTAGTGTAGTACAGTGGAAAGCGTAAATGACTTGGAGTTCAGAAGACATGAGGATTAATTTTGGCATTGCCGCTGACTAGAGCCTCAGTTTCTTCATTCGTAAGTAAAGGGGTTGGATTAAAAGGTCTCCAACGACCCTTCTTTCTCCAAAGCTATGATCTAATGAACTGCCTCTGTGGTGTGATTTCAGGAGCCAAGAAGTCCCCAGTGCTCAACAAAATGCTCTCCCACACGCTAGCTGATGCTGGAAATTCCATCTGTTGCAGCTACATCCTTTGGCTCGGGACTTGGGGCCCTATTAAGTACAAATGCACCTGGGAGAGATAACACTTATTAATTCATTCAATAAACATTTATATTGAATGCCTGCTGTGCACAGGGCACTTGTGTTAGTCTCTGAGAAAAGCTGAGATAAGATATGTCCTATACCCTCATGGGATTTACCTAAAGGACATAGGGCACAAACACAAATAAATGTAATATACTATACTAAAGAGTTGTAAAGCAAAGTGTTAACTGAGATCAGCACCATCCGGTAATACCAGCCTTACTTGCTGTTCCTCATTCTTGACACACCACCATGCCTTTGCGTTGGCTGTTTTCCGTGCCTAGAATGTTCTCCTGCCTCATCTCTGCTTCTTAGGTTCCCCGGCTTCCTTCAAGAATCAGTTTAAAGCCCGGCTCCTGCAGGAGGAGACCTTTCCAGATGCCCCAAGGTGACCGTGCCTTTGTCTCAGACGCTACCTTCCATCTACTCTGTCCAGATCTTGCACAAACCTATTGGTCTGCGTGTTGTCTCCCTCATTAGAATGTGAGCTTCTCGAGAGCGGGCCCTGTTTTTGTCTTTCTTTCTCTCCTCAGCATTTAGCACAGTATCTGGAATATAGTAAGGACTTGTTGACTTAATTACTCTCATTTTCTTCCCATCGTGGTCCTCCTCCTC
Source organism: Phalanger gymnotis (assembly GCA_028646595.1). Classification (NCBI taxonomy): domain Eukaryota; kingdom Metazoa; phylum Chordata; class Mammalia; order Diprotodontia; family Phalangeridae; genus Phalanger; species Phalanger gymnotis. Next base: position 689,060,052 of record CM053622.1, on the reverse strand, counting down.
CTTTCTCCTCTTCCTCATCATTTTGCTTTCCTTCTCCTAGTTATCACTGTTGTTCTCCTTCTTTCTCTTCTTCCTCCAACTCCTTTGCCTCCCTCACCCCTCCCTATTCTTGTCATTGTGGTTTCCAGTGTTGTTCAACCACCTTTTATGGTTATTCTTTCTCTTTCTTTTTTTCTTCTCCTCCACTTTATCTTGCAACTTTTCATGCTTGTTAATATTCTATTAGAGCTTGTGCAAGTCCAAAAAGGTAGAGTAACTTGGTTTCTTATTGGTAGCCCTGTTTCTTAGGAGGAAAGGTCAAAACTGATGATTAAAATGATGTCTGAGGATTAGCTGTGGATTTCACGTGCCCATGCCTACTATTTCTAAAAACGATAAAAAAAGAATATTTGATAAGCATTAATTAACTGTTCCTTGCAGCATCCCCATTATACCAGTCAACAAAAAGATTCCCAAGTAAATTGCATTTGTGGCCAATTTGAGAAGCTCAGTGTGGAGGGCTTTGAGGGTTTGCGTTTGGTTTTTTGGTTTTTTTTTAGCATCTTCTGGCTTTCAGTGATGGTCAGGGTGCTGCAAAGTATGTTTAAAGAGTTTTCACCCAACTTCCTAAAAGCAAGAATAAACAAAACAAAATTTACTAGTTGAACTTATGAACTTATGTAACTTCAAAATTTTTAATTTTTGCATGAAGTTTCAAGTTATTTATAGTCCTTAGTCCTAACCACATCTCAATAAAATGGATAGAATCAAATTGGTTGAAAAGTAAAATTAAGAAGCAGTGGGTGGAGAAAGGAATGTAAAAAGGAAGGGTAGAAGGGGCGGGGGGAAACTTCCTTCAAACTTTTCCCTACAAAATCATAAAGTTTGCTGAGATGAAGCCAATAAGCAAAAAGTAATGTGAGCAAATGAGTGATAAAATATCATATTGTATTTGTAAAAAGAAATATGAATGCTTTTGATTGCCTAGTCAGTGTTTTATCTCTCTAAGAATCTGGGGGTCTTGACCACATTGACAGAATGGCAGGGCTCCCAACTGCTTGTTCGACCCAATGGATTCCTCAAGGTTTCTTTTTTGACTTTGTGTCCCCAACAATTAGCACAGTGAGTACCTTGCACATAGTAGGCATCTAATAAATGCTTGTTCATTTGAATTGAATTGACTTCTTAACAACCCTATAATATAATATGTGTGTAGGCATGGTCAAAGTTCTTAAGACTCCATAGAATTTAGAGCTAGAAGGGACCTTAATAGGGATCACATAGTTTAATTCTGTCACTTTTGCAATGAGGAAACTGAGGTTCAGAATGATAAAGTGTTCTTGAGTAAAGTCACACAGGTGGTAAGTTGAAGAGGCAGGATTTAAATCCAGGTCTTCTGACTCAAAGCACTGAATCATGTCGCCTATGATATTTATGCCATGGTACCTTGCAAGATTTTTATTATTAACAAAAAAGAAGTAAGAAATTTATGGAGAAATTCGTATTTGGAAGTGGTGCCAAATTCACGGTTGCCCATTTTAATTGTCAAGTCCATCCTTTGCACTGAATTGTAAAATCTAATCCCAAATCAAAGACTTGAGCCTTAAAGATGATTTATATTAAAAGACATTTGATACAAAACTTGCCTTTACCTAGAAATGTAAGAAACTGTCCGGCACAAAGTCTGACAACTCCCACTAAAGACCACTATATTGGAGTATATACAAAACATTTTGAGGTCAGTAACATGATCTGGGAAAATTGACTTCCCGCTGGGGGAAATTTTAAAAATTCTTGGTAGACGGCTCTGTGATCCTGCTGCTTCACAATGCATGCAGGGATACTAAACATAATAGCAATTAACATAACCACAGCATTTGTAATGTCTTGGGGGGGGGTGGGGGGGGCAGGAATATGGTCCCATGGAACTTTGAGTGTGTGAGGTCTTCGGCTCGTTCTCCAGCATCTCCAGCAGTTACGTTAGGAGATGGCTAGTGGAAAGACTGCTAGACTTGGAGACAGAAGACCTAGGTTATTGCTAACTTGGCTACATGTCAGCTATACGATATAGAATAGATCACAGCCTGGAATGCCGTTATGCACTAAGAAATAATGATAAATTATTTTCAGAGAAACTTTGGAAGACTTGTATAAAGTGATGCAAAGTGAAGTGACCAGAACCAGGGGAACAGTTTCTACAATAATAACAGTGTTGTGAAGAGAAACAACTTTGAAAGACTTAGGAATGCTGATCAACAGCACAACAGCACACCACCATAATTCCAGGGGACTCGTGATGAACCATGCTACCTACCTAAAGATAGAGAACTGATGGGCTCAGTGAAAACTGAAGCATATTTCTTTGAACATGGCTAATGCAGGAATTTTTTTTTTGCTTGACTCCATACATGTGTAACAAGTTTTTGTTTTTCTTGCTTTCTCAAAAAAGTAAGCAAAGTTCTTAAGAGTCTTTAGGATTTAAAGCTAGAAGGAACCTTAAGGAACATACAGTCTAACTCCCTCACTTTCATAATAAGGAAACTGAGGCCCAGAGTGATAAAGTGTGTTGATCAAGGTCACACAAGTACTAAGTGGGTGGTGGATGGGTGGAGATAGGCATAGAATTCAGAATTGAATATAAAATAATTTTGTTTTTTTATAAAAAGGAATAAATCACAACTTCTCTGAGTTATCTTGGACTTCATGTAGGTAAAAAAAAAATTCCTAACAATTAGAGTTATCTGAATGTGGAATAGGCTTCTTGTTGAGTCATGTCTAACTCTTCATGACTGCATTTGGGGTTTTCTTAGCTAAGATACTGGAGCGGTTTGCTATTTCCTTCTCTAGCTTATTTTGCAGATGAGGAAACTGAGGCAAACGAGGTTAAATGACTCACCTAGAGTCACACAGCTAATAAGTATCCGAGGCTAAATTTGAACTCAAGAAGCTAAGTCTTCCTGACTCCTGGCACTCTATCCACTAGCTTCTTGGGAGATGCCTTTCACTAGTGATATTGAAGCACAAGCAAGATAACTGTGCCAAGTATGCTGTAACAGAGGATAAATAAATCATATTTGGTGTGATGGGTTGGACTTAGATGGCTTCTGAGGTCTCTTCCAACTATGAGATTCTGCGATTCTGTGTCTATTTCCTCATCTGTCAAATGGGGATAATGATACCTGCTGTGCTTATATCATGAGGCTATGCAGAGGATACAGTGAGTCATCGTATATGAAAACAGAGTCAAGTCAAGTCAAGGAGCATTTAGTAAGCACCTCTTATGTGTGCTAAGCCCTGGAGATACAAAGAAAGGTTTAAAAAAATAGTCCCTTCTTTCAAGGAGGTGAGACTATACAAAAGCAACTATGTACAAACAAGATAATACATGCATATATATTACATATGCACATGTATAGATGCGTGTAGATATGTATACATGGATGTATGTATGTGTGTGTGTGTATGCATATGTGATAATTGGAGATAATCAACGAAAGGAAAGCTCTAGCAGTAAGGGAGATCAGGAACGAAATACCTCCAAGTGATATACGTAAATATAGACATACAGATAAGTAGCTATTTGTAGACTGTAAAGTTCTATACAGATGTAAGTTGTTGTTTTGCCTATTAATCTTTCCCTTGTTTTATTTTTAATTATAGGTAGGTTGCTATTAAATAATAATAAATATCTCATTCTATGTCTTAATAAGATCCTGTATCCCTTTGTTAGAACCAACTTCATTAATCAGTAAAATAGACACCCTCTGAATATGGTAAGCACCTTCTATCCGAAAGTGTAATGATAGCTCACATTTGTGACTTACTCTGAAGCTTTGCAAAATGCCTTTCTCACCACTCTATGAAAGAGTATCCTCATTTTAAGAATGAGGAAACTGAGGCTCAGAGAAGATTAAGCAACTTGCCCATGGTCACAAGGCTAGTAAGTGTCAAAGCTAGAAACTGAATTCAGGACTCCTGGTTGTAAATCTACTGCTTTTTCTCTTACACCATACTCCCTTCCCAAATGCCTATAAAAATGCCTGAAATTCCACCACTAGCAATTAATTCTTTGAGTTCCAGAAAAAAGAGTCCTCAATTAATATTAACTAATTAATTAGTAATGTCTCTTGGGAAGAGCTCTTTCTCCATCCATTATCACTTAATTCCTTCACTCATTTGTTGATTGTAAATGAGAGAGATGATTGGTATTGGGACAGCAGGTGCTGAAAGGGGAGGCTGGAAGGTTCCCAAAGACAGACTTCAGGACTTTACCATTTATACTTGGCCTTGTCTGAACCTTGTTGCTTTAAGCATCACCCAAATGAAATAAATGACCTCAAGAGTGTCAAAGCTCACTTTAAAAGCTCAGAGAGGAGAGAAAAAGAACTGTTTTGTTTTCTTCCAAATGTTTTTTTTTAACAGATAGTCCCAAAAATCAGTGCTGAAATACCAAAGTTCAGATCCTTATGTACAAAATGTTCTTGAATTTTCCTTCATTCCTGGGTGCTAGGCACATTAGGTTTGCATTAAGAAACACTAACCTAATAAAAAGCAGGTGCCTTGTCAACTTTCTTTCCTAATTGTGAAACGAATGGTTAATGTCCTTTTGTCAAAGATTTTGACTGGAGTATAACCCAAATCGATTGAGTCTATTGCTCTTACTGTGTTTTTATTATTGGGGTGGGGAGGGAGGAGGTTGGGATGGGAGGACTTAAGAATTCAATGAATGATAAATTAGGCTAGTAATATTTTGTTTGATTTGTGGAAAATAAATCTGTTTTATCACTGAGGTAAAAAATGTAGCCAGATGTTAAGAAGAGCATGTTCCATATGGAGGAGGCGCCGAGTCATGGAACTTTTTTAAAAACCATGCAAAGCTGTTATTATGGAGAAAACAGGAAGACAACTTCCTCTCTAAGCATACACCATTTCCTGGAGAGGAAGTGGGGGCTTTTTTTTTTCTTGTTCTTTGTTGACTGAAACAGAGAGACAACTATTTAGTGATGACCATATATGTTTATACAAGCCGTGGTCATCAGCCTTAAAAAAAAAAATAAAGCCCGCCAACATCTTCTCTGTTGGTAAAGGGCAAGACTCAGGGTAGGGCTGTCATGTTGGTGTTGGGTTTGTTGTTTTTCTGTGGTTGACCGCATAGGGACACCCAAGCATAAACCGCCTGGACAGTGTTCTAGGGGACAGAATTCCATTACTATCCAATGAAATGGATTTCAGGCCCTCATTTTAAATAGTAGTGTGGCCTGGAACAACCAGACATCCTACCAGGCCATGCTGCATCTCAGACTCGATAATGCTTACTGTGTGTTCAGCCTTGCATTCCATTAATGCAGCCGGGTGACAAAGAGGATAATACCCCAGGCCTGGAGTCAAGAAGAGCTGAGTTTAAATGCAACCTCACTAGCTGTGTGACCCTGGGCAAGTCACTTAACTATTTTCTACCTCAGTTTCCTCATTTGTAAAAGGGAGATAATAGTAGTACTTACCCTCCCAGGGTTGTTGTGAGAATCAGATGGGATAATAGTTGTACAGTGCATAGCACAGCTATTATTATTATTTTCTATTGTCATTATTATTCTATTCTATAGAAGAGATAAAAAGGAGCAGCCTGTAGCAACATTTCATATGGGTCTAGCATACAGTGATTTGACAGGTGCTGGCTTTAACTTACTGAGAACAACTTCTTTCTTTGTAAAAGGAATATTGACTCTGGAGTCAGAAGACATGGGTATAAATCTGATCTCCCGCACTGAACTTCCCCAGACCTCAGTGTCCTCAACCGCAAAATCAAAGATCTTTTAAGTCAATAAATAGATCTATATTCCTATGATCCTCTCTTCTCTCAAGAACTGTATGAAATTAGAAGTATAGGGAAGGGAGAGGATTGGGACCTAGCAGAACCTAGGTTTGCTGTTAAATTACCAACAGTATCAAATTACTAAGTCTTAGTTCGAGGTGTGTCCAGAAGTGAGAGGATATGACCTTATACCCTGAATCAGCCATTGTGGGGCTCAGCATCCCCATTCAGATAGTGACTCATGAAAAGAGGCAGCATTCGGATGGGTGAAAGAGGAGAGGCATGGGTCTATGAAAGTAGAGTATCGGTCCTTACCACAAGAGGCAGAGGTTGGCTAGAGGGAGCAGTAGGTGTTCTGAGGTAGAATTAAGGCAAGTGAGATGATCCTTGTACATAAGAACATTATCCCTACTTATGGTCTGACATAAATGGTGATTTTTAGACTAGACTTTGTTTGGTTCTAGGGGCAGAACCAAAATCAGTTGGTAGGACTTGCAAAGAAACAAATTTAGGTTTGATGTCTATGCCTAGCATTTAGAGCTATCAAAAGGTTTGCTTTGGGAAATAGTGGCTTCCTCCAAGATGGAGTTCTTCAAAGAGAAGCTAAATGACCCCTTTTCTAGGATTGTTGACATGAGTATTCCTCTTCAGGTACAGGTTGGACTAAAATTCCAAGATCCCTTCCAAATCTGAAATTCCCTGATTCTATGAGCTGTCAAGAATGCCTGAGAGCCCTTTCTGCTCTGAACTTGGCTCCCTGACCCCCTCACATATAGCAGATTCATGAGTGGGATAGATTTGAAGCCTAGAGATGGTGAGTCCCAGGGCAGCCCCATTAAAGCTGTGGGTTGGACTGGATGACCTTTGGGGTCCCTTCTCACTATGAGGCTCTACTATTTTATGATTCAGTAGAGTTAAAGTGGCCACACCTCTCTGACTGAACCTGGGGAATTCTCAGCATGAGCCATGAACCGTTTGATCCAGAAGTCTTCCTAAAGCCCCAGATAGTTTCTTATAGTGGCTTTTAAATAGCAACTATGGCAATACAGTGAATGTTCTGACAGAGTTTGCCCAGTACCCTTTAAGGGGCTTAATAGATGGGCCAGCAAATAATTGAAATGACATCTTCGGCAACTCTGAGTTATACAGCAGACAGAACACAGAGAAAAAGGGCCAGGCTCAGAGTGCCCTAAAGCCACAGATTTTCAGATTACAATAGAGGAGATTCACTGTCAGAATTAGAAGAAAACGATGGTTTTTTATTTGGTTTTTTTTTTTATTGTGGGCAGAGTAAATCTCTGTTATAAAATGCAAAGGGAAGAGGACTCAGCATCTTTCCTTAAGTTACCTTGAAAGAATGTTATGCTTTAATTTTATAAGGTTTGTTCAGGAGGTTGAGGGATTTTCCCCCTTCCCCTTCTTATCCTCTTAAATACTTTTTGCTCTATGTACTTTTTCTCTTCTCTTTATTCTTCATGCTTCATTTTCCACAAATTGTACATTTGCTCAAAGTTTCCTTTTATTAAAATCGCTATTTTTCAGGAACTTCCAAAGTCTAGCTTAAGCTTCCTTAATATGGAAGCATAGTGGCTATGGAAGGGAGGTAGAGTTTTAAACTTCGGAATCGCAGACTATTGTTATTTTCTGGCATGGCCTCCCTTAGATAACATGAATATGTATCAGGAAAGAACTGCAGAGAAGAACATCTGGAAACTTTTGCGACAGGTCTACAGAGCACTGGGGCAAAAAGAGAACTTGACCATTATCTGGCAAATCTGGGCTACACTCATAGCCAGTCAAGGTGATCTAGACCTTTTCCCTCAGTTAGCTGAATATTTCAGCCAAAACTGCCTTTTCTAGTCTCTATGTTTTGCTCTTCAGTCTTCACAGTTGACCATTCCTCTTGAAGTAAACAGTATATCACTTCTTTTTAGTTAATATTTTTTTTGGTTAAAAAACCAACATTGCAATCAAAGAATCTTCTCTAGATACTTGATTTTTTAAAAAGGAAGAAGAACAAACAAGATGAACAACAAAAAAAAACAGTGCTTAGCTTCCTTGGTACAGAAAGTTGACAAAACTAAGCATCTAGTCATAAGCATGCAAGACATTGTTTTGGCCAGACCGACAACACTCCAAGTAGACACACAAATATTAAATTCTATTTTTTTTCTTCTTGTAAACACCAGATCGCTTCCATTGAGGAACTAGAGGAAAACCTCAGAAGGGCACCTGAAAGATAGAACCTCTCTTCTAGAACTGTAGAGTGGTAATGATAATACGTAATAATAAAGAGAAAGAAAGCACTTGATGAACCTTAACAAACTACATAAATGTGAACTGTCATTACAAAAACAAGTGTAGTGGATAGATATAGATAACTAGATCTATGCATTAGAAATTTAGAATAATAATAGTATATTTACCTATTTATATTAAATAGTATCTATATTAAATCTAAGACTTGCAAAGTGCTTTACAGGTTATCTCTTTTGACCCTCAGGCGACCCTGAGAGGCAGGCGCTATTATTATCTCCATTTGACAGATGAAAATATTGAGGCTAGCTTGCCCAGAGTCAGCTGGACAGCTAGTATCTGAGGCTAGATGTGAATTCAGGTAATCCTGACTCCAAGTTTTGTGCCCTATCCATTCCAACACCTAGCTTAATGATCGAATCCTAGAATTTGGGAGCGATGTAGTCCAATCCCTTACCTTCACTGAGAGATATCATCTACACACAGGCATCAGGCATGTGGTGGCACTCATCACTCTCAAGTACAGCCCAAACCAGATTAAAATGTAATTGGGAAGTATTTAGCAAAATATAATAAAATATGGTTGATATTAAATATGGTTTTCTAGGTTAATAAGTGCCCACAGGGATCTTTACGTATGCTCTAGTGACCCTTGTTTCTATTTGAGTTTGATACCGTCTCTCTTGAACACCTCCTACAATTGATGATCATCTAACCTCTTTTCAAAAACCTCTGGCATCAAGAAATTCACCACCTCCCAAAGCAATCTATTCTATTTGAGACCGCTTTAATAGTAAGAATGCTTTTCCTCTTGATGTTCAGCCATTTTTCAGTTGTATCCAGCACTTCATGACCCCATTTGGGGTTTTCTTGGCAAAGATACTGGAGTAATTTGCCATTTCCTTCTCTAGCTCATTTTACAGAAAAGACACTGAGGGAAACGGAGTTAAGTAACTTGCTCAGGGTCACACAGCTAGTAAGTATCTGGGACCAGATTTGAATTCTGGAAGATGTCAGAATTCCTGACTCTTGGCCAGGCACTCTATCCACTGAAACACCTAGCTGACCTTGTTTTTCCTTACATTAAGCTAAAATCAGCCTCCTTAAAACGTTCTTCCCTCTAGAGTCAAACAGAATAAGCCTAATCCCTCTTTCTCAAGAGACCTTGTTTTGTACAGTGAGAAGAGCACTGTCTGGTGTCAGGGGACCTGGATTCAAATCCCATTTCTGATGCATTTTATCTGTATGACCTTGGGTAAATCACTTAAGCATCCTAGGCCTCAGTTTCCTAAGCTTTAAAATTAGAAATTTGGACTAAATGGCCTCATCTGCTCCTTTCAGCTCTAGGTTGATAAATTATTTGAAGATAGAAATAATGTACCCTTCTTGCCACCTTCAAGGATATTCTAGGCTAACTATTCATATTTTTTAACCTATTCTAATGTGGAATGGTTTGGGGGCTCCTACCCATCAGTCATCCTCCTCGAGTCACTTCAGCGTATTGGTACCCTTCCTAAACAGTGGTGTCCAGAACTGGAAAAAAAAAGAAGTCCAGATAATCTTTAAATATGTCATCTTTCTCCTGCCCACACATGCTAAATCTGGCATGTTATAATGAGACAACATGATTTTCAACTGTTTCTGCACGATTTTTTTCCCTAGGGCTGGTTATCTTTTTCAAAGAGGTCCTGAACCCTTTGCTTTTGCCCAAGACTAGAAGAATGGAGTTGGAGAAGGGTGTTGACTGTAGCCTGGCAACTCACTCGTAGAGTAAATGGAGTGGAAATGGTTAGGAAGGGTTCCGGATAGGGAACCAATCTCTAGCCACCAACTTGCGAGTGAGAAGAGGAGAATAGGATCCAGCTGATGACCCCTGAAGCAAGAAGCAGCTCTTCGTGTGGGAGGGAAGAGGGTGCAGGGCACAGGGTGGAGAAAAGGTTAGGCCACAAAGCAGCAGCAACAAGCCAATGTGACAATTAAAACCATGCCATGTGGTATCTTGGGCCTGCTTGCCATAAGATTTCATTTCCTGATCCATCTGAAACAGTTCAGACTGTACCCTTGCTTGGATTCCAAGTTATTCAAATGTACTAGTGATAGTACTATTCAAAAAGTACTCTGAAAAACCATCACTAGCAAAAGAAAAAAAAGAGGCAATAATTAGGTCACTACTGCAATTTCTCGTAGTATGATTCATCATTTGGAGCATTTAATAACATAGCAACCATATGGTTGCACATTTTACCAAGGTGACATCACATTGTAAAAGTCACATATTATATATAGAGAGAAATCATTCCCAGCAAAGTACAGGATTCATCAAACAGTAGAACACAGTCTGCATTGTTACTGTCTTCTACTGCAATGCATTTCAGTCTATTAAATGGGCAGCTAGGTGGTACAGTGGACAGTGTGCCAGGCCAGGAGTCAGAAAGACTCACTTTCCAGTGTTCGAATCCAGCTTCAGACACTTATTACCTGTGTGACCCTGTTTGCCTCAGTTTTCTCATCTGTAAAATGAGCTAGAGAAGGAAATGGCAAACTACTCCAGTATCCTTGCCAAGAAAACCCAAATGGGGTCATGAAGAGTTGGACAAAACTAATCAAAAACAGTCTCTCAAATCTTAAGTTCCTAGAGAACCTCCCTGAACCTCTGTTTCTACATCTTTACAGATGTCTGGTTCAGTTTCTTTGATAGAGCTCTAAGAAGGAAGCTGCTTCAGGCACTGGATAAAAGAAAGGAGGGGAAAGAGGAAAAAAGAACAATAATTTAATGAGTTGGTATGAGAAGAAAAAGAGGGAATTGATTTAATTCAGGTATCAGTAAGATTATTTCATGAAATGTCTCATTGCAAATAAGACAACTATATATACAAATATATGTATGAGTATGTACATATACATGCATACATGTGTGTGTATCCCTCCCAACCTCCCATGCTTATGCCTTTTATCTTTCCAAACAGTCATAGAATTATAGGTCTCCAATTCAGTGGCCTCTTCATTATGTGTTATACAATTAACTTGGTATTGCAGTTAAAGCTGCATCAGCATTTCTGTGACTATTCCCCATCTGAAAGGGTTGATCCCTTGGTAATGTGATAGCCACTGATGGTGTAAATGAGAAGAAGACAGTCATGAATTTAAAGCACATTTTTGCCTTCTGATAATTAAAAGGAACTGCATTTCTTTTGTAAATTTGTCTGTTAAGTAAAATTCTGGTATGGAACTGTGTGCACATGCTCACACGTGGTCAGATAGACCTTACCAAAAAGATAGGGTTTCAGATCACTTTTACTGCCCATGTCATAGAAGTATTTAAATCTAGTCTCAGAGTTATTACCACAGAATCTCAGATTTGGGAGAGGCTATGAGAGAGGTGGCATAGTAGAAAGAAAAGAATCCCGGACCAAAGTGCTATAGTGAAAAGAGGAGTGGCTTTGAAATCAGAAGATGTGGGTTCAAATTTCCTGTCTTTGTATGCCCAGCACAATTTGTATTCCCAGTACAATGCCTGGTACAGAGTAGGGGCCTAATAGATATTTGTTGATCGATTTCTTGGTAAACTGAAAAGGGCTACACACATGAGTTATCATCATCATCATGATTTTATGTTATTTGAATGTATATTCATTATATTGCATTCCTGTCTCCTGCTGAAATGTAAGCACACCCCACCCAACGTGTGTGTGGGGAGGGGGGGGTGGGCAACTAGATCTTATCTTTCATAATGCCTCATGCCTAATTGACACCAAATAGGTGCTCAATAAAGGTGACTGCCTGAGAGTTTGGGTTTGAAAAAAATCTAAATATTTCTGGGTTTTGTGAACATTTCATTCAGGCCTACTTTTTGACACCATCATAACTTTCATATTTTCCCCCAGATCCCCATCAGGAAATGAAACATCCAGGTAGATTGCACATATGCGATCACGTCAAACCGAGAAGTATCTATAGCGAGGATGATCAGGGGAACCCCTAGTAGTTTGATGTGTCCTCCAGTTCATGTAATGAGATTCCAAGGCATGGATCTTGGTTATACTGACACACCTCCTATGAAACTGGGCATGCAAGCAGACCTCTTGGCTGAGAGGCATATACTTTCCTGGGATATCATGGAATTAATCAAAGGTTCTCCTGAATATCCCAGCTATTTACCAATTGTTTTATCAAGTTATTTTAATCCTATAAAATATTTAAAGTATTTGTAGTTGTCTACAAACACCAAGCCTTTTAGCATTGATCTTTCCTTGAAGTGTTTGCAAATGAAAGACAAACAACAACATGCTATACATATGGAAATCATTCCCTGTATTATTTAAATATACTACCATTTGAGCCAAGGGCATTGTTGCTTAATGGATGGAGAACTGGCTGAAATCCCATCTCTGATGCTTACTGTCTTAGTGACACTGGGAATCTTACTTAACCTCTTAGGGCTTTTGGCACCTCACTCTAAGACAACAAATTGCAGAAAAAGTGAAGGCCTACATTGCTGGGGGAGGGTCCTCACCTAGGAGTTCCCCATATAATGAAATTACAAGTCTAATACCTCTCTCCATCTCTGCTACTGAGCCTCTTATTGTCTGCAGATACTACAAAAGCCAATGGGCAATCAGAAGTCTATTTCACATTTTATATCAATGAGGACAGTCCTCTGGTTTAGTGGATAGAGCCATTCTTTACAGATTTTGTTTCAGTGTCTCTGCTTTATCACTTCTTGTGCTGTGTGATGCAGTTGCAGAAATACAAATATATATATATGTATATATATATATATGCATATATATACATACACACACACACACACACACACAAAACTCTACCTGTTGTTGCCACTTGCCCTGGAAGTGTGTGTTGCAGCTGTCTTGGCTTTGCTAAACAGAAGTTGGTCCTGTTGTCCATTGATGGTGACCCTTTAGTTCTCTATAGGAAGAAGAGCTTGTAGATGTAAATGATGAAACCACTCAATTAACCATCATTTCTGCCTTCACTTTCTACTGGAAGCCTTATCCACAAGGATAGAAGGTTGGTAAATATCCTGAAAAGAGTGCCAGAGTCTTCACATTTTCTTTACATTGTCCATGATTACAATAGAGTTGTCTTCACATTCTAATAGTGCTTCTGGGTCTCATAGGTGCACTCATCGTAGTTGTGATAAGCTGAAAATGTTTGTGCAATCTTAGGCCATCCCAGCCTTAGGATCCCTCTTGTGTATGTGCTTCCAGACAATGGATGGATAGCTCATGATTCATGTTTCTGTGCAACTTGTTATCAGGAGAAATGACAGGTTGTTGAGAGCATTGTTACTTACTTTACTGCAAATAGGGCCTTGCTATGAGTCATTCTTCTAGACCAGTTCTGGTAGTATACACTAACAATATTTGAGACACACTTTTAAAACTGCACATTGTGATTCATTTCCAAGGGTCTAAGTTGAGTATATGGGCAATCTTGAGATCATCAGATAATGGTGCTTGTCTGTGTTTTATAATTCCTGATAGAGGCAGCACAGCATGGTGGATAGAGCACTTGGGTTAGGGTCAGGAAGACTCAGTTCTTGTCCTGTCTCAGACCCTAGCTAAGTAATCCTGAGAAAGTCACATGACTTCTTTCAGCCTCTGTTTCCTCATCTATAAAAATGGGGTTGACAGTAATAGTCCCTGTTATTCTGAGGTGCTTTGCAAACCTCAAAATGTTATATAAATGTTAATTACTATTATCATTATTATTGTTGTTCCAGAAAGTTCCTAAGTAGGCCTAGCCATTTTTATGGAGGATGCTACCCCACCTTTTTTTTTTCCTTGTTAACTTTATCCTTTCTCTTACACTGTACAAACATAGGATGGTACCATGGACCTTTCCTACTTTTGTGCCCTCACTCCTCTTTTCCTGCTATTGGAAGCATTCAATCAGACCCTTAATGTTTCAACATTTCTTTCCTTTTTAATTTTTTTTTCTCAGAGTTATAAATGTTAGCATGCCAGATTCCAGAAGGTCATCAGATGGCAAGGGGAAGAAAGAGCAGAGTTGGGTACAACCATGACCTAAAGGAAATATAAATCTTTACTCTGAAAAACATGCTAACTAGGGGTGCCAGCCTATTTGAAATCTGTCAGAGCCTCAATTTTCCAAATAAGGGAACTTTTTTATTTGTTTTCTAATTAGGACTAGCCTAATTCCCCTAAGGGATTTCTCTCATTCCTAGTAAAGGAACATGAGAAAGGGAACAATTTCTAATTAGCATTTTGCCCAGAGTTGAAGAACAACCTCAATGAACATTTTTAGTTTACTCTTGGATGTTATCTGAGCAATGAATTTTTGAGGGGGCTCACAAATCAACCACAGAATCTGCTAACCAGAGGCAAATGTTATAATTAACTAAATTACTGACCTGAGCTAGTGAAGATTGAAAAGGGGACCAACTGTTAGCAAATTCAGTAATTAGGGTCATGTTTACATTGCTATTGTCAACTATAATTATTCATCTATTTGAACAAAGGCCATTTTACTCCATTACAATAGATAATGTGCTTGAAATTCCGGGGACTGTTGGTTTATATGTTCATAGGACCAAAGGATTAAGTTCTGGCATTTCCTAGCAGAGGCCAAGGCTGAAGTCATTTGATTTATCCTCTATCTATCTGGCATTTAAAACCCTTCACAATCTGGCCCAAGCCAGTCTTTCCTGGTTGATTATATATTACCACTACTCACTCAAGATATCAGGACCAGCCAGACTGGCCTACTTGCCTTGCCTTTGCATAGACTGGGCCCCATGCCTGGAACTCCCTTCTTCCTCACCTCTGTTTATTGGAACTCCCAACTCTCTCCATGGCTTACTCAACTGCCACTTTCCTAAAGAGATCTTTCCAAATTTCCACAGTTGTGTGGAAAAACTACTTTGTGTTTATTTCATATACCTATCTGTAAAAATATTGTGTTTTGGCCAGTAACATGTAAGTTTCTTTTGTATTTATATCCCCAGTGCCTAGCACAGTCCTCGATACATAGTAGGCTAGGTGCTCAATAAATGCTTTTCAATCAGTTGCTGGTTGGTTGAATGAATAACAATTCTCAATGGGGTGTGGGCTTTTTCTTGAGACCCACAGTCAAGTAAATGTTAGGTCTGCCCCTATGCGGGCCATACAATTTAGATTTGCTTCCGAAACATCTCATCTCTACCCAGTACTGGTCCTGTATGAATGTTAATGTTTGTCCTGTAGAAAGCCTCAACCCCAGTACCATCTTAGGTGAAGAAGAGGGACCATTTTTTAAACTTAATTTTCCACTTGGCAAATCCATATATAATCTCTTTGTGTTTGGTTTATACTTTAGTTGCTTCTGTTTGTATTCATAGGTCAACATAAAGAAAAAGTAAAGTGCCCTGAACCTAAGAGGGCTTCAACAGATGCTTGTTGACTGTGAATTTGCAGATAAGTACTGGGCAGGTGAAGATAACAATCTCAGAGGAAGAGCTTTAAACACATATACTGGAGTCTGGTCTAATCCAATGAAAATACCAGAAAATTTTGGATTTAGAAGAGACCTTGGTAGCCATCTAGAGCAGTAAGGTGGTGCAGTGGACAGAGTGCTGGGCCTAGAGTTAGGAAAACCTGAGTTTAAATTCGGTCTTGGGCACTTACTAGCTTTGTCACCCAGAACAAGTCACTTAACCCTGTTTGCCTCAGTTTCCTCATCTGCAAAATGACCTGGAGAAGGAAATGGCAAACCACTCTAGTATTTTTGCCAAGAAAACCCCAAAAGGGGTCATGAAGAATCAGACAGGACTGAAAATGATTAAACAAGCACAACAACAATGTGTAATCATCTGATCTGACTCATACCCAAAAAAGACCCAGCCCCTGTACAACATACCTGACAAGCTGTCTGTCACCCAACCTTAGCTTGAAGACCTCCAGGAATGTAGAATTGACTGCCTCCAGTTTATCAATCACTATTATGTGTAAGGCACTGTTGTAGGCAGAGAGGATACAAAGATAGGGTGGAAAGTACTTTTCTCCAGAGCTTAAGTTCTGTAGAGAGTGATATAATAGGTAAAGAGATGAGTACAGGACTAGGGACTGGACCTGTGGCTTCATTACTATAAGGAACTCCCAGGGGAAAAAACAAAACAAAAAACTATATTTGATAGTCTTAGATGCTGACAGCACTGAGTGGTTAAAACAGCTTGCCAACCCCACAGACAGTATGTGTTTACCTTGGGTTAAGTCCTGGTGTAGGCCAAGACTTAAACCCAGGTCTTCTGGACTTCAAGGTCAGCTCTCTGTAGGTATATACATGTTAATCTGAGGAGAGGAGAACACTCACAACCAACCAGGAGGATCGGAAAAGACTTCCTGTAAAAGACAGCCCATAAACTAGGACTTAAAAGAAGCTAGGGATTTTAAGAGGCAGAGTTGAGGACATAGTGCATTCCAGACTTGGGAATAGCCTATGCAAAAGCAGGAAGTGAAATCCTGACCTCAGGGAACACCAAGGAAGCCAATTTGGCTGGAGTTTAGAGTGAACAAAGGGGAATAATGTGGAATAAGCCTGCAAAAGAAAGCAGGAGGCAGATTTTGAAGCCCAGAGCTGTGCACATTTGGAAAAATGTTTTTGCCAGGAGTTGATTGGAAATGATTAACCCTTCCCAGAATGGAAGTTGAACAAGGAATTGGGATGAGTTGTTCATTTTCTAGATTGCTGCAAGAAAATGTGTGAGCCATACCCATTGCCTTTTCTACTTTTAAAGAAAAGTGGGATGCCCTTCATGGGTCCTCACTACACAGTTCATTTGCATTAGTCACTTTCACTTATGTCTAACAGACATTTTACCATACCTTCTGGCAGCTCCATTTTTTCTTAAATGCTCTTTTTGGTCATCTTTTTACCATGGGTGGTAGCCTGCTACGGTGTATAGCTCTTTTTTTCTTTTAAGAGACATGTCTGTGTGACTGTTGTATAGAGAAAACCGATTCTGAAATAAACAATGACTGTTTCAGTTACATAAACCTTATCCAATGATCAGTAACCTACTTGTTTAGGGGATTAGGGGACTGGGAGTGTTAACCCTTTGCCGTCTGATGCTAGAACTCATCCTTTCTTACTTGCCCACAGATTACTGGTGCTGGGTGTTCAGTGTGTAGTTTTAAAGAGCTTTTCCTGGTACCATGTTTTCCCAGGGAGGAGTCTTGCACTGCTCTTGAATGAGAGGTCCCTTTGAACTGCACTCTGGGTAGTCTAAACTATTTAACCTTACCCTCTGTGGCTGTATAATAACAGTTGCCCTGAACAAACTGCCTTCTCGTTGTCCCCTTCTGAATCTTTGTTAATAAAGTCACGTTCTTTTCCTAATTCCTGCTTGCTGGCTTTGTGGCAGAGGAACCTAGTGAAGTTGACACCCAGGGGACTTTGGAAATTGAGTTCCATTACCCAGGCTTGGGAAGTACTGCTAGATCAGGGAAAGGTCTTTTCTTTTCACATTTTACCCTTGAGCAAGAGGGAGACTCCCTCACAAATGTAAACAACTTTTCCTTTTAAGCTGGTAGGAGAAGGTGAAGATTAGAGTTGGAATCTCTCAATGCTTTTTCTCTGTTAAGACTTGAGTTAGTCCTGTCGGAATTGAGGTGATCAGTACTCAAGTACTCAATGCTCAAATGTATTTTCAATATCATCAATTTGGAAGTTCCCTCCAGAGATGCAGATTGCAGCTCATACATGTGCTTCTGTTGTTCATGTCCTCCCACAAAGTTCACCCAATGTATGGCAGACCTTCCTCATTTGCTTCTGAAATCCTGAAGATACTGTCGAAGCCTCAGTCTATCAACTTCTCATCCCTCGCCCATCTTCTCTTCCTAATATATATTTCCTTGAAGACATCTTTTCTCCAAGGTTCTCATTGAGGCAGTTATCTAGCTATAATATAATTAATATAATATAATAAATATAATAATAACAGTTCATATTTATAAAGCAATTTTTTGTGAAGCCTTTTCACATCCATGCATTAACTAATTTGATCCATATCTCTGGAAAGTAAGAAGTACAATCAATTATTATACCCATTTTAAAAGGAAGTGTAGAGTGGTTAAGTGATGAGTGACAGCCTGGCTATAGTAGATAATAAATGTTTATGGACTGACTGGCAAATAAATACTGATGTAGGGATTTGAAATAGATCTTCTGACCTGAAGACCAATGCTTTTGCTCCTGTTGTTATACTATGCCACAGGCAAACCTTATTGTGTAGGTCCAACCATATCTTCCGAAACATAACTGTATAGAATACAACTATGTAATATGAGTGGTACCTTTGAGCAGGAATGTTAGGCCTGCCCCCCTAATATTAATATGATCAAAGGATTCCACTATGATACATTCTAACAACTTGTATATGCTACTGAAGAAGAAAAGAGGAAACGGTGAGACCCAATTTATGTGGACTGGCCATATACGTTAACTGATTTATTGCAGATTATTAGAGGTATCAGGGACCTTAGAGACCTTTGAATTCAACTGTCCTTGTTTATAAACAAGGAAACTGAATCTTTGGAGGCTGAGCCAGGATTAGATTCTGGGTCTCCTGACTGCCAGTTTCCTCATCTCTAAGATGATGAGAAGGAACTATACGTTGTCCAAAGGCCCTTCCCTGCCACCTCCCAGGGAAGCCTTTCCCTCATCTGCCTAGTTGTTGCTGCTCTCTCTCTCTCCTCAAAATATGATGTATATACTTATCTGCTTACTTGTTATTTTCCCCAGTAGACTGTAAGCTCTTTGAAATTATATGATTTTTATGGTATAATTTTGTTTTGTTTTTGTAGAAAAAAACTGGAAAAAGTTTAGTGCTTTTATACATTTTAATCCTCTTTTTCTCTTATAAATATCATGAAAATGTATCTACTCTCATTAGGTGGGGTTTTTTTAAATCACTTTCATCCCAAATACAAAATCTCACCTATGTGACAGTGTTCTTTTAAATGTCAGAGCAACAGAAGAGGTTGAGAGGGCAGGGAGACATCATGAATTAAGCCTCTAAAGGATTTATAATGCTTTCTCTTTGGTGCCTTTCTTCCAGAGAATAAAAGGAGGGAAAGGAGCCAATAGAGTCAGCCCCTAAAGCAGCATTTTTCCCCAAGGAATTTTGTATTTAGTTCTTCTGCCTCTGGCTAATGAAAAAAGAGAGGCATTTAGCTCAGGAACAAAGGGAAGCAACATTTTAAAATGCATTTTCCTTTCTTGGAGTTTTGCTAGGTTTGATCTCATCTAACACCAGGTTGTACTGAAAAAAAAAAAGTGCTGGAATGATCTAATCCTGTGGCCTTAACTAACACAGACTGCTTTTGTGAGGGAGGAGTGAGGTGAAGAGCTGAGCCATTTATCTGGTGGATTCCAGCTAGGAAGGCAGCCCAACCAGATCCTCCAGGTCCCACAAAGCTGGCCTTTTCCGTAGTAACAGTCGTATATATGGTTTCTTGTTGTTGTTGTTGCTGCTGCTGCTGCTGCTGCTGCTGCTGTTTGGAGGACAGGGGCCAAGGGAGGTAGGGATTTGAATTACCCAGCTAACTGGGTCTCCACTGTCCACTTTACTTCACTATATGGATATGGCACTGACCCACAAATAATTTTGATTCAATAACCAGTCACTATACTTAGTTTGTATTTTTCAGTGAATTGACTGATGAGTGTCTTTATGAATTGACTAAACTGACCAGCTATAGTTAGAAGAAAAAAAAAAGGAATAGAGATTAGAGAAAGTCCATGAAAAATTTCACTAGCTACTTTTATCGTGTCTCTTACAATACTGGTCAAAGCAGCACAGAAAAGTTTAAAATGAGAGAGGCAGCTAACTCAATTAAATCTATATCCTTCTAAGGGCCCTGAAAATGTTGGCTCTTTTTCTTTCTATTGCCATCACCTAGCATGGATTCAGACATATAGTAGGCATTTGATGATTCTGGTTGAATCGAATTGAATTCATGAGAAAAAGGTAAAGGTTGTTTGTGAAACTGAAGACCTTCCAGATTCAAAAAGCGATTTCCAACAATGCTGAAAGGTAGCTTCACTCAGTTAAATTACAATGAATAATCTTGCCTCAGAAGACCAGAAGATGAAACATATTACTGGTCTCTAGGTACAGAGATAGTGGAGAGTAGGTGACTACAGTTATGGAATGTTGAATACACTATATTGTCATAATCACTCCTTTGTCCACAGGTTTTGGTTATTTTCTTTCAAGGTAGAGTTCCACAGGGGAGGGGGAGGCCTAATATCAGTAAATGGCTGTGGTATTTTTATTTTAAAAAGGTACAAACAAAACTTTTACAAGTAATTTCCATTTTGTTACAAGGGGTAGTATAACATTACCGTTTTGCATCTTCTGTTCCAAAAGATACAACTTGCCCACTTGAACCCCACTTACAGAATTAGCTGTTTGTATTACTCTTTCTCCTTATTCTGGAGCTGAAGATGTTACAGAAATAGGATACCTTGCAAAACCCACAAGAGGGCCTTTGAACGTAGTGTTCTGCAGAGTGAGTTTTGCAATCTGATTAAACCAACAATGCCTTTCTAAGGGAGAATTACAATGCCACAGGGCTTTTAGACCTTCTGCATTATGCTTAAGCAAAGGCAAGACTGCAGTGGCCATCTAGGAAGGGATTCAAGATGGCTGCTGAGCCACATTTACCACAGTGTTAGAATAGCTAGCACGGTGTTAAAGCTTATTCCCTAGGTGAATTATTTTAAGGTATATGACTTTCCAGAATTAAGGAAAACTCATTTTTATAATTCTAGATCACTAGGCAGAGTTCTTAGAAGCCATAAAGAGAATCATCAATGGTGGGAAAATGCCCCAAGTGCAAGTCAGACCACATTGCTGGAATGCTCTCCCTTTACATATGAGTAATTTGAAAGCTAAAAAGCAGAGCAAAATAGGATATAAATGGATCTCATTTCTTTAGAGATAAGAAATGTCGCCTCGAAGACTAAAGTCTCCCCTGTCCCTGTGAAAGCAATTGTTCCAGAACAGAGGTGAAGAAGTCTAACGAGTCTTGGGTTAGAGTTGGTACCACGTCGTTGCTACTTACTCTGTACCTGTTTTAGAATAAACAGAGGTCTTCAGGCTATACGGCTGTCAATTATCGGGAACTTGTAACAAGCCCTCGATATAGCTACAAATTGAGAGCAGTAGGAGAAGAATTTTAGAAATAAAGAAGCCCATTTATTTAAAATCACAGAATTATAATCACATGATAGAGCCTTCCTATTTAGTGCCATGTTTCTATTTAGGAGAATCTAAACAAGCCAGAGGAACTTATAGGCAGCCTCTCACTATTCTCATTTAAAGCTATTTTGCAGCAAGATGATCCTATCCTAGAGGTAGATTTTCAGTCAGTTCCTAATAGTCAAATGCGTGGACGGCATAAGATTAGATGCCTGGATACAGGCCAGCCTAACACAACAGAAACTAGAGCACCAAATTTGGAATTAAAGGCCCCAGATTCAAATCCTGATTCTACTTTTATATCCTTGCTCAAATTGCTGGCCTTCGGTTTCCTCATCTTTAAAACAAGGATGTTGGTCTAGATCAGGGTTGTCCAACCTTAGGTTTTTATTGAAACAATAGACAATATATTTTGATTTGCCATTTTAGTGAGAGCTCTGTAGTAGCTCAGCTTCCTTTACTAAAGCATTTGTGTAAATATCTATGCTTGTAGGTGGGCGGCATAAATTGCACTGCCTGCAGGCCTAGCTTCTGACAGCCCTGGTCTGGATGATCTCTAAGCTTTCTCTCAGCTCTCAATGATACCTATGACCTTATCTAAATGGCCACAATAAAGTGGAAGGTTGGGGGCGGGGGAGGGCTTTGGTGGCCTGAAATAAATTAAATTGGGTGTCTGTCGAAGACCAAGGGTTTTGCACATGGCAAAAACAATTTTGTTAGAGTAAATCAAATAATTGTGCTATTATTTTAATGTATTAGATTTTCGGTGCTATGAAGACAGTTTTCATACTTGTACCCCAACTGGTTTCCCAGTCGTAGTCCCAACAAAAAGGACAGTTTCAAATATTGCCTTGTATATAGAATGATCTCAGAGTAGAACGGGGTACCCCTGGAAGTAGTTTCTCCCTCCGCATGAAAGCAGCCAAGCAAAGCTAGCTGAACGCTAGAATACAACAGACAGCTTGGCATAGTGAACAAAGCACAGAACTTGGAAGAGAACTCCTGGGTCCAAATCCCACTTCAAACTATTACTAAGCAGGTGACTGGGGACACATTTGAGCCTCAGTTTCCTTATCTGCAAAAAAAAAAAAAGTGGTTGTGGTAACACAGGATTGTTGGGAGAATCAAATGAGATACTTCATATAACTCTCTTCACCAACCTTAAGGCTTCCTTAAATGTGAGTTCTTATATTGATTCAGGTGTGAGTTGGATGCAGAGAAGTAGCTGGTACACTGGAAAGATTTAGAGACAGAAGGCCTGGGTTCAAATTAGGCCCTTGTCACATACTCCTACTTGTGTGAGTTTAGGCAAGTCGGTTAGCCTCTGTGAGTCTGTTTCCTCCTCTGTAAAATGAGTGTGGGACTAGACAACCTCCAAGATCCCTTTCTGTCCTAGATTGGTAATCTTATGGCCATATATGAGAGTCTGCAGTTCTGTTTGTTGACTTGAATTGCATGTATTCATTTCAAAATGAATTTTAAAGCCCATGATCTCTGAGGACTAAAACTCTGTAATTAAAAATACTAGGATAATTTGTAGGGAAAGATTTACTTAGGTTGTTCTTCATGAGCAAAGAGCTAGTTTTATGCAAATTCCTCCAGTTCCAGAGTGCACACTCTTGCATTAAAATCTCCGTAAGAGTAGGCATGCCCTAAGGATTAGATTCTGCCCTGTAGATGCATGGGCTAATGGAAATTCATCTACATGCATTTTCTAAAACATCAGACTGACCTAGGTAACGGCAATGCCTGGAAAAAGCAGTACGAAAAAAAAAATAATCCTTGATACTAAACTAGATCTGTTGAGAGCATAATAGGTGCAGAGGTAGCCATTGTAAGGAGGCAGGTGTGCACAAGTCTCATGATCAGAACCCCAGCACTGAACTAGAATGGCCTTTTTGCTAAAGAGATGTAACCAAAATCCAGGAAAGTTTGCTTTCTCTTTATTGCAGTAGCAATTCTCACCAGTGGTTTAGCTTGTGGTGGGCTGCTTTAAATAACTCCCCTCCCTGCCCCCCAATAGCTTTTCAGTAAAAAAAAAAAAACCAAAAACAACGAGCAAACGCAGTATGGGTAACTTTCCTTCACTGCTTAGTGACCAGCAAAACAAAATGCTACTTCATCTGTTTTGTTTTGTTTTGGTTTTCTCTGCCCGCCCCCCACCCCTCAGTATTTCCCTCCAGTAAGGAGTTCACATAAGATTTATTTCCTCTGCCCACACTCTGTGCACCACCAAGTTTCCATTATCAGTTCCCTCCCACACACAAATTCACTCACCCCTCCAGCTCCCCTAGTCTTCTAGTCTTTCTGGACTACCTACTACTCATATTTTTACAAGACATTCTAGAGAAATTCGTTTTGCTGCAATAAGGGCATAAAAGTTCACATGAAATGTAATTCTTTTGGAGAAAATCATCTTCCACAGGATCTCCATGTGCTATTTTATTGAGCTGCCATAATGAGACTATTCCCTCTTCTTGCTTGTTAACCCCCTCAAAGCCATGTTTTCCTTTGAACAGTTTTCAGATCACAAGTTCTCACTGGGATTCAGTGAAATAGCACACCACTGCTCCATAGCCAAGGTCTCCATTTCCCAGGGCAATGTGGCAGAGAATCAGGCAAAAATCTAAACAATATAAGCAAAAGAAAAAAAATCTGATTTCTCCCCACCCCAGTCATCAGGATACTTTAGGAAAAATACAATTTGATTTTTCACTGAGTTATAGAGATGTGATTGCATGACTCTGAATCTGTTCAATCGTGTTTTTCCAACATAGGAATGTTTGAAAAAGAGAAAGTTTTGAAGCTTAAAGCAGGCATGTGTGTGTATTTTTTTAAAAATCTAAACTCTTGGCTATTTCTCATTTCGCTTACTCCAAACATAATTATTTTCTCATACAAGGAAAGTATTTTTTTCCCATCACTTTCTAGAAAAGGCTAAATATTAGGGATCTTTCCTGATGCTTCTTGATGCTAAGATTTGTTGTCAAAAGGACACATTTAAGGAGGGTGCCTTGAGCTAGGTCCCTGTCACCTAGCACTTAGCACAGTATCTGGCACATGGTAGGCACTTAATAAAATGTTTGTTGGCTGATTGATTCTAATGGTACAAGTGTGACTTCTAGTTCCTCTTCACAGATACAGTTATCCTTTTTGTTCTAAAACCTTGCCTCAGATTATTATATCAAGTCTCAGAGAAAATTAGGAAGTCAGTGAAGTTTGTAGTCATTGCTACCCATGCATTTTTCCACACAGAGGTTCCCCTTCTCCCTTAAGTACTTAGTGGCTTTCTGTTTTTTGTCTTTCCCTCATTTATACTTTAAGATGAATTTAAATAGCTAGATTTTATCTTACCCAGAGTTACTTGTATCCTTCATTGTAGAATCAAAGAATTGTACCCTATTATTTAGGAAATTTAAGGTATAAGTGACAATATAAGGATAGTGGTTTAGGGAGAGGGACCGAACTAAAATCACACCGTGTTGTGAATAATCGATTCTGTTCAAATATAAGCCTGGCTGTGGAAGTAAGAACTACCACTAGATAATGGCACAAGTACTTTCTCAGATGCCCTCCTGTATTTCTGATTCAATCTAGTTTCTTGAACCACTTATTAAAGAGAGGTAACTGTCAGCAATTCCTAGACTGACATTGAGAATAAAAAAAGAGAAACCATTTGAGTTAGTATAGTAAATGAAATGGTGACCCTGAAGTCAAGCAGACCTTTGTTTGAATTCCATCTCTGACAACCCAAAATTGACCTACCCTCAACAAGAGCATGTTCTAGCCTCTACTCTTTCCAGCCTCTACTCTCACCATTCTATCTGTCACTAGCTTCTCTAATTTTTAGGATTCTGCTATAGTTTTCTAATGGGAGAGGGAGTCTCTATTCCAAAGGACATCATTTGATTCTGAAGGTGTACACTTGAGATCTACCCAATAACAATTGCTAGCAGAAAAAGAGGTCTCACTCAACAGACTATGTTATTAAAATGCCTGCTTGTGAAAACGTGACACTCTTTCTTTCTTTACATGACTTTATTCCTCATGTTCCAGAAGGCCATTTGCCCCCCAACAGGAAAACTTTATAGCACTCGAGCTGAGCCATTAATGGACATGGGAATTCCAAGAGGCAAAGGTAAGAAGAGAGGCGTGGAGGGAAGAAATAGAGCTTGTAAGCTCCAATAATCTCAAATTTAAAAGGAACCTCAGAAATTACCTACTAGCCCAGCTCCCCATCGACTAGATGAAGTCTTTTCCACAACATCCATTACAAGTGGATCCCCACTATCCACTTGCACACCTCCAGAGAGAAAAATAATAATGATCATTTTATTTTCAGATAGCTTTAATTGTTAAGAGGTTTTTTTTTTTCATTTAGGTGAACTGAAATTTGCCTCCCTATACTTTCTGTATACATTAGTCTCAGTTACTCCCTTTAAAGTAGTAGTAGTAGTAGTAGCAGCAGCAGCAGCAGCAGCAGCGATAATAGCACTTACATGGTGCTTTACAATAATAAAGTCATTCCCTCTTCCACATGGCCAGCAACTTCCATGATATTTCCTGTAATTCTTTAGAGTGTTTCAGCTATTTAAAGACTTTCTTCAAATACCTTATCTTCTTTGGGTCTTCTCTTCTCCTCCTTATGCTTTCCAGTTTCTTCCGTTGTTCCTCATAGGATGTACCTTCCATCCATTTACCATTCTGGTCACTCTGTGGATAAACTCTTGGAGTTGGAAAGGACCTGAGAGATCACCTAGTTCTCTCTTACTTGCTGATCTCCCTTGATATTCAGTGTCTAGAACTGAAAACCGTACTTCAGAGAAGATCTGACCAGTGTAGAACACAGACTATCACCTTTCTTTCTAGACAAGGGATTCTTCATCTTTTTGTGTCATGGATCCTGTTGGCAAACTAACTGGTGAAGTCTATGGACTCCTCAGAATGTTTTTTTTTAATCATAATTGAAGGAAATGCTAAATTTCAATTAGAGGTTTGTGAAAATAAAGATGTAATTATTTTCCCCTCCTAAGTACACAGATCCCCTGAAATCTATCCATGCATCCGTGGACCCCAGGTTAAGCATTCTTGTTCTAGACCCTTTGCCTCAATTCATTCGGCTGAAGATCAAAATAGTATTTTTTGCTACTGTGTTACGTTGTTGACTCACATGGAATTATATCCCACTAAAACCACCACATCTTCTGATAATGGACAAGCCTTTAAGCATACTGGATCATCCATACTGTTTCACATTATCCCTCATCTTGCCTTCTGTGGTCTAATGAAACTGACCTCCTTTGCTGTGCAACGACATTCTATTTCTTCCCTCCATGCCTCTCTTCTTACCTTTGCCTCTTGGAATTCCCATGTCCATTAATGGCTCAGCTCAAGTGCTATAAAGTTTTCCTGATTTTACCTTCCCCGCCCCCATTGTTAGTGCCCTCCATCACACTGAATGTACTTCTCTGTGCATATGTTATGTCTCTCCACACTCCCCCTCCCCCCAATTCCCAGTAGAGGGCAAGTTCCTTAAGGAAAATCAATGTTTTATTTTTGTTTTTGCTTTCCAAGCAAGAACACTGATAGGCACTTAATAAATGCTTATCAAGTTGAACAAAATTGTTAGATATTGGATTTTTTCTCTATTTCTTGAGAAGAGCTCATCTAAATAAAACTTTTCATCTCTGAATGGAGTCTACACATAGTCTTTCCTCACTCAGCATACCAGAATATTTCTTTCCAGCCATGAAGTATTTAATGCCCTACTCTAAAGGATTTTTCAGGCTGATTGGCCTAATAAAACAAAAGTAGCAGAAGGCAGAGAGCACACGTTTCTGTACTTCTTCCTGTGTGTGTTTCTCTGGGAAAAAATCACAAACCCTCCCTAAAATGATTTCGTGCCAAAGAACAGATCCTAGAGAACTATTTTTTTTTATAAAGAGATGTTAGAGATGTAGGATGAGTGTAGAAATAATGACAGTATCCAGAGTCCTTTTGAAAGCCAAGTTTTAACTTAAGGCCTGAAGTACAAAAAACAAAGGGAATAAGTCTTTGCCTTACTCATTCCAAAAAAGGTTCATATATAGTCATCGTCCCAGACTTTTCTTTCCCTTACACAGTAAAAAGGTGGGTAAGGTTTTCAGTGGGCATTCAGTCCTCTAAGCAGAAATTAAGGATGTATAAACCTCCCAGCTTTGCTAACTACAAATAGAAACTTTTTGCCTTAATACATTTGAGTTAGCTTATTTGCAGCTGCTCACCAAAGCAGAAACAGAGTTTTCCTCTGAGTCCTCAATCTATGTGATAGCAATGTGGCACAGTGGAAGGAACACTGGACTTTGGAATCAGAAATCTGGGCCTAAATGCTGGCTTGGCCACTTACAGTGTAGTGTTGAGCAAGGTCTTTAACCCCTTCAGCATCCTTATCTGTAAAATGAGGGAGCTGGATTGATGAACTCTCTGGTCCCTTTCAGCCCTAAATCCCAGGATCTTAGTGTGAAGGGCAGATTTGAAGTAGCCACACCATACAGTTAAAAAAAAGAAGAAGAAGAATTACTGTGCTGTAATTAACACTTTTGATACTCAGGACAAATGCCATAAAACTCTCCAGAGGCAAGCAGAAGTGGAGGGAAACATCAATGAATCTACTTGGACCTTTGGACCCAAGGCCCCACGAGGGGAGAAACCTTGGGATGCTGACTACCATATGTGACGCTGTAAGACCCTACTGTTAGGGAGAGCATGGTCAAGGTAGAAGGTAAGATGAGACCAGAACAGGATGGAGCTCACCTGGGATATTCCTACTAGGGAGAAGGAAAGAATACCAAGTGGTAGCTTCGTATTTAAGCTCATTTTTCTCACTCATTAGGGGCTAAACTCAGTTGTTTCTACCCACTAAAGAAATACAAGCCTGTTGTGCTCCCCAATGGTTAGCAGTCTGGGACACCGTTCCAATCAATGCACCCTGGTAATAGCTTGGATGAATAGCATCACAGGAGGTTATGAAATCATCCCATTAATGTTATCTGTGTTCCCATAGTACTTTGTAATTTAGAAGAAAAAAAAAACTTTCTACACAACATCCCTGTTAAATGAGTAGATTCAAGTATTATTTCCCCCATTTTATAAATGAGAAAACTAGAACTCAGCGCTGTTAAATTATTTGTTCATGATTATATTGTCTAGCTGGTGTCAGAGGAGAATTCAGACCCTGGCTAGAATGTAAAGCTACAGAATGAATTACCTCAGGAAAAAAAAGAAAACGAACAGACATGTAGCATGAGAAATTCCTAGAAATGCTGCTCAAGAAGAGAGGTTAATTTAGAAAGAATGAGTGAAAATAATGGGAAACTTAATTTCTGGATCTTCTCTCCAAAGGCTTCTCTATACCTGGCTTCCTTCATGACTCAGTTTAACTTCAAGCTTTTGGAGGAGGCATTTCGATTTTGTTTCCACTTAGGCTATTAGTAAATGAGAAGACATAGCCTTTCTGCCATGGCATGGTAGAAAAAAGACTGCTCTTAGAAACTCAGAAGACTTTGTTCAGGTTTCAGCTCTGCTATTGGTGGTACAGTGGATAGAGGACTCAGCCTGGAATCAGGATGACTCAAGTTGAAATGTAGCCATAGACACTTAGCTGTGTGACCCTGGGCAAGTCACTTAACCTATGTTTGCCATAGTTTCCTCAACTGTAAAATGGGATAAATGGGCAGCTAGGTGGCACAGTGGCTAGAGTGCCAGGCCTAGAGCCAGAAAGACTAATCTTCCTGAGTTCAAATCCATCCTCAAACATTTAATAGCTGTGTGACCTTAGGTAAGTCACTTAACCCTGTTTGCCTCAATTTCCACATCTGTAAAATGGGCTGGAGAAGAAAATGGCAAATTGCTCTAATATCTTTGCCAAGAAAACCCCAAACTGGGGTTACAAAGAGTTGGACAAGACTAGCATGATTGAAAAACAACAAAATGGGATAATAATAGCATCTACCTTGCAAGGCTGTTGTAAGGACCAAATGAGATAATATTTATAAAAAGCACTTAGCACCATGTTTGGCACTTCATCGATGCTTAATAAATATTTATTCCCTTCCTTTGCTGACTGTAGGCTAGCTGCTTTGCTTGTTAGTTCCTTGGTTTGTTCCTCTGTAAAGTGTGGGTAATAATACTTGTTTTATACACCTCTCAGTGTTTTTGTGAGAGGAGTACTATATAATAGTAATTTATTATAATTCATGACCTGGAGTTACAAGCCGATTGTGTGACTTTAAGGAAAATTCTCATCTATCTTGAGAGTATGTCCAAAATTACATTTTTGCATTTTAAAACAGAAACGTTTAATGCTCAAAGATTATATTGCAGTTTGGAATGGGGAGGAGAGGGGATAGTGATGTTACCCCCAAAAAGGAAGAAATGAAAGAAAAGATCGTTAGTGAAATATTTTCTAAAAATAAACAAAAGAGAGCAGAAGAAAGTTCTGAAGACACAGACAAGCAGGGCAGTACTGAAACTGCCATGTTAAGTTTAAAATATACTTTTTTTAAAAAAGCTAAACACCTAGTGGAGACTCACAATTACTCTTTTTTCTGTTTTTTTTTTATTATGGTAAAATGGTCACATTTGTGGATATTTATCAAGTTCATAACAATAAAAAACAAAAAAAATCACCGTTTATATTGTAAATGTTTTGCATACATAGTATCTAGGAATAGAGCTAGAAAGGCCATTCATTGCGTTCTGTACCCTAATTTTACAGATGAAGAAACTGCAGTGAGAGCAAATTATTTCTTAGGGTCACATAGCAATTAAGTAACATAGTAGAATTTAAACCCAGGTCTTTTCCCTTCAGAGTCGATGATCTTTCCACTACACCATGCTCTGTCCTTTACACAGGTAGATAGAGAAAGGAAAGGAGAAGCAAGGAAGAGAGGGCCATTGAGGAAAAGATAAAAGTTTTCCAAGCAACTAAACTAGTAGGGAAAATATAGGTTAGTGGTTTTATACAGGCATTTGAGAAACAACAGTTAACTCCATTTGTTGGGAGAGGGATTCTCAGTGTCAGGATCTACAAGTACATCCCGTTATTCAAGTTAGTGGCATTTGGATGTTCGGGGCCATCTCCAGTCATCCTGATCCATATCTGGCCACTGGACCCAGATGTCTTGGGAGGAAAGGGAGGTTGGTGACCTTGCACAGGCCTCCCTCACTTAAATCCAATTCACTTACAAGTCATGGCATCATCTTCTGATGTCATGGTCCTCTTTGAGAATGAAGGACAAACAATATTTGGATGGATGAATCAAGCTATCTATTAAACTACCCAACTAGTCAAGGAACACCATTTCCTTCTCAAGCCTTTCTCTCCAGCTTTTTCTGTGGTTGTGTTAGGCTATGTGCTAACCTTATGCGGAAGCATCTTGGATGCCCCCATCCCTAGTCTCCCCTGTCTTTTACCCCATTCTCCAGATATCCCTTCCCTCTCTTCACACTTTCTCTACCATCTCACTAAGAAGCAGCTAGGAGTGGACGGTGTTAGAAAACTTGAGTGAGAGTCTTGCCTCTTACACTTACTAGCCATATAACCCTGGGGAAATCGCATTACTTCCCCAGGTTCATTTCAGCTCAAGATCCACGATCCTTTACTAACTTTCTAAGCTTGGTCCCAGGGAGTGGTTCCATCCCTACCTCGGCCCAGAAGTGGTAATATGAAGAGTCGGTCTATAGTCTCACATCAGTAGGAAACATTC
Source organism: Phalanger gymnotis (assembly GCA_028646595.1). Taxonomy (NCBI): domain Eukaryota; kingdom Metazoa; phylum Chordata; class Mammalia; order Diprotodontia; family Phalangeridae; genus Phalanger; species Phalanger gymnotis. Next base: position 689,029,034 of record CM053622.1, on the reverse strand, counting down.
TCAAGCATGCGCATATGCCTGGCGTGTGCTTGAGAGAAAAGAGAAGAGAGACTCCTGGAAAAGCTTCTCTAATCCACACAAAACGGATCACCTTGAGAGCAGACAATGAAGCCTGAATGGAGTTGTTTAATGGGTTAAGAAACAAGCTTCTTTTCAGAAGTGAATGACTGTACAGGGCTGGCCGTGGGACAAATGGGGGAGGTGCCACCTTTGTGGTATCATTTCAGGGCCAGACAGAAGTCCTGTCCCCATTACCCCTCCCCCTCCCACTTTCCCTATACCTTTTCCCATCAGACTCCAGGATGTCTGAGCTCCTTAATAGGAGACAAGGCTTTTTAATTCAAAAATGCTTGATGAAATTTAAACTAGTCCTCTCTAGAAAAGTAGGCAATGACAAGCTTATTCTACCCAAGTTTTGAGTATAATGTAAGAGGTTGCTGTGGTTCAGGAGTTTCCAACTCTTCCTGACCCCATTTGGGGTTTTCTTGGCCAAGATACTAGAGTGATTTGCCATTTCCTTCTCCAGCTCATTTTACAGATGAGGAAACCGAGGCAAACAGGGTTCAGTAACTTGCCCAGGGTCACACAGCTAGTATGCGTCTGGGGCCACATTTGAACTCAGGAAGATGACTGACCTCAGTCCTGGCACTCTGTCCACTGTGCCACCTAGCTTCTATAATGGATGATAGTAGTATTTTCCCCAGAGCAGGTTTTGAAATGGGAAAGGCAAGAGGGCATTAGGCACCTTAGCAGTGGGTATAGGTCCAAAGTGAGACAGGTAGCAGTATAGAAAGGGTAAACTGAGGTAAGTGCATAAAGTACAGGACTTGGATTCAGCAGGACTGAGTTCAAATTCTGCCTCACACACTTACTGGTTTTGTCACCCTGGGCAAGCGACTTAACCTAAGTTTGTTTCTTTATTTCTAAAATGTGGGTCATTATTATTATCCCTGTCATCTACATCACAGGGCTGTGGTCAGGATCAAAGGAGTTAAAATATGAAGGGCACTTTGCAAACCTTAAAGCGCTATATAAATGTTTGCTATTCTTCTTTTATCATCCTCAGAGTTGTGTTCAGGGCTTCCTTTGGCGCTGAATATTTTCTTAGAGCTTTGCCTTTATTAGAGAGACAACACGGTATAGTGAGGTAGAGAACTGGCCTGGAGCTGAGAAGATAGGAGTTCAGACCCTGCCTCTTAATAGGTTCTGGCTGTGTGACTCTGGGCATATCACTTAACTTTTCAGTGTCCCATGCATTTCCTTAAGATCGTCAGCTGCCAAACACTTGCTCATCTACTGGAAGAAAGTTCCTTACGTGGGGGAAGACACGAGGTCCAGACTCTATTACTTAAATACCCATCCTCACTCCTGGGCACCTGAAATTTTTCTATCCCTTTATTATAGGAGGATAAAGATTAGCATTATCCGATTATAACAAGCTTGATATTTTATCTGAAAAGCTTTGGGAAGGGAAAGGAAAGTTTGTTGTCATAACAAGCAACATGGTGTTGCCAAGCAGAAGCATAACATCAGAGAGTCATATACATCTTACAGACCCTCAAAGAAGCTTTCAGTTTTGTTCAGTCGTTTTTTCAGTCATGTCTGACTCTTCGTGACCCCATTTGGGTTGGCAAAGAGACTGGAATGGTTTGCCATGTTGAAGGGGCCTCTTTCTGAGGGCACTGAATAATCAAATTCAGGAGCACACACAGCCTGAAGTCCTGGAAAGATGCGTATTTCACTGAGCAATAATTTGATTCCTTTTTAGAAGGAGGCCAGCATTTGAATTCACCATAGCATTATCTTCCTGCCCCAGAAGCCAAAAGCCTTCTTTCTTAGTTTGTATTCCTAGAATTCTTTCTGATCCTTTTGTTATTCCTAATTTCTAATCCCTGTTCAGCTCAGTGACAAGATGGGTAACCTGGTATATGCAGACTGAGCCGTTTAAGGACCTCTCAGGCCTTGACTAAGAAGCTGTGTTGAAGATGATTGTGGTTTGGCATTTCCCACCATTAAACCTGCTAAGAGCTGCCTTTAGGGATGACCTCATTCTCTGCTATGTGGGTAGCTTGTGTGATGGGTTGCCCTTCTCTGACTTTCACTTCTCAAGAAGTCAATCTGTCAGTCTCTTTTCCTGTGGGGCTGAAGAGGGAGGGCATGCTTGAAATCAGTTAATGGTTCTCTTGCACTGCTGAAGCAGCAATAGCCACGTTATTCTCTTTAAAGCCAGCTGGTAGAGAATTTGGCTCTTAGGGTCAAGTATATTTTCCCTCCTCTTGACTTTGCCTTCTGATCAACGTGTGAGATGATTTTAATTCTCACTTAACTACATATTATGTGTTGATCCCCCTGCACAGTCTTATTAACAATGCCCATAAATATAGTTTTGTACCACTCCGTTACTTGACCTTCTCAGTCCGTTGCTAGATGCCCACAGTTTTGATCTCACTACATAAAACTAAGACAAGTGCACAGGTACGTGGATGTCTTTCAGTGCTTCTCTAATCACCTATAACAGGCTTTCATACAGCTTTTAGCAGATGTTTGTGTGTTTAACCTAACATTATTTCCTTTGAGGGATATTGTTATATTTCTTCAGTTTAATTTTTAATTTTTTTAGTTTATTTTTAAAATATTGATTATAAGTCTAAGATTCAAATTAGATTTCAGAAATCTTATAAAAAGAAGAAAAAATACTGGATCTGGAGTGAGAGGAGCTAGGTTCAGATACTGTTTCTGATGCTTACTTCCTGTGTGACTAAGGAAGTTCATTTAGCTTTCCTGGAGCCCAGGTTCTTTATCTGTAAAATGAGGGAGTTGGACCATGTCCCCTGAGGTTCCATTCTGATCTAAATAGATATATATCCAAATGCCAAGATTACAAAAAATAAAGTGCATAGATTTTTTTAAGATAAAATTTGTGGCAATAAAATATACCTCAGTAGGTACCTTGCATCTTGGAGAGTCTTCAAAATGGCAAATCACTTTCCTACCTTGCTTGAATAACTTTCTATTTAATCTGCACTCAGAATTCATCTCAAAATCGTTGTGAATTCCATGCCTAGTTTCTTTCGAGAGACAGTTAGATAGCACAGAAGAGCTAGGCCTAGAATCAGGAAGGCCTGAGCTGAAAAATCTGGCCTTTAGACCTTAGCTATGAGTCCCAAGGCAAATCCTTTGACCTCTGTTTGCTTCAGTTAGCTTAACTATAAGAAAAGGATAATAACAGTACCTACCTCCAGTTGAGAAGATCAAATGAAATAATATTTGTAAAGTGCTTGGCACATAGTAGGTCTTTAATAAATGCTTTTAAAATTTATTTCATTTTAATGTGCATGGCAAAGTATACATATCTACATATATGTTGCAGGTGTTGGAACATGTGTAGGAATAGGCATACAGGGGCCTGGTACTTTAAGATGATGAAGCAATCCTCTCATTGGCTTTTGAGCAAGAAGAACCTAATGACTCAGTGGATCTTGAAGTAAAAGCAAGACTCTCCAGCACTGAGTCACATGAGTCCCTGGAGTCCTCAGAATTTTCCTACAAAATATTTTTTCCCCACTTCCCTCAGCACTTCATTTTTTATGGAGAAATAAATTACTCCCATGGTACTTCCTATTCAAAATAGATGGTCTCTTTTCCTGCAGTACACCCTGTAGACAGAAATGAGGCATGGACTTCAGAATGAAATTTGAGCATAGATCAGATACAAGGCATTCAAGCAAGATGAGAAATGGTCTTGATATTTCTGAAACTTCTCAAGACATAAGAGACAATTCCATGGTGCATGCTCTACACTCTAGACCCACAAACATCAGCCCCAAATTTTAGTTGAAAAAAAGCTCCAACCTTATGTTTTTCACAGTGTTATCATGTGGATTTTTATATACATAAATTAAAATTATTTTAGAGAGTATAGATCCACCATCGTGTTAGATGTGAAAAACATAGATCAACTCTCAGTTGGCCCTGCTGCTTCTGTCTACTGCTGATCTTGTTCACTTTCAGAAGATTTTAATTCTCCTTAACATTGATAGCTGCCTTCTATCATAACATATTTTTCCAGTAAATAAGATGGTGCCATTAATGATTCATAATCCTCAAAAGGCCTCTGGCCATGACAATGTGAACTCATGAAACTCAGTATATCATGCAATTAGGAAAATGAACACATTTTTAATGGTTTAATCAAGATCTAAAGAAAAATGGCCACATCTGGGGAGATCTTTTAAACCATCTCCCATATTCTAGATAAATTATGATAATAATAATGAATAGTAGGTGGATAGATAGAGGGCTAGCTTTGGAATCAAGAAAGCCTGGGTTTAAATCCTGCCTCTGACACGTAATGGTTATGTAACCAGGGGAAGGTCCCTTAATTTCTCAGTGCCCTGAGTAACTTTCTAAAACTGTGAGTTATAAATGATTTTTTTCATCTGCAATGGTAGAGAAAACTTCCATACAAAGAAATCACAGGTATGGATTTTTAAAAAAAATGACACCAACCCCAAACAATAATAGCCCTCATTTATTGAGTGCTTTGTAGTTCACAAAACACTTTCCTCACAACAACCCTGTAAGGTAGTAGTGATGGTATTGTTTAACCTCATTTTTCAGATGAGGATATTGAGGCCTAGAAAAATTAAGTGATTTGTCCAAATTGTTGTTAGTCGTTTCAGTCATGTCTGATTCTTCGTGACCCTATTTTGGGGTTTTCTTGGAAGAGATATTGGAGAGGTTTGCCACGTCCTTCTCCAGCTCATTTTATAGGTGAGGAAACTGAGGCAACCAGGGCTAAGTGACTTGCCCAGGTGCCACATAGCTAGTATGTATCTGAGTCCAGATTTGAACTCAGGTCTTCCTGACTCCAGGCCCGGTGCATTATCCACTGGGCCACCTAGATGTCCTCTGATTTGTCTAAGAATACATAGCTAATCAGTAGTGGAAAGGGACTTCAACCCAGGCCAGTCTTCTACTCGCTGTACTGTCTCACCCTTCTTATGCTTATACACCTCGGCTTTACTTAGTCTGTAGTTATCAACCTGCCAAAGCAGTGTGTGTGCCAGACTCACTGATTTTCTTATTCAACATTCACCAAGCTTTTTTTTTTTAATCATTATTTATTTCTTTAATATTTTTAGTTTTCAACATTAATTTTAGCAAGAGTTTGAATTACAAATTTTCTCCCCATTTCTACCCTCCCCCCACTCCAAGATGGCATATATTCTGATTGCCCCATTCCCTAGTCAGCCCACCCTTCTGTCACCTCTCACCACCCCATCCCCTTTTCCCTTACTTTCTTGTAGGTCAAGATAGATGTTTATGCCCCATCACCTGTATATCTTATTTCCTAGTTGCATGGAAAAACTTTTTTTTTGAACATCTGCTTTTAAAACTTTGAGTTCCAAATTCTCTCCCCTCTTCTCTCCCCACCCACCCTCCCTAAAAAGGCAAGCAATTCAACATAGGCCACATGTGTATCATTATGCAAAACCCTTCCACAATACTCATGCTGTGAAAGACTAACTATATTTTGCTCCTTCCTAACCTATACCCCTTTATCCAATTTTCTCCCTTGACCCTGTC
>CM053622.1:688996999-689022945 GCA_028646595.1 Phalanger gymnotis | reverse complement strand
TTCTTCAGTGGTCTTTTGGTCCTCCTTTTCCATTTGGCTGATTCTTCCTTTCAAGGCATTCTTCTCCTCATTGGCTTTTTGGAGCTCTTTTGCCATTTGAGTTAGTCTATTTTTTAAGGTGCTGTTTTCTTCAGTATTTTTTTTTTGGGTCTCCTTTAGCAAGTCATTGACTTGTTTCTCATGGTTTTCTCACATCATTCTCATTTCTCTTCCCAATTTTTCCTCTACTTCTCTAATTTGCTTTTCCAAATCCTTTTTGAGCTCTTCCATGGCCTGAGACCAGTTCATGTTTTTCTTGGAGGCTTTTGATGTAGGCTCTTTGACTTTGTTGACTTCTTCTGGCTGTATGTTTTGGTCTTCTTTGTCACCAAAGAAAGATTCCAAAGTCTGAGTCTGAATCTAAGTCTGTTGTCACTGCCTAGCCATGTTCCCAGCCAACTACTCGAGCCTTGAATTTTTCAGCGGGGTATGGCTGCTTATAGAATAGAGAGTACTTTGTTCCAAGTTTGAGGGGATATGCTGTTGTTTTCAGAGCTATTTCTATACAGCAAGCTCTGCCACAACAGTGCTCCTCCTCCCCCAAGAACCACCAACCTGGATGCAACTCAGATCTTAAGAAGACTCTGAACTCCTGCTCTAATCTGCCACTTAATTCCTCCCACCGGGTGGGACTGAAGCAACTGCAGCTGTAGTTCTGTAGCTGCACCACTTCTGCTGCCCCCAGGGCGGTGGCTGAATCCTGAACTTCTTTCACTCTGTCCCAGCAGCTTTTCCTACTAACCTTCTCTGTTGTCTTTGGTGTTTGTGGGTTGAGAAGTCTGGTAACTGCCACAGCACACTGATTCAGGGCGCTAGGGCCTGTTCCATCTGGCTCCCAGTCTGGTTGGTCCAGACGCAGCCCATGCTGGGCTCTGCTCCCCTCCACTCCCAGCTCCGTGAGTGATAGACCTTACCCACTGACCATCCAGGCTGTCCCATGCTGGAGCCCTGCTTCCCTCTGCTATTCCATGGTTTCTGCAGTTCTAGAATTTGTTCAGAGCCATTTTTAATTGGTGTTTTGAAGGGTCCTAGGGGAGAGCCCTAGGCAAGTCCCTGCTTTCCAGCTGCCATCTTGGCTCCACTCCCCATTCACTAAGCTTTTATGAAATGCATACTATGTGCCAAGCATTGGGCTAAGTTCTGAGGACACAGAGATAAAACCAAAACAGTCCCTGTCCTCAGGAACTGTACTGGAAATTAAGGAGGGCTTTTAGCACTTATTCAATCAAGTGCCCTTGAGGAGTTTGGCCTTTGTTTCCTTGATTAAATTAGGAGTCCTCAATGACCTCCTTGACTCAAGGGAAAGCCTAGTTTACATGGGTTCGAGTGACATGTTTGTGGCATCAGAGGCTTTTAGACCACGTGGGTTTAAGTAGCATTTTTGTGAGGCTTTTAGGTCATGTGGGTGAGTCATATGTGTGACTCACCTTTGACCCTGAACAAGATATATAAACCCAGAGGTTGGCGTTCTCCCTTGGGGCTCTCACTCTTGGAGGTGTGTTGATGTGGTGACTGTGGATAAGAGCCCTCCAGCTTATAAACCCGGATGTTGGGACTTTGTTAAACTCTGGTAACTACGCATTGAGATTTGAATCAAACAAGGCCTGTCTGTTGATGTTTGTAATTTGTTTGTATTGGCTCTGAAACTCAGGGTGCTGGCTTTTCCCCTGAACCAAGTGAATGATATTTGTACGTTGGATTGAAATAAGATTGTTAACCCCTTAATGGTGCTTTCCTTAGTAAAGCAGATCAAAAGAACCTGCGCTGGCAGCATCCTTGTTGTTGGGCTTGTGTTGGTCTTTCACCCCCACAACAACTACTAGCTAAATTGCTGCAACAGGAACTTTTTATTCTACTGGCTCTGTGGATGTGCCATGGCTAAACCATTAACATTTCACGTGTTTCACATGTAGTCCTTATCACATAAACGTCTGCTCTAAGAATATCCTTTCCAAAGTCACTTGTAGCAGGGGATTCCCTCTTTTATGTGACAGTGGGGAATCCCTTTTTTTCACCAGAAAGACTTTACCCCTCACTGCCAGGGGCAGGGGGCTTTCCTTCTTGCTAAGGTGCCAAGAGAGTCCCTTCTTCCTACCAGAGCTATATCCTTGTCGTCTTAAGTACCAAGTCAGAATTTGAAAACCGTTTTCCAACAGAATGTTATATTAGAATCCACAAACTTCTTTCATACCATCAATACTAGAGTCCAGCAAATAAAGACTTTTGTGGTCTAACCTAGGAACCTAGCTACCACTTTTGACATTGTTTTTATGAGAAACTACATTCTTAGTTCTAAATAAAAGGCTTAGAAAATAATTTTGTGATATCAGCTGGGATCTACCCCAGTTGGGTTAGGTGCAGAGCTGACATGAAAGTGGGCACAGGCCTTCTCTTGAGTTTACATTTCATATGTTTCCAACTCTTCACATAGCAAGAAAGGTACTTTCTTCTTCTGAGTTTCAGAGGTATATCCAGAAGCATTCATGAAGAGTGGTAACTAGCATTTTGTTGTGGGTATGAAGAGGACAAACTTCACAAAATGCAGCAAGCATTTTGGGGCAAGCAGCACACAAGGCACCCTTAAATCAGCTTTTAAAGAGAAACTTAGTTGGGGTGTGAGGAACATAGGTACCCTACGACAAAGCAGATCCATTTTCCTTGGGTGTGGGGAAGCTTACTTAAGGCTTCCTGGAAAAGCACATCATCTTGCTTGCTATTTTAATTAGTTATTCTTGCTAACTCGGTGCTAAGCTCAGTTGTTTCTAAGCTGCTGAAGGAGCGTAAGTGTTGTCAGCACTCTCTAAATTGTGATGCTGCGGAGCAAAGCTCTGATCCCCCCACATTAGCTATGAGTCTGCATTCATGAATGTACTCCAGGGGTCTTATAACCAGATCACTTCTAGTGGTCTGCTTTGCATACTGTCAGTTCACGTTATTAAAGCTGGCAAGTCCTTGGTTTGTTGTAATTGGGGACACTTTAAACGCAGAACAAAGTCTAATTTTGTCTGCAGTTCCCCTAATAAGAAATAGCATCCCTGCTGCAAAAGAACCTGTAACTCCTATACCTTTTTTTTTTTTAGCCAATGGTATAATTTTCTGGGTCACAAAGAAACCAATGGAGAAAGAAATGAAGGTGCACATAAGACTCCTCAGAGTGATAATATCAGAGTAATTATTATTCGATTTAGAAAGCACCAGCCTGGAGTGTGGGCCATTCTTTCCCTATTTTTAAAAACAAAAATTTTCTGAGTGTGGAGTATTGATTGAAAAAGTCACTGGACAGGAACTGCCTGCTATGAAGTTCTTCTCTTTGGTTCCTGGGTCCCTGTAGGGGTTCAGTAAATATTAAACAGTAATAATTATTAGTGCTTTGGGTTCATGGACCCATGAAATAAAGTTACTCTTTGGCCAATACTAAAGCCCCATGATGGAATTATTAGGAAGTAGACTTTGAGTAAGGTAACTAGGTGCCACAATAGGTAGCACCTCAGCCTGGAAGGAAGACTGGATTTAAATTATGCCTTTGACTTAGGAGCTGTATGACTTTTGTGCCTCAGTTTCCTATAACATGAAGGAGTTAGACTCAGTGGCTTCTACAGACTCTTCTTGCTTTGAATCTGATTCTATGATCCCAGAGTATAATGAGGAATATTCATTCAATTCAATAGGAAGGAAGGAAGGAAGGAAGGAAGGAAGGAAGGAAGGAAGGAAGGAAGGAAGGAAGGAAGGAAGGAAGGAAGGAAAAAGGAAGGAGGGAAGAAAGGAAGAAAGGAAGGAAGGAAAAGAAAAAAGAAGGAAGAAGGGAAGGGAGGAAAGGAAAAAGGAAGAAGGGATGAAAGAAAAGAGAAAGAAAGAAGGAAGGGGAAGGAAGAAGGGAAGAAAAGAAGGAAGGAGAGAAACAGGGAGGGAAAGAAGGAAAGAAGGAGGGAAGGAAGGGAGGAAGGAAGGAAGGAAGGAAGGAAGGAAGGAAGGAAGGAAGGAAAGAAGGAAGAAAGGAAGGAAGAAAGGAAGGAAGGAAGGAAGGAAGGAAGGAAGGAAGGAAGGAAGGAAGGAAGGAAGGAAGGGAGGGAGGGAGGGAGGGAGGAAGGAAGGAAGGAAGGAAGGAAGGAAGGAAGGAAGGAAGGAAGGAAGGAAGGAAGGAAGGAAGGAAGGAAGGAAGGAAGGAAGGAAGGAAAGGAAAGGATTTATTGAGTATCTACTATGTGCCAGACTGTGCTAAGCACTTTACAAACATTATCTCATTTGATCTTCATAACAATCCTGGGAGGCAGGATCATTTTCCCTCTTTTACAATTCAAGAAACAGACAAATAAAAGATTAAACTCTGATCCTGACTTGCCCACGGTCTCACAGCTAGCAAGTGCCTGAGGCTGGATTTGGACTCATTCAGGTCCAGCTCTGTATCCACACACAATCATAGGTTTAAAGCTAGAATGGATCCTAGAGGTAACTGGGGCTCATTTTTGAGATGGAGAAACTGAGGCTCAGAGGAATGAAATGATTCACCTGAGGTCATGCATATGCAGAGCCGAATCTGAACCCAAAGATTCTTTCTATAGCAACATACTTCTTCCTCCTTGTTGATTGGATTAAATTGAATCTGTTAAAGGGAAGAAGGTAGCATGGTCACCAAGGGCTGATTTTCTGGCCAAAGAGGGCTTAGAAATACCAGAAATAATTTTATTATGGGAATCAGGGCAATAGCAAAGGGGCAAATGAGTGAGGAGCCTCAGATCTTCTCTGGGAAGTGACACAAGGTGTGCATGTTAGGTTAGCACTCTCTAGTCTCACTCTAGTACTGATGCAGAGTGTGGTATTCCACATATCTAGAAGCTGGAAAACATATGACAGGGAATTACTCATGGTTTCCCATTTGTGCACATGTGCATGGCTGGTGTGAAATTATTGTTGCAAGGGCCTTCTCGCTTCATAATGTACACAGAGAGAAAAGATTCCCACAGTTGTTGGGTTTTAGATTTTTTTTTTCCTATTTTATTAAAACCAGCTGAGTAAATTCATAAGAAGTTGTAACTGGACAAGTGAAATGTATACCCACATTCTCTGGGAATATAAATGCCTTTAACATGTACAGTACTTTGTGTGAAATTTATTCCAGGAGACACCATAACACCATTACATTTTCATCTAGTAGTTTTTAATAGTCACATTTGAAAAAGGAAGAAAAAAAAAAGCTGATTTGAGAATGACACTCATTTCCACCGCGAGATTTTGAAATTTAGCATTCATGACCTACCAGGATCAGTTCTCCCATTCCTGTCCTTGACAGCCTTAGCAGCTGCTGGCTTGGAGATAGAAATGACCCCCTCATGCCTGTAGGCTACACAAGCACTTAAAAAATGTCTATTTCTTATTCCGTTTCTGGAGTGGCCCAAAAGGAGGAAGGATTGTAAGGACAATTTCTGCATTCATTCTCTCCAAGCCCTCTCTCTACCACCAATATCTAGGAGCTATGTGTGGGTTAAATGCCTATTGCTAATTCCTAGAATCATAAGGTTTAGAAATGGAAGAATGCTTAGCCGTCATCTAACTCAACCCCCTCATTTTTTTGTAGATAAGGAAACAGAGGCCCAGGAAAGTAAAGGGATTTTCAGAGGGTCATAGAATCAGAAATTGGGATTCAAAGACAGGACCCCTGACTAAAAACCAGTGCTTTCCATTATATCGCCATCCCCTACCCCATGGCAAACATAGGAAGAAAATCCAGAACAGTTTTTTGTAGCAGTTACAAAACTGGTATTCAGAAAACACAAATCTAACCATGGCAGCCCCTTGATCAAACTGCTACAGTGGATAAAGTTGTTTCTAGGATGAAATATAAAGTCCCATATTTTGTGTATTTGGGCTTCAGAAGCTGGCATCAACCTCCATTTCCAAACTGATTTCATAGTAGTCCACTTCTACATTCCAGACAAATTAACCTATTTGCTGTTCCCCATGGCACAGTTGTTGTGGTGGTTTCTTTGTGGTTCATCCTTCATTCTCGAAAAGGACCAATGACATCAGGAGGTGATGTCTTGACTTGCAAGTGAATTGGACTTAAGTGAGGCAGGGCTGTGCAAAGTCATCAGCCTCACTCTCTCCTCCAGAGTCATCAGAATCCAGTGGCAAGACATAGGTCAGCGTAACTAGAGATGACCCCAGATGCATTGGGAGTCCTTGGCCTTTTTAAGCCCGCTCAGTGAATAAAGACTAGGCAAGAACTGAGGCAAAAGATGGCCTAGTTTGCCTTCACAAAAGAATTAATCTGGGAAGGGAAGACCCTCAGAGTTTCTGGCCAGAAAAGAAACAATTACTATTTCAACAACTGACTCTCCAGGAAAAGAAATTATGCACCCAACTTTTAAGTTTAATCTGTATTATTCATACGTTTCCATCACTTTTTAAAGTCTAGACAATCAACAAAGTGAAAAATCAAGCCCTGGTTTGTAGTTTGCTGATTTCAAAAGTATAAAAGCTCATGCTGGAGCCGATGAAAGAGGGCTTTAGAACACAGGGACGATGTTCAATCTCCTGCCTCCGTTCCTTTGCATAGGATTAGCTGGAATGCCCTCCCTCCTCACTTCTGTCACTTGGAATCTCTCGCTGGCTTCAAGGTTCGACTCAAGTATCATCTTTACCTGAGCCTTTCCTGATTCCCCTGGATCTTTGTACTCTTCCTCGTCCCTCTCAAACCCCAACAGTTTTGTATTTATTTTGTATTGGCTCATCTAGGTGTGTGTTGTTCCCCCATTTTTTTAAACATGGATTCTTAACCTCTTATGGACCATAGACCCCTTTGGCAGTCTGGTGAAGCCTATAAACTTCTCAGAATAATGTTTTTTATTTTATTTAATTGCTTATTTAATTTATTTATTTGAATATTTTAAATAACCAAAAGAGATATAATTTTTTTTCCTCATTTTATTTCATAGACTCACTGAAATCTATCCATGGATCAGGATTAAGTACCCTAGCCCTAATAGAATAGAAGTTCCTTGAGGGCAGGGATTGTTTCATTTTTGTCTATGCATCCCCAGCATTGAGCACTGTCTCTGGTACATGGTGGTACTCAGTAAAGGCTTATTGGATTGAATTGCATGCGCTAAGAGAAGCCGGCATTAGAAGCAATTTTAGACTCCCCTCCTCCAATTTTTTCTCCTCAGGGTCAGACTTTTATGCCACCCACGAATGCACTATTTATATGGCCTTAGAGAAAGAACAAGATGCCTGTGGTTCATTCAATCGTTTGCCTTAATTTGGTGCATCCTTTCCTCTTTCTAGGAAAGCAACAGGGCATATCAAAGGCTGAATGGGATTCTCACCAGCCCTGTATCTCTAACCATGTACTCTTGGATCTTCTCCATTGCCCACAATGTTGCTACACCAAGCAACACAACAGTTCAGGCCCCAGTGGGTAGAAGGACCTCATCATTTACCTGTGTCCTCAGTCCTAAGAGAAGGGTATGTCTTAGGATTAAAGACTAAGATACCTTTACATTTGCTAAAGAAATTCTCCTTTTCATAGATCCAGAGCTGGAAGGGACTTAAGAGTTTAGATAGATATGAGATAGACAGATAGACACGGATAGATAGATAGATAGATAGATAGATAGATAGATAGATAGATAGATAGAAATGGCATTTATTAGGCTCTTATTATTTGCCAGGCACTGAACTAGACTCTGGGCATATGAAGCAAATTGAAAAGCATTTTCTCCACTGTGTATCGAATGGACAGGAAGCAGCCAGAGAATAACTACTCATTCTCTGAGGCAGAGAAGAAGACCCTTCCATTACTTGTTATTAATCCTGTACTTCTAGAAATGGGTTCATTGTACTTGCTATCTATAAGGACAAATAAGATTCCCATTGGAAAGTCTTTCCTTGTTACACAAAAACAAAAATGAAACAGTCCCTGCCCTTTGGAAGCTTACATTTTTATCAGCAATAATCTTTAATTATAAATTTGCACCACATCCTGGTAGAAACCTAAGGAGATACAGCCTAAAGCAGCAAAGAAGTTGCCAGCTAAGATGGGAATCTCATCTCTAGAATGATAGTCTCAGCTAAAATGATTTTGTCTCTGACCTGGAAAAGCCTTTACAAAGATCCATAGATTTGCAGCTGTAGACTTTGGGTACAAAAATCCCGGCTCTGCCCCTTAGTACCTGTGTGTTTTCAGTCGTATTCAACTCTTCATAATCCCATTTGAGGTTTTCTTGGTAAAGATACTGGAGCAGTTTGTCATTTCTTTCTCCAGCTCGTTTTATGGATGAAGAAACTGAGGCCAACAGGGTGTGACTTACCCAAGGTCACACAGCTAGTAAGTGTCTGAGGCCTGAATTGAACTCAGGAAGATGAGTCTTCCTGATTCCAGGCCTAGCATTGCACCACCTAGCTGCCCCTGCCACCTGTGTGGCCCTTGTGCAAATCTCTTAGTGGCTCAGTTTCTTTGTTTTCCAAATGAGGAGGGTTGGAGTAGATTACTTCCAAACTTACTCCCAGCTCTAACTCTGTTATGTTACATTGGGATCAAGTGAAGTTTTATTTTTCCTTGCCAAATGGTTGGTGATTTTCTACATGTAAGTGTGAGAATGAGATGAAACAAGAGAAAGGACAGGCATGAAGTTTCTGAGGAACCATGTAAGAAGATGACTGCAGAAATATTATTGTCAACAGTTTTTACAATTGTCCTCAATATGTCCTCATCTTGATTGTCCCTACTCAGTCACTGGCCTCTCCTAAGAGGACACTAAGAATCATGACATCCTTTTAATGAAAGGTGCAGGAATGGAGATGATCAAGTCGTCCAACTATTTCCTTCCTGTGACTGAAACTAAGCTCCTCTAGAAAGGAATCATGAAGCCACCTGTCCACTCTGCCTCCTCCCTCCCTGACCCCTGGAGGGAGTGAAAAGTTCTCTGAGGAGTGCATCCGTCCTTCCTCATGGGAAGTTTTTGAGCTTACTGATAAAATGCTTGAGCAACTTTATTTTTTTGCAAAGCAGAGGAAAGAAAAGAAAACCTCTTTGTTCAAGGTATGCCTTCCCACTGGCTTGCTTTGGCACCGGGAATCAGTATTCATGACGCGGTCTGACACTTTGTTTTTACCTCTGAAAATGGAGGAGTGTTATAAGTGACTGACATTTGGCAACTGACCCTGAGGGTGAGTGTAGAGTAAATTGTTCTAATTCAGGAGGCAAATTAACTCTTTTGGCTGCTACAACATGAGTTCAGTCACTTATTGCTACTCACTAACTGTCAGGACTCCTTGAGTAACAGCACCTCTACACCTTAGCTTTGGCTGGGGCCTTGGAGAGCATCCCGCTTCATTGGGGAGACTGAGACCCAAAGAACATTATGACTTGCCCGAGGTCATGCTACTGGTTAGTGACAGGACCAAGATTAATAGTATTAATTTATGTTTACACATTTTTTTCTTACAAAGTGCTTAACATTATTCAATTTAGCTTAGCAACATGTTTTAAGTGTTTTAAAATGTTAAAATTTTAAAACATTTAAAAATAAAACTCTATGTAGTACAGGCAAGAAGCTTACCACAATGGATAAAGGGCTGCTCTTGGAGACAAGAAATTCATATTCTACCTCTGACACATCCTGGTCATGCCACCTTGGGCAATCATTCCATTTCATAGTGCCCTGGGCAGTTCTCTGATGAGTTGCCTGTCTGCATTGAGGAAGGGAGTATCCATACTGGGAGTTCCCATACTTATTAAGTCATAGGTCCTGACCCTCCCCCTCCCCTCTAAAGAATAAAACCCACAAAAATTTGTACCTTCTACCTCAAAGCATTGTTTGGTCGTGAGTAAAGCACTTTATAAATCTTATGGTGCTATACAGCTATTCAATTCAATGAACATTTATTAAATGCCTAAAATAGAGGCAACTAGGTGTCACAGTGGATGGAGTGCTAGACTTTGGAATCAGGAAGATCTGAGTTCAAATCCTCTCTCAGATCCTTACTAGCTGTGTGACTCTGGGCAAGTCACTTAACCTCTCTCAGCCTCAGTTTCATCCTACATAAAATGGAGAGGATGATCATAGCACCTGCCTCTCAAGGCTGTTGTGAGGATCAAATGAGATAATATATATAAAGGGCTTTGCAAGCCTTAAATCAGTATATAAACTCTAGTTATTACTACTATTATTTTTGTGTGCCAACTACTATACTATGTTGGAGAGTCAAAGGCAAAAAAAAAAAAGAAGCAGTTCCTGTCCTCAAGTTGCTTAATTCTCTTAGGAGAAAACTGTACACATAGAAAATTAAATGCAAATATATACAAAATCATGTCCAGAGTGACCTGGGATTATGTGGGTTATTATTGTTCCTACTTTATAGATATGGAAACTGAGGCTCAGAGGGGTTAAGTGATTTGACTAGCCAGTAACTAGCAGAAAGAGCTAAAGCTTTCTTCTACTCAGACCTTCTAACTTCCAGTCCTGTCTTTTCTTCCAGCTTAGCACATGGAGTTCATCTACCTCTTAATGAACTGGACTGATCAGAGTAATGTTTAGCTAGAATAACTAGGACAAGTACTTAGCAATTTAACTCCTAGATAGGATCCATGATCTTGGTCAGATAAGATCTCATTGGACCTCAGTTAGAATACATTTCTTTTGAAGCTGCTGTAGCATCTCAAAGAGGGTGTATATGGGGTGTGTGTGTGTGTGTGTGTGTGTGTATGTTTCTCTTCAGGATGAGAAGGGGAATGGCCTCAGAAACATGCTCCCAGATGGCTAAATCGGTAGAGAAAACATGCAGCACTTTTTGCTTCGCCATTAGCACCCTGGCTATGTCCTCTCCCATGACATCTCCTTTAATGAGCCCTCAAGATGATGAATAAGTTAGAAATAATTTCGCCTGAGCAAGAGAGAATAGGATTTATGATCAAATAAACCCATCTCATTGTTTCTAGAAGACTCAACATTTTTCCTTTTATGAGGAACAGGGTAAATATTACCTTGTACTTAAAGAAGATCCTTTGTCAAAGAAGATTATCTGGTGTTCTCTCTGTTCTGCAGATGCTACCTCTTGCCCAAATACCCAGGAGCCCTGGAAAGCTAGTTAGTTTCACAGATAAAGTGGGGAGGAAAATGCTCTTCCTCTGTAGCCATTTAACTATGAACCATTGAATCCCTAGGATGAAGCCTGGGAAAACCTTATGAGTTCTGTTTTGCAAAGCACTAGTTGACAACCAAGAGTTTACATATAATCTAAGACAAAGCTTCGCTGTCCAGGTTTCTTCCTGCCCTGCCCAGCATGGGAGCTGCGAGCTCCTCCTCCTCAAGGAAGTTGACTATACTAAGTAGTTAGTGACAAATTTAAAATAGTTTGGGTGTGAGTCTTAAAAAATATGCAATCAGAAGCTTTTTGGAAACTTTTTGGATATAAATTATGATTTTGGATAGAACCTCATCTCTAAGTTTTTATTTGATGTAGTGAAAGGAACATGGGATATCTAGGTTCCTGTCAGGGCTTTAACACTTAGTAGCTGCATAGCCAAACTGCTTAACCACTCTGAGCCTCATTTTTCTTATCTGTGAAATGGGATCGATACAATTTATTCTAAATACTTTTCAGAGAAGGTACCAACCTGCACTAGAAGAAGGAGTTCCTCAATTGGTGCTTCCTACATCAATGAAATCAAAGAACTGGTGAAAACAAAAACCAAAAACTTTATAAAGTTATTGTGAGCCTTAAAACCCCATAAAATTGTGAGTGACTATTCTTTTTAGCTTAGGATTTGCGAAGGTTTTTAGAGTGGTATTGATTTATGGGGGTCACTCAAGACTCAGGAAGACAATTCAAGTTCTGCTTGTGACATATACTACCTTGGGGACATTGCCCAGGTCTCCTAACTCACGGGGCTTCCCGACTCTCAGGATTCTAAATAGAAAGTTAATTAGAACGTGGATGAAGGGAGTTTCTGCACAGAGAGAACTGATGAAATAAGAGACCCAAAAATAGATTAGTAGTGATAAGGCTTGATCTTGCATGGAGTCTGAGAATTTTGGAGCCAGAGAGGAGCTTCAAATTTATATAGGCCAAAGCCTAATTTAACAGCTTAGAAAAGGAGAAACCAAGGGTCATCGACATTAAGTGATTTGCCCAAAGTCATGCAGCTAGTTAATAGCAGATGATAATAGTAATAAGAAGAACAATGATGATATCTCAGCACAAATCTGCCCCTGTGGCTCCAATCTGAATAGCAATTCCCAGGAGCCAAAGAACCCAAAATACAATTTCTGCTTTGCTTACTCATGGAAAATCATCTGTGTTGGATTGAATTGATTTTTTTTAAAAAAGAAATAAAATCCTATCTCACCTAACATCATTTTCCCTATTACCCCAACGGGCTTTAGAATGGTTTCTGTACAGTGCAGTAGAGATCTGTAGCAGCATCACTACAATGACTATCTAGGTGGCCATCCTACCTTAGACATGCTGCAAAGCGAGGGCTCGTTACAGAGTGCAATGGAAGCTTACTCAGCAGGAGATTTCCAGGCTCCTTTTTCACAGAGCAGGGCTCTGGACCTGTCTTTGGCCCTTGAGGAAGGAAGACTTTCAAGTCATAGGATCATAGATGTTGAGCTGAAGAGGACCTTTGTGTTATAGATAATAAACCTGACTCTTAGAGTGGCTCACCCAAGGTGACACAGGTAGTTAAGAGAGAGACAGGATTTGAACCCAGGTCTTCTGTCTCAATAGGCGGTCAACAAATATCTATTAAGCACTATTATGAGGCAGCTTCCACCAGTGGGTAGATCACCCAGCCCTGGAGTCAGGAAGAATCAACTTACTAAGTTCAAATCCAGCCTCAGACACTTCTAGCTGTAAGACTCTGGGCAAGTCACTTACCCCTATTTGCCTCAGTTCCCTCATCTGTAAAATGAGCTGGAGAAGGAAATGCCAAACCACCCCAGTAACTCTGTCAAGAAAACCCCAAGTGGGATCCAGAAGAATTAGACATGACTGAACAACAACAGCCACAAACACTATTATATGCAAGGCACTATGCTAAGTGCTGCTTATGAGAGAGAGAGAGAGAGAGAGCGCGCGTGAGCACACAAATACAGACCCTGCCCCCAGTGAGCTCAATCTAATCAAGGAGATTTCACTTCATTTTAGTTTATCTACATTTCAAAGGGCCAGAGTATTCCCATTCCTCATGAATGTATACTTGTGAGATTGTTAAAGTATGAGCATAGGATAATAGATTTTGGCTTAGAAAGGCTGGACCTCAGTTGCCATCTAGTCAAACATTATCATTTTACAGATAAGGAAGCTGAGATCCAGAGATGTTAACCAATTTGCCCATGGTCACAAAGGTTATAAGTGACATTGGTAGCTTTTTGAGCCAAGGTCTTCTGACCACAAATCTACTGCATCTCATCATTCCAATCTACCCGAATTGAAAATGCCAAGAGCATTCCTGTTCATGACGTATTTATGTCTAGGAGGTGGTACAGTGATTGGCCATTTGGAAAATCCTTGTTAAACATAAATAAGATATGATGTTCAAGACCTTAGGAGCTTCTAACCTAGCTCAGCTCCTGATTCTCTGGACTTTGACACCTTGCTTCACCCCCCCCCCCCAAGGGTATCTCCCATCACCCTCGACTACTTTTCAACTCTCTTTTATATGTTGACTTCTTCCACTAGAATGCAAACTCCTTGAGGGCAGGGACTCTCTTTTTCCTCATATTCATATTCCCAGCACTTAAGACAGTGCTTGGCACATAGCAAGCACTTTAAAAATGCTTTATTTATTTTTCTAAATCCTATCCCAAACTGCACAATCACAGTTTTCATTCTGAGGGATGAACTTTCCATCTCCTCCCTACCAAAAACTGTAACACAGTCTTCATAGCTCAGTCGGAAAATGGATGGCAGTAGCAGCAGCTTCCTCCTGAAACTTGGAGGCAGCTGGCTCACCTTCTCCAAGCTATTTCAGAGTCTGTAAACACACATCTCAAGGTTTCTAGACTGTGGAGAAGAAGACAGTCCAAGAATGCAAAATTCTTTCAGGAAAGATACCGCTGGAGGGTATATGCCAAAAAGACCTTGAGAGTGAGGGCAGCCAGATCTGAAGCTTTCCAAAGATTAGCAGCCACAAATACCTTCGCAGAGTTCGGCATTATAATGGCCATGGCTGTGCAAGCAGACAAACTGGTAGGGGTGGGGTGAGGGTGGGGATAACTGAATTCGTTGTAAGAACCAGTTATTCTTAAAATAAGCAAGTTAGACAAACCAGTTACAGATCAGTCATCTCACCAAATTCAGCTGACAGTTTGATTGACTGAATGTAATGGTTATCTTGGCATTGGTGGCCACACTTCCTTTCTTTGGGCCTCAGTTTCTTTATCTGTAAAATAGAGGATTATACTGGATGATTTCTAAGACGCCATACAGTTGTAAGCCTATGACCCTATAATCAGTAGGTGAGAGCACCCAAGTTGTTCCTGATGGCACACATTTTCATTTTATGTGTCCTCAATAGAGATCACTTAATGGGATCATAGATTTAGGGAGCTTAGAGGCCATCTAGTCCAACACCTTTGTTTTAAAGCCAAGGAAACTGAGGCCAGAAGAGGTATGGTAACTTGTCCAAAGTCACTCAGTGAATTAACTCAGTTAGGAATCTCAGCCAAGGTACTCTCATACTTTCTGCTATTGCCAAGTCACCTTTGAATTGGAAGCAGCCGAAAGAAGGCCTTGAATTTTAACAAATCAGCTTCACTCTATGCCACATGATCTCATCTCTACCATCAAGGGCATTGTTTAAGGTACATGCTATTTTTTTTTCTATGAGATATGAACTCCCAGAAGCTAAGCAGGCTAGCCTAGATAGTATTTGACTGGTGTTCTCTCCTAATGGGACAATGTCTACAAAATGGCCTATGACTGAAAAAGATCTCATTCAATTTTAATCTAATTTAAATTCCTTTTTTTTTTTTTGCAAATGAGAGAAGTGAAACCCAGGGTGGCGAAGTGATAGCTAGTTAGAAGTAGAATGAAGACTGATTGCCCATCAGTGTTCTTTCTACTATACCATACTGCCCACGGGCCTATGTTGACTCATTTGGAGATGTATAGGGCTAAAAGTCATAACTACCTACTCAATCCATCACCACCACCCCTCCCCAGACCCTAGTTAAATACTAGGTGGCAAGGGAGATACTAAGCAGCAAGGAAGACACTTTGCTCCAACATTCCTGGAACAGGAACAAACTGACGGAGAGGAGCGGGAGAAGCGGTTACCTTGGCATCCTCAGTCCCTGGCTAGCTAAGCTGTCATCAGCATCTAGGCAACCAACAAAAGTAAAACAAGCTTCTAAAATGTGCATTGGCTGGCACGATGATGATTGCTCAGCTGGCTTATAATATTGCAGGACCACATTAATCCTGGGGTCCCACTGGTACAAAATTCCTCCATGTTGTCGTGCTTTTGGCCCAACATTCTATGAGTCTATGATGAGATTTGAGTAAGGGTGAAGTGTTATTCCCAGGCATTGAGTCATCCTTAGCCTGCAGACAGTATAATGCTCTTTGATACAGTAATACTCAGTCTATCTCCAGGAGCCAAAGCCATTTTGTATTGTGATATTTGCACCAGCATCCTCTGCCCAGCATAAAACTTAACCTAAAATCAGTCTTGAGACGCTTTCACATGACTACCATTAGTCAGAAGGAATGAGTAAAGTGTTTGTTTTCTCATGTAGCTCTCCCAAATTTCTGCGGAGCCCAAGGAAGGAAAATGAGGACCCCTCCCACTGAGCAGCAATGCCCCAGGAAGGATCTGGGGAGGTTGGACAGGGTTCATACCATCAGGCTGGCAGATCCCACAATTACTGATGGCAAAGATGCCTGGTCTCACTGATTAACCTCCCCTCTTGCCAAAATAACCCCAGGATCCCCACCCTCTATGTTGGCCAATTAGCTGCTTTAAAAATACATCTGCAAAAGTATAATTGGGAGGGGGAATCAAATGGCCTAATTGTTTTCTGAACCTATTTGCAAGGCTGTTTTAGAGTCTTTTAGCTGTAGGTAAGCCAAAAGGAACTGTAGTTCAGAAACCCAGGGCTTCTGTCCTTTACCCACTGTTTGATATTACAGCTAGTGCTTTACAACCAAAAGATAAAGATACACTTTATTTTGAAGCCACTGGTTTCAGTCAGAGGTTGTTTAGAGGCTGTTATATTTATCCTTTCCAGGCCTCAGTTTCTTCATTCGTAGCCTTGTAGGTCATCTCTAAGGTCCTTTTCAGCTCTAAAATTCTATGATTTTATGATTCTGAGAATTAAACTATAAACTCTAAGGACAGAGATCAGTGTCTTATTTATATTTGATAATTTGATTTCTCTTTGACCAAGCTTGGCCTTGAATAAAAAATGAGAAAACGCATTTTTCTCCTTTCTGTGCCAGGGTTGGGGAGTTATGGGTATGCAATGGTACACATGCTGTCAGATCTGGTTAATGTGTAAATTAGTTTTCCTGAACTGTCTTTCTTTCCTTCTCTTTCCTCTTTCTTTTTGGTTTCAAGGGATCACTCTCAAGGTAGGAAATATAGGAAAGATAGACATGGAAATGAAGGTGATTAAAAATATATCAATAAAAATGTAGAAAGGAATAGGGGAAAACAGTTGTTGACTTGACTTCAATTAAATTAGGAAAACAGCCCGTGTCAATGTCTACCATCCACAATAAAGGAGCCCTTCAGGCCTCAATTAGGGCATGGTTGGTGTGAGCATCTTAGCAAACATCTTTGGGAGTTGTGTGGGGCACAATCACAGGGACAGCTTTAGTTTCTGGGTAGACTTTCTAGTTCAGCCATTTAAGCCAGAGACCTTTATAAACCATGCTCTCCTTTTAAAAAGAAGCCTGTGACATGCATTTGGCAAAGGAGTAACATGAGTAATGAAATCTTGGCTCTGATGAGCATTTTAAAGCAAGGGTTTTGTGAAAGTTGCAAATCCTTGGAGGAAGTGCTGGAGCCCAGAGACCTGCATAGCATGGATTACACTAATCTAGCCAGGAAATGATAATGACATGGATATATGACCAGCATGCAGAACCCATTGCAAATGAGGCCTTTAAAAAAAAAGAAGAAAAAGAAGAAGGAGAAGGAGAGGAAGAAGAAGAAAGAGAAGAAGGAGAAAGAGAAAGAGAAGAGGAAGAAATCCAGATCTTGAGCTTTGAGTATCCAGGTTTTCAAAGCAGCTTTGAGAAGAGCCCTTCAGGGACTCACCTCACCCTTGGGCAAGTCTTCTAGAGTGATGGAAAAAATGAATTGTTCCACTTGGATGATCCCAGAGGCCCTCTGTGAAGAAGGGTAGATTGGCTAGGCTTTGAGATCTTCTTTATGAGGTTTTCATTAAAGGTGTTGGACATTTGGTGCTATCAGTGCTTGTAAAGATTCTCAAACCCTGAGTGTAGCCACTAATTTACTTTATTCACAAAGTCCATTCTCCTTTTAAGGGAATGACCTATACCAGCATTTCTCAAACAAATCTGATCACAGGATACTTTGAGGCTTTAGCCATATTGGCGGAACCCGTAAATGCTGGTCCTGGATAGTATGGCATAGAGGGTAGAATTCTGAATATGGAGTCAGGAAGATCTAAGTTTGAATTCTGCCTCAGAACTTAGTAGATGGAGGACCCTGGGCAAGTCTTAACCTTAACTTAACCTTTCTCAGCCTCGGGTTCCTCATCTGTAAAATGGTGATAATGATAGCACCATCTCTTAGAGTTGCTGTGAAGATCATAAACTCTAGGAGATTTAATTGTTTTCCCCAACGACACTCACAAAGTAGGAAAGCCAGGGTATGAATCCAGATCTTCTGACTCCGAAGATATTGCTATACTGTGACTGGACAATATAAACATGTTTTAAATGTAAGGAAAATCTTTTTTTCTTAAATTCCTATTTCCTTGGTGGTGCATTCATAGAAGACATGGAAATTTCTCCCCTTTGCTTTCTCCAGTGCATTCTTAATACTTCTTGGCCCCAAGTTTCCTGACCAAAGTGTGGAAAAGCTTGGAGTATGGAACTGGCAACCAATTTCTTATGCATCTAACTTCCAAGGACCAGCTTGGCTAAGCCTCGAGAGGGTCATCATGAGAGGACCAGTCACCAAGTGGTGACTTTTTTCCCCCAGGTAAAACAACTTACAAAGACTGTTTACTATGGTGTAAAGGAATTAGGATCTGCAGTGATATCTCCAAGCCAAATACAATCTCACAGACCTTTGAAACCTTAAAGTACAATTATTACCATCTTCATGTTAGGCTGATTAGGACCTGTTCGCCAGTAGTTATGCCTTCTTAGAGTCCAAAAGAAAGTTAAATTTCTTGGTGAATTTAGAGTCCAAGCAAAAGGATAATGTCATCAAGTTAGAGGTAGCCTAAATCTTCTTGGCCTCCACTGTCTATAGTAGTACTCAGGAATCCAATCAGAGTCTTCCCATCACTTGGCCAGAGCATGGTTTGGAGACACTAGAGGCAAGCCCTGTGTAGTGCGGAGTGGGACAAGTAGCAGTTCCAGTCTGCTCTCCTCCCCCTTGGAAAACATGTCACCGTCCTTAGTAGGCATGAGTCATAAGGAACAAGGTGACTTCCAGACAAAGCTAATTTCTGGAGGGGAAAAGGCCCTGGCAGCTACCCCAGAGTAGTATTTCTTCAGCCAATCCATTTCACTAGAGGAGAAGCCATAAGGTCACCTGGCAAAGCTTCATCAATGGACTCACACGTATTCTTGCCTGGGTCAACCTGCACACCCCGACGATTCAGTCAACCCATTGGATCCCGTCACAAAAACAACAGGATTTCACTTGTTAAAGAATATCAAGCAGAAAGATGGGCTCTCTTTCAGTTATTGTTAGTGGAGACTATTAGGGGAGGGGGAAAAGGTTCCCCAACAAAAGCCCATCCTCACTGACCCATTTGCTATTCATCTTTGGTACAATCCTAGCCCCCGGAGAATAATCAGAAGTTCCATGTATGATCACAGTAAGAATATTTAGTTCACCATTGCTCTGCTGGGAAGACTTGGGAACACACCTTGGTTATTTTTTATGTTCCCTTCTCCAGTCAAAAACCCTTGCCCTCCAACAGGCCCTAATGCTACAATCTTATTTCCTACCCAGACAGGTAAGGCAGGTAAATAATGTGTGGCTAACACTCCTTCTACATTATGGTTGCCTATAGGGATTATGGCTTGAATTATTACTGTACTCAGGGTGAAACTAGAATGGGGTTGGAAGATGAGGAACAGCTAGGGGGATTTTAAGCAGTATTGACAGTATCTCTTCCAAAGCCTGGTCAAAGTACATTGGTGTATTTGAAAAGTAAATTGTGAGTGTGTGTGTGTGTGTGTGTGTGTGTGTGTGTATGTGTATACACATACCCATATACAATTATCCCTTCCATATCACAGGGGTTAGGAGCATGGTCTCTCTCCCCCCATGCCCATCTGGAAAATCTGCATAAAAATTTTTGACCCTCCCTTCATACCAGAGAAGAAGTCTGAATTTTTTCTTTTTCTTTAATAGGGTGTTTACAGTACCTTACTGTAAAATTTGGGTTAAGTAATTAGTGATAGATTCTATGTTGTCTGCTGGCCTTCATGTGTCATCTGTGACTTCCACAAAACTCCCCCCAAAACTCCCATTTAATTTCTTATGCCAACCCACAATATATCAAAACTGTTATGGGGAAAGTCACAATGTGGAAGGGATAACTGTATATGTGTGTGTATATGTAGATCTAGATACACACACCACACACACACATGCACAGAATGAGCTTTTATCATCAGCCCCCATCCATTAGAAGCCTGCCCTGACTTCAATCATAGGATTCTACCTGTCTGAGTTTTCTGAGAGCCTCAGGAATGAGGGCATCTGTCAGCTCCAGACTGTCTCTCTCCTGTGGTACCCCAAGAGTCCAGGTGGAGCTATTCTGAGGTTCCCAGGAAGCCCCATTCTTTTTCATACTATTCAGGGAAGCCTAGACAGATGGCAAATCTTTGTGACCACTGTCTTCAGAGCTTGCCACTGTGCACAGTCCTTTCCACATGCAGATCTGGTCATTTTAAGACAGACATAGATCTGGAGAAAGTCCAGACTCAGAGGATAACCAAAAAAAATTACCAAGGGCAGGGTGAGGGGAGAAAGAGGTGCTACCAGATGAGAACAGGCTGAAAGGATTTGAATGTTTCCATCTGAGAAGACAAAAAAAGTTAGTTAATGAAAGGTGTGCATAAGATGTACAAAGATTTGCTTATAAAACCCCAGAATACCACCATAGCTTTCTCCCTTTTTTGGACTCCTACAGTTCAGCTAGTTATCTGTACTGCACATTTTAGCATTACTCATATGCTGCCTGATAGACTGACCTGTTTCATCTGTGTATGTCATTTCCCTGCAATAAAACTAAAAACCTCTTAGAGTAAGGATTGGCCTTTATGCTTATTTTGAGGCTTGTCTTCTAAGTTTTATTTCTATCTACATTGTATGTATGTTGTATATACTTGTTTATTTACATATTGTCTCTACCATTAGAATGTCAACTCCTTAAAGGCAGGGACTGCTTTTGCCGTGTGCGTGTGTGTGTGTGTGTGCGCGCGCGCGTGTCCCTGGAAACACAATGCCTGACATATGATAGGATACCTAATAAATGCTTATTGATGGATTAATTTAATTTTTTTTGGCCCCCACTATAGCATCTAGGACAGAGCTGGACATGTAGCAGGCGGTACTTATTGAATTGGCTTGAATTTGGTTCAATTCAGCAGCACATATTTATTGGATTTCTGTTTTATTCAAAGTCCTTGCTAGGTCATTTGTTCTCCACCTTTTTCTGCTCAATGCATAGTATTCTTTACCAAAAAGAAGAGAATCAGACCATACACTGATGATGGTGACAATGAAGGATGCCCAAGAAACAGGACTTCCTGGCCTTGAATTCCTCTCCCTCCTCTTCCTCCTCCCCAATTCCTCATCTCATTCTTTCTTTACTTCCCCAGTATTCACAGAGAAAGAGGTGAGGAAGTACATTTACATTTCGAACTAGACGTACTATTTTGGACTTTCCAACACCAAGCCAGTTAGAGCAGGCAGCAGATGGCATTTGGAGCATATGGAAGTCATGGGGTATCGGGAGGACTTTCAAGGCATATTCATGTGAAACAGCACGTTGTTTTGCCTTCGGGAAGCTTACAGTCTAGTGGGGGAGCAAAGACAGACGTTGTTTTAGGCAAGGCAGACTATGGTAAGTGCTATAAGAGAGATACAAAAAAGAATGCCCCTTAAGGATAGGGATCATGTTTTTTCTCAATGTGTACCTTTCCTAGCACCTGAAAGTGCTCTGTACACAGTAGGCCGTTAGAAAAGATGGGTTGTTGTTAGATTAGAGTCTTCAGTTGAAGCTGAGAACAGAGAAGTGTTGACAAGACTACACAGGTAGTAAGTCAAAGAGGTATGTGACTGCTGAATCCGGGCCTTCAAACCTTGGACTCTCTTGCATGGAAAGTGACTTCTAACTTGGGCTTTGCAATTAGATGTATAGGTAGGAACTTGACAAAACTGAGTCAAATTCTAGAGCTGAGAGTCTGTTTTAAAGCCCTAAAGAAGGGATCTAATAGTTATTGGATGAGGGAGGAACATTTACAACTTTTGGGGATGACTCCAAAGAGGACAACCCATGTAGTGCCACTGTCAAAGACCATACTATACTGAGTCAGTGAGACCCGGGAGCCAACTCGGTGCTGGTAATTCTTATGTTCTCTTGTTCCTCTTCACTTTCAGAGTTTTAAAACTTCACCAACATTCATCCAAAGACAACTTTGCGATGCCTGCCTATAAACCTGATTTATATTCCTTGTTTTTCTGGTACTTTCTTTCTCTTTTGACTGAATCACAACAAGGAGGCCAAAGGAATGAGCTGAACCTCCCTCTACTGTAGCTGCCAGCAATCCCCAGGATAGGGCTGGGGCTGCCCGTGTTGCCTGATTGAGACACAATGTGGGGACTTCTACCATCACTGCAATTAAGGGGTCCATCTACCATTGCTAGATACAGGGCCAAGAAAACATTAGGTTTGAGATCTGGGATTTTTTTGTTTCTTCCTCTCCATTATAATGCTAAGGTTCTAGCCCAAACATGAAAAGTTATGGAAAGAGACTTAATTTGGCTTGTTTTCCCATGGATTTGATTTTCAGTCCCTTGAAAAATCAGGTAAAGATTTTTCTCACAGAGCACTTGGCTCAACACAAACCATTTTCTGTCCTCTCTAGTCAAAATCTCAGATCTCAAAGTGGTTTTTGGAAATTACTTCACTTGTCCTTATGTCACCCCTTTGAGGGCACAATGTCCTGGTGGTTGTTGTTGGGTTTTTTTTTCTTTTTCCTGGATGAAAAAGCTGTAGCAATTGTCTTAGCCTATCAGTGTCTGGGGCAAGAGCTGAGTCTTTGGGGAACTGAAACCCTCCATTTTGGATTAGTTGTCCTCCCGTCCTTCCAGCAGCCTATGCTGCCCAATATCAATATTCTGGCCATGGAAAGTACACTGAGCATAACTGCATCAGGAATTGAGAACTGGAAAGGATCTCAGAGGCCATCTAGTCTATTCTTCTCATTTTGCAGAACAGAAAGCAGGAGCAGGGAAGATAAGTAAGGTCCAAGGTCACTTGCATAGTAGGCATCAGAAGAAGAATTTGAACCCAGGTTCGCTGACTGCAGAACCAAGGGTTCTTTGTTTGTTCATTTTTGCTATACGACATTGCTTGAGCTCTCAGAGAAGAGCCTACTGACATTACACCGAGGAACAGCCTCGCTCTTCCCTGGGAAGTAAGAGCAAGTGTCCTGCATCTCAAATCTTAAGAGTTAAGATGACCAATTTAATGATCCTCTCTCGGGGAGAGGCAAGAAACTTGGGGCAGACTGACACAGGCAAGCAACCCTGCTGGGTCATTTCTAACCTGCAAAGGGGGATAGAGAACAGAAGGGATCAGAAGAAAACAGGCTCCAAAATGTGGTCAAGGAGGCAGAGTATGGCCACACAGACAGACGAAGACACCAGATCATAGAGTCCAAGCATGTCAGGGAAGCAGGAGCAGTTCTTGTCTGTAGGGAGGCCTAAAGCCAAGTCTGTGATAAGCTGGAAATATGAACCAAGAGGGTTTCATCATAACAGTTTTCCTCTGCTGGCCTTTATCGAATGAAATGAAGATGCATGTCATCATGTCATCATGGTGCAAAGACAAGAGCACAAGGTTTGGCATTAGAGGCCTGAGGTGTCAAATCCTGACTGCTATTTACTAGCTTGTCGAACAAATGAATGAATATGTGACCTGAGGAAAATAATTTCATTTCTTTGGGCCTCAATGTCCTCCTCCACAAAATGATAGAGTAAGATTATGTGATCTCCAAAATCCTGTTACTAAACCTATGCATTTATTTTTTAATACAGAATGGTCTCTTTTCTTTTTCCTTTTGTAATTATTCATGGTATGCAAATCATCAGAAGCTGTCTCATCACTTCTGAGTCACAGATTCTCTGAGTGCCCTTGTTCAGTGTAGAAGCCTCTTTTCCAGAACTATAACTTGCTTTGCCAAGGCCCTTGGGGGTTCTGAGAAAAGCATCCCACATTCCTGTCCCAAGCATACAGATCCAAGTATGGAAAAATGACTTCCTCTTACCCCTCTGAGACAGAATAAAAATGACCACGCTCCCAGGCAAGCAACAATATTCTCTAAGCTACCCACTATGTACTAGTCATTGTAAAGGAAATATAGATGAGGGAAAAGACTTGATGCTTTCTCATTGCTGTGAGGGATGCAAACAAGAATAATGAAAATATGGAAATATGTTTATAGAGAGGGGATTATGCTATGATCCCAGGGTGCCTCTATGCATCTCTCAGGGTTGTGTCTGGTAGGGTTACTCTCTTTATATCTCTCTAGTTTCAAACCATTGCTGTTCTCTCCACTCCTCATGATAGAAACTAGTCTTTTGAGCTGAGGATTCAGGGCTCCAGGGGGTGTTGGGAACAACCTTGATGGAATTCCAAGTATTCATTTAAAATGCCAGGTTGTGTCATGATGTGAGCATGACGACTCATAAGATGTGGTTTTGGATGTTCTTAAGAGCAAGCTGGCCAAAGATTTTAACTAGGAGCCTTGAAGAATTGGAACAGGTTTGGAAAAGTGACCTGAATGGTGAAGGGATGGGAGACCATGACATCTCAGGACCAGCTGAAGAAGTTAGGTGGAGGGGCAGGGGGTTTTATCAAAAGAAGAGGAGACTGAAAGAAATAGGATGTCTGTCTTCAAGAATTTGAAGAGCTATTACATGGGAGAGGAAGCAGATATTTCTTTGTGAGACCTAAGAGAACAGGACCAGGAGCAATGGATGGAGGTCACAGGGAGACAGATTTGGAATCACTACAAGAGTTTCTCAAAAGTGAAAGCTGTTCCCAGATGAAATGGATGCCCTATGGTATAATACATTCCTTGTAAATTCAATTCATTCAACACATATTTTACTTACTCTGTGCAAGACAATGTGTTACGCAGCTAGTCGGTCAATCAATAAACATTTATTAAGCACCTACTATGTGATAAGCACACAGTATCCAGTGCTACACACTGGGGATACAAAGAAAAGCAAAAGACAGTTCCTCTCTTGGGGGGAGACACCATGAAAACTACTATGTATAAACCAAACTATATATAGGAAAACACATTATGGATCTAAAATAAAGATGATCCTATGAAACTCTCCCTACCCTCCATATCCTGCTGGGGGTATATGTGTACCCAAGCAAATACAAAGTATATTCAAAATAATACAAAGCAGCTTCAAGAAGGAAGGAAAGAAACATAGTTAATGACTGGGGGAATCAGATAAAGATTCTGGTAGGAAGGAGAGCTTTCCAGATGGGGATCACCTGCAAGCGTGCAAGCAGAGTCTGTATGACCACCTGTTGGAGACACTATAACAAAGATTCTGTGATAAAATGAGCCTTGAGAATCAGGCCACACATGCATCTACCAATGTATTATATTCACCCCCTAAGTGTGTGTGTGTGGGTGTATGTATGTGTGTGTCCTCACACGTGTGTACAAAAGTGATATTCATGAGCATTGAAGTCAAAGATAAAGTTTCTTTGCACTTGGAACATGATATGAATGAGAAGCATTTATTAAGTGCTTACTGTATGCCAAGCACCAAAATAAACTCTGAGGATACAAATACAAACCCCAAAACAGTCCTTTCCTTCTTGGAGTTTATGTTCTAATAGGGCAGAAACACATTTAGAAGAGCAATGGCCAGAGAAAAAGTTACTTAAGTCTGGAAATCTACAGGGATGGTAAATGGGGCCATAGAGGAGTATGTTGACACACTCCACCCAGAAGAAATGACAGAGTCAATCTGGTCAAGATTCATGGTTCCAAAACTGGAGGGGGAAAGGGAGGGCAGGTAGAAGGAGGGTGGCTACTCTGTAGGGTACCTCCTCCAGGGTGGCAAAGTAGTGAGTGAGGATGTGGGAGAGATTTCTAGAGAGTGAGAGTGAAATGAAGCATAATGGGTGCTTTGTTATACACCTGTATCAATAGGGATGGTGATGTCTCTATAATACATACATAGAAGTCCCCTTGCTAATAACCATAACGCCTTTTTTTCATCTTTGGCCAAAGATACCCTTGTCTTAAATATAGATATAATTTATTTAAATATAAACATGGATATAATCTTGAGTATGTAGATATAACTTGTTTAAATATAAATATGGTTATAGATATTAATTATGTAGATATTGCTGTAGATATAGATAACCCTGGTTTAGGGGTCCTTGCCTGTAATTTCACTAGTTCAGGGAACT
>CM053622.1:688859280-688996899 GCA_028646595.1 Phalanger gymnotis | reverse complement strand
AGAGGATTGACTAAAGTGGGGAGAGACTTGAGACCGAGAGGCCAACCAGCAGGCCATTGCAACAGTCCAAGGGTGAGGTTATGAGGGCCAGAACCACAATGGTTGTAGCATCAGAGGACAGTAGGGGGCATAGATGAGAAAAGTTACAAAGGGAAAGTGCAAAGGATTTGACAATAGATTGCATATGGGTGATGAGAAAAAGTGAGGAGTTTGAGAATGACAACTTGTTTACAAGCCTGAGTGACTGGGAGATTGGTGTTCTCTGGATAGTAATGGAGGAGTTAGGAAGAAGGGAGTGATCTGGGGAAGGGATAATGAATTCAGTTTTGGACATGTTAAATTTCAGATGTTGACAGGACATCCAGTTCATGATAGCCTTTATGACATTTTAAATTCAAAGATACTTCTTACAAAAGATATACTTTTCAAAGGCAAAAAAGAAAGTCTCCTTTGGGGCCTAAATTAGGTAGTGTGACTGTGTAGACAGATCAAGCTGGATCATAGCCAGATCTCCATTTTAGCTGATGGTATGTGGACTAACATTTAACGTTTGCTAAACTAGATCTTTTTGCCAAGCGTGCCTTTTGGAAAGACTCTGGACATTAGGGCTGCAACATGATGGCGCCAGTGCTGGAATAAGGGTAAGGGGAGAAGACCTCCGAAGTGGGGAAGGGGCATGAAATGGGAGGGAGGAGGTTCTCTAGACAAACAGCCTCCTTCACTATTGTGCCTCAGGCCAGCCACAGCTGGAAGAGTCAACATGAGAAAATGCCTTGCATTCTTTCCGACTGAATTGGATAATTAGAATCACTTAATGGAGGCAGATCTGCCCTCCCTGGTCCCTTCACCTTTGAAGATGTAGATTGAGCTGTTCGCTATATGCTCAGAAGGACCCTTATGCTGGCAACTAGGCTGATTGCAATGGGATGATTATCATTGGGAGCTGGTCACTGAGAATGCCCTGATGCCTTTGAAACATCTTGTTACAATGCATTGGTATTCTCTCATTGACCTGTGACAGCCTTCTCCTTCCTACACCAAATCAGCATTTTACCTAGGCAGCTAGTTTTCACTCCCTCCAAATGCTGAATATTATTGCTGATCCAGTTCTGATTTTCCTTTGTTTTTTGTAGCTGGATTATAAGAGATAGATTATTGATAAACATGTTAATGTGTCAAGAAATCAAAAGAGTAGTTAATACCAAAGTCCATTGTCCTTTGTATAGAGGCTGTCACATAAGGCACAGGATGCCCTGAAAGTAAGAGGGAATTCAATGAAACTGCCATTGTCAGCTCCCTGGGTTTTAGGAAAAGAAGCAAGAGGTTTTGTGCTCCTGAATTCTTGCCCAAGATGTGGCATATCATCCCATTTAAAGTGAGAAATGAGAGTTACAAAGCGCAAGACTTAGGCCACCAGACAGAATTTTCTCCCAGTGGTCTTTTCTATCCACCATATCCTGTGTAGCTGAACTGTTTGGGAAGGATAAGGCTACATATGGGAGAAAAAGGAAGAATAGTAACTCTCACTCTAGTAATTAAAACCCCTAGCAGATAATTCCTTGGAAGTTGCAGAGTCCAGTGCTATGGGAATCTGATTTGCTCTTTGCTGGCAACAGCAGAATTAGATACTTGCTAGGCTGGCCTCTTTTCACTTCCTGGGTAGGCTTCCTGTGATTCTCTCACCCTTTAAAGACCTAGTTTGATGCCAAGAAGAGAAACTTTAGGCTTTCGTTACTTGGTGAAGAGGGTGATGTAGGACAAGGAGGCTTATGGGATTACAAGAATCCTGAAGAAAAACAGGGACAGTGGGTCCTAGGCTGAAGATGTCTGAGAACCCCTACCACAACAAGGCCTAGGATTAGGAACTGGATGAAAGATATACACTCTCGACCTATGGTATGATTTCCCAGCATCTCATCAGGGGAACACACTATTTTCCAGACCTTCTTTCTCTCTCCATACCCATCCTTTTAAACTCCCCAAACAAAAATGACCTACTCTACTTTCTATTCCATCTAGGCCCAGCTCAGTGCTTTTCAAGGTGACCAGTTAGATAATCTGATAAAGTAATCTGTGCTAATGTGTTAATGGCTTTTAATGACTTAATGTGATGCCCTTCCTAGCTAACACATGTACATTTTGACAGGAATCTTCTTGTGGAACAATGCCTTAACCCAAAGGGGTTATTGTCCTACTAGAAATTTCAGGGTAATGAAAGAAGGACAGCCCCTCAAAAAATCATGTTACCCCACAGTCCTTTCTTGGGTCTCCCTGAGGAATGGCAGCCATCTAGTTATCATTGTGTCTCACACGTCAACATTTCAACAGACTGCCACTATATTTTCACCATGTAACTCCCTCAAAACCAAACCAACCCTAAACAACATTCGACCCTCAGATTCAGATGCATGGCTGCTCTCAGAGACGTGAAAAGCTGTTTTACCTGACACAATAGGACCTCTTTTATCTGAACCAGCCCCGAAAGAAAATCACTAAATCTGAATGAATAGAACAAATCTTAATACCCTATGGGAGGCAGGCAGACAAAACCCAATAAAAGTAAAGAAAGAAAGAGACAGTGTCCTGGTTTGTTTTTCATAATTACTTATTCAGAGTGGAAAGGAGCGGTGAAAAAAGATTCCTGTTAACATGTCTGGACGTGACGGATGAGGCATACTCATCCTGTATATGCAGGAGAGATGAATACAGGCTGTGGTCTTGTTCTGGGAGATGGTTCACTGAGGACAGGAATGTATTTCTATCTGAAAAGCTGGAGATAAACACCGGGCGTTTTAGGCATCATTCTCATTAAACTTACGGTCCCTTGCTATTCATTCAGATTGTCAGGTGCTGTGACTAGCATGAGACAGATTGTTCTTTTGTGTGGCCTGCACTCCATGGGGCTGAGAAGATAGCCAAAGAAATCCCCTTTTTAAAACAAAATGGAGGTAATCCAAATGTGTGAGCTTTGCCTGACCGTGCCACTAGGGGTCTGTGTGATGTAGACTGAGGATAGGAGACAACATACATTATGTGTTCATTTATACTGCTTTCTTCCAACCTAATCAAACATCATTCTTTGCTCCTTTGCTTCAAGTTAGTTCCTGGTCAGAAATAGGAAAGAGTCACCAAATTGGGAACATTTGACTCTGTTGGCTTTTGCTGTTTTATTTTAGTTTATGGGGGACAAACACATTTTCCCTCTCTGAAACATATAACCTTTTGTTCATGACACAGGTGATCCTGGATTTGAAAATCGGTGAGTTAAGAAAGCAGTGTCCATGTGTAGGAGACTCAAGGAGGGGGTTATGCCAGCAGGAACCATGTTCTAAGGCCTCCAGGAATTCAAGAAATACCTCATGAGGCTGGCATAGTAGAAAGAACCCTGGAGTTCAAACACTTGGATTTGAGTCAAAACCACCTTCCTTTCCATTTTCTTATGGGATGGCCTTGGGTAACTCAACTGCTCTGAGGTCTCAGTTTTCTTATTTTTTAAATAGGAATTTTCCTTGTGCTATGTACCTCAAATGACTTTGTTGTCATCGTTGTTGTTCATTCATATCTGACTCTTCATGACCCCATCTGAGGTTTTCTTGGCAAAGATAATGGAGTGGTTTGCCATTTCCTTCTCAAGCTCATTTTACAGATGAGGAAACTGAGGCAGACAGGATTAAGTGACTTGCCCAGGGTCACACAGCTAGTAAGTGTCAGAGGCCACATTTGAACTCAGGGAGAGGAGTCTTCCTGACTCCAGGCTCCAGCACTCTACTGTGCCACCTCACCACCCCAATTAAGACTTTAGTGAGGGTCAAATGAGACAAAGGAGGTGAAAATGCTTTTGTAAAGTTCTAGGTGAACTTAAGGTCTTGTTATCATCATTAATAGTACTTAGGAAGTTTAGATTGAGTTGTGATTTCTTCTGGGGGGGGGAATTCTCTCCACTTAGCTGAATCACAGCTTTTTTGTTAGCCAGGTGGCACAGTGGATAGAGGACTGAGCCTGGAGTCAGAAAGATCTGAGTTCACATCTGGTGTGAGCATAGGAAAGTCACTTAACTTCTATTTGTCTTGGTTTCCTCAATTGTGCAATGGAAAAAATAACAGCACCTACTTCCCAGGATTGTTGTGGGGATCAAAAGAGATAAGATTTATAAAGTGCTTACCATGATGCCTAGAACAGAATAGGCACTTAATAAATGTTTGGGTCCTTCCTTCTTTATTGCTTGACCTCCGACTCAGTTTCTTCATCTGTAAAATGGCGATAATAATAGAACCTCCTCTCCCCCCCTCTTCTGGGGCTGTTGCGAGGATAAAATGAAAATGGGTCTAACACTCTGCAAACTTTAAAGTGCTGTATAAATACCAGTGATCATTGTTATTGCCACCACATGCAGGTCTTGGGCAATCTTCCACAATAAGGGTGCTAGAGGCCTTCTTGGGAATCCTTTAATCTCTCAGGGATATGAATATAGTGCTCTAGAAGTATATGTGTGGTCTCTCATTCTTTCTCCATGGGCAGCCAACCTCCTCTTCCAGTCACAAATGTCCTTGATATTTTGATACCACTTCTCAAACAGAAGTCAATATTGGTCATACGTAGCAGGGTACTTAGATTCATCCTGTGTCCTTCCACTGCCTTTGCATGACCTGTAATTGTGAGAGAGTCTTCTGAGATGATGATATTCAGTGACTTCTAGCTTTAGGGCATCACCAGGAAAATACTGGGGTTAAAAGCATTGAGATGAGACAGAGATAGACAGAGACAGACAGAGAGAAAGACAGAGAGAGGGAGGAAGAGAGGAAGAGAGAGAGAGAGAGAGAGAGAGAGAGAGAGAGAGAGAGAGAGATACAGACATAGAGAAAGACAGAGAGAAAATTGTATTTTTAGTGAAGTGCTGCTTTGATGCTTCATCATGGCAAAGAGGTGACTCTGTACCCTCAAAGGTTTTGCCTGGGACCTCATGGCTTGATGTGTCTGACAACTACAAAAGACTATGAGTTTGGATAGAGGCAAGCTGTTTCTGCTATCCAAGGTATGGTCAAGCTAAGCACACAAATGCTTCCCACAAAAAGGCTGACCACTTGGTGACTATCATCATCATCTTCATCATCATCATCATCATCATCATCATCACCATCATCATTTTGGCAATGATATCCCATGAAACAAAATACAAAATGGCACTCAATAGTCACCATGGTGGAGTGACCCCCCCCCCAAAAAAGGAGAGAAAGTACTGAGAATCACAAAATTCTTAGACTGCTTTAAAAAACCACTAATGTAGCCATTGCTCTTGTCCAGTGAGTTGAAACATCGCTCAAGGAATTGAACCTTATCCACGTAAACACTCTTACTGAAAATGATAGAAAAAGACAAGACATGGCCCCAAAAAGGAAAGACAGCTCAAAGTTCTCCTCCAAGAGGCAAAGGAAAGAGTTGGGGTTGTTTTCATCACATGCCCAAAGGCAGCATGAAAACATCATTTTATAGGATACTTGATTATCTCACTTTGCTTATGCTCATCATGAGCAGAAAGCAACAGACCATTATGAAAATATTGCAATTTATGATTCACTTCTATTGCAGAGGATGAAGAAATGAAATTCTATGAAGATTTTGACAAGAGCCTAATCTAAGTCAGTATGTAGTTGGCACTCGATGACATTAATACAAAGGTTAGCAGCTAGGTGGCACAGTAAGTAGAGCACCGGCCCTGGAGTCAGGAGGACCTGAGTTTAAATCCGGCCTTAGACACTTGACACACGTACTAGCTATGTGACCTTGGGCAAGTCACTTAACCCCAACTGCCCTGCCAAAAACCAAAAAAAAAAGAGGTTAGTATAGAAGAGGGTGATAGAAACTGTTGGAAAATATAATTTGGGATCAAAAAGTAAAAGAGGTCACATGGACCACTTAGAAGCCTTGCAGTTATACGTCATGCATACTGGTTTTTTTTTTATGGTTTATTGACTAATTTCTGTTATTTTTTTTATACCACAGACTCTTCCCAATATGCCCTCAGAACAAATATCGAACCCTACTTTGTCAAAAGGAGAAACAGTTAAGCAAAACTGACTGACAACAGGACTGTGCTCAGCAGTATATGCAACATTCCAATCCCATAATCCCCCACCTTTCTACTAGAAAGCAGGCAGTTTATTTTGCTGTTTGTTCTCTGAGACCAAGATTAGTCATTGCAATTACTCTGAGCTCAAATACTTTTTAGTATTATTTTCATTTACATTACTGTAATTATTCTGTTTGTGATTCTTTTGGTTCTCTTTGCTTCATACTCTTTCAATTCATACAAGTTTTACCATGTTTCTCTCAATTCCTCACATGTGTTCTTTCTTGGGGCACAGTAATATCCATAGAACACAATTTTTTCAGCCATTCTTCAATTGATGGAAACCTACTTGATTTCTAGTTTTTTTGCTACCACCAAAAATGCTACTATAAATTGCCGGGTGTATAGAGGACCTTATTTTCTGTTCTTGACCATCCCAATATTGGAATTGCTGGATCAGAGGACGTGAACAGTTTAGCAATGCTTGTCACATGATTTCCATTGGTTTTCTAGAAAAATTGGATCCCTTCAAAGATCCACAAATTGTATATTAGTTTGTCTGTGTTCCTCCTCTAATATTGACTTTTTATCACCTTCACCAGTTTGAAGGATGTGAAGTGAAACCTCAGACTTCTCTTGATTTACATTTCTCTCATTAAGGCTTTCATCTTTTTTAGCCATTTGAATTTCATCCTTTGAAAATTGTTCGTATGTGTAGGTGTTCATGGAGCATGGGCCAGGTGTGCTGGCACACAACACACTCTTTATTCACCATTTATGTTCATACCATGGATACTTATTTTAATAGTAGAATTGCATAGAAAATGGATAGCTGAGAGAGTTCAGTCATGTACTGCACAAACTTTAACACTCTGAGGAACAAAAACAGAATAAAGAAGGAACAAGTAAAGGTATAACCTATAAATTAGGTTTTGTAGTTATTCAGTTGCTTCAGTTCTGTCCAAATCTTTGTGACCCCATTTGGGGCTTTCTTGGCAAAGATAGTGGAATGGTTGGCCATTTCTTTCTCCAGCTTATTGACAGATGAGGAAACTGAGGCAAACAGGGTAAAATTACTTGCCTAGGGCCACACAGCTAGTGCCTGAAGTCACATTTGAACTGAGGTCTTCCTGACTCGAAGCCTATTGCTCTATCCAATGCTCTACTTAGCTGCCCTATAAATTAGGTTAGAAAATAAAATTAAAATTAGAAAATAAAATTCAGAATAGACTGTAAGGGGAGAGAAACTATGAAGAAAAAGCAAAGAAAAATTTCTTGGAAAAGGGCTTAATAAAAGATAGTTACTAAAAATAGATTGAAGGAGAGGGAAGATTTTGAACTGCTTAATTAATTGGACTTGGGGAATAAGAAGACATAGATAACTAACTAAATAAAAGAAAAATAAAATAACAGTTTAAGTAAACTTAAAATACTTGAGATAGGGTAGGCAAATGGGAGTAGGGGAGGGAGGAGAATCAATGGGTATATACCGGCACCAAATTAATGTAAGCAAAATAATTTTGGGAATAAAGTACTGATTTAAAAGAAAGAGACAAAAGCAATGCAAAAGAAATAAATAAATGAAGCAAAACAGAAACAATAATTACAACTTCATATCAGAATGGGTTGAATAATGCAAGAAAACAAAAGAGTGACAAAACAAGAAAATAAAAGCCAACAATTTGTTGCATATAGAAAATAGGTAAAAAGTAAAGACATGCAAAGTGCAAACAAAAAACTGGACAAAAAGTTACAATACATGAGGTAACTCCAAAATTAGCTTTTGTAATCATGTTATTAGACAAAGCAAAAATCAAAATTCACAATATTAAATGAGATAAACAGATAATCTATTATATTTGAAGGCATCAAAGCCAGTGAACGAGTATTTAGAATAATACTAAGTAGGAAGTAAGATGGTGCAGTGGACAGAGCACTAGACCTTGAGTCAGGAAGACCTGAGTTCAAGCTGACTTCAAACACTTAAGCTATGTGACCCTAAGCAAGTCATTTAACCTCTCTCTACTTTGGTTTCCTCAACTGTAAAAGGAGGATATTAATAGTATGTACCTCCCAGGGTTACTATAAGATTAAGGTGAGGTAGTATTTATGAAGTGCTTTAAAAACCTTAAAGTACTATATAAATTGCTAGCTGTCATTTATTATTACTATTTTATTATTACTAAACTTAGAAGTACCAACCAGAAGAGCAACTAAACTCATAAAGAAAAGCTAATCAAACTGTAATAAGACATAATAATAATAAATAATAAGACATTGTAAGTAATAATAAGATGTTGTAATTATTATAGGAGTCCTTGATATTCTTCTTTCAGAGTACTACAAATGTAACA
Source organism: Phalanger gymnotis (assembly GCA_028646595.1). Taxonomy (NCBI): domain Eukaryota; kingdom Metazoa; phylum Chordata; class Mammalia; order Diprotodontia; family Phalangeridae; genus Phalanger; species Phalanger gymnotis. Next base: position 688,988,478 of record CM053622.1, on the reverse strand, counting down.
GAAAGATAAAAAGAAAAATTTAGAACTAAACAAACTGTTAGGGAATTTAGAGCTGGAAGACTAATGGTATCTTCTGAATAAGAACATTAAAGAATATACATATTTATCAGACATATATGGTACCTTTATAAAAATAAATTGTGCTATAGCATAGAGAAATTATAAATAAATGTTTTTAAAGCATGCATACTAAATAACCTTTATAAAGTAAAATGTAACTAAAATAGTAATCAATAGAGAGAACACAAACAATTGATATGGACATAAATTAAAACATAATAATGACATCCTGATTGAGTGGGTCAAAAACAAATCATAGAATAAATTAATAACTATGTGAAAGGAAATTATGATGATGAGACCACATCCCAAAACTTGTAAGATGGAGCTAAAATAGAAGAAAAAGAAGAAAGACTTGACTCTGAGAATATACAATAACAAAAAATTTACAGGGTTAGTAAGCTTAATTTATTGATCAATTTAACTTACATTTTGAAATTTAGAAAATAGGTAAGCCCAAAATAAGAAAAAATATTTCAAATTAGGGGAGAAATAGATTAGAAACCAAAAAGACTATAGAAGTAATAAAACTATAAGTTGGATCTTTGAAAATTTTACCAAAATCAATAAAGTCTTAGCTAACCTGGTTGAAAAGAGAGAGGAAAATCAGATCGCCATAATTAAAAAACAACACCATGAAATACCAATGAAGAAGTAAAACACATTATCAGAACCTACTATATGAGAGCAAAACTGAAAATTTTGGGGGCAGCTAGGTGGTGCAGTGAGTAGAGCACCTGCCCTGGAGTCAGGAAGACCTAGGTTCAAATTAGGCCTCAGACACTTGACACACTTACTAGCTGTGTGACCTTGGGCAAGTCACTTAACCCCAATTACCCTGTCTTCCCCCCTCCAAAAAAATCCCTTTATTCATTCCTTCCTTCCAAAAAAAAAAACCTGAAAATTTTTGAAGAAGTAAAGAAATAACTGTATCTTTGTATCAATTTTCTTAGTTGTTTAATTTTTACTGGACCTGTGACTTCATAAGTATAAGGAACTCATGTTGAAGAAATTCCTCTCCCTATCCAGATCTTCAGCTTCTCTGCAATTTATGATCTTAGAATGTTGTCTGGGACACTGAAAAGTTCAGTGACTTGCCCTAGGTCTATCAGCCAGTCTGTCTCAGAGGGAGGACTTGAAGTCAAACTTGGTTCATAGCCAGCTAGCTATCCTGGCTGCCATTCTGCCACTCCAAAGTATAAATATATAAACTACCCAAATTAAGATATCTTGAAATGAAGACTTTGAAACAATCCAGTTTCAATAAAGAAAAAAAATTGAACTAGGTATAAAAAGCTCCCCAAAACAAGAAAATAAAACTTTGACTTTAATGAGTTTATAGTTGAATTCTACTAAATTTTTAAAGAAAAAATAACTATACTACACAAATTATTCTCAAAAATTGAAGAAAAAAAAGGAACTTTACCAAACTCTTTCCATGAGACAAATATAGCCCTAATTCCTGAACCATGAGAGAGCAAAAAAGAAGGAACAATAAACCAATATTATGAATGAATATTTAATAAAGATTTTAAAATAAAATCCAGGCAAAAAGAATAAAGTTAGAAGATGTTGGCTATAGCAGCATCACATGACATTATTAAAATTATTAATCATAATAAATCAGACCATAGTTTTTTAATCCTATCATACTATCCCATGGCATAGTTGCAAGCCCTTTCTTTTCAAAGGCCCCATCAAAGTAAACCTACTAGATGTGATAGCTTATTAGTTCAGTCCTACAAGAAGTGGGGCACTTCGTCTCCAACAAGGCACGTTCTTACAGCATTAATGCCTGGGATGAGGATATGGGAACAGTGCCATTCTTGCTTTGATCTTGTTTTACTTGGGCCTCATGGTGTCCTCATGCTTTATGAAATTTCTGTAGTACTACTGATCTTTCAATTCCTACGCATCCGAAAGAACACTCAGGGCATTATCTGACTTGTTATTGAAAATGTTTTAGTATTTAAATGAGGAAAGGACTAGGGAAAATATCTGGGTACAGATCCCTCAAAGAGAAGATATCCCATAGATCTCAAGTGTTTAATGACACACTAAAACTCCCTAGAACGTCAATAAAATGATACAATATCTAGTAGTGAGATGACAGTTGTTGGCTCTTTTCCCTCTCATACAGTACATTAAAGGTTGCAAAATGCTTTCTTTCATAAAAACCCTATGAGTTAGTTCTTTTGCATTTTACAGCTAAGGAAAAAGGTCCAGAGAAGTTACGTGGTTTACCCAGACTCACACTACTTGTGAATGTCTGTGCCAGGATTCCATCCCAGGTCTCCTGACTGTCTCCCTGCCTAGGAATCAGTCCACTACCCCACACAGTTACTCACCAACTGATCCTTCTTCCCTCTGCCCTTCTTAAACATAATGAGAGATTCCTCCTCATATTCTTCTTCCTCTTCCTCTTCTTCTTCCTGCTCCCTTTCTCTTCCTCCAGGGCTAGCCAGCATTTTTTGTTGTTGTTGTTGTCATGAGCATTAATCAATATCCATACAACATTGTGCTTTTGGAAATTTAAATCAGTTTAACACCAAATAATTTGGACTGGTAGGGGTGAAATATGGAATAAAATTCCTGGTCTCTGTCTAAGCTCAAAGCCCATTGCTCATTCCCCCAAATCATCTTTTCCCCCTTGACATTATCAGTCAAAGCTTTATAAGAAAGTCATTCTAATTACTATCTTGCTTCCTTCCCTCCTCACCTCTCCTCCTCACTGCAAATTCTGGTATGATATTCAGTACCATTGTGCTAAAGTCTTTAAACATTGTAGTTAGGTGTTTGAAATAAAATGTGTAATTATGGCAGGCAAAAGCTGCCTGTGAATCCAAACAAACCTCACATTCTCCCTCCTGTAATTAAAGTGCAAGGTTTGCCATATACATTCTCTCAAGAAAACCCACTCCAGGGGAGTTCGCTTCTGGGCTTTGAATGAGGATGCTAGAGATGGGGAACGAGTTTAAATGATTTCAAAAATTGTCTCCCTCCTTCCTTTTCATCCCAAAGGAATTGTCCATCATCCTTTGAGGCCTGAAGCACGATATATGTGCAAGGCATTATTCACCAGGATGTTCGTTGTCTTCTTGTCTCTTTGTCTCACCACACATGCAGGGAAGGAGAAGTTACAGAGGCCCCCAGAAACAGAGGGAAGAGAGCGTGCTAGAGTAAAAAAACCTTTGCTTAATTGTCTCTGCTGCCTCAGTGGGGAGGCCCTGTTGCTCTCCATAAAATAAGGCATCTTTTTGAATGTACTTCCAGGTCTGCCCACTTAAAATCCATAAGAATGAGAGGAGGAGGGACATGACCAGGGGCTCGGAGGTTTTCCTGTTTCCTAAGTGGGGAATCATCCCTTTGAACCTTCCCCAAACGATGGATTTCACGAATGCCCTTGGTGTGTTTTTGTAATTAGGCATATTTAGCTGTGCCATGTTAGACTGAGACAGGAAGAATCCCATTTGTCAGCAGTTTTAAGCTTTGCCAAATAAAGGCTTATTGGCAAACTGCAGTGAACACTTTGATAATGACCCAGCCTTAGAAAACACACACCCTGCTGTGTTGCATTCAGGACTCAGTTCTATTGAAAGAAAGAGAAGAGACAATGCTTGCTTTCAGACACTAGAGTTCCTTTGTATTCCAATAAAAGTCTAAATTAATGTTTTAAAAGGTTATTGCTATTTTTTCCCATTTAGCTGGCACCATTTATAAATCTTATTTAGACAAGGACCTGCATTATTTTACTTATTTTTTTTCTCCTAACACATCAGCCAGTATCTGAACATCTTAGGCCATCAAGCTTTCTGCCTTCCATTAGTCAAACCTGCAACACCCTATTATTAAAATTAAACAAAAAAATAGTTGTTTTCTTAGCCTTGAACCTATTATTTTGAGAATGTTCCTGACCCAAGTGAGAAAAAGAGAAAGAATGTTGCAGAGCTTAAAGAAGAGACACTCTACAAGTCTCGTGTAATTTTGTTATTACTATATTTCTGGATGTTTGTTGTAGCCTTCTGAGTTCTCTTTCCTCAAAACAAGTAATGGGAAAGAAGAAGAATTTAATTATTTTGGCTTTTGCTACACTTCCTGAAGCTATGGGAGGGCTCTCAAAATGCAAAAATGTCCTGCCTGCTTGGAGATTATGTAATGTCAGCAATCCGGACACCAGCTCCAAAAAAAAAAAAAGAGAGAGAGAAATAAAATACCTCTTTACCTAACTCACACTTTATGTTGCAAGTTTTATGGTCTTAAATCCACACGTCACACATGTTCACCTTGGCAGTCCCTCAACACAAGCAGAAATGTTCCTTACACTTTACCACCTAGTCATACTGACAGGCTGAGCCAGAATATGGAAGGCAGTTGTGTAAGCAATGACAGCTCAGTACTGAGAACCATCTATCTATAAGCAAAAGTTCGTGATCCTCAAAAGCCTGAAGACTTATAACCATGGTAAAAAAAATCAAGCCCCTGAGAGAGAATATTATAAGGGTTTCAAAGGATTCCATATCACTTGCTAACAATGTGGCCATTTAAACGAAGGAACAAGTGATATTCTCAATGTGAATGTAAAGACAGTCTTCATGAAGACATCTGATAGCACAGTCCAACAGAGGCAGGCCTAGTAAATGATCCAGCCAAAGTTGGGACAAATTTGGAGAACCCACTTAGCCTTCAGTGGTGCTTTTGGCCTAAAATGCCTTCAGTGTATTGAATCTGCCATAATCCATTTGCGATGCAAACTACCAACTCCTAGTTGTTTTGAAGCTTCTTTGGAGATAACCTTCTTCTCTATACAGAGGGAAGAGCGGTAGTGGGGCTGCTTTAGGCTACATCTGCTGATCCTCAGGCTGAATAAGTTCCTAACTCAAATGAGTCCAGATTTGAAGTCAAGAAAGAATAAAGGGGCAGCTAGGTGGCACAGTGAATAGAACACCGGCGCTGGAGTCAGGAGGACCTGAGTTCACATCCAGCTTCATGCACTTGACACTCAGTAGGTGTGTAACCTTGCGCAAGTCACTTAACCCCAATTGCTTTGCCTTCCCCCCTCCAAAGAAAGAAAGAAAGAAAGAGAATAACGTCGCCCTGAAAAGACCCCATTCGAGGAAGCATTTGTGATTCACGAGAGTTTAGCCAGATGGCACAGATGATCGGCTTATGTTGATTAAGACCAGCTTCTTTGGGGGAACAGTTGGGCCCAAAGGTGCCTGAGTAGTCATTCTATCCTTCAATATACTTTCAATTCAACAGACTTTTTATTAATTGTCTATTATGATCAAGACTCTGTGGTTGGAACCAAAGACAAAAATGAAATAGTACTTGCATTCAAGGAACTTTTATGTTCTACTGGGTGGGGAGAGGTGTCTAGAAGTAGGTAAACACAGAGTACATATTAAGCAATACATAATTTCAAGAGGGAAGAGGTGCTAACAATTAGAGAGATAGGAAAGGCCTCATGTAGAAGGCACTTGAGCTGGGGTTTGAAGGAAGCTAGAGATTTAAGAGTTAGAAATGAGGATGGAATACATCATTCATAAGTGCAAAATTTATGTTCCTAAAATATGGATCTGACTGTTACCTTGAGACATGATGAGGGCCTGAAGTAGGTTGAAGTTGTGTAAGTGGAGAGAATATCCTCGTGTAAGTGAGAGATAGGGCGGTAATTGTATTGGAAAGACCTGGCAACTAATTGGATCTGGCAATCAAGCATTTAGGGTTAGTATTTATTAAGGGAAGTATTTATTAAGTGTTCCGTATGTACCAGGCATTGTGCTAGACAGATACGAGTACAATAAATGAAATTATCCCTACTCACAATGAGATTTCCTTCTAATGGAGGAAATAAGTACATGCAAATATGTATGTATAAATACACGCGTATTTATATAAAAGTAATTCTACATATGACATGCAAATATACTGCAAATAATATATGTACTTAAGTATAAACATATATGTATATATCACATAAGTATCAACTACAGGTACAAAGTGAATGAGATACTGTATGCCCCTCTCCAAATTACTTTGTATTTATTCTTTATATTTGTGGTGGTGTAAATGGAGAGATATTCTTTAAGGCAGAAAGACCTCAGTTCACGTCTCTAGCTTATACTGTGTTTGTGACACTGGTCAAATCACTTAACCTCTGAGTACTTTAGGAAACTAAGACTTATAAGCTACAGAGGAAGAGGGAGTTATATAGCGATGAAATCACAGATCCCTTCTCTATCCCTATCCTGATGCTTTGTATTCAATTATCTATGCACATGCTATATCACTCCTGGAAGGGACCTTTAGAATCCTAATCACATCCCCTCATTTAAAAGCAGAGGAAACTAAGTGAAATTTCACAGAAGTGAAATGATTTGCAAAAAAAAAAATCCAATCAAGGGCAGAGTTGAGAATAGAGCATAGATCTCTTGACAGAGATCAGGCTACTTTATGGGGAAATATTGTCAAAAGAAGTTGTATCACAGAAATCAATGGAACACTACAACTTTTTAGACCAAGACTGCATCTTTCCAGTGCCAAAGCATTCAGTCACTCATTCAAACCAGTTTTCTGGGGCATTGTGTAGGTAAAAAAAATGTCTAGATCGTTGACTGATTCTACTCGATCTAACAGTTGTTTGGTATAATGTAGTCACAGTCTCTACAGTAATGAAGGTGGGAAAATTGATACGTGTTGTGCCTACTTCTGTTTTGGGGGATTTTCATCTGCATGTCATCCAAAATCCTTTTGATTTTTTTCATGACAAGCATTTTCGTCATCGCTGCTGACCATTCAGTGCACAGCACCATGCTACCTGCTGTAAAAACTGTGTAAGACATGGAAAAACTCAAAGAGGAATGAGGGCCATGGTTCTAGAAGTCAAAAATCACAAATGTAAACATACATGATCAATTGGCCTGTGGTCACAAAAGACCAGTGAATCAATGAAAAGAGCAATGAATCAGGGAATCTATGCCCTGGAGTTGAAAGAGTTTTGAATTTGAAGTCAAAGAACTGAGTTTGAATCCTGCCTCAGACACTTACAACTATGTGAACGTGGACAAGACACTTAATTCCTTTGAGTCTCACTTTCCTCCTCTATTAAATGGGAATAATAATGCATGAAAAAACATACCTCATATGATAGGACCAAATGAGATAATTATAGGTTTTTACAGAACAAATATTCCCTATTGCACCCAAAACAATCCCTTTACAAATTACATTCCCTAAAAAAGAAAAAGTAGTTTGGTTAGTACTGATTAATAGAAAGGACTGTATCCTGTACTTTTAGTAACTATTGACCATTGTTAACTGACCAGAGTTTCATCTCCTTTCCATATTAATTTTATTTACATTGATATAGTCATTTACTGTTCTTTGGGCTCTGCTTTTTCAACTCCATCACTTCATACAAATTTTCACATATAAGTTTCTCTGAATTCATTATGCTTCAGCTATTACCAGTAGGCTCTACCAATGGTGATTCTTCTGTTTGTTTATTTAACTTTTAAAATGTTGCTGTCCTCATTTGATGTTCCTAGCACACATCAAAAGTGTGTTCAAAAAAAGAATGTTAACAATAAAAATAATATGAAGAGCACAGTTCCGGGAGCCAGAAAATTTGGGTTCTCATTGTAACTCTGCCATTCATGGTACTGCTCTTCCTGGCCCAGTCGTCGGGCAGGGCTAATGTCAGGACTTTTCACTGGTTGAAGTGGAGAGTCTTCCAGGGTGCGTGCACATCGATGCTTCGTTATCTTGGGAGCGAAGAGAGGCAGTGGACGAGAGGTTCCAGCTTAGGGAGAAACAGAGGCATCAAATGGTGGTAGGATAAACCAGAGTTCAGTACAAAGCTGAAATGTCACAGACAGAAAATGGAGATTGGAGGCAGGGACAGTAAGACAGTCAAAAACAGAGTCCAAAGTAGAGCTGAAGGGTTTGATACCAGCCTGAGTCCTCAAAGATTTTCCTCAGTTTTCTATACTCATCTTTTAATTGGCCATAGCTGAACTGTTACCACCACTGCTACCTACTGCCAGCCTTTATTGAACAAGTCTACAAGAAGAGGCTCGGGGCGGGGCGGGGGGGGGTGTCTCGCCAAAAGTTGTTACTGGCTACCAGGCCCAAATGGACACAGCCACTAAGAACAATTTTTTTCACCAATAACAAATTTTTGATGTGACACCCTAGCACATATATGAGGTCTCTCCTCCCCCAGACTACAGCAAAACCCTGTCTCTATGCCCAACCTTCCTTGCACATGAAAATAAAAGCAAATAAAAATTGAAAACATAGAAACATTAATTTCTAAGTAGCGGAAGATACTTATTACTTATGTGATATATGCAGTTCCCTAGACTTCAGTTCCTTTTTTCGTTTGTAAAATGAGAGAGATGAGTACAGATTGAGACATATATTTTTTGGACATGGTCAATGTGGGAATATTTTTATTACCATGAGTGTTGTTACAAGGATTTTGTTTTTCTTTCTTTTTCAACGAAGAGGGATAAGGAGGATTTAATAATTAATTTTTAAAATAAAATTTTAAAAAAATAAAATAAGGGAGACAGACTAAGTGATGTCTAAGGTCCTTTCCAGTTTTGAAATTCTATGAGTCTAGAATTTGGGAGCCAAAGAGTAAGTACAAACACTGTCTCACTTTGCCAGGGCCCAGCAATATCCAGTGTTTTGATCACAAATTAACATTAGCCCATCTATTAGCCTTAGCCATGACATGAATGAATATGCTCTATTGTACAAAATAGAGTACATTAAAACTGAGTAGTCATTGAATCCACAAACAGAGTAATAATCATCCTTCTGAAAGAGATTCAGGGAGACAAAGGCGTTCCAGTGCTCAGATCACATGAAGGAACTCTTTTCTGGCTTCTAGCAGATGTGTGATGTTAGAGCTCCTAGTAAGTAGCTACTAAGATAAATTTCGAGAGGCAATGTTGCACAATGGATAGAGAGATAGCTGACATAGGTTCAGGTCCCACTTCTGACACCTACTGGCTATGTGACTATTGCCCCCAGACTCTAACACTCTGTTGTCAGTCAGTTGCCAATCTGCATTGGTAGAAGGAATTAATTCCCCAGAAAGTAGTTCCCTACTCCAGTGAAATCACAGATCTGGATCATAAAAACTAAAGTTAAAGTTAGAATCTCATTCAAGTTCTTTAGAAGGTAAGTGTGTTAGCTTTTTTCAAGAAAGCTCATTTGAAATCAGTTAAATTTCTTTGGGCCCAGACTTCCTAAAGGTAGTAAGAAAAAAATCAATGTGAAATAAAGGCTAGAGGGACTGGTAACTACTTTAAAAAGCCATCTGCTCCTATATAGCAAAGATTGGTGAGTTCATTGCAGCCTCCTGACAGAGAGGAATGTATCCCTGCTCTCATTCCTCTGTGCCAGGCAGTAGCTGTTTTTGCACATTTGACCTCATGTTTTGGTGGGAGCATTTCACATACCCTCCTTGGAACCTACTTTCCATCTATGGTTTTGTGTGTATTTGAGAGCTGTGAGTCGCGCCTGCCTGAACTTATGGAAAGTAGCTGTTGTAGTTAAGTTTCCCTGATGGTGTTCTCTGAAACACCACCGAGGAAAAAATAACAGGGCAGTCAGTGGTCAGATGTGATTTTTGGCAGATCTCTTCTGCTGGATGTTTAGGGCATCCCCAGGAATGATGAAGCCACAGAGGTGTTCCAAGTATGGTAAATAAAGCTCCATAAAATGATTACCATGTCTCCCTAGTTGATTCAATTTTCTCCTCCCTGAGTGTTTGGTAACATGGATTTCTTTCTAAGGGAAAGGTCAGCTTTTGAAGCGAGTGTAAAGTTATTTACAGGAAATGAAGCAGAGAGTAGGCTTTCATGAACTCTGAAATGTCTCCGTTATTCAGGGGAAAACTAACTGTTGTCATCAGTTGAAAGAAAAACAGATGCCTACCTTCATATATGAAAGTTCAATAAATACACATCTCACTCAGAAATATGCTGGGAACTCAGAATTCTGAAATGACAGGCATTTGTTTCTCCCCTCCCCTCGGATAGCAAAGCAGGAAATAAACAGCCACGAATTAGAGTTGGAAGTAAAATAGCATCCCTTGGAACATAAATAAATAAATAGGTCAATAGGCCACCAAGATGAGCTAATGATGTTTTTTTTCCCCAAAATGGGATGCTAACAAGATAGATTGTGATAACACAATACTGAGCAACACCATTAAGATTTCAGTCCTTGTACGTAGTTATCCAAATTGACTTCAACTAGTGTTTATGTGGGTATGCATTACATTTCTATGTATAGCTACATCTGGCAAAGGAAAGTGGCACATTAAACCAATTACATGGCTCATTCCAGGGAGAAAAAAAGGGGGAGAAGCCCTGCTAAATACTGGTGGGAAGAAAAGGTATGAGTCTGAATTATCCTGACTCTAGCTACAAAACCCAAATTAAATTCGATGGGCATCTAAGTGCCTACTGTGTACAAGGGGCTGCACTAGGCACTGATGACACAAAGACAATGAGGAAATAGTACCTGCCCTCAATTTACATTTGATTAGACACTAAATTATTGTTTGGTGAGATCAAATTGACATGGATTTATGGAATGCATACCATGAGAGGGAACATGATATAGTGAAAAAAAACAGTAGGCTTGGGTTCAGATTCCAAGTCTGGCATCTGCTAGTTGTAAGGCATTTGGCAAGTATCTGAACCTCAGTTTCCTCATTTGTAACTTAGTGATAATATTTGCAGCATCTACCTCCCAAAGTTGGTATGAGGTAAGTGTTTTGGTGACTCTAAAATACAGTAGGAATTACTTGTTAATATTATTATTGCAAGGTACTATTCTTAAGTTTGCTGGATGGACATGGATTCTGTGTAATGGAAAAAGAACTAAATTTGGAGTCAGAGGGCCTGATTTCTAGCCCTGGGTTCTTTTCTTACTAACCATATGACCTTGGGCAAGTACCTTAATTTGGCTGCCTGAGACTCGGTTACCTCATCTATAAAATGGTCTAATGTAACACTTTTATAACTACATATTTGGTGGGCAGGGTGAGATAAGGAACAAATTATACATAAAAGTACTTTTAAAAAAATGAAGTGCTGTGCTATTCACATATAAGCAGTTATTATTCTTTTTACTGGGCAGCTAGATGGAACAGTGAATAGGTGCTGGGCCTGGAGTCAGGAAGACCTGAGTTCAAATGGGATCTCAGACATTTACTAGCTGTGTGACTTAACCCTATTTGCCTCAATTTCCTCGTCTGTGAAATGAGCTGGAGAAGGAAATGGCAAACCACCCCAGTATCTTTGCCAAGAAAACCCCAAATGAAGTCAAGAAGAGTCAGACACAACTGACAAAAGTCTGAGCAACAATAAATTCTTCTGACTGCTATGTTCAGTTTACACATAATTTGAACTCCCTCAAATGAAGCCCAGAGCTTTCTGCTTCTAGCTTATTGACTCAATAGACCACCTATAGGATGATTGTAATAGTCAAAGGATGGATTTATGGTCTGCGGGAAGAGAGTAGATTATCACAAACAAGTGACCTTCATTATACCACTATTTGCCTCCAGAGTAAGATTCTATTCATTTAAGTTCAATGAGCACCTACTATGTGCCAGGTATTGCACTGAGCACTGTAAATACAAAGACAACAATAAAACAATCCTTGTCCTCATGAAACTTTTCTTCTATTGTGTTTTAAGTTTAGTGGATTAATCTTGGATCACATTCAAGGAAATTTTATTACTATAAATATTGAGACCACTTTGTTCCAGGGTAGTTTTTAACATATAAGATTCTCTTCTAGTCTAAGGGCCAAAAGGTACATTATGGAAAGGGTATGGGACAGAAAATGGTATCCAGCTTACCCAGCCTACTGATAGGCATTGACCTATACTCTGAGTTGAGTCAGTATAGATTGTTTTGGCCAAAAAATTATCCATAATCACTTGCCTGGAGCCCAATGCCAGAGGAAAGCAGGAAAATGGCCACGGTTACAGAGGAGATCAGTAAGATAACTTACTACTCCCATCACAACAGTTTATCTGGTGCCCATCAGAGAACAGAAATTCCATTTTTACAAGAAATACTTTTCTGTTGTTTTTTTTTTTAGTGATACTTTCCTAATGAGTTGCGTAGGTAGAAAATGATTGGCAAATAAAGGAATTTGTCCTGGTGTTTGTGATTCTCTATGGTAACCACTTCTGTTTACCACTATTAACTACAGGAAATAAAGGATTCAGAGGTTACCTCTATAGATTAACTGTAATGTGTCATTCACCTTTTAGCACAATGAACTGAGTAAGAAGTAGAGCCTGGACACATGGTTTGAAAATTTCAATCTACTAAGTGGTTAAGGTGATACTGCGATATAGAATTACAAATAAAGTAGAGCAGATGGATCGATTTCAATAAAGAAAAAACTCAAGTCTACAGCATGCTGCTCCTCCACCACCCCATACAGAAATTGTATGTTTGGTCAAGAACTGGGCTAACATTTAGTGGTGCCTTTTAATGAAATCACACATCCATCAGTCTGTCCGAGGGATTATACCCTTGAGAGGGAACACAGAAGAGTGGGAAAAGGGGGATAGTTTTAGAGCCAATAGACTCAGATCTGCCATTATACCACCTGTGCAACCTTAAGCAAGTCCATTAAAGTGTTCCCATCTTTAAAGGTTTGACTAGATGGCCTTTGTGGTAACACAGATCTATTTTTTTCAATTCAATAATTATCTAAGTTCCTTCCATATGCAAGGCACTGTGGTAGGCACAGAGAGACAAAGACAAAAATAAAGACATTAGTTGCCTTTAAGAAGCTTACATTCTCCATTCCCCACCAAGGCAGACCAATGCAGATCATAATCCTTTCACATCTTCATATCCCTATTTTTACTTGTATCATTGGGTTACATATTTAGAGCTGTAAGAGATTTTAAAAATTATTTGTTCCAACCCCTTCCATATAATAGATGTGGGGCAGCTAGATGGTACAGACCCATCTTCATAAACTCAAACCTGGCCTCAAACACTTACTAGCTGTGTGACCCTGGGTAAGTCATTTAACCCTGTTTGCCTCAGTTTCTCATCCATAAAGTAAGCTGGAGAGGGAAATGGCAAACCAAATATATAAAAGAAAATAAATCAACCAAACTGAACTCTGAAGTGTATCTTTGCCAAGAAAACCCCAAATGAGGTCATGAAAAGTCAGACACAATTGAACAATAACAAAAAATATAATCAATGAGGAAACTGAGGCCTGGAGAAATGACTTACCTGAATTCCTCACATGGGCAATAAGTAACAGAAGCAGGATTTCCATCCAGGTCCCTTGACTCCAAGGCTAATTTTCTTTCCCTCCACAAAGCACCAAGCCAACATAGAGGAGACCTTCCTTTGCTTCTTTACGCATCTTCACACTGCCAGTATAACACAGAAGCTGTTCATCTGTCCTTCCAATTCTTACTTCGTGACTGGCTCAACTCTTTTTTTCAGTCATACATATCCTCATCAATGTCTTTCATCCCACTTCTAAGTGCAAATCATCATTGCTTAAATGCAGCAGCCAAGTGATACCCTCTATGACTACATGCTGGCAGTTAGATTGTCTACCACTTTGATTCTTCTGAAACCTGATGTTTCACGACCTATCTCTCCAAGTCCTTTACTCAGTCGTTGAGTGCCCCTGTGCCTAGAATGTACTTCCTCTTCACCTGCGCATCTTGGACTTCTTAGCTCCCTCCCATATAAGGCGTATCCTGATCTAAAGCTTTAAACTGCACTAAGACCTTTGGGACACCCTGTATACAAAGTAATTTTGTTGAAGGCAGGAGGAGAGGAGATCAAGAAAGACCTTGGATAAGAGAGAGCACTTTTGAAAGCTTAAAACTGCGTTAAGACTTCCAGTATACCCTGTATACACACACACACACACACACACACACACACAAAATTTATGTGCTTCTGTGTTGTATCTTCTCAAAAGATAGGGATACCATCCTTTCTGGAATATCTGTCTCACAGGGAATTTTAGGGCATGAGCAATAGTGCTAAAGAACTTGAATGAAAGACATTTAAAAAATACCTCTTTCAAGTAAGGTACCCAACACACTGTTGCACACTTCAAATCGAGTAAAGATCTAAGGGTAGAGTTGCGCACAGGTAGAAGAGAGAATCTTACAATCACAGACTTAGGGCTGGAAAAGAGATTAAACAACTGCCCCCCTCCTCTATCCCCACTCCCCAACTAATAGACAAAGAAAATGAAACTCAGAAAGGTCAAGTGATTTGCCCAAGGTCACACAAGGATCTGAACCCGAATCATCTTACTTTAGATCCAGCACTCGGGGCATATGAATGCAGTATTATGGGACCACTCCAAAACACCAAATGAAGTAGAAATAACATTCGTAGCAATTCTTTGTTTATCTTTTTAGTATTGGTTCAGGTGACTAAATAGGTTTGAACTACATCAAATAGATTTGAACTCCTATTTCCGGTTAGTCCATCCATGAATAACAATCTCCAAATGAGTCTGTCTTCCTAGAGATTCTGATTACATCCCCTTTTGAGTACATCACATACTACCTTGTTCTTTATTCACATGTATACTATTTTTATATCCCTTCTGAGTCTGTCAATTTCTTAGGTGTAGAGGCCCCATTTTATTCTTCTTCATATCCATCATAGGGACTAGCGCAGTGCCTTGTACCTATCATACTCCAGGATTTCGATGAATCCATGATTTTCCTGAGCTTTCTCTACTGGTGCAAATGGAAGCCCTTCCGTGTCTTTTCATCCTTCATAGTTATTGACCTTTCTTCCCATAAATCCTGCATGAAAATGGGGGAGAGGAGGAGGTACCCAAAGTGCTGGGAGTCTTCCTCCAGATATCTTGACATTGCATGGATACCAATGGCACATGAGAGCTTTAACTTTAAATTAAAGTTAAGGTTCTACATAGTGTTATTTGAAAATATTTATTGAGTGAATACCAACATTTCTTTAAAAGTCATATCCACTTTCTTTTAGAGATAAGATTTTTTTTTCTTTACAAAAATCACTTTTACATTCCTACCAAGTTGAATGGTAACTGTCCACTAGGATTAAGGGCACAAATTTCAGAAGACACAATCTGCCTGTGAACTTCCAAAGACTATTTTAAATGTCTTGTGTGACTAATGCTGGGATATTTGTAATGGTCCAATAAATAATAAAACTATACATTGTATTGTACGTATATGGCTTGGTTTAAAAGGCCCCATCACAACTAGTTGAAAAGGAAAAAAAAAATCAGTCAAAAGGCCTTTTGGTGGATGATTGGGAGGACAAGTAGGGGGAGGAGTGGTCTACATAAGGACAGAGATAGGGATTGTGATTTCATTTGTATGAGAAATTCCCAGTTGAGGAATTTCTCTCTACCAATGCAGGCTGGAACCTTTTCTAAAAGTTTCAGAACTGCTTAGATCACTAAAGGGTTCAGTGACTTGCCCAGGGTTACACAGCTAGTGTGTGTCAGAAGTGGTCTTTCTGGCTCAGAGGTCAGCTGTCTGTTCACTTAGCCACACTGCCTCTCATGACCTAGAACACCAATTATACAGCTTGACTAATTTTTTTTCACTCAATTGACTAATTTGTTTGTCATTCATACACGGCCAATGCTCACATTGGGAAAGAACTAGCAACTTTATGAACTTGCCTCTGGTATAAAGAATGATTGCTTATTTGTGTAAATAAGGCCTTCTTCTGTGACCAGTACTTTAATAAATGAAACATGTTCACTTTTCACATGTCTGTTAGAATTTCCCATTACATTTCACAACAGGGAGCAAGAAGATAAACACATAGCCATGTGTTCCTAGTGCTAATTGAAGCATGAGCAAACAACTAGCTTTGAAAATAGAAGTATCAAAAGAAGCACAATTTGGAATTTTTTTCATCTTTCTGTTCTGAGAATTTGCCAGAATTTTGTCTTTAGCATCAACATCTGTTCATAAATATATATCCTACATAATACAGTTTTAGTTACTCTTTGAAGGCACAAAAATTTTTCATCAACAGCTTGGTATATACATTCTAATCTTTCAGATCAATGTGTGAAATATCAATTAGAAAGCCACACTGATCTTTCATAGTTTGTCCTCATATCTGCTACATGTCAATCTTGACAAATTTGTAAGTTAAAGAAGTTTGAAATGTTAGGGTGTACATTTGACATTTCAGCCATCATCTTGCAAACTGGCAGATGAAGAGAGCTCAGAGGAGAGCCGTCAAGCTCTGTCTTCTTCTTGCTCCCTGCATTTCTACACATACTTAATACTCTAGAAATTTTCCATTGCCCTGCCTCTTTTTGTGATAGATGCCAAAGATTGGAAAGTTTTTTTCTTCATGTCAATGACATATTTGAACCAAATTAGCCAATAAACCAGAGCCTACCACACATATTTGCTGAACCCTGAATGGAGCCCAAATATATAAAAGAAAATAAATCAACCAAACTGAACTCTGAAGCAAACCAAAATTCAAAGAAAGGAATCACCTGGTAAACAATCCAACTGGCACCACACCCATCTTATTTATTAAATTATTTAAATGCAATAAAACCAGGATAGCAATATGGTCTCCAAACTCAAGGTGCACAGAATCAATGGTTCATTTAATTCCAGGTCCAGATGATAATGCTGATACCATGTTAAGCTCTCTTGGCTCTGTTCTGTATGAACAGTTTGTCTAAGCAGCTTCACAAATAAGGAAGTATTGTTTGACTATGGTGAATGCCCTTAAATCCAGATGAAACCCAAGCTATGTATCTTGCTTCATCTACCCCGTCAATGTAACAGACACTTTCTCCAAAGATTAAAACAGTTAACCATAGTGCAAATGAAGGAGTTGACCTGATTAGAATATTTCAGATTTTTTTCACTTTTTGCTATTTTACCCCTCTCACTTCTTGCCAACCCAAGAAGCTGCATTAGTGTTGGATGTTGAGAATGATTGGTGGGGGAAAAAATCTCATACATCCAAATGGAACAATGGCATCTATGAAACAGAAAGCTTAATGTTTCTCTGAAAATATTTCCCTGAAAAAAACAAGTTGTTCATTTGGATATTAATTTATATCAAGTCTTAGAGTTGGGAAAAGGCTCTGCTACTGCACAGAGTACATATGTTTGACCTAAATGACAATGTAGAGTTAATCATTTGCCCCATAGGCACTCAAGGTAGAATGGAATAGAGCCTTGCTGGAAGAATCATGGTGGACGCACACCATGACTGTCATATGTTCCACAGTTTTGCATCTATGTAGGGAATCTAGCATTTTCTAACAGATTTGTCTCCATTTTATGACTGTTAGAATAATTATAAGTTATATGGAGTCCATTGACTTTAAGGAATCCTGATTTATCTCAAACAGCTACAAAGGAGATAACATTTTCTTTTCAGCCTTATAGTGATTACTACTGGTTCTTCACATTGAGGAGCACTTTGTTACAAGATGAACTGAAAAATAAGGTGAACTCAGATCACATCAATTTTTCAAGAAAGCTTAGGGCAGCAAGAGAACTATGGTTTTTAAATGTTTTTAAAAATATTGTTCAACCTATTTGCGTTATTCTTTGTATAAATTCCAATAGGGTCAAGTAATATAGTGCATGAAGTGATTATCCAGTGATTTTTGCTGGTAGACTTAGCTGACCTGGATAATTTGTCCCCATTTAGCTTAGCACAAAATACTCATTTTATTTCCACATTGGATTTCTTTCACTGAAATAATCCATATTCTTAAGTTGCCATAGCCAAAGAATTCATCACCAAGTAGCCAACCTGCTAATGATAAGTTTCTTCATACTTAGGTGGGTTGGTCCTCAGAAAGTGGATAGTCTGTTATAGTGACAATATACAAGGTCCTTTTTCAGAATGACAGAACCTGCCAGGCTCCAAATGTATGTCCATAAAAGAACATGGTCTGATCGTGTAGCTAAAAGGAGAGATTACTATTAGGCAGTCCATAGGTTCTATTTGTATCCTCAGGATATCAGGGGAACTGGAGGAAGATCCCCATACCAGTCCCCTCCTTTTTGGCAAACTTATGGCCAAACATGGAAAGGGGCATGCTGGATGGGTAGGTATATGTGATTTTTAAGGTTTGCAGAATGCTTTTCATGTATCATTTGATTCTCACAACAACCCTGTGAGGTAGGCACTAGTATCCTCCCATTTTACAGCATAGGAAACCAAAGCTGAAGGGGTCACACAGGTTAGTAAGTGACTGAAGTAGTATTTTAAGTCAGGTCTTTCTGAATCCAAGTCCAATACATCATATACTGCCCTACTTACCTATCTATGATCATATAGAGAAGATTATTAGAATCATTGGAATGTTTGAGTGTAAAGAAACCTGTTCCTCAGCTCTTCTGCCTCAGGTGACTTTGCCTTTTATTGCACCATACTTGTAGTCTGTAGCCACTGGAAGCAGAAACAGACGAAATGTGTATGTGGAGAGGTTATCCCTAGAAGCCATATTTTAAATAAATAATAACACTGAGTATCCCACTCCATGTTTTTTGTCAATGTCATAAACTGATGGGATTCTGATTTGCCTTGAGCTGACTGATTTACTTTCAACTTGTGCCTTCATTCATTGTTAAAGAGTAGAGATAAATCAAATTCTATTATACCTTGGGACCAATGTCTGAGCTATTTACTAGTTTCTCATTTTTCTTCTGTGCTAATGCCAGGTAGGAAAGGAAGATCCATGAGTTGAATTAGAAAACATGAAAAACTCTATGTTCTAGTTGTCTGGTGAAAAGGAAATTATGAAGCCATTTTATTGTATGGAACCATGAGCACCTATGCTGAAAAAACCAGATAAGTGGGTGGGTACAGACAGAGTGTGTTTGTGTTTCAATGAAAGCAACATGAGGGCAGCCTGGGTTTTAATGTTGGCCATTGGCTTCAAGGTGATGAATGATGATGTAACAGAGTAGTGCATGTGTGTGTATGCATGCACATGTACACACTCACGCTACTTTTTTCTATGGCCTCCTAACACGAAAGATACTTCTTTTAGAATAGGCAGTCCATCCATGTCTCCATTCTGACATTTCCAAATGAAACACTAAGACCCCCAGAATGGGAAGTCAGCAAGAAGAGTACACAAGGAAAGGAAGTTTAGGTTGAACAAACGTTTTGTTCATTTTTACAACCCCTAGAGGAAGAACAATACTGTACAGAAGCTGTTAATGATGGGCTGGATTCAAAGGCAGAACTCTGCCAAGATCTAAATGTGTTTTTACTCTCAGCCCCTCTCCAGATGTCCAGTCACACTGTAGAATTTCCAGCTGGTGAGAACCCTACAAAAATGGCTGGCTTTACCCCCTCCCTCCCCTTAAGGAAAAAAAAACCCAACTTTTTTCATCTTTATTTTCAATACCTTCTATTCCTTTAGTAATTTCAGTTAACTTCCATTAGGCAACAAATGGCTTGGTGTTGATTGAAAATATCTAGTTGACCTTGATGGATAGATTATAACAGTATCTGTGCTCTATTTAACAACCCTCACAGGTAACTATGGTAACTCTCCATCTCAGTTATGAACATTTCATACAAGCTCTAAGTGGAAACAGCTTCAACCTATCATTCCTCTTTAATAAATAATCCAATAACAGTGGACCATTCAATCTGGAGAAAAGGCTTTTCTTTAACTGAGCAGTAACTGAAGCAGTGAAGAGCAACAAGAAAGCCTTAGGTTTAAGTATTGGCCAACTTGTTAGCCTTTTTTCCTAGTATGGTATTCTATCCATCCTATGACAAATTCAGTGAGGTAGAGGGAACTCAGGGATGTATGCTTACGTGATTTTGCTTACCTTTGTGCTGGGCATTACAAAAGATTTCGAGAACCAGTAGATGTGAGTTCCCTTATTTCCTGATTGAAAAACTGAGCCAGCAAGAGATGTGAATGATTATTATACTTTCATGAGCCATGGTGAGCCAGATTTGAAGCAGCTTCCCGACTCCAGACTAACATTTTAGAGACTCCATGGTGCCCTAGTAGTGAGTATGGTCACCATCATCATGTCCGGCTTTCTCTAGAAAGTACCCTGCATTTAACCACAGCCCTTCTTCTATCACCCACCCAGCCCTCATGCATCCTTTATGCTAACTCCGTTATCTTTTTATCCTGTCCATTTTTATCAAGGCTAAGCTCCTTTACAAATAACTCTACAACCTAACCTCCATTGATCTCTCCAGACCTCTGTATTTCTCACTACTAAATCTCTGTTCCAGACAAACTGGGCTACTCACTGTCCCCAGAGTGTACTCTGGGTTTTCTGCCATCCAAGCCTTTGATCATACCATCCCCTCCTACTTGGCATTTCCTTCTTTCTTTTATATCTACCAAAACCTTACTCATATGTTTCAAGGGTCAGCTCAAATCTCACCTTCTCCATAAAGTCTTCCTCAACACAGCTTCAAATGATCTATCTTAATCTGAACTCTGAAAACACTCATTATGTGCTAACCATTTAACACTTATAATTTGCCACCTTGCACAATTATCTTTCCACATCTAGATGTTGTCTCCTTTCCAACTATACTTTGAGGCCATTTAGGACTGGAATCATATCTTAAATGTTTTTACATTATCCACCCACTCCCCAGGACAAGGAACAGGGTCTTGTCTATATTATTTCACTACTTCAAAAAATTTGTAATTTCATCAACATAGCCACTCCTCCACCAATCCAGACTCCAACTACTTCATCCACCAGAATAGGTGGTTTCATGAATTAGGTGGCCCCCAGAATCTATTTGTTCATGGCTCATCTCTTGGAGTTCTTTCAGACTTATCTGGGCTGGTTCTCAGATAAAAGACATCCCAGGCCATTATTTGAAACTTCTCCAGCTTTGTAGAAGAGGCCAAAACTTGCCCTCTGCTTGCACCATGATGACGAGTCAAAGTAGTATGTTAATGGAGGTCAGATGCATATTAGCTGTATTACCCTGGGCAAGCTGCTTAACATCTCAGTGCTCTGGGTGACTCTCTAAGATTATAGGTTACAGAGAAGATGCCAGCTTTCATTGACAAAAGACATTCCTCACCAGAAAATTCCTATACAATGAAACCACATATCCATTTAGGTGATGCAGTAGATAGAGCTGCTGGGCCTGAAATCATAAAGACCTGAACTGAAATTCAACTTTGAACACTTACTAGCTATTTGACTCTGGCAGGTCATTTAACTTCTATCTGCCTCAGTTTCCTCAATTGCAAAATGGGGATTATAATGTCATCTCCCAGGGTTGTTGTAAGATTAAAATGAAATGATATTTGTAAAGTGCTTTGTAAACCTTAAAGCACTATATGCATTCTATCACCATCAACAACAACACCATTATTATTTCTATCATACATAGTCTGTGAGCACATAAGTGGATTGACTTTACTGTCCAGTGTATCAGAAAGAAAGCTTTCATTCCAGTGGCCACCACCATTGCCACCACCCCCAGGGTGGGAAGTTTTCTGCCCCCCTGAAGCGGCTGTCTTCCTTGCTCTGACCCTGTGCAGAACCCATTTTGCTCCCTATGCCCCTCTGTCCCTGCCTGTCTCTGCAGTAACCAGCCACTCTTCCATCTACCCTCTGGTCCTCCAGCAGGTGAGCATCCATTTAAAGAATGCTCTCCTCCTTTAGTGATTTCTCCATCCTCTCTGGCAGACCCACAAAATTATTCTGCATAACATAGCACCACAAGCCATTCTGGTGCGTGACGAAGAAGGGAAAGAGGAGATGATTAAATGACTCGTTTCGGGCCTCTCTTGCTGAAGGACTTTACTTAATGCCTTTCACTACGCTATTAGTAACATGTCAGAGGCTGCTCAGGTCATAAATAAAACAAACTGGTCACGACAGCTCTACAACTGAGAGTAATAGTACATTTATGATTTTTGAATGTGCTCACTTAGCCACCACATTTGAGAGCCTCTCCCACACTATGCCATGATATCCAAAAGGACCTGACCCACCAGAACCAAGCTTTTTTTTTAATTTCTGTACAAACCTGTGAGTTCAATGGTATAGGAAAGTCCCCATCTGGAAACTCCATCCAGCCATACAGGTTGGCAACTCTTATCATTTAGTCTTTGAGAATCACCTGGGGGCATCAAGCGGTTAAGAGACTTGCCCTTAGTCATATGGAGAGTATGGGTCAGAGGCAGGACTTGAAACAAAATATTCCTAACTCCAAGGTTGGTCCTCTATCCACTACCTTACCTCCCATTGTTGTTGTTGAGTCATTCAATTATGTCCAACCCTTCATGAGTTTTCTTGATAAAAATACTTACAGTGATTTTCTATTTCCATCTCCAGTGTCACCATTTCACAGTTGAGGAAACTGAGGCAAATAGAGGTTAAGTGACTTGCCCAGAGTCACACAGCTAGTAAATACCTGAGGCTGGATTTGAAGTCAGGTCTTCCTAACTCCAAGCACGGTGCTCTATCCACTGAGCCAAGGTTTTTCTTTAAGCAAACGTCTGCCACTTGGCAACTTCCTCCAACTTGTTCTGTTTGGGGGCCAAATAAAATAAGTCAAATACCAATTCCACATGAAAGCCCTTCAAATACTTAAAAATTGCTATCATATCTTTGAATCCACTGAACTAAAGCCCACATTTCTCCACCTCGACCACAAGAAAAGATTAAGAAATTTTGTCAAATATGAGGTAAAGCTGGAAAGGTAAACTGGGACCAAAATATTGAGAACCTTGAATGCCAAGATCAGAAGTTTATGCTTTATTTAGTAGGCCATGTGCAATCATTTTTCAACAGAAGAGTGATGTGACCAGAGGATTAAGAAGATTACCCAGGAAATGATGTGAAGGATGGATTAGAGAGAGGATACAATGAAGGCAGGATTTCTATTATAATTATCTAGGCAAGAAGATTGGAGAGCCTGAACTGGGGTAGTTGCAATGACATAGAAAGGAGGAAACTGATGAAAGAGCTATCAAACAGGTAGAAATGACAAGAGTAGGGAAATGATTCCAATTGTAGGACTGATGGAAAGAAATGAATCCATTATGACTCTTAGGTTATGAGCCTGGGTGACTGAAAGGAGGGTTAACAAAATGTCGTATGAGGTCAGAGGACAGAAGAGATTTCATGGAAAGGAAGGCGCCTGAGATGGAGATGGGCCTTAGAAAATGGGTAGGATTTCAGCAGGTAGCCATGGAGAGGAAGGGAGTGGGCAAAGGGAGTATTATAAGAAGAAGCAATGATTTCATCAGCTAAAGAGATAAATCTTAAGAATTGCCCAAGGCACAGAGAAGTTACATATCCTTCCCATAATCACAGTCATTAAGTAGCAGAAGCGGGATCAGAATGTACTGTAAGTCTTTCCAATTTCCAGCGCTCCATCCACTACTATACCCATGCAATGGAGTAGAGGCAAAAAAAAATGGAAACATTTCATGAATTTGCTTGTCATCTTTATCCAGAAGCAATGCCAATATCTGTCCCAATATATATATGTATATATGCATATATATACATATATATCCTCTTATTGTAATATTTTTCACAAGTGGAGGCCAGGACACATAAGGACACATTTTTTTTTCATCATAGTGACCTCATCTCATTTACCCTACTCCAATAATTCCTTGTCACACGAACATTAACCCTTTTGCCTTTCTTCATATCTGTTCTCTCCCCCAAATACATTTGTTTCTGGTTAAAGGCCTTCGTCTTATTCTTTTAAGGCAGAGGGTCTTACCCTTTTTGTGTTATGGACCTCTTGGGCAAAATTCATAATCAGAGGAAATCCTAAGTTTCAGTTTGTTGAGTCATTTTTCAATTGTGTCCAACTCTTCATGACCCCATTTGGAATTTTCTTGGCAAAGATACTGGAGTGGTTTGTCATTTCCTTCTCTAGCTTATTTTACAGATGAGGAACTGAGACAAATAGGGTCAAGTGACTTGTCCAGGGTCACACAGCTATTACGTTTCTGAGGCTAGATTTGAACTCAGGAAGAGGAGTCTTCCTGACCTGGTGCTCTAAGCACTGTGCCACCTACCTTCTCCAAGTTTCAGTTAAAGATAAATAAAGATGTTATTTTTTTCCCCATCCAAAGTCCCATTAGTCCTAAGAACCCACGTTTTAAGATTTTGAAGGTACCAATGTATCATTTGAGTGTTTAGTCTCTTCTTTTTCCTTCTTACACTAGCTACTTATTCAGACAGACTAGCCTTTCTGTTCTCCTCATACTTATCTCGTGACTCTTTAGTCTTTAGGACCTCTAGTACTTTGGGTACTCTTTAGTATCTAGATAGAGGGCTCTCCTCCATGGAATCCACGTGTCAAACTGTCTCCTCATCTTTAGTTGAACTAACTCCTATTTCACTTAGAAGGGGCTTTTCTGGGTACAGGACTGGGCATGTAAAGAATGGGATAATTCATCTTTTCCAGTTCTGCTGGGATTTGTTGCATTGCCTCTAAACCACACCAAATTCCAAATGGCTGACTTGGATTTGACAGTGCTCTCTGTGAAAAATAAAAGCCTACAGGTGTTACGGTTTCCAGTAACCTTGGAGACATAATTTCTGGAGATCGAATGACTTGAGTATTTTTTTTTGTCATCTACCACCCCTCCACCCACCACCCCCAAAGGGAATGATTTGGCCTGAAGGATTTGCAGTGGTTCCACTTAAATTTCCTAATTGCAACCCCCCTGCCCTCCTTTGCTCCAGTCCCTTCTCTTGGCTGCTGGCTACACGAGCATATTATAGGGTCCTCCACTAAGGTTGACTTATTGAAAACTCAAGAGAAGGGTAGAAGGTCTTGAGAGTACCACCACTGAGGCCTGTCAGGCCCCAAGACCAAAGAGATGTCAAGCAGGTGCTCTTGCGTGCCCCAAGACAAAGGTTCGAAGGTGGTTTCTTTGTCATTTTGACACCACTCCCCCTCCCCTAGCACTCAACTCATTCATGTGGCTACTGAGGAACAAAATCTAAAGGGGTAGAACAGAGTTCTGGAGGGTAGACAGGATGCAAAGCAGCATCTTCCACCCTTCTTCCTTTCTTTTCTGTTCTGTAACCTTGCAAAATAGTTCATTTTAGTGGTAATTTAAGGATTGCCAGTGGGTCTAACCCATCATTATTTTGTCATTATTGTTGGTACCACTAATCCTAATTATTATCAGTCGTAGCATCCACATTAATATCAGATGAATTCATAATGATTAATGGGTAAATTGTTTACAGGGCTGAAATTTTTATTTGATATTTTGTGATTTAGTGAAGCTTTCTAATTGTTTATTAAGGACTAAAGTATTGGATCTGGAGTCTGGGTTCAAATCTAGTCCCAAGAACTTACTAGCTCTGTGACCCTGCTCAAGTCATTTAACTTCTGACTCAGTTTTTTGTTAATCTATAAAACAGAGATAATAATAGTGCCTACCCTTCCCCCCAGGGTTGTTGTGAGGATAAAATGAAGAGATATTTGTAAAACACTGATATTAACCCTTTGGGGCATGTCCTCATAACTCTATCCCTACAAAAAATATATTCATTTTTGGATGAAAGCCTTACTCTTATTCTCCTATTTTCCTCCTATTAAATGCTTCTTTTCCATTAATATATTTTATATCTTAATTATTTTTGTAACTCCATAGCATGTAACCTAGTACTTCTTTGATTAATATAATATAGAAGGGAAAGGAAGGGAGAAAAGAAGAGGGAAGAGAAGGGGAGAAGAAGATTCATTTAAAACCAAAATCCCTCCTGAATTGCTGATGAATTATAATTTGCTGGTTTAGAGCAGTGACCTGGGAGCCTGCAAGCCTAGTTGTGATTGCCAAATCTGTTCATAGTTCCCCTATTGGCTGATGTTACTTACGGAGTTGCCACATCCAAGCAAATGTTCCCGGAAGCTTCACCGAGGAATGTAAGTCCTCAGTGAGTCAGTGAGGTTCTCTGCAGCCTTGAGTAGATCTTAGAAGTCCTTTTTAGTCTAGACACACAGGAATTTTTAACCTGTGTTTATGAACTTTTCTATTTAAAAAATGTTGATCACTGTGCTTTAACATAATCGGTTTCTTCTGTAATCCTGTAACATATATTTTATTTTATGCATTAAAGAAAAACAGCTATATTGAGAAGGGTTTCATAGGCCTCAGCGGACTGCCAAAGAGGTCTATGACTCAAAAGAGGTTAAGACCTCCTGATCTAGAAAATGTATACTCTTGATTTGAAGGATACTGAGTGGTGAGACAAATTCCTAAGTATTTTAACCTCGGAGTAGCTAAACACTGAAAGGTTGCTGAGCTTCTTGTCCCCAGAGAATAAGTAAGTACCATCTGCCTCAAGGCCAGACTAGGTGCTTCTCTGGGACCCTTCAGGACATTGCCAACTATGACTTTACTCTGGCTTTGTTCGTGGGGAATTAGGTGTTTACGATTATTTATTTGGAATTGTTCATTCCTCATTATTTCTCTTTCCCACTTAGAGTGGAATGCACCCTGCTACCACCCTTTCTCAACACTGCGATTTTCCCACTCACAGATACTTTTGCAGCTGGAGGGGCATGCCTATGTCAAGCTGTGCCAAACCACATGAAACTCTTTTTAGAGGCCAGTTCTCCCCTCCTGTACCATATTAGGATTGACTTCACCTTTCCACCTCTGTGCATTTGCTTATGCCATTTAACTCCATCCTTCTTTTCAAAATGCCCTCTCTTCTTGGAAGCTTGTATATACTGCCTTCTCCATGAAACCGTCCCAGATCAATCCAACTCACTGAGATTTTCCACTCCCACTGACTCATACCACTCAAAGGCCCTGCAATTCATTTGGTAATTAATCACATGCTACCCTGTGTATTTTCTTATGCTATTTAACTTTTATATTGTTGGTTTTATGGCTTATCGCCCCAACAGAGAAGCATCGAAGGGTGGTAAATAGACAACTGGAAAGTGAAAAGTAGAACAAAGAAAAAGCAATGAATTGGCAGTCCAGAGTTCTAGTGTCAAGAACATATAAATCCCACATCTGTGGGCAGCAGTGAGTAGAGTACTGGGCCAGGAGTCAGGAAGTTGTTGTTGGATATTTGTTTTCAGTCATGTCTGACTCTTCATGACCCCATTTGGGATTTTCTTGGCAAAGATACTGGAGTGATTCGCCATTTCCTTCTCCAGGTCATTTTATATAGATGAGGAAACTGAGACAAACAGGGTTAAGTGACTTGCCCGGGGTCCCACAGCTACTAAGTTTCTAAGGCTGGTTTTGAACTCAGGAAGATGTCTTCCTAACTAAAGGCCAGCATTCTATCCACTGTGCCACATAGACTTGAGTTCAAATTCAACCTCCGACACTTAGTAGCTTTGTGACCCTGGGCAAGTCATTTTACCTCTGTCTGCCTCAGGTTTCTCAAATGTAAAATTAGGATAATAATAACACCTACCTCCCAGGACTATTAAAAGGATTACATGAGATAACATTTGTAAAGTACTTAACATAGTACCTATATAGCACCTCCAGATGTTTAATACATGCTTGGTCCCTCCACTCCCAACCAAACTGGCTATATGATGCTGGTCTAGCATCAGTGTCCCCAGGCAATTCTCTAAGACTGTAAACTGGAGAATAATTGCTTGTGGGCATTGGAATAGGGAGTTTCCTCCTCAGGAGTATACACAAGTGTAGACCCAAATGTCCCTAACTATGTTGTGGTCTCACTGAGACCATTGACCATTCCTTATGCTTCTTACCTATCCTTTATGGGATATAGCACATCGTAGGGCTTCAGTAAGCACTGACCATTGATATTTCTCTGTATTTCTTATAGATCCCCAGTAAAGTGCCTTGTACATCATAGGTTCTCAGAATTTGTTGATTAGTATATATTCTCCTCTGCCTGTGAGTAATTCTGAACAGAACTACATTCCATGTAGGAGATGGAATTTGTGATCATCTAAGCCTGGGGGTCATTGTTAGGGGAGTCCAGGACATGGGCTTGTTTAACTTCCCTGCTGCCCCTACCTTCTGCCTCCTAACACTGCAGAGCCCTGCAGAAGCCTAGGTCCATATGTTCCTGTGGCTAAGCATCAGAAAGCTTAACAGCTAAGTACAAAACCAGCCTCTGAATTGCATACGCAAGCCAAGACCTCCTACATGTCGTGTTGTCAGACCATAGTAGATCACAGAAAGAGGTACAATATAGAAAGAAGAATCTGCTTTTGTCCTGCTGAAAACCAGGGAAAGGCCAAGGGATCTTTGGTGGTAAGATACAAAGACAACTCAGAACAGAGTGTAACCATAATGTGACTACTGGGGTTCTAGCCCAGGGCACCCAAATTTAGACAATATTGAAGGTACTTGCACACCTTCCACAATGTAGAAAGAACTGAGCTTAGCACCTAGTTAGCAAGAATAATTAGTTCAAATAGGAAGCTGCCAGATGGCCCACTTTCTTTCCAGCCAAGGCCTGCGGTACCCCAGGTGAGCTCAAAAGTGGCTTTCCTTCCCCACCTCTCTATTCTCCCTAAATTACTCTAGGCAAAAATAAAAAATAAAAAGAAAGAAAGAAAAGAAAAGAATTTTTAAAATGCTCGTCTTTAATCTCTGATGTAGTAATTGAAAATTAGACAGATAGAGCAGTGAACTAGCAGTCAAGAGTTGTGGTATTACTTTTGCCAGTAATAATGACAACTTTGTGGTTGTTGTTGGGCCATTTCAGTCGTGTCCGACTCTTCATGACCCGGTTTGGCGTTTTCTTGGCAAAGATACTAGAGTGGTTTGCTGTTTTCTTCTCCAGCTCATTTTACAGATGAAGAACTGAGGCAAACAGGGTTAAGTGACTTGCCCAGGGACACATGGCTAGTAAATGTCCAAGGTTGGATTTGAACTCAGGTCTTCCTGACTCCAGGCCCAACGCTCTATTCACTGAGACACCTAGCTGCCCAATGATAACTTCATTATCATTTGTATATTTCTTTCCCTGGGAGAAAGATAGTGTAAGCATTTTTATTTCCATTTTCTAAGCAAGTAGTTTGAGACTTGTTCAGTCAAATAGCTAGTGCATGTCTAAGGTACAATTTGAACCTAATTCTACTGACTTCAACCAGTAGAACATGCTACCTTTTGCTGTTATGACTTAGAAAGTCATTTAATCTCTCTGTGCCTCGATTTCTTCATCTATAAAGTGAAGGTCAACTTTTTATTGTCATTATTGTTCAGTTGTTTTCAGTCACGTCTGACTCTGTGACCCCATTTGGGGTTTTCTTGGCAAAGATACTGGGGTGGTTTGCCATTTCCTTCTCCTGCTCGTTCGACAGATGAGGAAACTGAGGCAAACAGGGTGAAGTGACTCGTCCAGGATCACACAGCTAGTAAGCGTCTGAGGCTGGATTTGAACTCAGGAAGATAAAAGCCTTCCTGACTACAGGCCCAGTGTTGTATCCACTGTGCCACCTAGCTGAGGATCAACTCATTCATTTTAAAAATCCATTCAATAACTATTTTTTCTACAGCTATTATATACAAAGCTGTTGTGGTTGATTGTCTTTTGATCTCAAAGAGGACCATCACATCAGGAAGGTGATGCCATGACTTGCAAGTGAATCGGATTGAGGTGAGGGAGGGCTGTGCAGAATCATCCTGATCTTGCCAATGGGCCCAGATCGCTAGGGAGGAGAGAGTGAGGCTGGCCCCATACAAAGCTCTATACTAACACACAAGGGTGGGGAGATACAAGAGTGATTTCAGAGAGCTTTTAAAAATTCAGTTCGATTTAATAAGTGCTTAATAGCCACCTACTTTTGTGTAAGATCATGGTCCTGGATCCATAGAACATGGGCCAAGAAGTCCACAAGGCACTATGAAGGCCATCGAAGACATCAAAACAAAAAGTCCCTGTTTTTAAAGCATTTCCATTCTATTAAAGGGATAGAAGAGGGAGTGGCATGGAAGAAAAGAGAATAAGCATCTTGTAAGGAACTGCTATGTGCCAAGCACTGTTCTAAGCTTTCCCAAATAAAAGACAAGGTGATCTAAGGCACTAAGGGAGTCCGGAAAGACTTTGGACAAGAGTTGGCATTTGAACTGAGCCTTGAAGGGAATTTGGGATTCTAAGAGGAAAAGGTAAAGAGGGAGAGTCTTCCAGGCACTGCAAGCCTGGCATCAAAGGCACAGAGGCAGGAAACGGAGTGTTGAGTTTGGGGAATAATAGTAAGTGCTTTAGTTTGGCTGTAACAGAGTGTGAGAAGAGTGTGAGAAGTGATAAATAAGAAATTTCTGAAAAGGTAGATGAAACTCAGATTCAGGAGGGCTTTAAATGTCAGGCTTAGAAGTTGGTATTTCAAGCCCATAGCCTCTCTCCTCTCTGTTTGCCATCTAGCTCCCTGGGCCTGCCCTGTTTCTGCCTCCCCAACACCTCCTGCCTCAGGTGTGCCTCATTCCAAACCTCAGCTCGACACAACTTGTATATATTGTAATTTTATTTCCAATCCACTACTTTTCCATCCTCCAAAATCCTTGTCCCTGGATTTCTGACCCCGGCCTGGTAATCTGAACCCAGGGCCGGATTTCCCCTTTGTCATCAGAAGTGCTGGACCTTTTCCTCCACCCAATTCTCACCCATCAGGCAGTAATGAGGAGAGCCCAGCTGAGATGAAAACAGATGGACTCTTTGGCTATATTAACATGACTGGCTTCTCTGATCAAGTAGCTCTTTTCAGAGTATGCGTTTAATGGCTGCTATCCTATTGAGACTACCTTCTCTTTTTTTCATCTCCAAATTATTTCTGAGCTGCTGTGAGTAGGCATGGAGGGAGCGTTTGGAATGAGAACCAGCCAGTTTATAAGCCTTAGAAGCAAGCATTGGCAAAAAAATGGGAAGAGAGGTTTGTGTTCAATTAGGCAGTCAACAAGAATTTATTAACTACCTACGGTATGCTAGACATTGTGCTGGTTGCTGGAGACACAACAAAAGCCAAACAATCCTTTCCTTGAGCCAAGGTTAATAACATGTCCATACATTGATAGAAAATAAATTCAAGATGATTGGGGAAGGGGGCCAGAAACACAAGCCACTGAGGGAATCAGGAAAAGTTTCATGGAGAAAATGATGCTTAAGCTTAGCACTGAAGGAGCCAAAGGATTTTAAGAGGCACAGGTGAGCAAGGAGGGCATTCAAGGAAAGGGGGACAGCCAGTGCAAAGGCCTGGAGAGGAGATGGAGTGTTGTATGTGAGGAACATCACGACTAATTTGTCTATACTAAGGGGATGTTAAGGGGATCGATGGCTAATGGCTATTATCGATGGCTAATAAACCTGGAAAGGTAACATGGGGCCAGGGATTTAAATGTAAAGAGATTGAAAATTTAATTGCCAAGTCTAATGGCTGTATACTTCTTGACTTATCTTGACTTGACTGCTCCTTTTCAGTCTCGTTTTCACGATCTTCATCCAGGTCGCACTTACTAACCATGGGTGTCCTGGGCTCTCTTTTTTTCTCCCTCTACACAATTTTGATGATCTCATCAGTTCCCATAGATTCAGTTATCATATGTATGCAAATGATTCTCAGATCCATTTTTCCAGCCCTAATATCTCTCCTGACTTCTAGTCTCACATCTCCAGCTACCTATTGGACCTCTCAAACTGGATACTCTATAAGCATCTTAAACTCAACACATTCAAAACTGAACTCATATTTTCCCTCAAACTCCCCTCTCCTCCTAACTCCCCTATTACCATCAAGGCTACCACCAGTTTCTCAGTCACCCAGGCTCACAGCTGAGCTGTCATCCTCAAACTCCTCACTCTCTCCTGTCCCTTATATCCAATCCTGTTGCCAATTCCTGTCCTTTTAACCTTCGAAATATCTCTTGGTTATGTCCTTGAAACTGCAGCTATCCTGGTCCAGGTCCTCATCACCTCAAGCCTGAACTATTGTAACAGGCTGCTAGTTAGTTGTCTCCCTGACACGAGTCTCTCCCTCACTCCAGACCATTTTCCACTCAGCCTGACAGGAATGGATTTCTAGATCTGGGGGTCATTGGCATCAAGTTGATAATCCCTTGGGAACTGATGCAGTCCTCATCAGAGTGTTAACAAAGAGCTTCTGCTCAAGCTGCATAAAGCTGGTGGTGTTGATATCCTTGGAAGTGGCCAACTTGAGGAGTTGACAAAGAAGGCATGGAGACCTTTTTCTTTGATTGCAGCAGGATGATTGCACCTCCTGATGTGGTTTGAGCAGGATAACCACCCTGGCTCCAGAAGTTAATCCCTGGCATGAGAGGTAGCTTGGTACAATGAAAAGAACACTGGCTTTGGAATCAGCAGGTCTGGGTTCAAACTGCCCCTATTACCTATGTGACCTTGGGCAAGTCACTTGTCATTTGAGAACCTGAGTTTCCTCATCTATAAAATTAGGAAGTTGGATTAGATGACATCTAAGGTCCATTCTAGCTCTAAATCTCTGATCCTATGATCTCTGGTTCTAGTAAATTACCAAAAAAAAAAAAATCCTGTTTCTATTTGCCACCTAGGATCCAGCCCTAGTCATGGTCTGGTCTGTTAAAGAGTGGTTCAACTCTCCCTAAGAATGCATGACTTGCTTTTGATTTTACCCAAACCATGCAAATCTTGAGATAGTATGCCAGCCTCTCCAGGCAGGATTTCATCCAATGTTTTATTTTTCGTTTTTCCAGGAGGTGTTTCTAACCACGCCCACCATGAGGGACTCCAAATACTTTCTTCTTGTGAATAAATGAAACATTGTGTGCTTACTTACACAACTAGTTTTGAATGCCTTTCAGTGGTTCTCAGTTCTCACTCCTGTAATGTTTAATTACAGATAGGAGAACATCACCCTTTGGGGGATCAGTGACTATCGAAGAAGGGCAGATTATTCCATGCTCCCTTGGGACCTAACACCCTGTTCTTAGCCTCCACTTTTTCTTCCGTCATCCACATCTTTTGCAAACAAAAACCCACAGAAGGACATGTTCCCTTTAGTCAAACAACTGGGCTGGGGAAACATTAGGAGCTGGAGTAAAAAACTCTTCTTTTTTCTTCTTTTTTTTCTTGCCTGAGTGACTCAGTCAAAAATAGCATTTATGGTTTGGCGGCCAACAGACTTTGGGGAAAAGCTGGTAGAAAACTGAAATACAGGTTATGTTGGGGGAAAGGGAAGGGGTCACTTAATCAAGCCTAAGATTTCTTGCTTGCTGTAATGAGAGTCCCTATACAAAGTGAGCCAATGTGTCTGCCTAAGGGTATAGAAATCTTTATTCAAAGAGAGAATTCGAAACTACAGATTTGCAGTAACTTACAATCTGAAGAAAAACAATGCCAGTGCAGTTGAGTTCTCTTCACATAAATTTGGACTCTTTTTTTTTTTTTTGCCTTTCCACAGCATGTCTAAATGTGTCCCTTGCTTGTCATTAAGGAGAAGAAAAACTGTGAAGCATTTTTCCCTCTTCTTAAAAGCCTTTTCTTGTGGTACTCTTTTTGTCTTCTTTTCTGTCCTTTTTTTTCAAAGGAAAAGCTTAGTTGGTTGTTGTATTAACGCACACACGTACCCACACTGAATTTTTGTGTTTGTCAAGACTGGGGGACCAGACATATTCCTGCATTCTTGCCTATTGCTCACTGGTTTTCCATGACTCAAATGCAAGGAGAGTGGGCACATTGTGTAAAACTCAAAAGCTTTGCTTTTAGCTAACAAACAGACAGAGGGAATCTCAGCATTTCCTCCTTTTGGCCTTGGAGCGAGCCTTGCATTTGTTCTCCATCTCTTGGCTTTTTCTCTTCACTGAATTTTTTTTTCAGAGACAAACCATCATTAGGCCAAATTTTGTTCCTAGTATCATTGGATAGAAAAAAATCAGGCCAGTCAGACTGCCTTCGTTATGGTGTCAACTGTGCCTTCTTGAAGACAGAGCCATAGTGAAGGGGGGCCAGCTGGTGGTCAGGTATGATTACAATGTGACCACAGGCATGACTAAGGAAGGATGGTAGGGGTATAAATGAAAGGATAAATAAGAGGTAGTATGAAGTAATAGAGCATTGTATCTGAAGATAACCAGTCTTCAAGTATTTAGTAAGCACCTGTCATATGCCAAGAGGTGATGGTCCAGTTTTAAGAGTGAAGCAGGTCCTGCCCTCAAGGAATTTATATACTAAGGCAAGTAGATCTGGGTTCAGATTTCTCCCCTGATAACTACTGGCTATGTGACCCTGATCAAGTTGCTTAATCTCTCTGTGCCTCAATTTTCTCATCTGTAAAGTGGGAATACTGATACCTTATTTTTCTATTTCAAAGGGTTGTTGTGAACATCAAATGGGAAAGTGCTATGTAAATGCTGGTTAGTAGTAGTAGTACCCTCAGACCAGATAATTGCCCTGGGAAGCACAATCTCAAAGGCTAAGTTTGGGAAGGAAAAGCTATAGGCGATGCTATGGAGTGAAATCTTCTGCAGCCTCTCTTGAGTTCTTCATGCTGCTTCCCTTTCCCTTCTCCAGCTCAG
Source organism: Phalanger gymnotis (assembly GCA_028646595.1). NCBI lineage: Eukaryota > Metazoa > Chordata > Mammalia > Diprotodontia > Phalangeridae > Phalanger > Phalanger gymnotis. Next base: position 688,953,867 of record CM053622.1, on the reverse strand, counting down.
AGCTTCTCAGTAGAGAAGAATAAACCAGCATGTACCCGGTGGGATGTAGAGTGGGCAATGACACTCCCACCAACTTATGCCTTTTGGTGGATCCACACCCAGACATCAGAGCACAGCAGGCCATTTAAACATCCCTGTGAGAGGGGAAAGGAGATTCAACAGAAGCTTTGACTAAACTGTCATGCTACCGCCGAAGGGGCTGGCTGTGATATCATCTGTCTGCTAAGGATGGAACAGAAGGCCACCACCTCACTGTACACTACTCATGCCACAAGCATGGCTGCCCAGATCAAACATACACTGGCCTCTTGGAAGTTGGAGTTTCAGGACCCTTTTGTGATCTTCCTGAGCCAGCCATTCCTTTTTCGCACCTCTTTTCAAGCTGTCAACCCTGGCAACCAAGGAATTGTTCTCCTGGCACTGTTCAGAGGAACAATACCCCAACTTGATGATCAGGGAGGGCTCCCCACCTCCCCTTGTCCATCACACCCTCTGCTTCCTTCTCCCTAAGAAATGTTCATTTTCAACATGTGCCAAATCTATCCATGGGTAGATATGCTGATGTTTCTCTGAGGCCTTCCTCGGGGCCCAGGGATTTGTTTATTTCTTTAAGAAGCAGTATTTGTTAGAGCTTAGATAAGAGCCCTGCGATATGTGGCTGTTACCATAGCAACTTTTCTCCCTTTAAAAAAAAATACCCTAACCTTGTGAATGGACACATAAGAAATCATAAGAAATTAAATTCCATCACTGATCTCCACACCAACCCCCCCCCACCAATCCCCTTGGAACAGAATGAGGAGAGAATACAGAAGGCTCTGTCGGCTTCATGAAAAGATTTGTGTGAACAATTTCCATGCTCTGGTTTGGACAGCGCTGACTGTGCGCTGTGCATTCCTGTAATAATGTTTCAGCATGAAAATCAAACAGCCCTATTCCTACTCAAAAGTTTGCCTTTAATTATGGAGGAGATCTCCAAGGCAGAGAACAGTATCCCTCATCAAGGCCTGAGAGAGGCGGGCGTATTATATGGCAGTCTTAAAACCTTGCATTCTCATCTTTTAATGTGGCCCCAGAGCAATGGAACTGGACAGTTTACTTGACAGAACTGGTCTTAGCTGTGTGAGGTGGGCTTTTTTCTGCTTTCCCCCTACAAAAATGCAGGCGAATTCTAAACTCTGAGCAGAGAAGCTTGTATGAAGTTAAGAGGTTAAACAATAGAAGAGGGTGAGGGTAGCTTGCACACGCAAATGACTGGTGTTGAATAGCTAAATAGCATCTGCCCTGGCCAGAGTGGCTTATCATATCAAGCAATGGATTTGCCAGCACTAGGAAAAGGTCACCGTGGGGAAAATTCTTCTTTTCAGCAGCCAAAAGTAATCAAGAGAAAGAAATAAAAGACCTATAGCATAGTAAGCCACCAGGTATGGTAGAGAATTAGTAATATTATAAAAGGATTCTGAAAAGCCAGAAATGGAATGAGAGGCAAGTAGGAGAGGGAGAAGAAATGTGCTTGAGAGATCGATACAGATAATGTGAGTTGTTCTAAAGTGTTGCATAAATCAGGGTTTTTAATTCAGCGCTTCCAGATTCTATTCGCTTTGAAGATGGCAATGATAGGCTTGGTAAGCCATGATGAGAACTAGCCATGGAACAGGTTTCATTAGATCCTTCATTTTCAGAATCATGAAGCTGTCTGGCCAAATGTGATTCCCAGATGGAAACCTAATTTAGAATTTGATTAGAATCTATCCTGATGCACCAAGAGACATTCCCATATTGAGCTCAAGTAGCAGCAGCCTTCTTGTTGTCGTTCAGTCATTTTCAGTTGTGTCCCACTTTTTGTGACTCCATTTGGGATTTTCTTGGCAGGGACACTGGAACGGTTTGTCATTTCCTTTTCCAGGTCATTTTACAGATGAGGAAACTGAGGCAAAAGAGGTTAAGTGACTTGCCCAGAGTCACACAGCTAATAAGTATCTGAGGCCAGATTTGAACTCAGAAAGATGAGTCTTCCTGGCTTCAAACCCAGCACTCTATCCACTGTGTCACCTAGCAGTACCTTTAGTGACTGGTAATTATTAGAGGTTTTCAGTATGCCCTCCATAATCTCATATGATCTTTCTGACTATATCTTGGAGTAGATAATGTATTAGTATTTAGTATTAGTATTAGTATTTTCAGCTTATAGATGGAGGCAGCATGCAATCAATAGTGGTTAGACCATTAGACTTGGATTCATGACAATGTCAGTTCAGATCCTTCCACTGATATTTCATAAATGTGTGACCATGGGAAATCACTTAAAATCTCAGAACCTCAGTTAACTCTTTAAATTATAGACAGGTTGCAATATATGATGTATTGACATTCAATTCAACAAAGCTTTTATAAAGAACTTAATGTATATTAAGCTTCGGGCATGCAAAGACAAGAACAAAACAATCCCAGCCCTCAAGAAACTTACATTTTACTTGAAGAAAACCATAAGTATAAACAAAACATATAGAGTAAACACAAAATAGTTTTAGAAAGTATACAGAGAGAACTAACAGCTGGAAGAGATCAAGGACTATCTCCTGTAAGAGGTGACATCTAAGCTGTATTTCCAGGAATACCTGGGATTCCACAAGAGAGAGGTGAGGGAAGAAAGCCTTCCTTATAGTTTAGGAACCTATAAAACATAGCATGGCTTTCATTAAGCATCATCACCTTCTGTTTGAAACTGGGAAAGTTTGTATCTGAGGTCACTATTAAATTCATTTTTTTAAAATCTCCATTGATGCCTTTTGAGTTTTATACCACAGTCATTTACAAACATACATCTTCCTCATTAAATCCTCCCTTGTAACAAAGTATAACAGTTAAACAAAACCAACTGACAAAGTGACTGTGTCTGAGAGAGCATATGCAACATTCTGCAAATGTATTTTATCATCTGTTTCCAAAGACCAAGGTTGGTTATTCACTGCTATTTCCTTTCTATACCCAAAAGGGTAAAAGGTTGTACTTTGTTGTCCTGTTCTCCATATTGTCTGAGCTTATTCTCTTTTATGCTTATATCTTTTACACATGTAAAACTGAGTGTGAGTGTACTGCACATCATATTTCTCCCTCAGCCTGCCATCCTCATGGACCCACCCTCATTGGTATGGCAGCTAGAGCGCTTGAGCCAGATCTCCCTTTCCTGCCTGACCCAGAACACAGGTCAGGGGAGAACAAGCAAATAAACCATTTGAAGAAAGAACCAGTTGGTGTTTTTGTTCAGTTGTATCTGATTCTTTGTGACCCCGTGGACCACAGTACACCAGTATGGTCCATGGAGTTTTCTTAGCAAAGATACTAGAGCGGTTTGCCATTTTTATCTCTGGGGGATTAAGACAAACAGACATTAAGTGGCTTGCTCAGGATCACACAGCTAGTAAGTATCTGAGGCCAGATTTGAACTTGGAGTCTTCCTGATTTCAGGTCCAGGCCCAGCATTCTATCCACTGAGTCACCTAGCTGCCTCCAAGGCAAACAGAGGTTAAGGGACTTGCCCAGGGTCACACAACTAGTAAGTGTCTAAGGCTGGATTTGAACTCAGATCTTTCTGACTCCAAGCCTAGTGCTCTATCCACTAACAGGTGCTTAATAAATGGCTTTTGAATAAATGAATGAATGAATGAATCTCTTACAATATAGGTCATCAAGAAAATATTTTAAAATAATGTTATGATCATTCATTCAACAAATATTCATTGAACATCTACACCTAATAGCTGTTATTATAGGAACTATGTGGAATGCTAGGAGTTTATAATGTATAGGGGAAGATAGCACATGCTCACAAATCACTATAGTAGAAGGCCAGGATACAATATGTATCACTAGAGAGCAACAAAACCTTCAGGAGTTAAGAGGAATCTAGACCCTGGGTGGAGACGGGAGGGGGAAAGGGGGGAGGATAGAGGGGGGAGGGGGGGAGGTAAGAAGAAAGTGACATCTTAAAATAAGCTCCATGTTACAGAAGGGTAGGGAACAAAGTGACTTACTCCTCTGACATCAGGCCTCATCCAAATCTCAGTCTTAGTCTTTGGTCTGAAAAAAAAAATAACTACCACTGCATCGCAGTGTACTTTCCCTGACCGTTGGGAAAGAGAAGGAACAAATAGAACCAAGAACCTGGAAGGAGATATCAGAAACATAACTTGGAAGTTTTGTACCTGGAGCAACCACCAGAAACTGTGCCCTGTGAATTCCTTGAAACACTCCCTTATTTGTGCAGGATGGAGGAATGGACACTGCTTTGAGGGAGAGATACAGAGATCCCAGGATGTTGTCCTGAGGCCACCGCTGGAAAAACCCTGGCAATGAGGGCAGCTTTGGGGCTGGGGAGGAGCTCTCCCTCCTGACTGGCCCAGCAACCATCTGCTCGCTTCCTGTTAACTAAGTGTTTCTTGCTAATTCAGTACTAAGCTCTCTGCTTGTTTCTGTACTTCTGGAGTATTAAGTCCTGGCAATGTCTTCTAAATCTAGTATTCCCCTACCTAGGTACAGCTTTATGAGATAGGGGCAAAATAGACTCAGAGGATCATAGAGCTAGAGAACCTCAGAGGCTCTCTCATTTTACAGAGAAAGGAAACCAAGGCTTAGAGAGATAAAGGAAAGAAGGGTCCAGGTCCAGGATGAAGTGGGGGTTGATGCATGGATGCGGAGGAGGTGATTCAACAGGAGGCAGGCAGGAAAGAAAGGACCCCATGAGCTCTGCTCATTCTTTTCTCCTTAAGATCCGAATCCGTTTAACCCAGCCTGCCCCCACTTCCGCTGCTGTCCTGAATGCCGTCCTCTCCTTGAAACATGTTTTTTGAATACAGTCTATATTTACTGTACATATCTGTGAACATTCAAGATCCCCCACGTAGAATGAAAACTCCTTGGGGCAGCTAGGTGGTGCAGTGAGTAGAGCACGTGCCCTGGAGTCAGGAGGACCTGGGTTCAAATGTGGCCTCAGATACTTGACACACTTATTAGCTGCGTGACCTTGGACAAGTCACTTAACCCCAACTACCCTGCCTTCCTCCCTCCAAAAAAAAATAGAATGAAAACTCCATGAGGGTAAGAACAGTCTCACTTTGGTAGTTGTGTCTCTAGGACCTAACACAACGTGTTACTATACATATAGTAGGTGCTTCAAAAGTGCTTGTTGTTTGGATATCCAAGATCATATCCATAGGTAGTAGCCATCAGAGGCAGGATTTGAGCCCAGGCTCTCTGATTCCAGAGCTGATGTTCTTCCCAGGGAACCAAAATAACTGGGCTTGTTTCAAGGCCACTTTTTCTCCATCATGGCTCAAGAGAGTTTGTGCTTTGAACTTGTTTGCCTGAGGGCCGGGTTATTGCTACTATGTTCCCTCATATGACTCACTGTTAGGAATGAAGTGAGATTACTTTTTTCTTCACCTAATTACATTAGACTGGGAGCACCTTGAGGGCAGGGACTATTTTTTGCCTTTCTTTGTATCCCCTGTGCTTAGCACGAGTCTGGTGCATAGTAGGCCTACAACCTTAAGTATCTCTCTCTGGTAGAAAGAATGAAGAGTCTTTCTCCTTTCCAAAGTGATTGTGACATCTGCACTTCTCATATGAATGCCCAGTCTGTATTGTCTCCACCAATTAGTCTCCTACAACATGTTCTAGGTTTAGCTAGAAACCTTGGTTCCATTAAGCACCTACTATGTGTCAAACATTTCGCTAGGAGCTGGGGATAAGAATCAATCCCTTATCAAAAGGAGCTTATATCCTAATGAAGGAGAAAAAAAGTACATAGAAAAACATCTACAGCATAAAGCAAACAAATACAAACACATGCAAAGTAGTTTAAGTACAAAGTAGGTTATATGGTTCTTTATAAACATCTCAACAGCCTTAACACCAGCCCTGTGCTACCAGTCAGTAATATGTGTTATTATCCCCACTTTCTAAATACAAACAATCCAGGGTATCAACTGAATTCCTTGCCCTCCCATAGCCAATAAGTGTTAAAGGCAAGATTTCAACCCAGATCTTCCTGCCTCCAAGTCCAGCGCTCTAGCCTCTATGCCAAGCTGAGTAAAGGCAAATGTAAAGACAAGGGGCTAATGAGAATGAGTCATGGTCAGGCCAGGGTGGGTACTTTTTAAAAAACCGAGTCTTGGAGTCAAAAGATGATAATCCTGAGGCAGGTAGAGGGAAACACATGTGCTCCGGGTTGGTGATAAAAGTCTCTGTGACATCTATCTTGCTGGCATCCTGCATCGAAAGCAATTTGCAAGGTCATTCCCAGAGATCTTGCTCAGTCTATATCTGTTCCACATTATTTCTAAAAAGCAAATGAAAGAAACTGTAGGGCCCTTTTCTGAGGATTAGACATTTCTTCTGTTAAGACTGGGCTTTTAGTATTTTAAGCAGACTTATCAACCCTATAAACAGTTGATGTTCTCCTTGTAAGGAAAGTGCAAGATGACCTCTTTTACATGCTTCGTTATCCCTATCCTCATTCATCATGCTCCTTGGTATTTCTTTCTCATCAGGATTCAATCAGTAAGCAGTTGAATTTCCCAAAGCTTGGGTCAGTTTACTCTTCACACAATATTTCAAGAGAATAGCCATTGATGTGAATTTCAGGAACAGTTCACCTCAAGGCCTTGTGACATGTTGATGGTCAGAAAAAGGTTTCCATAAGCACTCTTCAGAAAATACACAGAGGCTTTGATAGGAAGAAGGGAGGTCTTTCAAGCCTATTTGTTTGGACAGAATAAACAACAAGCTTCTGTCTGATTTTACAACTTCGACCTATTTAAAGGTCTTTTTCCTTCATGTTTTCGGGCGGGCTTCCTCTCCTCTTGTCTCCCCTCACTTTCAAAAAGTATAGCTGCTTATGAAGTGTGAGATTTGTCAGGTAAAGACCTCCACTCAGGGAGATAATTACATGGCTACAGCAAGTTAGATCAAAGCTTAGCTATTGTTATGGCATGGGCCACTTGCTTCAAAGAGCTAAACTGGGAACAATACAGCACAGAGGCACTTCCCTCTCCCCCACCCCCATTTAATCCCACATTTAAATTAGCTGGATTCCTTTTTTTCCCCATAAATATATGGCAAGTGGTGGGAGTCTAATGCCTTGGTTATCATTTCAGCCTTAGACATTCATGGAAGAGCCAGGAAACAGCCCTATCTGTCAGGAGAGTTTCTGATTTCAGGGGAATAGAGGTTTAACAAACTGGGCCAGAGTATATTAATTTTTTTTTAGTTGCAACCAAATCTCTCTGCAAAGCCCTTCGTGTTTCATGGAGCTAGTTAAGCAATTTCCCCCTAGATGAGTCTTTGATGTTAAAATAAACACAGACTGGGAGTGAAAGCTAAGGCACGCTCTAAAGAGCCTCTGTCTATACAGTTCAGAGTCGTCAGGGCTGACGGAAAGAGGAGAGAAAACACAAATCAACAGCTCACTGCATGGAGAACATAGATACCGTTGCTATAAGAGAAATGCCTCTTTAAAAGTTTCATGACATCAGGTCCAGAAACATCAAAGGGCTGGGCTAGTTCTCCCAGGTGCTTTGCCAGGACTACCTTTCTCAATGCTGCTTCTCTTTCCTTTGTCCTGGAGTTAGAGCTAAGCCTGAATCTAGGATAGCCCTTTCAAAAGGTCAAACAGCCCAGTCTCTTGTCTCTAGGAACAAATGCATTTAAATCAGCCAAGTTCCAGCCTAGGCAAGCAAAATTCAAATAAAGTTTTTTGTTTTGTTTTGTTTTGTTTTTTTGGAGAGGTGGGCGTTGTTTTTGTTTTTTAAAACTTTCTTGTGAACCCATGAACGCAGATGCAGCATCATGGCACAGCAGAGAGAACATTGCATTTGGAGTGTAAAGACCCAGGTTAGAGTCCTGATTTTGCTACTTTATTATCTCTGAAACTTTGATCAAGTCACATGATCTCCCTGGACCTCAGTTTCCTCAACTGTAAATGAGGGAAGTTGAACTAAATAATTCTAAGTTCTTTTCAAACTCTGGACCTATGCTTTCTTGATCTCAGGACCTCCCAGGGCTATACCATAAATGGCATTTACTAGGTTGCAAACACATAATGGTAATGGACTAGAAACAAGATAATCCTTGTTAGGTACTTTCTGCCTTACTGGGAGAGGCCCTTTATTTATATTACCATGTGTGGTGCCCCATAGTATATTTAAGAGCTCCCTAAAGGGGCATTGCTGTAAATGAACAGGAAGTAAAACTGTTAGAGACCTCTAAATAAGCCATCTCCATTTCTTCCTGGACTATCACTCTTTAAACTGAAATTATGAGTGTCACAGAGTGGGTGATACAAGATAATAGAAAAAGGGAATGAGCCATTCATTTGTAGGGTGCTCCTTTGAAGTCAATCCAAGAAGGCAGTGAATGAAAACCATTATTCCTGGGTAATTGGTGGGTTTCCTGTGTGACTTTGTTTCAGGCCAATCCCTTGGGGACAACCCTGCACCCAAGGCTCCTTCCTCTGCCTAGCAGTAATTGGTAGAAACCAGGAGCTGACTGGGTTTGTGTCTGTCTTTCCCTTTCGATCTTTACTTGGCCCCTGCTGAGCAGAGCTAAGATACCTTGGCAGAAGAATGTGAGAAGAGTACAGCATGGTTCTATGGCAGAACTCAAAATCTCACAGGAACAAAAAAATCTTAAGGATGTAAGGCCACCTCTTTCAACACATACCTGAAGAAGGACCCTCTCTACAACATCCTCTATAAGTGCTAGAGATAAAAAGAAAAAGACAAAAAGAAAAGCAGAAGAGTCTCTTCTCTCTAGGAGTTCACAATGTAATGGAGGAGACAACATGCGAACTACAACGTACAAACAAGACATATGCAGGAAAAACTCTTGGGCAAAAAAAGTGAGTCATGTTGAAATTATTTCATGGATAGTGAACCTGATTTTTTCAAGCTTGTATAGGAAAAAAAGTTCCTTTTTTCCTGCTAAACACAGTGGAGCTAATTTAGAATGATAGGTCCTGCATTCCTTGATTTTCTCTCATTGCTACAACTGGTTGAGATGACTAAGTGTGGAGTCAACAGTTAGTCACAGATGGGTAAAACTACTGGCTCTGAGATAACGATGTTGAAAGTAGACACCTCAATGGTTCCTCTTCAGACTGTTGCTTTCTGCCTTTATCGTTGGCATTCCCAAAACAAGATTAGAAAACAGTTGATCTAATTAGTAACTGACGAGATTTAAGCTGGTTAGTTTGCACATCTTAGTAAGCTGTAATACTAATAAAAATATGCATCAAGATCTTCTGTGAAACAGATTTCATATAGGAATTTCTGGTAATTGCTTGGTTTTAGACATATCCTGTCATGGGTTAATAAATGTTAATCTACTGAATGACTGAGTGATTGATTGATGGGGACCATTGAAGTCATAGGACAAAGAATGGGAAGGAACCTTTGAAGCTCTCCTTGGATTTATAGTATTGTATTTGGTTCCTAAAAACTTGCTCATTTATATAAGTATAGGCTCAGTGTATGAACAGATCATATAGATATTTGTTCAGAGGCTCAATGGGCCCTTCTCTACCCCTATTAGAATATGAGTAGTCTTCTATGTGAAGTGAAAGGAACCTTAGACCTCTCAATGTTCCTGTAAGAACTGTACAAAGCCATGTAGCACTGGTTTCAATGGAAGGAAAGAGTTTGGTTTTTGTTTTTCTCATGACTCTACACTGTAGACTTTCACCCCTAGCCCTAACTCCTGGGGTTAGAAGGAAACAAACACTCAGAACAAAACTCTACCCTAACCATTAAGTCTCCTGTAGGTTCAGTATGAACATCTCTGGGCACCTGCTTCCTCCTAAGCCACAGTGCCCTAGATCTCAATTGAAAAGGAGAGCCCAGTTTCCTTATGCTCTGACATCCATTCAATCAAAAACAATTATTGAATGGTAGGTGGAGTCTAATGGACTAGGGTCATTGGGTCTGGAGCTCAGAGATGAGCCTTCTCTTTACAACTCTGCCCCCTTTGCAACCTTGGGCAAGTCATTTGACCTTGGCAACTTCAGAAGGTCCCTTCGATATCTCACATTATATAAATCTCTCGGTCTCTTTTCTATGTGTCCAGCACTACTCTAGTTATTGGGGGGAGGGTACAGGGAACACAAGATGGAGTCCCTATTCTTTAGGACTTTAAAGTTCAGTTGGAAAGATGAGATAGACAAAAATAATAATCAATAAGATGAGTAAATCGAAGTGCCAAATAAGTAGTAGTTACAAGTTCGGAGTAGCTACCGAGCATAAGAATGCCAAGATCCCACGGTTGACAAAATATGAGAACAAACACTTAGAGGATTTGGGCTTAGCCGCAGGAGGCGGCCAGGGCTGTGAACCAGGCAGTGCAGAGGGGGAATCACCTCCCAGGAGGAACAAAGCAACGAAGTCCAAGAACTGCCATTCAGGCCCAGTGTTTCCCACTGTAGCAGAACGAGCATGCGCTGAGCGGAGGGTCTCTTGTAGGGAGTGGCTGCATCTCCATACTGAGTTCAGAGATGAGTGGGAAATGCTTTCCAGTGCACAAGCAATTGCAGAAGCTAGGAGTGGTCATGCTCTATAAAGATCCAATGACATAGGGAATTGTATGAGGCAGAAAGCCCATATGTAAATGTTGCAGCACTTCAGCTTTGACAGCAGGCCTATGGAAAATGCTTATTATACAAGCATCAGAATGTCCTTTGATACTGGTGATCTTCAGAATGGTCATCTTAGCAAGAGCAAGTTTGCAGCATCGTCGAGGTAGGTTATTTGTATGCCAAGTCAGGAAGAACACTCATAGTAGTCATCTTCGTGTGTGAGTTGCTATAATCCTGGAGTTTCTCTTCTTGGGATTCAGAGTCCAGAAGATTAGTCCTTTCTCTCTGTGTTGTGACAGAACAAGCATCTCTGGTTGGAGAACTGTCGGACTTGTCTGAGTATGGGTAGTAGAAGCAAGCCAAGGGCACAACCTAGCCTTCTCAGGTCACAATGAGAATTATCTTATGATCAGATTGGGCGCTGGGCTCTGCTGAGTTAGTAAATGCCTGAAAATCGTTCATAGAATCATAGAATCTCAGAGTCCATCTAGACTAATCTATAATAATAGTACTAACTGACATTTATTATTATATTAAATATTTATTATTTATATTTAGCCTTTGAGTTTGCAAAGCACATTATGAACAAAAAAAATCTTCTCTACAAAATGCCTGACAAGTGATCACCCATTGTCTGCTTGAAGACCTTAAGTGAAGGGATACCCACTGTCTCTTGAGGCAGCCCATTCCGTTCTGGGATAGATCTAATCATTAGGAAGCTTTTCCTTACCACAACCCTAAATTTGCTTCTTTACAATTTCCACTCATTATTATTAACTCTGAACTCTGGGGCCAAGCCACACAGGTCTATTCCCTCCTTCACTTGACAGCCCTGCAAGTACTTAAAGAGAGCTATGATATCCTCTCTCCCTTAAGTTTTCTCCTCTCCATAATAGATATCCCCAGCCAGTCTTCGTATGACTTAGACTCAAGGTCCTTCATTATGCTGGTTGCCCTCCCCCCAGATATTCTAACTTTTCAATGTCCTTGCTGAGGTGACACGCAGACTGAAAACAATACTCTGAACAGGGCAAAATACAGTGGGATTATTATCTCCCAAATCCTGGAATTAAGGCTTTCTTAATTCAGCCTAAGATCATGTTATCTTTGCAACATCTTTCACATATGCCCTCTTCTCTCTGCACTGCCTCTGCCCCGGCACACGCCCTCATCACCTCGCTTGTATACTATGACAGTAGCCTGCTGGTTAATCTCACTGGCTTAAATGGCTCCCTGCTCCATTCTATGCTCCATTCAGCTGTCCCATTTATCTTCCTAAAACACAGATCTGACCAGGTCACCACTACCACCACCATTCAATGAACTCCAGTGGCTCCCTCTCACTTCCAGAATCAAATTTAAAGCCTCTGGTGGTGTTTAATGCTCTTCAAACTTGGACCCCTCCTAGCTCACATTTTTCTTCCACCTTTCCTGAGCCCCCCATACTCTAATCCAATGACCCTGGCTTCCTGACTCTTCCTTGTACAAGGCACTCCATCTCCCAACTCTACATATCAGCTGTTGTCTCCCATGCTTGGAGTTCTCTTCCTCTTCATCTCTGCCTCCTGCCTTCCCTGGTTTCCTTCAGGTCCCAGCTAAAATTCTACCTTGTGCAAGATCTTTCTCTGATCCCCCTTAATGTTAGCGTCTTCCCACTTGTGATCGTCTCTTATTGATCTTTATATAGCTTGTTTGTTCATAGTGGTTTGCATGTTATCTCTCCTGTTTGACTCTCTTTCTCGAAGAGCAGGGGCTGTTCTGGTGCATAGTAGGTGTTTCATAAATGCTGGTTGACGTGATCAGCTTTTTTGGTTTCAATATCACTCTGATACCTCACATTCAATCTGGAGTACATTAGAACTCCCAGATATTTCTCAGGAAAGCTGCTGTCTAACCATCCCTCTCCTATCTCATACTTATGAGCCTGATTTTTTAAAACAACTGTAAAATTTTATGCTTATCACTATTAAATTAATCTTAGTAGATTGACCCAATATTCTAGGCTGGCAGGGTCTTTTTTTAATCTTACTCTCTTACCCTGCATATTTCCTATCCTCAGATTTGTGTCATCTACATTTGACAAAAATTCCAAACATGCCTTTGTCTAAGCCACTGATAAAAGTATTAAATAGTAGAGGGCCAAACACAGATACCCAGGGAACTTTACTGGAGACCTTCCAAGTCAAGTGGAGGGAAGGGGATAAGCATTTATATAGTGCCTACTATGAGCCAGATGCTGTATTAAGTGCTTTTACAAATATTATCTCATTTGATCCTCAGAACAACCCCATGGGGCAGGTAAATGGTGCAGCAAAAAGAGCACCAGCCCTGCAGTCAGGAGGACCTGAGTTCAAATGCGGCCTTAGACACTTGACGTACTCATTAGCTGTGTGACCTTGGGCAAGTCACTTAACCCCAATTGCCTTCCCTTCTCCCCTCCAAAAAAAAGACAACCCTGTGAGGTAGGTACTTTTATTAGTCTCAATTTTACAGAAGAGAAAATAGAGGCAAACAAGTTAAGTGACTTGCCCAGGGTCACACAGCTAATAAGTGTCTAAGGTCAGATTTAAACTCAGATCTTCCTGCCTCCAGGCCCAACATTCTATCTACTGTACCACCAATTGTAGTTTGCCTTGTAAGAGATAGAAGTGAGGATATATTGCATTCCATGCAGGGGAAACAGCCTATGCACAGGCATGGAGACTAGAGATGATAAAATGTCACGTAGAAAAGGGCAAGTGAGAAATTTAACTGGACCATTGAGTACATGAAAAGAAGTAATATATTATAAACTGCAAAGGTGGGTTAGAACCAGCTCATGAAAGATGTCGTGCAATTTTTACCTCTGGGATGAAGTTAAGTGCCATAAATCATCTTTAGGGCCGGCCTCATTGTAATGTTATCTAGCACTAAGCCTTAGCCATCTTTCCCTAGTCTATTTCCAGAGTGAACTAGATTATTTCATCTTTAATTAGTCTTCTAGCTTGGAATCTTACCTTCTAATATAAACTGTGAAAGGCTTCACACTCTTCCTCAGAAAGCTTCTGAGGTAGAGGAATGTCTACTTTAAGATAAGAATTATAGCAAATACTTCCAGCAGTTCAGTTCCATGAACACTATGTTTAGATTGGGAAGAAGGTTCAGAAGATGCTGACCTTAAGGTAATGGGACTTCTCAGAATCAGGAGAAAGAGGAAGTTTGATGTGAGGTCTTCCTCCATGCTAGAAATACCAAAAATGAATCACAGGAAGGGGTAATTGACTGGGTCAGGCTCTATTGGTTGACAAGTAGAATGTAAGATGCTTGAGGGTAGGGACCATCTTCATCTGTCTGTATTCCCATTGCCCCAGCATTGGGCCTTACACTAATGAACATTTGTTGAATTGAAATAAATATGAGTAAAATGGTCTAAGGATTGGACACAGTGCAAGACCAGGCCCTTTTCTACTTTTTCATACATAATGTGACCCATGGACCAAATGGTGACTTTTGTCTGAGGCATCTCCTTCATGCGAGGCTTCAGAGTAGACAATGGAGTGCTTTTAGTTAGTGAAAAGAGGGGGGAAGGCCTGAAGTCTTGTGCAATAGCTCTGTTTTTAAATCATTTCGGGAAGTTTGTGTTTCAAGTATTTTGGAAGACTGAGAGTGTTTCAAAGCTGTTTTAAAATTAACATTTCACTGAGAAAAATCACTCCTGATTCCACCTTTGAGCTGAGGCCATTTTCTCTGCAGGCCTATCTGTCCCCTCATTTGCCAGCCCTTCATTCCTCTCATGCTGCCAGACCCACTGGGGACTGTATCACCAGAAGGACTCTCACGCCAAAATGGAGGATTTGAAATAACACTAAGATGTTCAACTAGGAGAACAAAGACGACAGCGAAAAGCAACATAGTTTATTGGTTCTAAAAAGGAAAGTACGGTGACTCATGCTTCATATGCAAACCAGATTGTACTTGTTATTCTGAAGATCACCATGAAAAAAAAAGAAAAGAAAAGAAAGAAAAAACATTATTGAGTGTCTATGATCTGCCAGGCATTCTGCTAGGTGCTAAGGGAATTACAAAGATGCCTAGGACACAGACCCTACTCTCAAGGAGTTTATAACCAGGGGAGGTGTGGCATTCACACAAATACGTATGACACAAAGGGCCTGGGACTGGCCCATAAGTCAGGCCTGCCCTAGACGCCAGTGTCCAGGACATAAAGAGAATACAAAGAAGATAAGGGCAGGGACCAGATTTGAATTATCTTTGCATCTCCCATGGCTTGTAGCAGAGAGTTTTACACAGGGTGGGAACTTAATGCTTGCAAGCAAGTTTGCTGACTGAACAAATAAATAAATAAATGAAACAACTAATTTATTAGTTGATGAATAGGAAAATATTCATATTATAGGAAAGGAAAAAATAAGAGCATTTTAGGGCTAACAGGAATTGGGGACTGGGCGTGGCAAGCAATTCAGACATAACTGGGTGGAGGTTGTACCATGAACGAGTCATGGAATGACTACTGAGCCTTCCAGGATGGTAAAGGAAAGAAAGCAAAGGTCAGTCAGTCAATTACAAAGAATTTACTGAACACCAGCAGAGTGCCCTAAACTATGGTAGGTCAGGTCACTCCTAAGCACAAAGATAGAGAGATAAAAAGACAAGAAAAATGGTGGTAGGACATAAAACCTCGACTATAAAGGGTATTTCAATATTTTCGCACTGAATTGATTGAATTTCATTTTAACAGGGGTCTTCTAGCAATACAATGACCTAATCTCAAAACCTGAACCTCTAATATTGGAACTTCAGAACAGTGAGGGAAAGATTTCAGGACAGATGGGTCTTTCTGGCATCATACAATATTATAGGCAGCTGCCTCCTTCATCTATGCATAAGGCTGGCCCTGGTAATCTCTTAGACTATGAGTTCCTAAAGGGCAGAGGCAAAGTTCTCTTTGAATAATGCCATCCATAAGGAGGCTCTGAATAATTGCTATTAATAATGACAATAATTAGAACTCTTCTAGTTGTGGGACTATTTTCTATAATATCGCCAAGGAGCTTTGCCACCCCACTATATGCGATCCATGATCTAGCTTCGAATATAACATAGTTAAACAATTCTTCTGTCTAGGAGCACGTGTGATGATCCAGACTTTGCCAATGCCTTGGATGCTTCCTGAGATGGACAATTTATAGGAATCATTGACTCATAGGAAGTTAGAGCCAGGATCAGGGCATAGTGGAAGATGCCTATAATCTTTGCTACTAGAGAGTCCAAGAATGGTGGATCCCTT
Organism: Phalanger gymnotis; assembly: GCA_028646595.1. Lineage (NCBI taxonomy): Eukaryota > Metazoa > Chordata > Mammalia > Diprotodontia > Phalangeridae > Phalanger > Phalanger gymnotis. Next base: position 688,937,953 of record CM053622.1, on the reverse strand, counting down.
GAGCTCAGGAATTCCAAGCTGTAATAGGGCTAAGCCAATCAGGTTTCCACGCTAACAACAATACAGTGATTTCTCAGGATTGAGGGAAGAGAGAGAGGGGAGTGGAGACCCAGCCTGGCTCAGAAACAGAACAAGTTGAAGTTTACATATCATGGGTCTGTGAGTAGCCATTGTACTTCTAGCCTAAGAGAGATAGGGAAAAGGAAGGAAAGAGGGAGGGAGGGAGAGAGAAAGAAGGGAGAGAGGGAGAGACAGAGACAGAGAGAGAGGAAGAGAGAGATGAGGAAAAGAGAGAGTCAGAGACAGAAAGAGGAAGAGAGAGATGGGGACAAGAGAAAGAAAGAAGTGGGAAGGAGAGGGAGAGAGAGAGGGAGAGAGGGAAAGAAAAAGAGAGAGAGAGAGAGAGAGAGAGAGAGAGAGAAAGAGAGAGAAACCAATTGACTTGCCCCCTTTATTTTATAGGTGAGGAAACAGAATTTCATAGAAATGAAGTGAGACCCAAGGTCACATAGTGAGTCAACAGAAAAGGCCAGGTCTGCCTCCAAGTCCATAGCTTCTTCCGCTGTGTCTAGCAAAGTCACATGAGCACTTTCAAAATACTAGGGTACTGGGCAAACAGGAATTTGTTTAACAGGGGCATGGTGACTTGAAAGAGTTAAGGTTGCTTCCCAGGGTGCCTCACTTACAACCCAGGGAGTGGCTAAAGCAATGGGAGAATCTGGATGAACAGGTTTTCTCATGACAGAGGGGAAATAAATCAAAGGCTGATAACCCAAGCACTAACTAAGGAATTCACCACCCTCTGTTTGTTCTTTGTGGGAACAGTTATAGGTTCTGTCCATCTGCTCAGTGGCAGAATGGCTCTTAGTACATGAGGCTTAACAAAGAGCAAAAGCCCTTCAAGATTTACGAACTCTTTACTTTCAACCCAGCAAAATCAGTAATACGGATATTCTTATCTCCACTTTACAGATGAGGAAACTGGGGCTCAGAAGGTTAAATGACTTGCCCAAAGTCACCCTATTAATACTAAACACAGGATTCAATACCGTTTTTCTCCTGGCTCCAGGTTCATCTCTTTTTCCACTACACCACCTGGATTTTCTCAAGCAGTCAATAAACATTTAATTAGTATCTGCTGGGTCCTAGACACTGTCCTAAGCACTGGGCATACAAATAAAGGGCAAAAGCCAGTCCCTACCCTCAAGGGGCTTACATTCTAATGGCAGAAACAACATGCGAGTGATTGGAGCAACATGAGTGGAGCCACCATAGTCTATGACGATCCCAGTCCCATGTAAACAGACACCAGCTTTGCCATTATATCGAATGTTATAGTTTAAAGGGTCCTCAAATAGCCGGGGTGGGGGGTGGACATGGGCACAGCTTTAGATCAAGTGAAACATAAAGAGTCTGGAACACAGAAAATAATCTTTACACTTGCAAATTTATGTCCATCCCCAGGTCTTTCCTGGACATCCTCTTATTTTAACTCGATTTAACCCCTAACTAATACCCCATTCCTTGGGGTATGATGAGAGCCAGTGTTAGGGGCAGCTAATGCCACAGTGGATGGAGTGCTGTGCCTGGAGTCAAGAAGAACCAAATTCAAATCCGACCTCAGACTGTTTGACCTTGAGCAAGTTACCCAACCTCAGTTTGTCTGTTTCTCAGCTGTAAGATGGAGATAATAGCGCCTCCCTCCCAGGGCTGTTGTGAGGATCACATGAGGTAATAACTAAAGTGCTTAGTGCGATGCCTGGCATGTAATAAGAGCTATAGAAGTGCTGGCTATGATAACGATGATGACAATGAAGTGAAAAATGTATGATGTGTAATTTAAGTTCTGGTTCTCTGAGTCTCAGAATTACAGATTCTGAGGGCTGGAAGGGACCTCAGCAGCCATCTCGTCCAATCTGTATGTGAAGGAATCGCCACTAGAATGTGCCTGACAAGTGGCTGTCCAGCCTCTGCCTGAGGACCTCCAAGGAGAAGGGGGAGAAATGCAGCCTGTTCTGCTTTGGGACTGCCCTGATTGTTATCCAGTTTTTCCTGACACTGAGCCTAAATCTGTCTCATTGTAAATTCTGCCCACTGCTCCTTATTCTACTCTTCAGGGCTGAACAGAAGAAATCTATTCCCTCTTCAGATATTTGGAACACAGTTGCCAACCCCCAATCTCCAGTCTTCTTTTCTTCAGGCTAAACCCTTTTCCTTCAACGAATCCTATATCATAAACCCGAAGCCTTTCAATGTCTTTCAGCATCTACGTTATCCTCCTCCAGACACTTGCCAGCTTATCGATGTACACAGAGCATTGATTCTTTACTTAGAGTCAGGAAAACCTAAGTTGAAATCTGGCCTCTGATTTTACCAGCAAGTCACTTAACCTTTCCTTGCCTCAGCTTCCTCATCTATAAAAATGGGAATAATAGTACTTTTACTATGGATCCCACAAACTTGTTCTGAGCCATGAGGGTTTAATATATGTCAAAGTGTTTTGTAGTAAATTACTAAATAAATATCAACTGTCATTATATTTGGTGGTAGTGGTTGGGTAAGGTGACCACGAGATCTTTCAGTGTTTACTGCCCTGGGTCTCTCGCTGTTCAATGGAGAATGTAGAACCTGAGGTTTGAAGCTGGACTTTGCTACTTCCTACATATATTGTGTGAGTCTCAGTTTCTTTATCTGTAAAATGAGGAAGTAGATTTCATTAAATGACCTCTAAAGTACCTTCAAACTCCGAACCCTATGTCCTCAGTTATGTCCTTACGAACCATTAGGTTAAACTTTCAGAGTGGAACAAGGTCAGATCTGAGGACATGGTGAGTAGTAGAGAGGGGTACCACTAGACCATGATGGCAATAGAGGGGGGATGGACCAAAAGCTATCTAACCTATCTTTCCTGACAGTCCAAATTACTCTTCTTCATATGCTCTATATTCCAGCCAAACTGGCCTACTCCATTCTTCCCAGACACCCGTCATGATGTCTCCATTCTTTTGAACAGACTATCTTGCATGCCTAGAATGTGTTCGTTCCTCGTGCCCTTCTTTCCGAATCCCTAGCTTCCTTCCAAGTCAAACTCAATGCCACCTTCTAGGAAAATTTTCGCTCATCACACCATTTGTTAATACTGTCTCCCTCTTCAAATTATCTTGCATTTATATTTGTTTACATATCATATGCTTTAGAGAGAATGCAATCTCCACGAGGACAGGGCCTGTTTCATTTTCTGTCTTTGTATCCCTGGTACCTGTCTAGTGAGTCATATATGCTTAATGAATTGAGCTTAATTTTTAAAAGGGTCTGGAGGCAGTAAGGAAACGTCATAAATGAAAGTTGAGGGGAAAGATGGCTTGGATTTTCTGGCTGGAAAAATATCTCTCTGCCCCAGATCTTATATAATTATTCGTAAATAATTTAAATGGGCCAGCCACACTGGGAAGACCATTTTTTGATGGATGCCATTTTTGTACTTTGCTGGTCAGATCAATAAGAAGCCTTTATGAGGATCTGAGGATCAATGATGGGCATTTTCTGGCCCCTGTTAATTTGCTGATATGGGGGAATGGCCTTCAGAATCAATCTCTACAATTTTTGAAGTTCATATTACACACTCTATTAGGTTGATGAATGAAGCACTTAAAACAATTTATTTAAAGCTTCCCATCTCTTAAAGTGGTAGAAGCCACATTCTAGCTTTGATTTTGGTTATAAGCTTTTTGTGATCAGGTAACACAAGAAGACCAGGCTTCTCTCTTCCCACCCACCCCCACACCCCTCCCACCACAACCCTACCTCTATCCCAGGAAAATCTGTGGGGTTGCCTTACAGCTGGGAGCTTCTCACTTTGAATAAGATCTAATCTCCTTGTTGTTACAGGACATAAGAGTAAAACTATCTAGACCTTGGTGCCTAGCAGTGGAATTACAATTAGAAAAGTACACGAACAAAAGATTGAATAAGCTCCTTGGAACCCAACAGAAACTATTCAGGATATTTATTTAGAGGGTGATAGTGATGGAGAGGTTAGAACAGGGCCTGTGAATGTGTTCTGAGTTTGTGCCCCAGGTCCCTGATTGGCTCCTTTTCTGGTCGGGGGCCAAAATGTAACCCTTCTGGCCTTCTGTGGATATGTGTGGGTGTGGAACATTTTAGAGAGAGATATAACACTCTCTTAATACTTTCATTAAAAGACGATGATTGTCTCAATCATGATTTTAGAGGACTGATTATGAAGAACTCTACCCACCTTGACAAGGTGATAGAATAATATATAGAATGAGCACATTTTTGGACATGACTAATATGGGAATTTATGTGTGTATGTATGTGTGTGTGTGTGTGTATGTGTGCATGCACACTTAACTATGCTTGTTATAAGGTTTTACTTCTTTTTTTTCAATTTGGGGAGGGAAGGGGAGGTAGCAGGGAGAAAAAAAGAAATGCTTGATAATTAAAATATAATTAAATTTTAAAATGAAAAACAATATTGATCATCTGCTGAGCCCTGAAATACAGAGCTACATATGGTCACTACCCACTAATAGAAATTACCTTATGATCCTCAAACTCTGTGTTTGGGTACTGGTCAGGCAGTTGAAAGCTTTGCTATCCTTCACTGACTGCTACATCTATTCATTCTTCTTCATCATAGGCTCTTACATTTTAAAGGCAAAAACATTCAAATGAGGAGGGCAGAATTTTGATTATTATTAGGTACAGATTGTAAGTATAATTTAATCATTTTTTTTTGGTTCTGTCTTTCAGCTCCAAGGTTCCTTAAAGAGAAAGCAGGTGGTGAACCTGTCTCCAGCCAACACCAAAAGGCCCAACGGCATTGTGGAGAACTCCTTCTTGGATATTAAGAGAATACGAGTAGGGGAAAATCTCCCTGCTGGACAAACTGGACATCATGTCAACAATGGGCAAAGCCAGTTAATGCCTATGAGCCAGGGACCTCTGAGGAAGGCCAGTACCCTTCCAACTGGTGCCCATTCTCCTGGGAATGGTATGTATAACCTGGGGCTAAAGGAGGTCAAGAAAGAACCAGGGGAGACAGTGTCTTGCAGCAAGCACTTGGATGGCCAGATGCCACAGGAAAATATATTTCCCAATAGATATGGAGATGCCCCTGGGGAACAGATGATGATGGATCCAGAGCTCCAGGAGCTGTTTAATGAGCTGACAAATATATCTGTGCCTCCTATGAGTGACCTGGAGCTAGAGAATATGATCAATGCCACCATAAAGCAAGATGACCCATTTAATATTGATTTGGGCCAACAGAACCAGAGGAGCACTCCAAGGCCCCCTTTGCAGATGGAGAAGATGGTGATCAAGAGTGAGTACTCACCAGGTTTGACCCAAGCCCCAGTTGGTTCTCCTCAGCTGAGGCCTCCCTCAACAGGACCTGCCTTCTCTATGGCCAGTTCTGCCCTTCCCACTTCTTCCCCAATCCCCTCAGGACCTCCAAGCCAGAATCAGTCCCAGGCTTCTTCAGGGGCAAATAGGCCCCTGACCAACTGGCAAGAAGTCTCTCATGCCCAACAACTCAAACAGATAGCTGCCAATCGCCAGCAGCATGCCCTAATTCAGCAGCAGCAACAGCAGCAGCAGCAGCAGCAGCACCAGCCAAACCAGCCTTCCAGCTGGTCAGCCTTGTCCCCTGCGGTGCCTTCCCCAGGGCCATTTGGCCAGGAGAAAATCCCCAGCCCTTCCTTCCGTCAGCAACAGTTCAGCCCACAGAGCCCCGCCATCCCCGGGGTGCCGGTGAATGGCAGTCAGTCAAAAGCAATGGCCAACTACATGTACAAAGCAAGTCCCACCACCCAGAGCAGTCACCTGGATATCCTCATGCAGCAGAAGTCTCAGGACATCAACAGAAACTTCATGAGCAACCCTCATCCACCTTTGGAGCCGCATCACGGCAACACCAAGCCCTTGTTCCACTTTAACACCGAACAAGCAAACCAGCAATTGCCTTCAGTTTTGGCTTCCCAAAGCAAGCCTTCTCTCTTGCATTATACCCAGCAACAGCAGCAGCAGCCGCCGCCGCCACAGCAGCAGCAGCAGCAGCTGTCACAACAGCAACAGCAGCAGCCGCCGCCACCGCTACCACCACCTCCACCACAGCAACAACAGGGCTCGGTCCCCGCACAGCCGCCGCCGCAGCAGCAGCAGCAGCAGCAGCCACAGCAACAACCCCAGCCCACCCAAACCCTGTCCACACAGCCTCTTCTAAGGTCATCCCTCCCACTACAGCAGAAGATCATGCTGCAGAAGCTGCAGGGCCAGCCCATCCCCGGATTGCCCTATGCGGTCTCTCAACAGCACAGACCGGTAAGAGCTTTTCAGTCCAACTTTCTGAGTCCTTGAGTATCCATTGGCGTTCTATGTGTGTGGTGCCAGTCTCAGAGCCAAAGATGGCAGTGGCTTTCCTCATTATTCAGCAATCTGTACAAAATCCAGCCCATGAGAAGACTTGGGGCATGTGGAGGTTGACAGGGAGGACATAATAGTCATCTTCAAATATATAAAGGGTTGCTATGTGGAAGGGCCATTATTCTGTTCTGTGTAGCTCCTCCAGAAGGAAGAGCTAAGACCAAAGGAGAGAAATTCTAGGGAAACAGATGTTGGCTTCGTATAAGGAAGAACCTCCTAATAAGGTCCCTTTCATATATATATGTGTATGTGTGTGTATATTTATGGAATTGGCTACCTACAGATGCAGCAAATCAGTGCTACTCACTGAAAGTTTCCAGAAAGAGGCTGGATAATGATCAGTGGGGAATATTGTAGAGGGAATTCCCACTTTCGGTAAGGATTGAACTAGCCGTGGTGTTTTCAATTTCAAATGGAAATGGGGACCACTAATCTGCACACAAGAATCCCCGGAGGCCACATATTAGCTTAATTTTCAAATGCAATGTTATCTATGTTTCATTGTATTTTTATTTTTTAGAAAAGATTTCTCAATTACGTTTTAAGCTGGTTCAGGCCTTACTCAAAAGTGTTTCTGGCAGTCAAGCTGAATGTTTGACTTCTAGACTAGATGACCTCTGACCCTTCCAACTTAAGCATTCTATAATCAAGCATTTAGATTTTTTTTTGTAGGAGAGTATTTTTATTTATGTACCACTTTCAGTAGCCAGCGTGAGCTCTTGACTGTAGAGAAGATCACACAATTATTAAAAGAATGGTTTGTGAGCATTTAGAAAGAGATGTGATTCTTGCTATGAGCCAGCATGATTTCATCAAGAACAGGTCATGCCAGACTAACCTCATTTCCTTTTCTGACAGGGTTCCTCATCTGATAGATCATGGCAATGTTGTAGATAGCTACATTCCATCCAAGCCTTGAAAACATCTCTGATCTTACATTTGTGGGAAAAATATAGAGACGTTGTCTAGATAATTGTAGTCAGGTGTCTCTGGAATCAAGATAACTGGTGGTATTCAAAGTATAATCACTGACAGATCAATGCCACCTGGGAGGGAAGTCTCTAGTGGAATAGACAACATCTGAGATCTCTTGCAGCTCCAAGATTCTATAATTTTCTAATAGAAGAGGGAGGCACAGTGTTAATTTGGTAAGAATACAGAACTTGGTTTCATAAGGCCTGAGTTAAAGTCTGGCCTTGAGTCTCCACATCTATAAAATGAAAGGATTAGACAACAAGAGGTAACTTTTAGCCTAGAATAATAAACTTAATGATCAGAATTGAGATCATTAGTAAAGAGATTTTGTTACACACCAAGTTCTAACACAGGATTTGTAGGATAGTGCCCTGATATAGGCATTATTAAAGGAATTTTATTCCACTGCCTGTAGTGTACAACATGAATGTTAAGTAAGAATTGATGGACAAAGGGACTTTTAAGTATAAACCCTACCTGGGGAAATATCCTCCTGGGCATTTGATTTGCCCGGTCTACCATTGGCCTCCAAACACGAGGAGAGAATATAACATTTCTTCACAGCCTAACTGAAATGTATTTACCGTCAGTCAACAGGAGTTTATTACATGTCTTCTGGGTGCTGAGCGCTGTGGTTGGCACCAGAGATGTATTCAAAGAATGAAACAATCCCTTCTCTCAAGGTAATTACATTCTAACATCACATTGCCTTAAACATATACAATGCTGAAGAAAAATTCCCCTCTTCCCCCATCTGATGATACCTGGCATACATATGGACCTTTAAGGATGTAAAGCGCTTTACCCATGCTCCACAAGCATCATTAACGTGTTAGGTTCAAGTGATCTGTCCACACTGTCTCCTTTCAAACTTTGTGTCTATTCTAATTACCTCTTCAGCCTCATTCTAGCCCTGTTCATCCAACTCTATTCAAAGTGTCCTCTGGAGCTACTGTACACAAAATTGCAAAGTAAGCTAAGTTTGCCTTTGGTGCAGATCTACTCAGCTTTTAGCAGCCCCCTCCCTGCCACCTAAAATACCCTTTTTCTAGCCCCTTTATGTGCATGGACCTTCCAGGAATTACCCTTCTTCTCTAGGACCTCATGATGCAATGGAAAGCGTGTGGGATTTGGAGTCAGAGGACTTGGGTTCAAATCTCACCTCTGCCATGTATAACCATGGGTAAGTCACTCCATCTCTCTGGGCCACAATTTTCTTATCTGTAAAATTAGGGGGTTGAATTCCATGACCTTGAAGATCCCTTCCACCTCTAGATCTGTGTTATCTGGTCATTTGGCAGTAAGTGGTTATGAATTCATAAGATCAATAAACCCTTGCTACTCCATTTGTCAGCTCCCGGGTAGTATGGTACAAAACACAACTGCATTCAACATGCTCTTAAAGAGGTATGAGAAAGGTGGTCATTGGTGGGCATCATGGCAGGCCACTGGTAGAAACACTTTTAACTGAGGTAAGGGAATACTACGGAATCGACACCTCTCAAACCATACCCCAGAGGCATATGCCCACTTCCTTTTGCTTAAGGGGGATTGGACCAGATGAATGGATGACTAAAAATATAATTTATTGAGTGTTTACTATGTGGCAGGCTCTGTGCTAAGTGCTAGAGCTAAAAGTATAAAAGTGAGACAGTCCCTACCCTAAAGGCAAGACAACACATATAATGGGATATTGTATGTGGAAGTGAACTTTGGCCTGGGGAGTCTCACAAATGGTGAATTAATTCACAGGCCAAAAGGAAGGGTAGTATTGATTTAATTACTGTACTTAGATCAAGACATGGAAAAGAGGGCAGAGTGTTTATGTATGATGACAGAGAAGATGACAAAATGGCCAGAATAAACAACTAAATGGGATGTCTGGTCAGGTCTGGGACTGCTAGATGAGTTTGTATTCATTCATCAACCAAGACATCTCAGTCCCATGACGGGAATTCCAAAGTTGAGTAAATTCACTTCTCTAGGGATTTCGGAGGTGGTTTCTGGAGTTGTCAGGAGGGTGTTGTTGGAGCTGGGGTGGGTCAGAGAAAGGCAATGGTAGTGATAGGAGGGGGAAAATGGCATGATGGGGAGACAGTTGGATGGTATTTGAAGACTGTCTCATGAGTTTCCTCCCAGTTCTCTAATTCCATGAAGTATCACCAGACATTTTTAATCTAAGTGAGTTCCATCCCCTTCAGAGTTGTCACTTTGGGAGGCCATTGCTTGAATTCTGTTTGGAATTTCATATTGGGAGATCTAGGGCCTGTGAAACTTTCTTTCGAATATGCTCAAAAGTGGTCATTCTTCATCTTTGTGAGGTGGGTTTGATTTTTGGAAGGAGGCAAGTCATTTGGCATCAACTCTGGTGAATAAGGCTGTCAAGTTGGGGTAAAGTGTACCCATCAATGACCAAAATGAGGTGATGATGATAATTAAGAACGCGTTATTCCATGGTTATATACTATTTCCAAAGATCTATGTGAAAGTTTTCACACATCAAGACTTTGAAACAGACATAATTTCACTGATGTGAGTGTTTCTTCTACCTGTACAGACCGCAATCCCTTAGTAGTCTTCATGAGTTTCTAGAGCCAAAATAAATCACCACTTAAAAGGCAACCTTCTAAAGTCAAGGCAAAGTGGGACTTTTTGCTGTTTTTTCTTTTGGAGTGCTTCTCAGCACTAAGGCAATCAAGTGCCTTTGATTGAGTGTTGCCTTTGTTTAAATCAAGTCTTTGACTGAATCAAGTGTCATTGATTGGCAACAGTATATATGCTCTAAGGTGAGGTTTGCTTTAGGGGCTTGTTCATTGGAAGAGTGTTTGTGTAATGTAGCCAGATGAGACTCTGGGTAGCCATTAAGGAGCCCCCCGGCTTTGAAAACCTGGCTTTGAAGACCCAGATTGGTGCTCCTCTCTCTGGTAACTACATATGTATTGCTGTGGTCAGACAGTTAGAAGCCTGTCTGTTGATTTGTGTTTTCTCTCTTTATAATTTCTGCTTGTAATTTCTGTTTGTATTCTCTCTGAAGTTCAGGATACTGACTTTTCCCCTGAACTAAGTGAATGATATATGTATGTTTAATTAAAGTAAGATTGTTAACCCCTTAAAGTTGCTTTCCTTTAGAAACACAGATCAAGGAATTTTTGTTAGCAGCCCTCCTGTGTGCTGGTGCTATTAGTCTTACACCCCCACAGCAGCTGCAAGCAACATTGTTGTTACACTAGTGAAGACTCAGAACTTAAGATGGTCTTTGGATGACAGATATGGCCAGGTTAGTTTTTAAAGCCTCTCTGCTCTAATAGGACCTACCTGAAAGATTCTGTTTTTCATGTTAAGTAGCTTGAAATCCCAGAGGCACCACCATGCCATGATGAAGCCTCAGAATAGGATTTTGGCAGAAGACTGATACTCAAGTGAACAAACATTTTTATTAAGCACCTACTATGTTCCAGGCACTCTGCTAAACACTAGAGATACAAAGAAAGGCAAAAACATTTCCTGCCCTCAAGGAGTTCATGTTCTAAAGAGGGAAACAACATGTAAGCAACAAGTACAAACAAGATGTATACAGGATCAGTTGGAGGCAATCTCAGATGGAAGGAACTAGCAGTAAAGGGGACTGGAAAAGACTTCTTGCCAAAGGGTAGATTTTAACCAAGATCTAAGAGAAGCCAGAGAACTCAGGAGGTAGAGACAAAAGGGAAATCATTTTGAGCATAGGTGAATAGCCAGTGAAAATGCATAGTCTGGAGATGGAGTTTCTTGTTCAATAAACAGCAAGGAGTCCTGTGTCACTGAATGGCAGAATGGATGGAAGGAGATTAAGTGAAAGAAGCCTGGAAAGGTAGGAAGTGCTTTAAAGTTTAAGCAGAGGATTTTATATAAGATCCTTGATGGAATATGGACCAATAGAATTTATTGAATTGGGAGAGGAGAAGGGGTGACATGGTCAGACATGAATTTACTTACTTTGGCAGCTGAGCAGATGGTGAATTGGAGTGGGAAGAGACTTGAGGCAGAGAGAACAATAAGAAAGCATTTGGAATAGTCCAGGTATGAAGTGACGTCCACAGCCTGGACGGGGTGGTGGCAGTGTCGAAGGAGAGAAGAGGGCATATATAAGAGATATTATGAAGGTAAAAATGGCAGGACTTGGCAAGTGATTGGGTGGAGGACATGAGAAAGAGTGAAGAGTCCAGGACAATACCTAATCTGGATCACTGGTAGGATGGTGCTGCCCTCAACAATAATAAGGCACTTAGGAAGAGGAAAGGTTTGGCGAGGAAAGATAATGAGTTCAGTTTTGGACATGTTGAGGTGAAGATGTCTACAGACATCCAGTTTACATTCAATAAACAATTAGAGTTTTGAGGCTAGAGGTCAAGAGAAAGGTTAAAGCTGGATCAATATGTCTGAGAATCATTGGCATGGAGATGGTAATTGAATCCATGGGAGATGATGAGGGTACTGAGAAAAATAGTATACAGAGAGAAGAGAAGAGGGCCCAGGATAGAGCTTTGGTGGATACCCATGGCATACTCTGCTGGCATTCAAGACCTTCCACAATATATCACAACCGTAGCTTTCTTCTCTTCGCAAATATTAGTTACTTCCATGTACCCTGTGCTCCAGCAAATCATAACACTCTGTTCTTGAATATGCCTTGTGCTTTCCTGCCTCCTTGCCTTTACTGAAGCTATTTCCTATGCCTGGAAGGCCTGCTCTTTCCAAACTTTTTAGCTGCCAAAGTCTTAGGAGGATAAGAGGTGACAGGGAACTTTAAGATCTTCTAGCCCAATTCCCCATTTTACAATTGAGGAAAGTGAGGTGGAGAGAGGACTCAGGTAAGGTCCCACTGGTAGTAAGTGAGAGAGCTAGGATTCAAACCTAGGTCCTCTGCCTCTAAAATTCCACTTTCTTCATTATCCTAGCCCCTATGAATAACTGCCTTTTCCCTCAGGCTTCATGTAGCACTACTAAATCTCTTTTTTATCATAAAACACCACGTTTTGTAGTGACTTATGTATGTCTTATACTACCCCCCCACTAGACTCTAAGCTCCATGAGGACTCAGACCATATCTTACCTAACCCTTGCATTTTTTGCAGCATTAAGTACAATCCTTCACTCACAATTAGCTATTAATTTGTAGAGTTTGAATATTAATTTATTATTACATTAGTTCATATATTAATTAGCTATTAATTTGTATAAATTCATAGAGTGAAGATGAAGGATACATTTTTTTAATCACATTACTTTCTAGTTAGGCAATGCCTACAGCCCAAGAGTCCACAGCTCAGAGCTGTTTTCACTCAACCATCCACAACGAACCGCAGAAATTTGTGTTCTTGTGCTGGAATGATTATCTCTATTTTTCATGTCTTAAGATAGGGAGGAAAATAAGCAACTATTCTTGAGCCTAACAGTTCTAGCTTCCTGAGTGGAAATGCTAGTCTTATCGTTTCTTTGCTTGTCACACTCATTTTGTGTCAAACTTGGGAAGATTTGCAATGGGATTTGTGAACTGGAACCCTCTTGGCCTTAGAAATGGAGGATCTCCTTGGCTCCCTAGCACAGAAGGGCAATCTATCTTTTGTGGATCTGGGGGTGGCATTTTGGCAGCAGGGATGGGAAGAGAAGTGGCCTTCTTCACCTTTCACAGCCTCCTGCCCACCCAGACCAGCTCAAGAAAGCTCAGACAGGAGCCCTGCCATGCGACATTCCCCCGTCTCCTCTGTTTCATGCCCCAAACATTTCATATCTGCCACCATTGCCCTGGAACGTGGTCATTCCTGAACAAACACACCATTGGGTTGCTGCGGGAACCCTTATTGTTTCACATCCAAGATAGGATTCAGAAATGGATTGTCTCAAGGCTGGGAGACTTAGAATTTAGGGTTTCACAAAATGTCTTCAGCAGTTCTGATAGTGTCTATGAGTTGGCAAATGTAGTCACCTCATTCACTTAATTATTCTTCCCTGCTTTATTTGAGGAGTGAGAGAGAGGGTATAGGGAGAGGATAAATGCATGTGTTTCGGATTTATTTCCAAGTAATTGACCATTTGTTTTAGGTTTGGAGGAGTTATTTGTTGTCCAAAGCGCATGAGGCTCTGTTCCAAAGGGGTTTTTCCCTTTGAACCAAGAAGTATGATCTTTTTTTCCGACCTATGTAATCAAATGCTTAAAAGCGTGAATTTTTTCTAATTTTGGATCCATAAAGCTCGAGTAGATTGCATATTTAGTTCGGAATAGGGAGTTTCTTCTGACTTAATGGCTACCTTTTTTCCTTTTGGACTCAGGCCAGACTCCTCAATGTAACATTCAAGACCCTCTGTAATCTGTTCCCATTCAACCTTTCCAAATTTATCTCCTGCTATATACTAACAAATTTCTGCTCAGGCAGGTTGATTTCTTTCCCCTAAAATATATAAGCATATTCACTGTGCTAATTCCTACCTCACTGCCTTAGCTCATACCAACTCCTACATATTTTCCTAAAAGACCTTATCTGGATTTCTCTTTTGCCTCTTTCATGGTTTGTCTTTCATTATCTGTTGTTGTTCAGTCACGTCCAACTCTCTGTGACCCCATTTGGGGTTTTCTTGGAATGCTTTGCCATTTCCTTTTCCAGCTCATTTTACAGATGAGAAAACTGAGGCAAATGGGGTTAAGTGACCTGCCCAGGGTCACACAGCAGCAAGTGTCTCACTTTTCATATTGAAAATAGTAATATTGGACTCAATCCCTTGCAAGGTTCCTCTGTCTCTAAACCTATGATTCTTATGTGTGTCTCTGTGAACTCTGCTTGATTATCAGTTTTGGTTTTTTTTGTGGACAAATTTTATACTCCCAGGACTAGATAGTGCTAGGTACACACTGAGTGCTCAAGAAATATCTGCTGATGGGTAGATAAATTCGCCCAGTTGTAGGACCACAGGCCTTCTCATCACATCCTTGCTCACTTTCTGAGATGAACCAGAGGGACAATATCCTCTGGGGATCTTGAAGTACAGTATTGGTTAATGACAGTGACAGGGAAGAAGAAAGTAGTGTTCTAACAGCAACGAATTGAATTTCCACTGAGCAAATATTAGTCATGAATTCAGTACACTGAAGAAATGTCAGGAAGATGCCCTGAACCGCAATTGACATTGGGTGAGAAGAAACCAGTGACGTGTTTGCTTGTTTTTCCATTTTCTGAATTTAGAAGTAATATAAGCAGTTTTAGAAAGCTTATCCTGAAACTTTATACAGATAATACCCTTATATTCTAGCCAATGGCCATTACTTAACAATAATAAATTAAAATTCTTTACCGATAGACTTCAAGTCTATTGAGGTTTCAATTAAATTCATTTTAGTAAATAATAAATGTCAGAATGGCATAGTGGATAGAGAGCTGGCCTCAAAGTCAGGATGACCTGGATTCAAATCCAACCTCTGTGATGCTGGGCATCACTTAACCTCTCTGTGCTCTAGGAAACTCTCTAAGTTGCAGAGAAAGTGCTGAACTGCATTTGTAGAAGGATTTCCTCCTCTGAAAATTCCCCATACCAGTGAAGTCATGGGTTCTATCCCTCTCCCTGTCCTTATTAGTTCTCATAAGTTTTGAATTTGAGTTTTGTCTTTGACATTTGAATATCTTTTGACATTTCTAAAGGAATATCATATTTATTCTATTCCAAAAAATACCATATTTATTATATATTATAATAATAAATAATAATTAAGCACTTACTAGATGCCAGGCACTGTGTTAAGCACTGGGGATGCAAAAAGAGGCAAAAGACATACGTTGCCTTAGAGATATTCACAATCTTATGGGGAAGGCAACAACTAAGCAAATATGTATAAACAAGCTATGTACAAGATAAATAGGAAATAATTCAGAGAGGGAAGGCACTAGAATTAAGAGGGTGTAGGAAAGGTTTCTTGTGGAAGATGAGATCTTGGCTGGGATTTAAAGGAAACCTGGGAAGTCAGTAGGCAGAGATGAGGAGGGAGAAAATTCCAGGCATGGGAGAATTGCCAGAGAAAATACCCAGAGCCAAGAGTAGGGGACTCTGTTGTGAAGCAGCCAAGAGGCTAGTGTCACTGAATCAAAGAGTATGTGTCAGGGAGTGAGATATAAGAAGACTGAAAAGGTAGGAGGGGGCTAGGTTAAGCAGAACTCGGAATGCCGGACAGAAGATTCTGTATTTGATCCTAGGAGGAACAAGGAGCCATTGGAGTTTACTGAGGAGGAAGAGGATGACAGTCAGACTTGCACTTTAAAAAAAATTTTTAGTGGCTGAAAGGAGATTGGTGTGGAGTGGGGAGAGACTTGAGGCAGGCAGATCCACCAGCAGGCTATTATAATAGTCCAGGCATGAGGTGATGAGGACCTGCATTAGAGCCGTGGCAGTGTCAGAGGAAAGAAGGGATGTATTTGAGAGATTTTGCAAAGGTCAAACTGACGAGTCTTGGCAACAGATGGATATAGGGAGGTGAGAGATGATGAAGAGTTGGGCATGAGCAAGCCTGAAGGACTGGGAGGATGGTGGATTACCCTCTACAATAATTGGAAAGGTAGGAAGAGAGGAGGGTCTAGGGCGGGGGTGGGGAACCTGCATCCTCGAGGTCACATGCAGCCCTCTAGGTCCTCTCGTGTGGACCTTTGACTGAATCCAAACTTCACAGAAAAAATACCCTTAGTGAAAGGATTTGTTCTGTAAAACTTGGACCCAGTCAAAAGGCCAAACCCAAGGACCTAGAAGGCCACATGTGGCTTCAAGGCTGCAGGTACCCCACCTCTGCTGTAGGGGGAAAGATAATATGTTTGGTTTGGGACATGTTGAGTTTAAGATGTCTACTGGACATCCAGCTCGAGATGTCTCAAAGGCGATGATAGATGTCATACTAGAAGTCAGCAGAAAGATTGGGGCAGGATAGGTAAATTTGAGAATCATCAGCATAGAGATGGTAACTACATCCATGAGGGGCTGGTGAAATCACCAAGTAATACACAGGAAGGGGCAGCTAGGTGGCACAGTGAATAGAGCACCGGCCCTGGAGTCAGGAGGACCTGAGTTCAAATTCAGCCTCAGACACTTTACACATGTACTAGCTGTGTGACCTTGGGCAAGTCAACCCCAATTGCCTTGCCTTCACCTCCAAAAAAAATAAACAAACAAAAAAAGTAATATACAGGAAGAAGAGAAAAAGGCCCAGGACAGAACCCTGAGGGATGCTGGTGGTGAGAGAACATGATCTGGAGAAGGAGCCAGCAAAGGAGAGGGAGAGAGAGCTGTCAGAGAGGTCGGCAGAGAACCAGGAGAGAGTGGTGTCCCAGAAACCTAGAGAGACCAGAGCATCAAGGAGGAGAGGATGATCTACAGTGCCAAAGACCACAGAGAGTCAAGGAGAATGAGGACTGAGAAAAAGCCGTTGGATTTGGCACCGAAGAGATCATTAGTCACTTTGGAGAGAGCAGCTTCCATGGACTGATAAGGTCCAAAGCCTCATTGTAAGGGGTTAAGAAAAGAGTGAGAAGAGAGAAAGCAGAGGAAACGATTACTGAATAGCACTGCAGGAAACTCTTGCTAGGCTGAGGGCAAATAAAAGTAATTCCCCCCATAACTATAACTATGTAATTGTTTACATATAACCATGATTGAATAAAAGCGTAGGGCTTAAGGGAACAAACAACAATGGAGGGTAGTGGAAAGGGCAATGGCATTAGTCAAAAGATCTGGGCTTGAATTCTGGTTCCACCATAGGCCATCATGGAGCAGCTAAGTGGCGCAGTAAGCAGAGCACCTCTCTGGAGCCAGGAGGACCTGAGTTCAAATCCGGCCTCAGACACTTGACACACTTACTAGCTTTGTGACCTTGGGCAAGTCACTTAACCTCAATTGCCCTGCCTTCCTCCCTCCAAAAAAAATAGGGCATCAGGCAGATTGCTTTACCTCTCAGCCTCAGTTTCCCTATCTGTAAAACAAAGGTAGTAATAATAACATGCATGTATATAGTGCCTATGTGAGCATGGGGCTAAGTGTTTTTCAAATATTACCTTGTTTGACGCTCACAAAGACTCTGCAAGATAGGAGCTATTATTATCTCCACTTTATGGTTGAGAAAACTGAGGCAGAGGTTAAGTGACTTGACCAAGATTACATAGTTAGTAAGTGTTCGAGGCTGACTCCAGGACAAGAACTCTATTCCCTGTGCCTCTTAGTTAAGATACTTGCTCTCTCTGCCTCATAGGATTGTCATCAGCATACAATGAGAAAATCAGCATGTGATACTTTGTAATCATGTAGTGCTATTTAAATGTTAGCTAACAAATTGTGCCATCAGGATTGCCCCTAAATCAGAATTGCTCCCATCTCTTCTTGCACTGCTATGATTTTCTCCTCCAGGGACTCCATCATCCCGAGGCACCTCTCCTATATCTACTTCCAGTTAGGCCTTACTCTTGGCTGGTAGACAACCAATCCGCACTGAGGGTTTTGTTGCTAAGGATGAAAAGTCCTACCCCCTCCCAGGAGTGTTTACTTTTTAGTAGATAATTTTTGAATATGTAAAAGCTTTAATGAACCAAAAAGAATGAATCTAAAAGAATTTCAGGCATCCTGACATGTTAAGGAAGCCATTGGGTGCTAGGCTTCCAGTAGTCCTCAAATTATACCTATTTGGAAATACCCCCATATGTCATTAATCTCTAAAATTTTCATTTTGTTATCAAACCAGGCAAAATTGAATCTTCTTCTAATTTAGGAAGACGTCTTCTCCCTTAATAAGTTCACTGAACTTGTCTTGCCACATACAACAAAATCTAATAGATACGGCCTATACAGAAGAAAAGTATCTATGGAGAGGGAAAAGAGCATTTCACGGGAAATACTCTCCCAAAAGGATAGCAATTCAGATGTCTATACACAAACTTGCAGAGCATGAATAACAAGCAAAATGATTAATATATTGTTCATAGAAGTCAGAGGTAGAAGAATATTAGAGACTACTGAGTCCAACTTCTTCATTTTACTGATGAGGAAACACAGAGGCACACAGAGGTTAAGTTAACTAAAAGTCAAAATGTTAGAGTTGCTTTCCCAATTGGTGAGTGCCTCACATGGGCCACTATATCAAAACAGACTCCAGCTCAGCTACACTTTATTGCCTACCACCTTACCAACAGCAGATGCTACCCCTCACCCCATTTTCTAATTCTAAAACATAATCAAAGGCAGCACTGCCTGCCAATCTACTCTCCTTTGGCTTCACTTACCATCCCAGTAACTTTCCAAGACAAAATCCTCCTCCTAGGCTACGGCTTCCCTAGATACATTGTCTCCCTCATTACAATGTTAGCCATTTCAAAACAAGGACTGGCTTCACTTTTTCATTTGTATTCTCAGCACTCACCACAGTAATAGTATTATTTACTATTACCCTGATAGTATTACTATCACAATAAGAGTATTACTATTAAGCACATAACAAGTATCTAATCAATTTTTAAAATTCATTCATTCCTTTTAGGGTTCACCTAATCTAGCGTTCTCATTTCACAGATAAGAACACTGAAACTGAGATTAAATGGCTTTCTCATGATTGTACATCATAAATATTGTTACTGGGATTCAAACCCAGAACTCCTGACTCCAGATTTAGTGTCCCTTCCATTACACCACAATGTCTCTCTCAGTTATCAATATGAGCTTTGGTTGGAATGTGACTCATGATGGGAATATGGTCATGAATAATTATAATGCATTTGAAAATAGAATAGTGTTGTAGAAGAAGAGGATATGTTCGTTTGGCAATCCACATGAAATCCATAAATTTGAGAGGGGTGGATATGGGGTGAAGAACATTCAGGTTAGTATTTTGTGGTGAAAGTGTATTTCAACATATATAACCTATATCAAATTGCTTATCATTTTAGGGAGGGGAAGAGGAAGGAAGGAGGAAGAAAATTTGGAACTCAATTTTTTTAAATGAATGTTAAAAATTGTCTTTACATGTAATTGGAAAAAATGAAATATTAAAGAAAAAGGAAATAGACAATGAGTTCAAGAAAGAGCTCATGAAATTTCACCAAGACATGGCAGAGTAGTGATCATGGACTTCAACTCTCTGGGTGCCTGCTGGTATTTTCCCTTTACCAAAGATAGAACAGCTCACAGATTGTTGACTTGCCCTAAAGAATGCCTTCATTCTTTAAATGCTGGAGGGAGTAATAAGGGAAACCACTATATAGATCTAATTCTGACCAATGTGGAGGAGCTAGTTGCCTAGGAATAAATGATGAGAACTTGGGAAGAAGTGAATACTCTATCATAGATTTTCTAATGGGTAAGGTGAGGAAAGCTGATCATCAGCCTAAGTTGGTATGGGAGAAGTCAGGGGAGAGACAACTGTTGAAGAATTCAGAAGGAAAAAAGGGTAGGATTTCATAACCTAAAATTACACAAGGAATGTTTACCTCAGAGATGATGGGATACTATTCCTCTCAAGAAATTTTGGTGACACAAACAGAAATAATTCTGATGAGAAAGAAAAAATGGAGCTATCCAAAATTACTAATATGAATGCACAGGGAACTCATGGACCATATTGGATTTTAAAAGCACGTGTACACGTTAAAACATGGACAGGTAACTGATGGTGAATACAAAAGAATGTTAAGAATAATTTCTGGAATGCCAAATCTCAGAACAAGCTGAGACTTGTAATAAATGTTAAGGACAATGAAAAGGGCGCTCTTTCCTTTTTTAAAACTACAATGAGAGTAAAAAGAAGATCAAAGAAAAGATAGGAAGTGGAAAGAAGACAGAGGTCAGAGTGAATGAGATGATGATAATGGATGATGGGAAGACCTATTCAACTCATTTCTGTCCCTGATTTCTCTACCAAGGGGAATAATCTTTGAAGAATGCTCTAATGGGAAAGTAGTACAAAAATTATGAACAGAGAACTGAAAACTAAGATATATGAGGTAAGAGTACCTAGTTATACTAAATGAATTTAAGTTATCAGACCTGCATAAGAACTAAGAGAATTACTGGATGTAATTGTCGAGGTACTATAGATGGTCTTTGAAAATTCAAGAAAAATGAGAAAGAGCTTCCTAGAACTGGGCGGATTCCTGATTAAAAAAAAAGCAAGATTTTCCAGAAACATAGGCATTGAAATTTGATTTTGACTTTGATTCCCATCAAAATATCATTAGATAGTTTTAAAGAAAATGTGGGTATTTAGAAAAAGCAGTTATCACTATCAAAGTCTCATAAAAAATAAATCATGCCAGATTAAGATCCTTTTCCTTCTTGACAGTTTCTAGAATGCTAGGTTGAGAGGACTCCACAGATATAGCTTATTTGAATGGCAGCAAAGCATCAGACAAAGATTCTCATATTGATCTGATGGATAAGATTTGGAAAAATGTATTCTAGATACTAATACCGTTAGATGTAATCAGAACTGGTTGAATAATTGGACCCAAAGAGTATAGTCATTAATAGGTCAATAATAATTTGGAGGGGTGTATCTAAGACAGAGACTCAAGGATCTGACTTCAGCTCTGTTTTATTCAATATTTTTATCAATGACTTGGATAAAAGCTTGGAATGAATGCTTCTTAATTTGGAGATGACACAAAGCTGGGTAGGATAGCCAACACATTGAATGACACAATCAGGATCCAATATGATTGTGACAGGCCACAATTATGGTTCTACTCTAATAAGATGAAATTTAATAGGGACAAGTGTGAATTACTGTACTTGAGGTGCATAATACAGAATGAACATTTCTGAGAAAAAGCTTAGTGATTTAATGGATTATAAACTCTGTATACATCAACAGCATGAAATGACAGCACACACAAAAAAAGAGTTAATTCGATTTTTAAAAACAACATAATGCCCAGAAGCAGCTGGTGGCTCAGTGAATAGAGTGCTAGGCCTAGAGTAAGGAAGGTTTGACTTCAAATCTAGCCTCAGACATTTACTATAGGCTATACGACCTTAAGCAAATCATTTAATCTCTGTCTGCCTTAGTTTCCTCAGCTATAAAATAGGAATGATAATACCTCCCATGATTGTTGTGAGGAACAAACGAAATAATATTTGTAAAAAATACTTAGCACAGTGCCTGGCACAGAGTAGGCACTATATAAATGCTTATTCCCCAGGACAAGGGAGGTTATCATACTACTATCCCCTGCCTCAGACCGGCTACATTGAAAATACTATATTCAGTTCCTGATGCCATCTTTTATGAGCCGAAGCCTATCCAGAGGAAGGTTAACAGAATGGCGAAGATTCTGGAAACTTTACAACATGAATCTGTCAGTCAATAAACATTTAACTAGGTGCTAGGTACTATGCTAAACCCTAAAGATACAAAGAAAGGCAAAAACATAAAGCCGTGCCTTCAAGAAGATTGCATTCCGATAGTGGGTGTAAAATATGCAAATAGTGTATCTGTTTCTTAACAAATATACTAGAATGGTTTGCCATTTCCTTCTCCAGCTTATTTTTTTTAACAGATGAAGAAACTGAGGCAAACAAGTGACTTGCCCAGGGTCACACAGTTGTAAGTGTCAGAGGTTGGATTTGAACTCACAAAGATGAGTGTTCCTGATCCCAAGCCAGGAACTCTATCCACTTTGCTTCCTGGCAGCTCCTAATCACAGAGCTGTCAGAAAGGGGGAGGTGGGAGCTGCCTTGTGCTGGGTTCGCTGTCACTAGAGAGCTCTATTACCATGGAACATGAAGGCTGCAGTCACTAGTCCTGTTTGGCTATAGATTGAAGTAGATGGTTTCAGAGGTCCCTCCTAAACTATGAGAATTTGTGATTCTGATGTTTGTTTGGCTTTGCCCATGTCCCTGTGGCAGAACCATAAACCATAATGCCCACCTTGTCTAAATGTCTCTAGCCATGAGTCTGGCAGTAGGTCAAGAAGTCTTTCAGACCCCTATTCTCATTCTCTTCACAAGTTTTCTTGCTTCTATCTGACTAGAAATCCTGCCAGTGGGACTAAATGGACATTTCAGTCATTCTACTTTCTATCCCAACTGAAAACAATTTTTAATGCGATTCTGGGTCTCAAAATCTGGAAGCTTGTTTGAATTTAACTTATAAGTAACATTTGCACATTACTCCATTTTTTTTTATCACCAGGGAACACATTGAGTGGTGTCATTGTGGCTTTGTATTGGGCACACAATAGGGGTTCTGCTAGAGGGACTAAAGAGAAAAAAGCCTTCAACATAAGATCAGGAGAGTTTTGTATCTGAATCCTGCTTCCAAGATAAATGTACATGTGTGTGTGTGTGTGTGTGTGTGTGACTATAGGCAAGTTACTTGTACCCTTTCGATCTTCAGCTTCCTCTTTTGTAAAATCAGTGTAATAATAGCACCTACTTCATAAAGTTGCCACAAGAATCCGACGAGATAACCTAGGTGAGGTGCTTTCCAAACCCGAAAATACTATATGTCAGCTATTTCTGTTATTGTTGCTATTTATTATTATTGTTGCAGGATCGCACTCCCTTTTTTCAGCAAGCTTCATTGTAAAGGAGTCTCTCATTGATTAATGGGAAGCAATGTGATACAATGGTGGATTTCTAATAAACACCTGGGTTCAGATATAGGTTCTGTCACTTGCCACCTGTATTGCTGTGGGCAAATAAATCACTTAACCCCTCTGGGTCTCATTTTTATTAACTATAAAATAAGAGAGTGGGACTAGATGGCTTCTGAGGGCCCTTCTGGCCCTGAATCTATGAATCCTTCACGATATTGGCCATGATTATGGCCAATATTCTAGTCATATGACCACAGATTTAGAACTGCAAGTTTTAATAGCTACCTTAGGAACTGAAACCAAATAATTTAATCCTTCCCCTTCAACCTGTGAGATTATCTTTGTAAGATATTAATTGAACTGTTTGCACAGCAGAGTTGTATTTCCTAAGTATCCTCTTTTATTTTCTATTTTTCTTACCCTGGTATGTAAAATCTCAGAGCACCATCAAGAGAGTCAGTTTGTAATAACAGACTTCCCTCTTATTTCTTTGTTTTCTTTTCCTTCTTTTCCCTTTCCTCCTTCCTTTGCTTCTATCTTCCCTTTCTCCCTCTTTCCTTTTCTGTCTTTCCTTCCTTTTCTCTTCTCTCTCTCTCTCTGTCTCTCTCTCTCTCTCTTTCTCTCTCTCTCTCTTGATGTACTGAATTCCTTCCCCTTCCCTTCCCTTCCCTTCCCTTCCATTTTCAGTACATCAAGGAATTCAACTTGTAGCAGCTAGTTTCAGTCTTCTCTCTTCCTTTCCCTTCTCTCTCTCTTCCCTTCTCGCTCCCTCACTTTTACTTTCCCTATCTCTCTCCTTCTTTTCTCTCTCCTCCCCCCTCTCTTCCTCTGAATATGGATATATGCATATATACATATATACTTATGTTTATAGAGATCTAATAAGGACAGTGAACATTACCCTATGAAAGATAGTTTGGCTCATTCTAGTCTTCTGAATGAGGAAATGGTTTATATTATTCCCACCCCAGGGCATACGTCCATGCATCAATCTCATTAATGGGGGTTGTGTGTTTGCAGTGTTAACAGGGTAATTTTGCCTGTTGAATGTCAAGTTTCCAACCAAGAGAAGGGGGGCTGAGGGGATGAGAAGATGATTTGATCCTGGAGATGGGAAGGAGGTTGGGCAAGAGGGTTAATGGAAAATCTGACAGATCCTTAACTGTAATGTGCATTAATGTAGGTGACCCAAAGTGCCCCCTTTGCGCCCATTCTAATTAGTTTTGCTTTTTCTAATCAGCAGCCACCCGTTATCCATTCAGGAGGAGGATGAAGGGGGAGGGGGAGTGTGGAATCCAAAGGAAGTTAAAAACCATTTAAGCCATAAACTAATCATGCCATTTGCACATTAATGGTTAATTAAAGTCATGTACCAAGAAGCAAAAGACCGAAGGTGTTTACTATGAGCAGCTCTAGTTTTGAAACCAAGGACTGTAAAAATGTTTAGACGGCTGGGATCTGGGAGACGTAATGCTAATGAATCATCTTATCCATCTGCATTGTTGGATTTCAAGCCGGCAGTGGGGCCCGAGTTTAAACACACAGAGAGACACACTCACATACACATGAACACACTGACAAAGCAGACACAGCTCTTGGGATACTAATTAGAGCCCTCTGGTGGAAAATTTGCATTGGATGCAATGAACCTGAACAATATCATGGGGACATTATTCTCTAGCAACACATTGTATGGAGCTGAACAGAGTAAAGCCCACAGCTGTTTTTCCTGGAGGAGGCATGTTGCAAGATGATGTTTTCAAGGTCTCAGAAGAAAAACGAGGCCAGGGTACCTATTCTTCTTTATTTGGCTGCTGAATCTAAGTCTACCTGCCCCCGCATACTGCTTGTATACTCCAGATAAGGCTCATGGTTTGATACAAGAAGTCTGGGAATTATCACCATAATTGTAAGAACCCATACCTCTGTAGCTCTTTAAGGTGTACAAAGTTTTCCCCTCAAGACAATGTTGTGAGGCAGGGAGTACAATTGTTCTTGTTCCCACTTCATAGATGAAGAAACTGAGACTCAAGGTGCTTTCTTATGACACTAATAAGTGATTGAAGTGGGATTCCTGTCTTGATTTCCTGACTCCACATTTAGCTGTCTATTCACCACGGCATACATATCTCCCTGTCCCACCTATTTGATCACTATTGCCCCAGTCCACTAAGTCACCAGCACTTCTTCATTCCATCTGTTGAGCTCCCTGAGAGTAAGGCCCTCTAATCTTTGGGCCTCTATCAAATGTCATAGTTTCAGGGCCTCAAAAAATAACATCTCTTTCATCCCATCCCAATCCTTGGAGGCCATTTCAGTTCCAACCTTACTCTGCGGTTGCGGTATAAAATTGAATAGACTCCGGTTAATCTGCTGTCCTTACCATCCTCCAAAACTCAGGACTAAAGAAGTTTGTGTGGTCTTTGGAGCACCTTGGTTAGGCCTGCATGCATTGGTGCGGCTAGAGCGGAGGCGGTTGAAGGTGTTGTCTTTCTTTGTATCTCCAATACCTAGCACAGTGTCTGGCACATAGTAAACATTTAATAAATGCCTATTAACTGACTTGGAAATTGAGGACAGTAATCTTCAAAGGAACCAGCATTTCCACTATAAGACAGGGATAGGGACTAGGCCTATGATTTCCTTGGCATAGGGAACTCCCATATGAGGAAAGGCCTTCAAACAATGTAGATCAGCACCAAGAGGTTAAGATAACCAGTATGTGTCAGAGGCAGTTAGTCTTTCTGGCCCCAAAGTCAGCTCTATCTATCCACTATGTCAGGCTGCTTCTCATTTCTGCCATAACTTCCTGTTCATACGCACCCTTGTCTCTCTCCTTGCAACGTCATTTGACCAATGGGGCCCATTAACACAACACTGATATTGGTTGTTGGATGCTGAATATTTCTATTACTGCTTCAATACTTGTAAAGCTGATAAATGAAGACTTAATGGACTATATAGCCAGTTCTGGAATGTAACTGTGCCCTTTCCCTGAGAAGTTCTGATGAGGAATCAGATTGAGTTACAGCTTCCCAGTATCTTTTAAAGATTCTTCCAAAGGATGACACTGTTTTTCCATAGTGGAAAAATATAGTATGTTTATTTGGTTGTATATTCATATCTACCTATATCTATGTCTATCTATATACATATCTATAGTTTGGTATATATTTGGTATATGTTTGTTTGTGTAAAGGATGTTCAACAGATGATGCGCATTCAATAGACAATTTAACGTTAGGTAGTCTAGCAGCTGTTTTATTCTCTTCCTGGGAAGAATTAGAGATAAATAAATGGTTTTCTCTGGATACTCTTAAAGAAAATAAAACAATTATAGTAATGGCCACAGGGATAAACTTAATACTTCCATCCAACTGATTATGTAGTGATGAAGAGCTTCTTTGTGTAAAATACTCAGCTGTGAAGATGTAATAAACTGAGTTTCTGAGCAAGCATCAA
Organism: Phalanger gymnotis; assembly: GCA_028646595.1. Lineage (NCBI taxonomy): Eukaryota > Metazoa > Chordata > Mammalia > Diprotodontia > Phalangeridae > Phalanger > Phalanger gymnotis. Next base: position 688,911,479 of record CM053622.1, on the reverse strand, counting down.
ATGTCATGGTTTCAGGGTCTCAAGAAATAGCATCTTCTATTTCATCGCACCCCAGTCTTTGGAGGCCAGTTTGGTTCCAGCCTTTCTCTAGAATTGAGGTACAAAATTGAGTGGACTTGGGTTAATTTCTGCAGTCCTGACTATCCTCCACAACTCAGGCAAAACAAAAGTCTTATCTAGGCCTAAAGAAGTTTGGTCTTGGGAGCACTTTGGCTGGGTCTGCATGCATCCTGGGGCTAGAGCTACAGTGATTGGAGGGCCCTTAACACGTTATCCAGGGGATTCTCTCCATCATTCCCTCCCTCCAAGAAAGGTTTTACCATTTATTGTCAGACTCCCAGAAAAAAAAAAACAACCTTATCATGATATCCTTCTGTCAAACATTTCTGTCAATCATTGGATAATGATTGCAGAATCATGGATGTCAAGCTGGAAGGGACATCTAATCCGACTCCTTCATTTTACAATTGAGGAAACTGAGTTCCAGGAAGGCCAAGTGATTTGAGCAAGGTTATACAGGTAGAAAGTATCAGGGGCAGCATGTGAACCCTGACCCTCTGACTCCAGAACCAATGTTAGGTGAATTAAAACATTGATTAATAGACTAAGAACGAACTATAGTATTCAGCAAAAAAATATGATATGTAATTTCAGATATGTGTCCCTCAATCATTACTAAGAGGACCTACAGAATGATGGGAAATGTATCATTGATACCACACAGTTTAACCCTGAAATATATTCTGGTTTGTATCATTTGCTATTATTTTATATGTGTCGGTCTTGCCTCCTCATCCTGGAACACGCCTCAGTCCCCGCAGCCTTCTCACCCTGGAAGGTCCCTCTACCCTGGAGGCCCTCTTTTGATTAGTGAGTTGTTCTCAGAACCACCATTTTGAGGAAGTGTCAACCCAGCCATGTCCGCTTCTTCACTTATCTCTTTTATTCTGACTCACCAGACTTCTCCACCATGTCCCTGTGTCCTCTCCCCCGATTTTTCAGGTTCCTTTTCTATGTTATCTTCTCCACTAGAATGTAAGCACCTTCAAGGCAGGGACTGTAATTATTTTTGATTATCATGCATTCCCAATGCTCAGCACTATGCACATAGTAAGCCTTGATAAATAATTGACTTGATTTGTCTCCTTAATAGGATTGTAATCCTCTCAAGGTCATAGATCAAGCCATATGCTGTCTGGTTGATTGATTGATTGATTGATTGAAATAAATGTACCAAAAAAGGCCTTTCCCTTGCTTCTGGAGGGGATTATTCAGTTCAATTTAACAAGTACTTGTGAAGCGCCTACAATGTGCAAGGAACTACAGAAGACAGACAAGAAAGGAAAAAAGAGAAACAGGACCAGCCCTGAAGAAGTTTATGTTCTACCAGGAGAAGCGACACGTAAACCTCCTGTAGCGTCAGTGCGATACGCAGAGCGTCTGTGGCTGCTATGAATATGCCAGCGTAGTTCTGATTCGCAAAACACAACAGACTCTCATCACGGAAGACAGCACCAGAACGTTTATTCCAACACCAGAAAGCCAATCCAGCATAGCAACAAAGAAATCTATACACAATAACAATGCAGGGAGCACTGCCATCCCTTAAGCAAAATCACTCCTTCTCTCACTCATGCTAACTGCTGTTACCTGCTCTCTCGCTCTCTCTCTCTCTCTCTCTCTTTCTCTCTCTCCAAGCTGCCACTCCTACCATCTCTCTCCCAGCTCAGACTCACTCCAACTTTCTACTCCACCTCTTCCTGTTCCACCCTTTCAGAAACTCCTCCCAACACAAGTTCATATGACTCAGACTCATGTGACTCAGGCAGGTCATATATATGGGCCTATTAATGGATGGGAAAGATCTTCCTGTTTTCATTAACATAACACCTCCTCTTTCCCTCACCCTTTTTCAGCTTCTTTTTGCATATTGTCCTCCCTCATTAGATTGTAAGTTTAAGGGCAAGTACTGTCTCTGTATTTATTTGTATTTGTATCTCCAGCACTTAGCACAGTGGCTGGCATATAGTAGTTGCTTAATAAATATTTAAGTAAATACAGTATCATTTGAGAAAAGAAAGTACGCTATCAATTAGAAAGTATATAAAATTTTTAAAGATTAAGTACAAAAAAATTTTTGTTAAAGATTAATTCTCATTCGATCCTTATTTTCATCTTTTATTAGGAAATGTTCCTGTTTTAAGTGGATCCCTTTTTAGTACCCTTTTTCCAATGCCAATTAACTTCAAATAGCAAAGGCTTTCTGTATCATTTTTTGGTTCAACTCAATGCTATATTATTGAATATTACATATTTCATAGTGATAGAGACTAACTGAAAGTCTATTAAAATTACTATTTTCATGGTTCTATGAATAAGAAATTTATGAAATTTTACTATTTTTCATTGAAATTCTAGATAAAAGGTTTGTGGTTGGGTTTTTCAGTTGTCTAAAGAGATTTCAATTCTTTGCTCTCCAATGTAACAAGGATCACACAGTGACAGTCTGATTAAGGTACAACTGAAAATATGTTTGTGGTTTTGTCCTACTCCCTGGTGGATTGGGGTTTATATCACATTCAGCTCATTTGCTGAATTATATCACATTCAGCTTCTGCCCAGGAGAAACCCAGAATTGCTGACAGGGAATTGACAGTGTTGAAAGGAACAGGACATATCTATGCTCATCTTGGCTGTAATAGATTATTTCAATCTCTCATTCCCTTGAGAACAGAATTGCTGTCCACCCTACCTGAAATACAGAGGACAATATAGAGAAGTGAGAAAAAAGGAGTTGTTCACATGGCAGCCTCCATTGTAACGTAAAGGCAAAAAATGGTGCCCACAATGTTTGGTAGCAGCTATTTAAAAATTAGACAAACGTTGATTAGACCTTTCTTCCCATTCACTTTTGATTGTGTTAGACCCATGATTTCCTTGATGTGAGTACTCCCCATAAATAGTAAAAATCACAATCTACCCATACCCCACTTTTCATCCTGTGTAACCCTTGCCCATGCCTTTCCATAAATCATCCATAGAAAACCTATCTAATGCTCTGAAGGCCATTTTCTGGTTCTTTTAATATTTTGTGGATAGCAATGAAGCATTCGGGCCATCCATCTCTTATCCCTTTATCTCACCAAATGAGAAACCCACCTCCTTTTCCAATCGTACATGCCCTTCATGATGTTTTTTATATCACATCTCTCAAACTAAAGAATCTCAACTACAGGAATACAGGAAAACTTTACTTTTTAAATCTCACCTAAATTGTCATTCAAAAGGCACCATAAAGAATTTACTGGATTGGTAGATCAAAAGAGTGGCATGTCATTAAAGCATTTGATATATTCTTTCAGAAGCTCCTTTTGGGCAAGATGATGAGATGTAGACTGAATGGTAGCACAGTTAGATGGATTTGGGATGAGCTGAGTGGTTGGGACCAAATTAAAAATATTGGTTCATGGATTAATGTCAAGCTAAAAGGAGGTCTCAGTGGCATACACAGGGCTCTGCCTTCAACCCTATTCTGTGCAATGTTTTCATGAACAATTTGAATTCAAACAATCATGACATGTTTATCAAATTTACCAGCAATAAGAATCTGGGAAGTATAGCTTAATCCAGTGGATGACAGAATCAGGAGCTATGAAGAGTCTGTAGAATAGTTGTTTGCTGTATAGTCTTTTTTTACTCATGTCTGACTCTTCATGATCTCTTTGGGGGTTTTCTTGGCAAAGATACTGGAGTGGCTTTACATTTCCTTCTCTAGCCCATTTTACAGATGAGGAAACTGAGGCAAATAGGGTTAAGTGACTTGCCCAAGGTCACACAGCTAGTAAGTGTCTGAGGCCAGATTTGAACTCAACAAAAGAAGTCCTCCCAACTCCAGGCTATGCACTCAATCTACTGCACCAACTAGCTGTCCTCAACAGAATAGAATGAATCCAAATTGAGCAAGATTACACTTAATGGGGATAAATGTACTGCCTGCCCTGGGGCTCACAATATCAATTATAATATAGTATAAAGAGATGTATTCAGATGTCAGTTTGCAGGTGCTGGGGGAGGGAATAAACTAGTTTGCTTTCTCTACATAAGTCAATGGTATAAGGTAGCAACTAAGAAAAAAAAAACTAATGTAATTTTGGTTTGCATTAATAAATATAGGGTATCCAGACCAAGAGAGGTGAGTCCTACTATAGTGTATGTTGGTCAGACCACATCTAAGGTATTTTGTTCAGTTTGAGGCTCACCATTTTAGGATGGAACATTAACAAATTAAAGTGTTCCAGAAAGAGGTGATCACAATGGTGAGAGGACTCAAAATCATATCATATGAAATCTTGAAGATACGAGGGATCTTTAGCCTGTGGACATAGAAAGGACATGAGCGTTGTATTCAATTATTTAAGGGGTTCTAACATGGAAGAGAGATAAAAATTCTATCAAACATCAGAAGAAAGAGCTAATAACAAGCAATTAAAGTTACAGGAAGGCAAAATTCAGTTCCAAATAAGGAAGAATTTTGTAACAGAGTTTCCAGAAATGAGATGGGCTTTCTTAGAAGGAATAAAAAAAAAGAATACATGCACACACTTTTATCGAGATATGTGCATGTGTGTGTATGTGTGTGTGTGTGTGTGTGTGTGTGTGTGTGTGTGTACTCAGGCAGTTCCCAACTTATTGAATGTGTTATTTTTCTAAAAGACTCTTTATAAGAGGATTTTCTAAAACTAGAAATGCACTTTCCCATAGAACTAGTGTTATAAATGATGGTTAAGTTCCTAAGCTAGCACCAAATTAATGAATAGATAGAGGGGCAGCTGGACAATCATCACATCCTAGAATTGGAAGCACCCTTATTTATTTATAAATTTATTTATTTATATCTGTTTCAATCTTCACCTGAAAAGTAATTTCTATTGGAACATAAAATCCTAAACAGGTAGGCATTCAGCCCCTTCTTGATGCTGTCCAGTGATGAAAAACTCAATACCTCCTGAAGCAGCTTATAGGGTTGCTGAACTTATAATACTATCGAAGCTAACCCTGATTAATAACCTTGTTTCTTTGGGAACATGAATTTCAAGTTCCGAATGAGGACAGTGGGGAAAAGATTTCTTCCCACACAACTCTAGCGGCAGGTGCGCAGCTTGGCCTCACTCTCTTCTGCCCCTATAATAATGGGATCAAGGGCTCCTCTTCATTCTTCATCCCCTCTTACCATAGTACAGATAGGGACACTCCCCCTTCCCTTTTTAATCCTACCCCACAAACAGGAACAGGGACTTCCCTTCCCCATACTTTCCAGCCCAAGAAAAATGGATTCAGGGACTTTTCTGCATGCCCACCCCCATACTGAGAGCAGCTCTAGGGAACAGGAAGGACAAAGTTTCTTCAAAATGACAGTCAGTGGCAGGAGCAAGCTCTGATGACTCATTCATATAGTACGATGGATTTAGTCATCTGTGAGTTTAGGTATTCAAACTCTTTTATTAAAATTTGAAGTTCTAAACTGATTTTTGAATTTTTGTTAGTTTTTTTTTAATTTTGAGACAAGAGCTATGAGCAATCCATTCTGCTTACAAAAGGAACCAAGATAAGAGGCACCATTTGTTGAGTTGTTCCCATAGTGACCTCACTGGGCTGTGGCCCAGAGCTTCACAATATCTGGTATCTGAGCCTATAAAGAGGCAGGACCACTTTTCCCATTTTCATCGTGTGCATGCATCTACCCACCAAACCATCCATTCATCCTTGAAAAAATGCAGTTTTGTTGCCAAAAGACTTATTAAAAATCAGATTTTGACCCAATTGTTCTGTTCGTTTGCCCTGAATAGATAAAGGCAGAAAAAAAGAGAAATAGTGACTGGCAGACACAGAGAAGAGGCAGTATAGTTAGAAAGGGAAAGGTAAGAAAGAAGAAAAATGGGGCTGGGGGTGACAGGAGGAGTCAAGAAGAAAAATCTAAACCAAATAATGAATTTCTGAGTTTCCTTTATAACAACTTTAATAAAGTAATAATATGCACACAGACACATGTATGTACATACACATACTCATATATAGACGGAAGATAGAGAGATTAATTGCAGATAGAGGGAAAGGGGAACAGACCCGTGAGATGCCTAATTCAGGGAGCTCCCTGGTGAGGAAATTTCCTTCTACCAAAGGATAGCGGCAACTACTCAGCAATTATAGTCATAGGGATTGTTCGAAGCCCTGAGAGATTGAATTGCTTTTCCAATCAGCAGCTGTCAGAGCTGGAATTTGAACCCAGGTCTTCTTGATACTGATATTCTCTATCCACCACAGTGGTTCTGGCTCTCTATAAAATATATTTTATTAAGACATTTAAATTTCGATTACCACATTCTTTTCAACCACAGGTGCATTTGATCACTTTCAAAAGTCTTCATTAATTTTTCTACTCCTATTTTTCATTTAGGGGACTTAGACAATGTTATTGTAAAAATTCTGTTCATTTTTTTTCTGAATACTTGAAATTGGGTAAGGCTGAAAGGCTATGGGTTCAGCATAACTCCTAGGGCCTAAACTGCCGGACTTTGTCTGGCAACTTCAATGTGTAAAACTGCTGAATAATGTTGATTTTGAAGGCAAGGGGAAGAATGATCCAAATTCCTTTAATTCTTTTTTCTCAGTCCTCAAAGGGCCAGCAACATTGAGAATAGTTGATGAGCATCTTTTCCCTCTAAGAAGATGGGAAGTTCAGGGAAAACTTTTCTTCCTGGTTGACTGCCCTTTGTGACATCCACATGCTTTAAAAGGGCCATGTGCTTCACAGGCAGGGCAGTACGCAATGAATGAAATGCATGAGAATGTGCCATTGCTGTGTTATTAGATGGTGGTGTGAAGGCCACACTGAGTTCCATGGGAATGGGACTCCTTGCCAAACTTAGATGCCAGAGAATCCCTCGGGAATCACAGCCAGGCTTCTAATGGAGGAGGTTTCTGTGAGAAGCTGAGGCAGGCAGCTGTAAAGATTTGGGTTCGTGTCAGTGAGTTTCAGTAAAAATGGAGAGGGCCTCTGTCACTGTACTCTGGTGTTGATGCATGTGGTATCAATTTAAGATTTCACAGAGCAAAAACACTAAACAGAGCAAGAGAGGGAAGTGAGGCTATCTCTTTGTAGCTGGTGCTCCTGCCAGGGTATACATAACAGAAAGAACACCATTTTCTATTCTAGGTTTGACTCATTTACCTACCACAAACTACTCTGTCTGAGGCATCACAAATGACTGAGAGTGGCAGACTCAAAATAACTTTCACTTGTAATTTATACATGTGGGGTACATGTACATCTATCTATGAGAGGCACTATGTCATGGGAAATGGAAAACCGTCCTTGGCACCAAGAAGGCCTGGATTCAAGTTCCTCTTCTGATACATACTGGCTGTGTGAATACAGGAAAGTCTTTTAATTTCTCAGTGCCCCAAGGCATCTCTTTAAGACAGTAAATTAGAGATCTCTCTCAGGGGAGGGAATTTCCATACTGGTGAAATCTCATGTCTGTATATAAAAATGTATAGATAGATAGATACCAACCATAGATACATAGATATATACACAAATACATACTATAGAGACATAGAGATATACACGTGTATATCTCTATGTCTCTATAGTATCTATACATTTTTACATCTATTCATCTATATACATATGTGTATATATATCTATGTCTCTATAGTATCTATCTATGTTTATTTTTGCATACTCACACACCTATGGGTATGTATAAATTTCAGATTTCCTTCTGCTCAATCATTATAATAAAGAAGGTAATTCATTTATAAGCTACTTTTGAGGCAGAAGCACAGTATGGCAAAAATAACTCTGCTTTTGGAGTCAGAGAACCTGGATTAAAATTCTGACACTACCCAAGTGACCTTGGAAAAGTCACTGATCCTCTCTTAGCCTTGTTTCCTTTTCTGTAAAATTTATACTAGGCAGCTCTAAGGTCCCCGTCAGCTCTATGTCTATGATCTTATGAACTTGGCTGGTGAATAGCTAATGATGTTAGTGGAAATATTTTCCTGAGGGGGAATGAGCAATGGAAAGAGACCTGGTTTTGGACCATGGTAAAGTTAGTGTAGAAGAAGAATTAATCAGTCAGTAAGGAAGTGTTATATGCTAGGCCCTGAGGATACAGACACAAACTAGGCAGTCCCTGCCCTTAGGGAGATTTTCTAATAGAGATACAATATAAAGGACAGTGGTGCTAGGGAAAGGAATGTAGGTCTAGACAACCATAGGAATTGCAAATGGAGCCATAAGACAGTAGACTATCAGGTCTTTCCTGTAGTAATGGTAATATTGATTGGTTTATTGCTCTTCGAACAAAAATAAGAGGCAAAGGGGACCATGAATAAGCAAGAGAGATGTCAAGGTATACCTGATGCAAAAGTCCTGGTGTCCTGGTGGAGAGCTGAATGGGATATGAAGCATGGGATTGGGCTGCCTATAGGATAGGCTTATCAATTAGAAGGGACCTCAGAGGCCATCTAGTCCAATGCCCTCATGGTATTTAAGTGACTTTGCCAAGGTCATACAAAAAGTGACAGACTCCAGTTTTGAACTCATTTCTTCCTTGTCTATAATCAATACGCACATTTTCAATCACTCAACTCATCAGGACAGTTCAGTCAGTCAGTCCCAGTGTGGAGGCTTAAAGCCAGGAATAGGACCTTCCCCTTCCAAAGGATATGGAAAAATGGCCATAGGAAAGGATACCCAAACCTAGTTGAATCAATGAAGGCAGATGCTGGTTTTTTTTTTTTTCACATTTCCATTTATAATTCATGACAAAGAAATCCTACAGTATGTCTAGCACATTGCCCCATAGTCTTACTAAGTTCTTTTGAAGGGATTGAAAGAGAAAGGAGTCTTTTGTGTCTGAATGAGAGAAAACCAAATATGGAACTAATGAGCATACAATCATGCTCCTGTAAAACTCAAATCTATTAAGATACACATAGGATCATAGATGTAGAGCTGGGTGGGACCTTAAAGGTCAGCAATTCCAACCCTTCTTTTTACAAATGAAGAATGTGGGGCCCAGAAAAAGGGAAGTGACCTACCCAAGATCATGTAACTAGTAAGCTTCAGATACAGGATTTGAACCCAGGCCTTCCTGACTCCAAGTCTAATGTTCCCTCCACTAATACATGCTGCTACCAGCAAGACATAATATACAGCACTCCTAATTTCCTTGCTACTTGGTATCTGTTTCAAATTTGCTGCAAGGATTGAAATAATAATTTTTTTTTTTTTTATAAACCAACAAACCAGAAGAGACCATAGCTTTTGTTGGCAAGTTTGGTGTATTAGGAAGTTTTAATGGAAGAGGAAACCGTGAGTGTGTCATAAAACATGAAATATCCCAAACATCTCTCCTTCCAAGAGCACTGTTGGAAACTATATTTATCTGCCTTCTACATAAATAATATTAAATAACAAAACTTTGACCATCATGCGGGTTTTCTGAAATAATTTCCCCGGAAGACTTTAAAGAGGCAGAGGGGGTAAAATTATGCCTGCCATGTGCCGGTTTGTTGACTCCTCCCTTTGTTTTTCTCCCATGTCATTCATTTTAGAGAAAATGTACTTAAAAGTAAAGTGTAAGCTACACCTTAAGTCCTTGGCCTTTTTTTTGCTCCTTACCAGTTTATTTATTGAGCTCTCCAAATGTATTTGGCAGCAAAGAGGAGCCAGAGAAAGTGAAGACTGTAGCCTGGGGGCTCACTGATTCTATCAGAGAGGGCAATTTGGAGATATAGCAGGACTCTCAGCCAGGAATTTTGCTCTTGTACCCATGTCAAAAAATGATTTGATATCTTTTTAGCATTGAATCTCATCAATGCCCTGAGGGAAGTGACCGCTCCCTCCTTTTCTTCCCTCTTTTGAAGTTTCATAGCACTTTGTAACTCTTCCACGATTTTCCATTGTTCTTTTAAAATTTCATTTTCAATCCAATCCAATGAGGGTTGATAACAGTCAAAAAACGAAACTATCTCAGCTCCCTAAAAGGAGTTTATATCCTACTGGAGGATATAGAACTCTTAGATTGTGAGTAAGAGGACCTGAATTTATGTTCACATCCAACCGTTGCCACTTAGTACCTGTGTGGCCTTGGGGAAGTCACTTCTCATTTCTAGATCCTAGTTTTTGATCTATAAAATGAGCAGGTTGGTTTCTGAAGTCCCTTTTGGCTCTGTGGACTTCTCTGTTCATAGATGACCTCTAAGGTCACTTCTCGCTCTAAATCTATAATCCTACCCACACAGATAAGTGTGGTTAACAAGTGTCTATTGTCACCTACCTTGTTTAGTACTGGGAAGTACCTTCCCCTCAAGAAAATTCATACTCTTTGGCTTATGCCACTGCTGTTGTGGTTCAGTCGTCTTTCAGTCATGTCCGACTCTTCTAAATTGCATTTAGGATTTTCTTAGCATAGGCACTGGAGTCGTTTGCCATGTCCCTCTCCAGCTCATTTTTTTTTTTATTTTACAGATGAGTTTCATCTGTAAAACATCTGAGGCAAACTGGGTTAAATGACTTGCCTAGGGTCATACAACTAGTAAGTGCCTGAGGCCAGATTTGAACTCAGGAAGATGAGTCTTCCTGACTAAGGGTCAAACCCTCTACCCACTGTGCCACCTAGCTGCCTATATGCCCCTACCTAGAGTTTTCTCTCAAAAAATCTCCATGTATAGCTCTCTATTGATACTGATAAGAAAAAAAAAAGGTCCCCAGATCTTGTATAAGCATTTAAGGTAATAATACCTGGTACCTGATAGCTTTTCCCTCACTCTGAAAAAGTGCAAAAACACTTTAAAAGATTCACCAAAACCCATAAAAAAGTAATTTAAGTCTTCTCCCATTCTGATGAATCCTACTTTCACCCCCAAGGAGACCCTCTGAGGGCTTAATTCTCCCAGAAGGGAAATATACTTGGTAACCTCTTTCCCAATGCACCTGAATCATTAGAATAACTTAATAATAACAGAGGACATAATGAGGTCCCTTGCTCCCCTAAACTGTGGCTTTAATTCCTTGCTATTGCTTCTAAGGCTATATGTGATGCCCAAGAAATTCCCCTTCTGTCAAGAAAAGGGCAAATCCCCCAAACTCTCAGCAGAAGGTTACCCAACAGGAAACTCCAAGACAGCTGCTACTCAATAGGTCCTTCTTCTCTCATTAAGTAGCTAGGCTCTGGGATACTGCTACCTGGGAACTTTCTCTTAATAGGGGGATAGAATTCAGAAACTCACACCATTTGGACTGAATGGTTCCCCTTTCCATGGATGCCATGTGTCTAAGAGCATATGTGCCTCTGCTGCTCTCTCTTTAGGACAGGGTTCAAATATGAGTAAATTCAAAATAAATCAGAGTAAAACAGTCTCTACTTTCATGGAGATTATATTCCACTAGAATTCTGGGAATTTGCCTCCTGTCTTATTCATCTTTGCATTCGTAACACTATTGTACGTAATACCTGTTGAATTAAACTGAATCTCTTCTCTCAGTATCCAGTGCCTCTCACTGCATAGTCTGTTCTGTTTTCTGCAAAAAAAGAACATACAGAGAGAAACAGAGAGAGAGACAGAGACAGAGACAGAGAGTTCTAAAGGTCCTGGAGAAAACTGTCAGAACTGAAATCTGGTGAAATCTCACCCAACCTAAACAGAGGTAGCTTGCCATAGTGGATTGCATCCTGAACCTACAATTAGGAAGACAGGGTCCAAACCCTATCTGTGATTCTTATTTTTATCTTATTCTTAGGTTACTGTTTGTACTGCCCAGAGTTGTTTATATGTTGTCTTTCCCATTGAGCTGAGAGTAGGGATTTGTCTTTTCCCTTCATTTGTATCCCCAGGGCTTAGCACAGTCCCTGGCACACAGTAGGCTCTTACATCCCCTTATCAGTCAACAAACATTTATTAATGATGGGATAGTAGATGAAGGATTGTGCTCTGGCACCTCTACCCTCCACCAACACACACATATCCACAGGCTGTGTAACTCTGAGCAAGTTACTTAACCTCTCTGACCCTATTCCCTCATCTGTGAAAGTACAGATTCTGGTTCTAAATTTATGATACCTGTGATCCTCAGCTTGAATGTCTTAGTTCATGGACTGATGATGCTGGTTAACCACTGTTCTGATTTTGTGAGGAGACAGATTTACTCAGCGTGGTATGGGGGAAAGGATCGGACTTGGGGACTCAAGACCCGGGTTCTATTCCTGACTCTGACCGCCACCATGTGACCTTGAGCAAAAGGCGCAACCTCTGTTTCTCCATGTGTAAAATGACCGTGTTAGACGATTACCAAGTTCTTTTCAAGTTAAAAAAAAAAGTCTACAATTCCTAAGTTGAACAATGGAACTTATACAAAAAAAAAATTAAAAGGTCAAGAATTTATCCATCTTGGGTTGAGTTAATAATGGAAAATAAAATGTTTTGTTTTGTTTTTTTAAATCTTTGGCACCCAGCTCACCAGAATATCAAAGGTGCTGCCAGCTCTATAATGCCATTCCAACCCCAGGCAATGAATCCATTTCACTCATGAAATTGTGATTGTTCTTTTCAACATTCAGCCTAGTCTCCATTTGAGAATAAAGCTAGCAATGGGGAAACCAAAGGAAAAGACACCAAGGGCAGCTGTAAGGAGCAGGAAAATGAATCAAAAGCAACATGGAGAACTTTTTAGTGTGGCCAGATTTGCATCCAAAAGTGTGTGTGTGTGTGTGTGTGTGTGTGTGTGTATGTGTGTATGTGCTTTGAGGAGGGAGAAGGACTTATGGTACATGGAATGTAAAACAATCAACTGAATTATTCACTCTTGCTACAATATTAATGGAGAGGCCAACAGTTTTCACTATAAATATTAAACACTCGGGGGAAGGTGGGGAGGGGAGGTTTATGCCCCAAGATTGTAGTCTAGGTTTCTGGGAGTACAGGGAATTTAGAAAAGAGGTTCCTCACAGGTAGAAAGTATAAATATGGGTGGTATTTATAGACAGGGCCATTTCTATTTAAAGCGGAAAACTCAGAGAAGGGTTTGCTCTGGAGTCAATAGAAAGTGGGACCCTAAGACCAGAAGTCTAGAGTACAGGCCTAAACTGAAATAATTTGGGAAAAAAAGAGTTATCTTCAAGGACAATGTGACAAGGAGACAAGCTGAATTCTTTAGAATGGGACATTAACAAATCTCTACCTCTTTATCCATTACTTGGCCCTATCTCAGGTTTTCACAATAACTCACCTTTATAGAGCAGTTCTAAGGTTTATAAAGCTCTTTCAATTCCATTCGACAAACATTCCGTAAGGGACCACTATTAGCGTCTAATCTTCTTTCACGTCATTCCCCTCTAGCCTTCTGGGTGGCTCAGTGGATAAAGTGCAGGGCTTAGAGTCAAAAAGACTTGAGTTCAAATCCTGCTTCAGACAATTTCTTAGTGGTGTGACCCTGGGCAAGTCACTTTACTTTCCTGTGACTCAGTTTCCTTAAACCTAAAATGGGGATAAAAACAGCACTTACTTTTCAAGGTCATTCGGAGAACCAATTGGGTTAATATATGTAAAGTGCTTTGCAAACCTTAAAGAACCATGCAAATGACAGCTAATGTAGGGTCTTACCCTACTCCTCTGCCTTTCTACATTCACTTAGACTATCTCCCAAGTCTAGAACCTACTCTCTCTTCACCAGTTGAAGTCATCTTCTTTCAAGGTTCGGCTCTAGTGAAGTCTCTTCCCCAAAGCTGCCCCTGATTCCCCCAACTGAAGGTCATCTCTCCCTTTTTAGGCAGCTAGGTGGCAGTGGATAGGACACTGGGCCTGGAGTCAGGAAGACTCATCTTCATTCAAATCTGGCCTCAGACACTTCCTAGCTGTGTGACCCTGGGCAAGTCATTTAATCCTGTTTGCCTCAGTTTCCTCATCTGTAAAATGAGCTGGAGAAGGAAATGGCAAACCACTCCATTATCTTTGCCAAGAAAACCCCAAATGGAGTCATGAAGAATTGGACATGAACAACATCTCCCTTCTCAAATTTTCCAAGAACACTTAACCCACATCTCTCCTTTTTTCTCCTGCCTCTCATCACACTCATTTTTGTACGTTTGTATCCCTCCTGTTAGATTGCGAGGTCTTTGAGGGCAGATGTGTTGTTTTTTCACCTTTGTATCCCCAGTGCCTTCCACATTGCAGACACTGTACAAATGTCAAGCGAATTGAGTTGAAGTGAATTGGAAAGAGTAAAAGCCAGATAGGAATCTGTTACGATACAGTAGGTCAGGTGTTAAGGAATGAAGGTTTGAACTAAGGTGGTAGCAGTGAAAATGAAAAGGAAGCAGAGACTCCAAGAGAGATATTGAAGGACGAGGCACCATAGTACAATGGAAAGACTTACAGCTAGGAGTACTGGGTTCAAATTCTACCTCTACCATTTCCGTCTGTGTCACTTTGGCCAAGGCATTTAATCTTTCTGGGCCTCTGTTTCCCCATCCATAAAATGGGGATAATGAGAGTACCTACCTCCCAGGGTTATTGTCCAAATTGAATGATATATCTGTAAAGCACTTTGCAAACCTTAAAAGGATTTAGGAATGCTTGTCAGTGTTATTATTTACTATTATTGTTATCCTATGACTCTCTGTTTATTAAAAGGAATGAACAAGATAAAAGACTAAAAAGATCGTGGATTTAGAGCTCAAAAGTAACTTAAAGACCACCTTCTCCAACCCTCTTATTTCAGACATGAAGAAATGGCACTTACTGCGTCCTAAGCTCCGCGATAGGCAGCTGTAAAACAAGCAAAAGAAGTCACGCGATAACTTTATTATATATTTAAAAGGCACAGCAGAGTTGTACATAACAGATTTGCAGTTTTGTGCACAATCATCTCTTTTTATTCTACTCTGTATGGAAATGCTTGTTTTATTTCATAAATTAAAAATTAAATTAAAAATTAAAAAAAAAAAAAGCTAACCCACTGGAGCTTATGCCATAGCCAGGAGAAAGAGTGTGTGTGTGTGTGTGTGTGTGTGTTTGTGTGTGTGTCTGTGTGTGTGTGTCTGTGTGTGTGTGTGTGTGTGTGTGTATAGGACCTCCTCTGAGTACTCCCCCATCTTATACTCATACTCTCAAGTTGAATCTCCAAAGGGCAACTACTGCTCTCAGTTTCTAGGGTTATTCTGTAGGACTATGCTCTTAATACCATATCTAACAAGCCCTCTGATATTCTCTTAGCAAGGGCATTTCCTAGATGGCATAGTTAATAGTAGTAGTAGGGGTGGTGGTGGTGGTGGTAGCAGCAGCAGCAGCAGCAGCTAGAATTTATATAATGCTTTAAGATTTGCAAAGTGCTTCACAAATCTTATTTCATTTTATTCTTACAACAGCCGTGTTTCAGTGCTATTATTATCCCTATTTTACAGATGCAGAATTAGAGGCAGACAGAAGTCAAATGACTTACCCAGGGTCACACAGCTTAGTAAATGTCTGAGGTCTATTCACTGTGCCACCTTACTGTGTTGTTCAGTCATTTCAGTTCTATCTGACTCTTCATGACCCCATTTGGGGTTTTCTTGGCAAAGATATTGGAGTGGTTTGCCATTTCCTTCTCCAGCTCATTTTACAGATGAGGAAACTGAGGCACAACAGGGTTAAGCGACTTGCTCAGGGTCACACAGCAAGTAAGTGTCTGAAGCTGGATTTGAATTCAGGAAAATGAATCTTCCTGACTCCTGGCCAGGCCTCTATCCACAGTGCCACCTGGTTGCTTACAAAAGCATCCCTTATAAACCTGGGTCATACTCTCCCACAATTACACAGAATGTCTGTGGAGAGAATGGGCACAAACTTACCGTACAGTAGCAGTATGACATATCTGTAAGAAAAATGTGTGGCCCAGGCAGTTCATGCCTCTAGAATCGTAGAACCTCAATGTGCTTTGTCTCCTCACAGAGTACTTATGAAGCTCCCCCTCTGCACAACATTTCTAGGTCCCTCAGGGTCCCAGAGTCTACTCTTCTCTGCCATTTCATTTTCCAGGGATGGTTCTCCCTTGCTCTCTTCTTTGTTTCCAGAAGTCCTACTTCTTGAAATTGCTTTCAGGGACTGACTGCCTCTCCACATCGGTGTCTAGAGAGTATGGGGCTCTACCTGGGACTCTCTAGAACTGAATCTCCAGCTGCTAGGTGGGATGTCATCTTCCAGGCATGGAGCAACCGTGGCTGATGTGGTGGTGAAGAGGAGAGGGAAGGAAGGAAGGAAGAAAAGAACCTCACCTCCACCCACATTCTCTCCTCTGGTATAGACTGGGGTGTGGGAGTGGGGAAGGAGTCACACTCTACAATGGATCTCAGCCTTGACTGCCTCAAACTCTCCAGCTACCCGACTCTATTTTAAAGGTCACCCAGGACATGGCAAATCATTGTTGTCTATTGACTTTGCTCCCTTTCACCTGAATTAGAAAGTAATGTTCATAGGTATTTTGTAAAAGGGACCTCTAGGAATTAACACTTTAATGCATTAACCCCTCATCATCTGTGATCATATCCCATGATTCCATCAAAGACAGAATCCCCACTGCTTTACAATGCAAATTAGATACGGACAAAACCGATCCCAGTGCCTTGAGGAAGGCCCCAGCAGTCTAGGGAGCAGGGAACAGGAAAGATCCCATTTAGAAGGTGGAGCTCTTGAGCTGAGGCTTGATGGAAATTGGGGATTCTCAGAATCAGAAGTACATTCTCAGCATAGGGGACATTATACATTATACATACATTATATACATACAGACATTATACATACATATATATACATATATATATATATATACATTATACAAATACATATTTGGGCCTATACAAAGGCCCAAAAGCAGGAGATAAGGTGTCACAGATCAGTAATGAATAATAGCTAGCATTTATATGGCACCTACTATGCGTCACATTCTGTACTAAGCACTTTTAAAATATTATCTCATTTGTTCCTTATAACAACCCAAGGAAGTCTGTGCTATTACTAGTCCCATTTTACAGTTGTGGAAACTGAGACAGACTATGGGTAAATTACTTGCCCAAAGTCACAAAACTAGTAAATGTCTCAGGCATCATTCGAATTCAGGTCTTCCTGACTCCAGGCCCAGCACCCTAACCATAGTACCACCTGTCTCATTTTTCATGTATGAGAAATAGTAATAAGGCCAGTTTGGCTGTGTGTGTGGAGGAGAGTAATATGTAAGCCTGGAAAGGTCGGATGGTGCCAGGTTGTAAAGGGCTTTAAATGCTCTCTCCAAAAAAGTATTTCATTTAATTTGATTGAAGATAGTGGGAGTCAGTGGACATAGGCAAATATCATAGTCAGGCCTGTACTTTAGGAAAATTACTTAGCTGTGGAGGATGGATTGGAAAAGAGATAAATTTACAATAAGAAGACCAATTAAGAAACTATTAAAGTAGTCCGAATGAGAAGTGATAGGGGCCAAAGTAGGGTGGTGCCCATGTGTAGAGGAGATTTATGAAAGATTGTTGTGGCCTTGCCAAGAAAGAGTAAAAAAGCCAAGAACGACACCAAGGTCACAAACCTGGATAACTGGAAGGATAGCAATTCCTCAAATTGAAATAGAGAAGTTCAGAAAAGGAGTAAATTTGGAGAGAAAGATAATGAGTTCAGTGTTGGATATGTTGAGTTGAGATACCTATGGGACATCCAGTTAGAAATGTCCAGTAGGCAGTTGGTGATATGGGATTAAAGGTCAGGAAGGAGACCAATGCCGAAAATGCATCTATCTGGGGGTTATCGGCATAGAGATTATAATTAACCCTATAGTCGTTGATGAGGTCACTAAGTGTGAAAGTGTAAAGAGAGAAGAGAAAAGGGCCCAGCACGAAGCCTCGGAGTATACCCACAGTTAGAGGGTGTGATGTGAACCACGATCCAGCAAAGAAGACCAAGAAGTGGTTGGGCAGGTAGGAGAACCAAGAGGGAACCGCGTCAGGAAAACCCAAAGAGGAGCAAGTCTGGGAGGAGAAAGTGCCCAACAGAGTCAAATGCTACAGGGAGATCAAAAAGAACGAGGGCTGCGACAAGGCCATTAGATTTGGCGATTAAGAAATCACTGATGACTGAAGTGGGCCATTTCAATGGAATGATGGCGCTTGAAACCAGACTGCAAAGTACTGCAAAGTAAGTGAGAAGAGAGGAAATGAAGGGAAGGAGTATACGGACAGCTTTTTCTAGGAATCTTACCAAGAAAGTGTAGGACCATAACTTAAGGGGATTGTAGGGTTTTGGTTTTGGTTGCTGTTGTTTTTAACGATTTGGACTTGTTTTAGGCAGCAAGGAAGAAGCCAGTAGAAAAAGAAGGAATAAAGGTTAGAGAAGGGCGGAAGATGAAAACGGGAGCAGTCAGCTAGAGAAGAAGAGAACAGACGTGAACTAAGGTCTCTGTAGAGGAGTTAGCCTGTTTGAAGATAAAGTGCATCTCTTAATCAGAAAGTAGAGGAAAGGAAATAGTGATGGATGGCGCCAAAGGGGTTAGGAGATGAAGAAAAGGGGAGAAGAAGGAACTATGGACAAGTGGTCTCTATGTTCTTGTTCAAGTATTTGGTAAGAGACATAGCCGTGAATGTAGAGGAGAGAGAGGTGGGAAGTGTAAGGAGAGGAGAGGAGGTTTAAGCAGCCACTATGGAGAGTGGGGTAGAAAATCAGCTAGGAAGGGGCAAAAGGAGTTCCTTGCTATAAACAAGGGCCCGCTCAAAATGAGATGAGAAAGGAACAATGACTTGATCAAAGACTAAAGGCAAATAAGAATCTGGATTCATTCCATATTCCATGAAATAGGTCTCATTATCTGTCTATAATGTAGACAGCACCCCAAATGTGCCTCCATTTCAACCCCAATGGGAATTTCAAATGTAGCCTACCAATGACCTCTTCGCTACTCTGATTTGGTTCTTTCATAAGAATTCCCATAAGGAAAACCTAATGCCGTTAAGCCCAAAGTGTTTCTTAAACATGAAAGTTATCCATGCATCATTAGTGTGACTCAGAACCATTAAAAAGCAATTAATAAAAGTCACTGTCTTATTGACATTTCCCAATATTAAAAAGGGAACTTGTTGAACCAGGAGATGGTGTCGTCAGAGGTTTCTTGGGAAAGGATTTTCACATCCTATGAACTATTGACAAAGTATGGTTAATTCTACCATCATCCTCAAGCCAACAGTGTGGGAGGAGGGAGTTAAATTATGTACAGAGATCAGCCCAAACCTTTAAGGCAGCAACTTGAAACCACTTCCTTAAAAATGGATGGTATTTGAAGTTTCTCTTTGGGAAGAGGTATAGAAACGTGACTTTAAAAGGCAGCTGCTGAGTGTGGGGAGTGTAGTCCTAGTAGATGTCATCCCATCTAAGTGACCAGGCATGTACATTCACATGAACGTACACAAGGGAAGGCTTTGAGGGACTGCTGAAGTTCTAAATCCTTGTTTACCAGGGGCTGATTAAAAAGGTTGATAAACAACTTCCTTCCCACCCCACCCCCCAAAACCCCCACAATCTTCAAATGGGGATTTAATCTGCAAGAAGAAAAGTGTTTCATTTATGGGAGCCTTACTTCTCTTGCACAGAGAACAGGGATTATGGGCCGCCTTTTGTACTCTGAAGGATTGCGGCTGGACGGTTACTGACATAATAGACTTACTTGCTGAAATAGAAACATTACTGTTATGTGCATGTGCCGTTGGCTTCAAGAAACACATTTGCTCGCACAGAAATGGCCCCTTGTTACTTGCTTAAATGCAGTCTCTGTGTTGCAAGAGAAGGCATTTTGAAAGGCGTTCCGTGTCTTGAAGGGTTGTTTTTAAAATGGTGTCAGCCTATCTTTGACAGACGGGCATCATACCGGGAAATGTTACTGCTGAGGAGAAATGTGGGAGTATGGGCAGTAGGAAGAGCATTTGAATCTGAAGACTTGGGGTTTCAAGTCCTAGCACTGTCAAAAGATCCTGTAAAAACTTAACTAGGCCTTGCCTCAATTTCCCCATCTGTAAATCGGGCTAATAATGCTTGAGAGACAGGGCCATGCCGTGAATAGAGTACTAGTACTCTATGATCCAGTGGCACTGGCCTCCTTGCTCTGACTCTAGGTATTTTCACTGGTTGTCTCCTGTGTCTGGAATTCTCCCTGTCACCTGGCTTTCCTGACTTCCTTCAGGTCTCTGCAAAAGTCTCACCTTTTGCAAGAATCCTTTCCTTCTCCCTGAGTTCACCTCCAATTTGTCCCATATGACTTATTTGTATAATTGTTTGCATGTTGTTTCTGCCATTAGAATATGAACTCCTTGAGAGCAGGGACTTTTTTGCCTTCTTTGTATCCTCAGTGCTTAGCACAGTGCCTGGCACATAGCAGATATTTAATAAATACTCATTGACTTGGCTTGGCAACATTCAGTATCAGAATATGAGTCCAAATCCTACTCTTGACACTTATTAACTGTGTGTCCATGGGCTCTTAAATCACTTAGTCTCTCTGAGCCTCAATTACTCCATCTGAAAAATAGGGATAATATGTATATACTTACTTTGGAGGGCAAGCCTTAGATAATTCTAAGTTTTTTATTTAAACAATGAGGAAACTCCCCAGATACATGTAGATTGGCAACCCATTTCCTCACCTTAGTGAAAGTGCAGAGATTTGCCACCTTAAGTGACATGCAAAGGGTTACACAGTCAGTACATGCGTGTGTCTCTAGGTTTGGGGGTGAGGGGCAGTGCCATGCTCCAGTTCTCCATCCATGACCCCATGATGCCACTCCTCACTCATTACTATTATGTTTGCACTACCTACCTCACAGGGTTTTTTATGATGATTACATACGATAATATGTGTGACAACATTTTGTAACCAAAAGGACACATACAAATGTGAAACAGCAACATCAGTAAAACAGAAACTAATCTGTGGAGGAAAGTTACATGCAAAGGAAAAGTTCAATTCTATATTAAAAAGGGCAAATTTGGATCTGTGGAACCCTAGTATTGAAAACTATATACAGAAGCAAGTGGCTGCTCATCGCACCAATTCTTTGTCTAGTCTCATCTGGTCTTTCAGGTCCAGATGGTGCCAGGTCTGGGAAATCTTGTCTTACTTCAATTTGTCCCTTACCCAAAGAAACTTGATTGTTATAATAATAATTTTTAAAAGTATTAAATAGCAAATTGAAAATAGCTCTTGGCTAAGTACTGTGTACTACTTAGAGAGAGTTCTAAGGATGCAGTTCTCACCCTCTGAGAGCTCACAATCTCAAGCCCATCAAACATACAAAGGACATATAAATTGAGAGATGACCAAAAGTGTTACCAAGGTCTAACATTAAATGAAACTGTGATTTTGATTCTATATAAACAAACAATATTATAAAAAGATATTACTGTGGCATAGGTCTCTCAAGAGCTAGCCTCAGAGCCATGAAGAACTGAGTTCTTAATATGTCATAATACATATTAGTTGTGTGACCCTAGGCCAGTCGATCTCTAAAATAAGAAATTGAAGAATAGTCACGATTCTGAATTTGTAGATGTAGTCTCCTTACCCCAAATTCATCCACCCAAATGAGCTATACAAGGTGGAAGGAAAGAATGGAGATCCAACGAAGCATCTCGTCTCCCATGAATCTGCAAAACAATTCTTCTCTCAATCAAGCTGAGCTACTGGAGAACCAAGGCCACTCTGAAGTTGTTCGGACTCTGTAGGCACAACGTGAGCGGCTCCTGTGGGAAAAGTGACCTATGTTCCCTATACTTTTAAAAGATGCTTGGCTAGTCTCTCTTTTCCTTGACATGAGACATTCTTCTGTAAAATAAGCTTAGCCCTATGGATTGAGCCCTGGACTTGGAGGCAAGAAGACTTGAATGAGAATCCTACCATTTACTTACTAGCTATGGAACAGCAGGCAAGTCATTTAGCCTTTCCAAAACTCACTTTTCTTATCTGTAAAATGGAGATAATAGCCCTTCCTCACAAGGTTGTTGTGAGGCTCAAATGAGATAGCATAAGGAAACTACTTAAATCAAGCGCTTAAAGCACTGTATACATGTAAGTTGTTATAAATAATTGGAATATCTGGCCTAGTTACCAAAGCAAGTGGGGTGTAACAAAAAGAATGCTGGATTTGTCCTCAAAGGACGCAAATCTTCATCTTGGATCTGTTGCTTTTTAGCTGAGTGACCTTAGGTAAATCACTTTCCATCTCTAGCTTTCTGTGACCTCATCTATAAAATAAGGAGTTTTGATAATGGACTTTAAGGTCCCTTCTTGCTCTAAATCTGTGCTCATATGGAACCAACTCATGAGAAGCAATCCCCATTCCAAAGATCATAATGTGGATTTCAAGCCCCTTCCACTTCATCCGGCTCCTCCTTTCATTTCTATTCAATGAAAGCACACCATGAAATGATGCCTGTTGTCAGAATTAGTGGAAGTCTCCTTCGTGGCTACTGCTAAGTCTACCGTATCCATAAGGTTTCAACAAAAAGGAAACAATCGCCTTTGACAATCACGTTGTGTGATTCCAGAGGACAACAGGGCAGCCCTTCTTCCCCACCAAACCTCACCCCATCTGACGGCTGAGAAGGTTTATTTATTTGGCTCAAGGGTTTGTTCTGTTAAATCGTATATGCCCCTGGAAAGGATGACACTTCTGGATGTCCTTTACAAATTAGTGAGAGTGAGTTGCAGACCTTTGCTTGAGAATAGAATCTGTTAGGAAGACAAGATGAGAATCCTAGGGTATCATGATGGGAATTACAGCTTTATCGAGCGAGATCTTCACCAATGTGTCATTAAGAGGAAAAGTCTTCTCAGGATACTAGAAAAGGTAGGTGTCCATTCAGATGTGTGTGAAAGGCACTAGAGGGAGTGACAAGTGTCAGTCTAGATATGGATGGAAGGCGTCGTGGCTGGTTCCGAGGAGAAAAAGAAACTGGGCTTTGACTGGAGTATAGATTTCAGTAGATGAGTCCAAAGGTATGAGGAGTCAGTAAAGAACATTGGATTTTGTAGGACTGAACAGTTGAAAGTTCTACTAGCTAGAACAATTATGAAGACAGAGCTGTTAGATTGACAAGTGGAAGAGGACATTGTTTTAAAATAACTAGAGGCAACTTCTGTTGGAAAGTAGATCCCAGAAGAACAGCAATTCAGAGCTAACACCACGCTTCTCCCAGAGTGTTTAGGGAAATAATCATAAATCAAGGATTAAGCCGTCTTAAGTACACTTGGATTTTCTTCTCCAGTTTACATAGATGTGGGACCATATAGGAAATTGCTGTGAGTGTAGTAAAATTAATAAATTAATTAACAATTTTTCTCAATATGAGGATGCTAAGCAACACCAAAGGGGAGAAAAAAGCCGCAGAACTGAGAAGCTAGGGGACTCCAAAGACACCTTTGTTGTTTTGCTTCAGACAGGTCTTGAGGAGACTCTGAATGTGTGGGCCAGATTTGGCCTAGCTTCAAAGGTTTAATTCTGAGGTAGCTAGGTGGTGCAGTGGATAGTGGACTGGCCTTGGAGTCAGGAGGACCTAAGTTCAAATCCAACCTCAGATACTTACTAGCTGGGTGACCCTGGGCAAGTCACTTAACCCTACCTGCCTCAAAAAAAAAAGCTTAATTCTGCTGTAAGCCTGGCCTGAAGCCATCATGAGGACACTATTTTAGATTATATCCAAATCTGTGCTTTCACTCTGGAACAAAGCATCCCCTTTTAGTCTTGTGGACAAGGGGATGACCTAGATTGGATTCCAATGACCATATTGTACCAGAGTGAACCATTCAGGCTCTCCTTGTTCTGGATCCAGGTCTCCAAGTCCAGACCAGAACCAGACCGTTCTTTACAGGGATTAGGATGAAACACATACCACTTTTTAAACCATTTACCTTACTATACCAGTTTCCTTGTCATTGGTCCCACAGAACAGTGGGCAGCTAAATACTGAAGTTTTTTCTGCTGAAATGTTCTTTGGAAATGGGATTGTCCTGTTCTGCCATGAGAGTGAATGAAAAGTTGCCATACTAAGTTTGATGCAAGATATGCTTCCTATTCATTCGTGTTAGTGGAATTTTTTTAAGGAGGAAGAATAAGGGCTGAATAAAAACATTGGTTGAGTAAAAAAATGTTCTTATTTCTTTAGTGTGTTTGCATTTTTACATGTATTGGACACATGTACAATTCCTCCAATTCATTTTTTTTAAAAATATCGCTTCTCTTCAGACACTCTAAATTCTGGGAATAGGCTATTCCCAGTTCACTTTAACACAAAAACATTCCTATTATCTTGTTAAGAATGCAGCCCCTTATTGGGCTACTGGCTTTCTAGTTTGAGGCGATAGATCTAGTCATTTCTCAATTTTGAGCTCTCAGTTGGCTACATAGAAGACAGGTCAAGCAATAGACAGAAGCTCAGTCTATACAGTGAAACAGTATTAATACTGCTCTACGCATATTCTGCTTTTTAGCATCACACAAACAAGGACAACAGAACGATTGCATATAGTTTACCCAACCCTAGTTTGTGAGTCTGCTTTATTGAGCATGGCTGGCGTTAGGCATCCTGAGTGCCAGCGGTGGCACTACCACTGATCATCTATGAGGTTGTCACTCATCTTTAAGGAACGTGTTAGGAAATCTTGCCACTTGCCTCATGAACCTAATCTAATGCTACTCTTGAGCTTGAGAATCCTTAGGCAAAAGCAGTTCTGTTTGATTCTTCTTGGGATCTTCAATTGTTGTAATGACACAAATTCATCTCTCACCTTAGCCATCCAGGTGATGTTGATGTGCAACCATCATGATGGAGCTGAGGCTGAAATACCCGGGAACATTTAACCTGGAGAAGAGACAAGTTAGGGTGGGATATGATGCCTGTCTTCAGCTATTTGAAGAGCTATCATGTTAAAAAGAGGATTTGATTTATTTTCTTATGCCCCAGAAGACCAAGGGGGCAGAAGATTCAGAAAGACAGGTTAAATTCCATAAAAGGAAAAACTTCCTAATAATTAGAGCTGGACAAAAGTACAATGGGTTGCCTTGGGAAGTAATGAGTTCCCTTTCATTGGGGGATGACTATTCATTTGTCAAGGGCATTATAGGAAAAGGAATGCTTTGGGTATGAGTAGATGACCTGTAAGATCCTTTGAGTACTGAAATGATTGGATGTTAAAAAAAAACCGCGACATATCTACTTAAGTGAATTCTGAGATGCTTAGATGGTTAAAAACTATGATAAATATCTATTCAAGTAAATGCTAGATTGCAAAAATGGGCAGAAAATGAGCAAATCATAGCTAATTTTGGAGGCTTTTTAAAAATAAAAGAATCACTAAGTTCAAATACCCTCAACTCTAACACAGTGAAAAATAATTTTCAGTTTGGAAGGAGAATATAGATCAATCTCATTATGTAATACTGAATATTCACTATATATGCATGAAAAGTATAGGTGGGGGAAGTTCGCCTCAGTGTGTTGAAAGCTCAAAGTCAGGAAGATCTGGATTCAGATCTCACCCCTAAAACATACTAGTTATATGGATATGAGCAAGTCACTTAACCTACTAACCCAAACCAATTCAACTCAATAAGCATTTATTCAGAGTCTGAGATAATAAGTGCTACGCGTTGTGCCGAGATATAAAGACAAAAATGGAATAGTCCCTTCCCTTGAGGAACTTATAGTTTATTGGAAGTCTATTATCATTATTCTATTAATATTATTATTAACAACATATATACAGCATATAATACATATATGTATATATATACAACATATAATATATATTATTAACAACATATATACATATATACAGTCTACACCAAGTAGAGAAAGCAGATGCAGATTTCATGGATCCAAGAGATTATTAACAACTGAAGTATTAGAAAAATGCCACTTCCTATGGAAGGTGGCATCTGAACTGTGCTCTGAAGGATTCTACAAGGCAGAAGTTAGAGGAAGTGTATTCCAGCTTGTGTGAAGTCAGGGAATGTTGTGTGTGGCCGGTTTGAGTGAAACATGTGAGGCAGAGTAAAATGATACCAGTATGGAAAGATAGTAAATAGATTGGAGGCAGATTGCGAAGATCATTAAAAGTTAGACAAAGGATTTTGCATTCTATATTCTACACTCGTTTTCTGTCCTAGAGGCTATAGTGAGCCACTGAAGGTTCTTGAACAAAGACGTGACATGGCCAGATCTGGGAGTTGTGTGAAGGATGGTTTCAAAAGAGACTACAAGAATGAGACCAGCCTCCATGCCTTTGCACTGAGTATCCCCCACTCTCCCTTCATTCCTACCTGTTGAAATCCCTTATTTCCTCCAAGACTAAGACTTTCCTGATCACTTCAGCTGCTAGTGCCCTCCTCAAACTTGGTATATTCAGAAGTGAAACTTGCATGGCACACTCTGCTTTCATTATTTTCAGCTACTTATATATACATGTGTGTGGGAGGGGGTGTATAAAACAAAAGGCTACATTCAGTAGCTTATATTCTACAGTTTTCAGGAGTTAGGGTGGAGAGACAACACAGTCATAGATAAGTAAATATATTCAGAACAAAACCAAAATGATTTGGCAGGAGGACAAGGCTAATAATTTGGGGGGAATCAGGAAAGGCCTCTCAAAGAAGGTGGCACTGTCTTCTGTTAGAATGTAAACTCCTTGAGGACAGGGACAATTTCATTCTTGTCTTTATATCTCCAGTCTCTTGCATGGTGCCTGGGACATACTAGGTGCTTAATAAATGCTTATTGTTGGATTGAATATTCCATGGAGAGTTGATAAGAACTGAACTAAGATGGTAGCTGTGTGTAAGGAGAAAAAAGGAAGAATATGAGATATGTTTTAGAGGTATAATAAAAAAGACTTAGCAACTAATTGGATACAAGGGGTAAGAGAGAGGAAAGGTTGGATCTGTCTTGTTGGAGGGGATTCCTGCACTCTGAGTCCCCCATAAATCAAAACACAGATCCTTTGCATATTCACATATATATTCAGGTTAGACAAGAACACCCATCCTCTTTGGCCACAATCTTCAGTTGCTTCTAGCATTTTCTTCTCTCTATCATCGCACTGCCAAAATTCTTTGAGAAAAGGCTTGACTTCGCTGCATGTCTTTCTCCAGAGTGCTACCTTCTCTGATTTTCAAATCATTCCCATGTGTGATTGCTTCCTAGATTGCTACATGGCTATTTCCATCTGGGTTGTGTATGCAACCTCATAGCTGCTTGGAACAGTACACCTTGTGAGCACTCTCCAGCCGTGAACTTTTTACCTGAGTCTGACTGAAGCCCAGGCATGGTTTTTGAGAAGTCAAAACAATGCAATCAGTGCTCCATCATCTTATTGACAGAGCCACCTTAATAGCCGTGGCAGCATAGCATGTCTGAACCCCTTATTAAAGGAGCAACATCAGAACCACAGCCCCCGCTCCATTTCTGATCCCCCAAGTCCTTTTGTATTTCACATACTCACCTTGTCGTGATTTAAATTTGTGAAAAGAAAGATACTGAAACTGGGTATACGTACTGGTTGTAGCTTTGTATGCACATATATACTTACATGTATATGTAGTCTATGTGTACATATTAGAGATTAAAAATCAGATCTCCATTTTGGAGGAGGTTGGAAAACCACAGCAATTTTTGTCTTGTAGATAATGCACAAAGTAGACTTTTTCTATCACAGTGTTTGTTTCATATTTCGTAATGAGATTTATATTCAGCGCTGAGGTTGGCTTTCACATATAGCACCTGATTCACTTTTCTCAAATCATACCATGGCTTTTTAGTAAATGAATCTTGCTCCTTTCTGTGGCATCCAATGTGCTTGGAGGTGAAATAACTTGCATGTCAAACCTTACTCTCATTATTTTCAGTTAGCATTAAAGAGAAGAGTCTGGAGAACACATGGTAATTTGTGGGCTAATGAAGGAAAATGTGCATTTGTGGGCACTGAGATTTCTTCACTAGTAAGTTAAAAAGAGGAATATCCTTTAAGGGAAACCAGGGATGTTCCGTGTTAATCCAGATGTGAGGCTTTTGACTCATAGAAAATGCTATGTCTCAATCAACAAATCTTTATTGTGCACCTATTATGTAACTAGTATTGTGCACAGGAGCACACACGCACAAAAAAAATTAAAACACAGAAATTTGCTCACTTATTGGAACAATTAGAGAAAATTCATACTTTGTAATTTTTATCATTTGGTTATTTAATTGTCTCCTTTGGAAGAACCAAGAGTTCTAATATAGTCCTCAAATTTAAAAAAGGAGATAAAAGGATTGTAAAAATTTGGTTGGGGTAGTATTCTCTTATCTGAAAATCGCTTCCTGAAATCCAAGACCATTGTTCAAAGATGCAAATGGGATGTGTTTTATTCTAATCATCAGGGAATAGAATGACTCGCTAGAAGATCTGTGGGTCTCTCCTCCCCCAACCCATCCCCTGGCATCCCCTTGGTGTCAAGCTGGCGTGAATAGTTAGTAGGCTGCTGTCATACACTGAATACCCTAGGGAAACAAACCTGACTTCAGGGTTTTCTCTGTCTCAGCATTCCCAGACACTACTTGTGCTTTACAGTATGTTGTATTCTTTTTTTTTTTTTTAACCTTTCCCTACCTCCACATTCCCTTCTTCTGAGGAACATTGTTCAGAAATACAAGGAACTATATTATGTAGCTTCCTGCCTGTTAGCTTTCTCTCCTTTTAAAAAGCATTCAACTGCTGTTCAAGATGCAAGCTCCATCTCCCCGTGAACTTTTGCCCTTCACCCATCTATTAAAATCTTACCTTTTTTCAAATACAGAAAAAAAAATGCAAAGGAAAGGACAAAATGAACTGGCAGCTTCATAGAATAGAAGATGTGGCTGAGTACAGACCAAAATTCTGAGAATTCCTAAATAAGTCCCTTCTGTAATGAGGTTCTTGGCATTTCAGCAGTCCCAGCAGATAAGCAGAGGAAACAGTTACCCCTGCAAAGAGTTGAGATGAGTTGACTCTTCTTTCCAATACTCCAACCAAAGCTTTTCTATTGACCTCAGAAAGAATGAGGCCTGGGAAGGAGACGTAATATTAGTTCAAAGTTCATGGCAGCATATTGAAATTACTTAAGCATTCTGGACCTCAGTTTCTCTACTTGTAAGATGGGTCTAATACTTCTTAGTGTCTATTTCATGAAAAGCATGCTCAAAAGGTGATCAAAATTAGTTACCTAGTTCCCAAGCTATTTACTCCAGGGCAAGCAATTTGGAAATCGAGGGCTCCCGCCCAGACCACAAAACTGTGCAAAGCTTAGCAGGAGTTTATAAAGCAATAAATTTAGCTTACAGAGTTTTATAATCCTAGAACCTTAGAAATGAAAAAGACCTTAGTCAACAAAGACTCATGAAGTGTGTGCCAGGCACTATGGTAAGAGCTGAAGATGAAAACAAGAAGAAAAAACAGTTCCTGCCCTCAAGGAATCAAGTCTAGCACCCTTATTTAACACCGTTATTCTATAGAAAGATTTACGTACTGGGAGGATCTGATTAATATTCATGAAGGACCTTAGACTCCTTGGGAAAACAGGTTGTTTTTTGTTTCTTTGGGGGAGGGGTGTAGGTTAGGGAGAGGAGTGGTCCAGGCTTGTGATTTCATTCCTATAGATACCTCTTAGTACCAAAAGAGCTAAAGCAACTTTTCTGTAACTTAGAGCCTCAGAGAGTTGCCTAGGAGGAGGGAGGTGATCATTTGGTTCCATTAGTAAACCCAGAACTACCATTCCAGAACAGAGCTTCCGATGCCTTCTGGTGTTCTCTCCATCCTTCCATGATCCCTGTAAATGGGGACTCAGCGGAGCCTGTGTTCTTCTTTGTGACTATACTACTTTGTAGAGCAGAAAATCTGACTCCTCCTGTGAGAGAAAGCCCTTACAATAGCTGGCTCCATGCCGCTTATGTTTATTGCATTTGTGGGTTGCTTACTGATCTCTTCAACCTGCTGCCTCAGCAAAGGGCATAGGCTGTGAACACAGAAGGAAAGATGGACAGTATTCTTGGAATGAGTTAACAATACAGATATTTCCAGATTTATATTTTCTTGAAATATGTTTCCAAACCCATGCCCCTAACCTTGTTTATCTGTCTACTCTAGGCCCTCAGTTTACATAAGAGTTCATCAAATTATTATGATTAGGTGGGGCCTAATAAGATTTAGGATAATCCTCCATCCACAGAGCAAACCTTTCAGCCATTGTTTTTGGAAACATTACCAAACAGGCCTTCAGGGCAAGGCTCTTGGGAAATGGCATTTCTTGGTAGTAGATGGGAGGAGGTCACATTTCCAGAAATATCTCTTTAATGTTTCAAGCAAAGTGCTGATAGGAGCAAAAAGAATTGGGTCATTTTAATTCAGATACAGGTGACCATTTCGTTTAAGCGAGACATGACCGAGCTTCAGGCCCCCTCTGTGTCAGCCTCAATGTTCTCATTGCCACTCAATGTAAGTTGGCTATCTATTCCGCCACCTCCATGCTGGGGACAATTGAGCTTAAAGATGGTGCCCCAAAGCCTGACAGTCATTCTAATAAGGCCTCACTTATCTAGAAGCCAGACTTCTAACAACTTCAGCTGAATGGAAAAATGGCCCCACACCTTGATTTAAATAAAAAGATCTCAATTTTTTTTTTTTTGTCACAAAGCCTGGCCCACCCTTTATCAAGCTCTTGCTCAGAATTTCATTGACTCTTACTTGCAGATTAAAAATTGCAAATTAGGAGTTTGGAAGAGGGGAGAAAAGCAACTATTAGAGGCGGGCATAGTCAAGGCTGGAGTGATATCTGAACAGCTGATATCTGGAATGGAAACCAAAAGATTGGAGGGCAGACACAACTAGATTAGAGCATCCATCATACGGTAATGGATGTTCATTATTATGATCATGAGTCATCAAGAAAAAAGCAAAACTATATTCAGCAACCTTTGTTAAAGAAGCCAAGAAATGTTTTCATCCAAAAATAGTTTAAATTTTTTTTTTTAATGTTTAAGTATGAAAGGGTCTGCATTAGTTTCTTAAACACATCATTTGTAGACCCCCTCCTTCTCTATGTCGAGTGGATAGGGCACGCTGGGAATAGTTGGGAGAGGGGCAAGGGGACTGGGACTTTTTTAAATGTAAGGTTTTTTTTGCTGCTTTCCAAAGAAAGCCTAGAGTAGTGGAGGGATTAATGGACTTGGAATCAGGAATCCTGTCTCTAGGGTATACTTCCTGTGTGATCTCAGACAAATCACATAACATCTGCAAGTCACAGAAGAGTTTCAGTCTGAATTGGTAAAGGGAAGAAATCACACAATCATAAGATCATACATTCAGAACTGAACAAAATTTTGGAAGTCACAGAATCTGAACTCCTTGTTCAAGATCAGAAGTGGCAGATCTAACATTTGAACCCAGATCCTTTGATTCTTCTTCAGTCACCCATGACAACAAGATCTCTTTCTAATACCTGGAAAGGGGTCAGTGGTTTTCTTCATAATTGATCTCCTTTCCATTATGATCTGAATTGCATATGGTCAAAAAAGAGTTTTCTGAAATTCTGGGGATTTAAATGTGAGACTATCAGATGTACAGAGCATTAGGGTGACAGCAGCCTTGGTGGACTAGAGAAAATTACTCAACCTCTGGTAAAATGATGAATTTGACCTTTTTGTAGTTGTTGACTTGACAAATAGGCATCTCACAAAGCTACAGAAACCTCCCAAAGATCAAAACCCAATTCTTTTAGGAGATTATGGCCTTATATTCTGATCCTGCCATGCTATATCATTTTATATGGAAAAAGGGGTCTTCTTGGCAGAGATACTAGAGTGGTTTGCCATTTCCTTCTCCATCTCGTTTTACAGAAGAGGAAATTGAGGCAAAGAGGGTTATGTGACTTGCCTAGGGTCACACAGCAAGTAAGTGTCTAAGGCCAGATTGAACTCAGGAAGATGAGTCTTCCTGACTCCAGGCCCAGCACTCTATCTATTAGCTGCCCAAAAATCAGATGAATACAAAAGTATCCATATTAGAGTGAATACTAAAATGCAGGAGGAAGTGAGTTCAAATACAAATGGATAAAACATAACCCAAGTTGCTTCTCAAATTGTTTTGTTGAAAGGAATGTTTTGGGGGTTCAAATCTAGGAGATCAAGCGGCTTCTAAATATGGCAGTCCATGTATATAACTCCTTTGTTGGAAGAGCTAACCTAAGTTAAGGTAACTAGACATTCTGCTTTCATTTAATTAAATTTTTGGCATGACCTGAGTGGACATAAATCTTAGAAATTGTTCTCGGGGATGGATCATCAGGCTCAGAAAACTGAAATATTATTACCTCTGATTTTGTGAATGATCATCACTAAACTAGGCTGGCAATGGTGATAATTCACCAAGTATGCCATAATTGGTAAGTATTAGACCCAAGGAAGGAGTCCTTCTACCCACAAGACAAACCAAAGGGAACCCAGCAAGAAAACCATGGTGCAGTAGGGTTCTCCAGCAGACTGCAGCCTGAGACAGGAGCAAAGATGAGCAGCAGGTCCATACTACAGTAGTGTTATGTGCCTTTCATCTTCCCAGAATTAGTCAAATGCAATCTCTTTGAGGGTAGGGACCATTGTTTTTTTCAATTTGCCTTTGTATACAAAAGGCCTAGCAGAGTACTTAGAATATAGCAAGTGCTTAATAAACACTTGTTGGACTGGCATAGATCTTCCCTTCCTACTCTTTGCCCCTCTCCTCCCCTCCCTTGATATTATTAGTAATATTATGTTTATTTATAGTGTATAATTATAAGATATAATAAATGATATAACAATATATTTACATTATTATATTACGTTCAAATCTTAAATTATTAGTATAAGCATTCTGGAAAGCAATTTGGAATTATACAAATAAAGTGTTAAAATGACCATATTCTTTGGTCCCTGAGGTTATACTGCTGGGCATATAAACCCAAGGGGGTCACTGCCCCCCCAAAAAAAGCCTCATATACACCAAAATATTTATAGCAGCACTTTTATTTTGATAGGAATGATCTAGAAAGAAGATGCCTATCACTTAGGGAATGGCTAACAAATTGTGGGACATGAATATAATAGGATATTACTGTGAAGTAAGAAACAGTGAAGATGATGAATATAGAGAAACACAGAAAGACTTACATGAACTAATGCAGGGAGAAGTAAGCAGGGCCAAAGAAACAACATTCACATTGGTTGCAACAATGTACTTGATTGAACAACAGCAACTAGATAACTGAAAGGGAAGGCAGCAGAATTACAAAGAACAAGCATGGCCCCAAAGAAGAAAAGGGAGAAGCTTCACCTATTCTCTTGCATAGCTTTCAAGGCATTTGTCTTTTCAGACTTTTTCAATGTATCCATTTTGCTGATTTTTTTTCTCTTCATCCTCTTTTTCTTCTTTTGTTTAAAAATATTCTTTATTATATGGAATGACTCTGGGAATGAGGAAGGAATACTGGGGAAATATAGCAATGTAAAAGCAAGAGATGTTAATTTATTTTATTTTTAAAAGAAAATCATGTTGCGAAATTTTAAAGAACAAACTTGTCCCCAAAGAAGAGATATGAGAAAATATCTCTTCCTTTGCAGAGGTGAGTGGAACACTGCATAAAATGTCAATTTTTAAAATTATATTGATCTGTTTTGCTGATTTTTTTCTTATTGTTTTATCTTTTTTTAAAAAAAAATCTTTATTATAAGGGATGGCTTTCTGAGAGGAAAGGGAGAAAAAGGACACAGGAAGAAATCTAGGTGATGGAAAAACAAAATATAGCAATAAAAATCTACTTAAATAATTTTTAAAGACTATAGTCAGGGCAGCTAGGTGGCACAATCGATAAGTCACTGGTCCTGGAGTCAGAAAGAATAGAGTTCGAATCTGACCTCAGATACTTACTAACTGTGTGACCCTGGGCAAGTCACTTAACCCCTGCCTGCATAAAACTGAAGAAGGAAATAGCAAACCCGTCTAGTATTTTTGCCAAGAAAACCCCATAGATGGTTGCTCCATGAGGTCACAAAGAGTTGGAGATAATGAATACCAACTATGGTCACTTTTGTATATACTTCCTTTAGGAGGAACATATAGAAGGTAAAAGGCCACTCTACCAGTGATACATGGGATACTTATAGTATGGTTTAACACAAAAGAAAGAGAGAAAGTGAAAGCACAATTAAATGAAAGGGCTATTAGAGTAGAGGGCAACTATGCTGTACAGTGGTACATTTGAAGTCCTAGGACCAAGGTTCAAATCCCAGCTTCACCATTTACTACCTGTGTGAACTTGAGTGAATCACAACCTTTCTGGGCTGCAGTTTCTTATAAAATGGGAATATTAGACTAGATGACCCCAATGGTGCTTTCTAGGTTTAAATCTATGATCCTCTGAATGCATTATGGAGAAATAAAGATGGTGAGGGAGAAGAAATATGTGTGCATTTGAGACATAATTGAAACTACCCACTAAGTGTCAGTGACTGGAGCATTGTTAGAATACAGCTAGCATCCTTGTGGCTTTGTGACATCCTATGAAGTCAAAGTTAACTTGCCCACATTTTTTTGAATGAAAAGCCTTGTGCCTCCCACATAGCTCAATTGACTTGTGAATGGTAGCCTACACATACACAATTGAGAACTGAGGAGATAATTAATTCTGAGGTAGAAACAAAGTAGACTTGTGAATGAACAAAGCTTCTGAAACCGAGATGGCTAAGATATATTTCGTGACTATTTTGTACTTTCAGCATCCATGGTAATGACTTTTTAGACCCCTTCACATGCTACTTGCCCAAGGATTCCCTCTTGGGTAAGAGCCCACCAAGCATTCTCAATTGCAGGTACCCAACACTTTGCCACCTTCAAGGAGATGTGATGGCTACATGTATACTAAGAATACATTATTGAAAGGAGGGAAATATGTTTTATCATGATTTCCAGAACCAAGGTCGATCATTAAAATCACTCAAAGTTCCAACCCCTTTCTTTTTATAAAGAGTCAGAGGACCTGGTATCAAAACCCACTCCTGCAACTTCCCATCTATTGGACCTTGGTCAAGTCACATAATCCCCTTTATCCTCAGTTTCCTCATCTGTAAAGTGAATAGGTTGGCCTAGATGCCCTCTGAGTTCTTTTCTTGCACTAGAGTAATGACCCTACTAGTAGATGGTCTCGAAGGTCCTTCACAGCACTAAATCTATGATGCTCTGATCTTACTATACACCTCTCAAATGATTGAACTGTGGTAGACCATCATATTTCAGACCTCTGGCATGTGCGGGCATGCACGCACACACACACACACACACACACACACACACACACACACACACACACTCCGGATAAAAACGAATTGAAGATTTCAAGTCAGAAAAAAAAGCCTACCTTTCTAGAGATGAAAGGAGAATATCTACTTTAATTCTTTCATTTCAGAGATGAGTAAACTGATACCTAGAGAGATTAGATAACTTCATTGGAGCATAGATTTAGCATCAGAAGTGACCAGGAGACCCCAAGGCCGGGTGACAGCAGAAAGAGCATAACTTCGAGTTTTTAACTCGGGTCTTTTTTCGTTCCTAACTAGTTATGTCACCTTGGGGAATTCAGATCTCTTCTGTAGGCCTCAGGGCAGCTACTTGGAGCAGTGGATAGAGTGTCCAACCTAGAGTCAGGAAGACTCATCTTCCTGAGTTAAAATTCAGCCTCAGACATTTCCTAGCTATGTGACTCTGGCCAAGTCTCATAATGCTGTATGCCCCAGTTTCTCATCTGTAAAATGAGCTGAAGAAGGACATGGCAAACCACCCCAGTATCTTTGCCAAGAGAACCCCAAATGGGGTCGTGAAGAGTAGGATGTGACTGAAATGACTGAACAACAGCTGTAGGTCTCAGTTCCCTCAACTTAAAAGAAGAGGGTTAGGCTAGGTCTTTTCCCTATCTGAAATCCTGTGAAAATTAGGTGATAGCCTGTACTTTGAAAATCACTGAAGTATTTAATCAAAGAATCAGAGATTTAGAAGTAGAAGGAATCCTTTAGGTCATCTAGTCCACTTCTCTTATCTAACAGATGAGGAAAATGAGGCCCAGAAAAATTCAGTGACTTACCAAGGTCACATTGATAGTAACACTGACAGAATTTGAACCCAGATCTCTGATGTCAGATCTACAGGGTGTTCCTAAAGTCTGGACACATAGGAAAATTGACCGCAATGTGGAATTGTCGCATCGAGTTCACATGAATCTTGCAAAGCGCCATCACAAATGATGGAAATCATATTGAAGATGTTATTTGTTAATATTCCAATTAAATAAAATTGTGGTTGAAAATTTCATTCATTTCATTTCTTGAAAACATGCATTTTTGCCTATGTGTCTAGACTTTAGGAACACCCTGTAGAGTACTTTCTATTGTACTATGTTGCTTCAACTTCCTAGGTAATGTGGCTATTAACACTTGTGTCCCACAGTCACAGAACTCACAGGAAGAAATAGTCATTATGTGGTACAACTTCAGGAGTCACATTAAGTCTTATTAGCCATTTACATGCTAGAGTGAATAAATTTAGTAGAGCAGAGCTTCATGGATAGGAGAGGAGGGATACTAAGAACAAGGTACCTGCAGGGGTGGAAGAAGGCACAGTACAGCAAAACTCCCAGCAAACCTAGCAACATGGTACCTTGTGGAAGTAGCACAGTATCTGGAATCATGGTTCTCTTTCTTATGACATGTGTGACAATGGATAAGTTTCTGGGCCTCTCTGTAAAAGAAGAGGATTGGAACTCTAAGTAATATTAACAATCAACTTTGGTCTTGGAAAACAGATGATAAAACATACTTCCCTCCTTTCTATAGAAAGATGGGGGGTAGGAGGGTGAACTTACATTACACACATTATGAGAAGATATCCCTGTGATCAGTTAGTTGGTTTGCTTAACTATCTTCCTTCATTTTAAAGGTGAGTGATGCCTGGCGTGGGCCAGGGAGGGATGTTATATACAGAAATGGCTGCAATGTCAAAGAAGACGTTAATAAAGCTTTCCAATTTAAAAAGAGTTGACTTAAATGATCTCTGAGGGCCTTTCAGCTCTTAGTCATGTACTCATAAGACCTAAAACTCTCTGAGAGGTTACGGTCTTCCACAGAGCCCACCTCAAGTGGGACTGTTGTTTCACAACGTAACTCATGTTATGAATGGACGCATTGAGTTATCCTTATTATGTCATGCTACTTTTTTGGATCCACAGTCTCATCAACTCTACATGCAGAAAAGAATGATTGAATCACAAAATGTTAGAAACTGGGGGCCCTTAAAGG
Source organism: Phalanger gymnotis (assembly GCA_028646595.1). Lineage (NCBI taxonomy): Eukaryota > Metazoa > Chordata > Mammalia > Diprotodontia > Phalangeridae > Phalanger > Phalanger gymnotis. Next base: position 688,874,024 of record CM053622.1, on the reverse strand, counting down.
TCATCCAGCCCAAGCCCCTCTTTTTCCAGAGGTAAAATAACTTTCCAAAAGTTCCACCAATAAGAGCGCAGACAAGTACCCAGGTCTCCTGACTCCCACCCCAGTGCCCTTTTCACCACATCATAAACTCCTAACAAACAAAGCACTGAAGAATTTAGTCTTTTTAGGGCAAGAACCTGGGGCACTTTTATTTTTCCTTTGCAAAAAGGATTGCAACACTCCTACCTTGCTGAGATAAGCCATCTTCTCTCACCTTTTCACATGGCTGTTTTTGTTTTTCCAGTTTCCTGGGGAAAGATGACTTACTCCTTGGAAATCTTATTTGGCATTTTATTTAGACAAAGTGATCTTTTAAATGGATCCAGAGTTTCTTTTTGGAAGATGACTAAATTTCACCTCGCACATCATAAGACCGATGTTTACCAAGTTGGTTGTTTAAATCATGTCCAGGGCTTGGTTACATGGGCTCTTCCTTTGTCTCAGTCTCTCTCCCAGTCTTCTTTGTGTTTGACACAAAAGGATGGGGGCCTCCAGGATCATCTGGAAATGGATCAGTGTATTCATGTGTGAGGTTTACAAAGGCAGTGGGAGGAAAGGTGTCACTGAGCGTTAGAAGTCATTCAATCACACCCATGTCTTCATACCCAGTGAAAAGGGACAGGGTCCTGCTTGTCACTCTCCACAAAGCTTTGTCTGTTCATTCACTGGCCACTTCTCTGAGGTAATGGCCTTTTTTGCCTGCCTTTCTCCCAAACTGGCATGGGCTTGAGAATGACTTGGTCTTTCTTAGCCCCTCAGTTAATGCTGTATTCCTAGTCAGTGCTTGAGCTGCACAAATAAAGTTTTAAAGATAGATTCAGATCTTACCTGGGATTTTGTTTTCCTTTAATTGAGCTTTCTGGAAATGGTGCCTTTTCTAAAAAAAAAAAAATTTAAATAGTCTGAATATTCAAGATGCCATAGAGGGCATGTAAGAAGAAAAGCGCTGTCTGGGACAAAAACAGGACTCCTGGATAGGCTCTTCCTACTTACGTTCAATTGCTTCTCAGATTGTCTCTTCCCACCCATCATATGCGAAAATCAATTTGGAAAAGGAAAATAAAAGTGTTGTAATGTATTTAGAAATTTTTGTCTGCCCCTAAGCCTGAAACAGAATTTGAGACTTTTGAGGCAGGCGCCATCTGCTGGAGCTTTTGGATATTGTCCTACAGAACTGTAGAGCTCCAGTCTTCTCTAGTCGCATGCTTAATGAATGTCTTATCATTAATTCAAATGAACAGTAATTCCTGACACCAAAGCACAGTGTGGTCTTTTGCTGACTGAAGATTTATGGCTTTTAAAATACATTTTTGTACCTTGGGAGGGGGGCGAGAAGTCTGCTTTGCTCTTCACATGTCATCCTAGATCACTAAACATCATCTGGTTAGCCTGTGGTTATATAAAAATAGAGCAAATAAGTGATCATTTTCAGAAAAAATGATGGCTTTGTTAAGAAAAAAGCCCATGGAAAAGGTAGAAATATAAGAAATGAAAGAGAAAAGGAAAGGAGAAGGTGGTGCCTTAGGAAAGAAATGAGAAAAGTATTAAACAGAGATATACAAGAATAAAAGGTATATCAAATTTAAAACACATGTAAGAAACAAAGGTAGGCTAAACTGCTAATTGTGTCTTGGGGCTGACGATCGTGACTTTAACCTGTCTCGCCACCCCACCCCCCATTTCCACCACAATCTCACTGTTGGAGCAGCAGCTACATAGGGAATGATATAGTCCTCTTCCCTGAGAAATGCCACCCAATGACCCACTGATCACAGGTACCTCCAAATTGTGAGGGGAAAACTCACCAGAAGACATCCCCAGAAAGAACTGATGGTCGCCAGTGGAGAGAACATCCAGAAACAACATCCCTCAAAGCATCTGTATCCAAAAAGAACAAAGCCAGGTTTGGGAGGAGAGAGACTGTGACAAAAGAGTAAGCCAAATGACACACCAGGTAGAGTATGCAAAGAAATGAGACCCTCAGTCAGGGATATACACCTGCAACTCACTGAGAAAGGAGATGAAGAGTTTGCTGGAAGAGATGTAGTGTTCTGTCTCATTATCAAGACCCACACAGGATAATGAGAGGTTTTTTTTTTCTTTTTCAGATGAAATATAGAACAGTACTCAGCACCAGACATTTCTCACATGCTTCCCATCATGAGGAAACTGTGGAAATGTGAGCACAAAAGTTGCCTGCTCTAGCTCGGTCTCTGAGTCACATATAAACATATATGGCCAAGAGGAGGAAAGGGGCAAACAAAATATCAAACAGATGAGGAGAGAAAGGGAAAGAGGTTTCCAGACATATTAACAATTTGCCTGAATTACTTCTCAGTCTGTTAACTTCTAACATCAGCCATTACTCAGGATCCCCGTTTACCCTGATTTCGCCTTTGGTTTCTAAATGGAGATCAGCATTATGTAATCGTCCTAATGAGGTAATAGAATTGTAAGAGCAAAGGCAAGCTTGATAGGGTTGCCTCCACATTCATCTTCTGCTGCTTTGGTTTGCTCTTGCTTGTGTGTCTCTCCCCAGCCCACCCCTCCCCTTCAGTTCCCCTCCCTCCTTCCCCAACTGGCTGAGTCTTGAGTCCCAGAGGACATCTCGTTGGCTATTATTTATAATAAGTCTTTCTCCTCTTGGCAAGATGGAGAACAGCTGCTGGTATATTCTCTGACACAAAGACCAACTTCCTTCTTTTGCCCTGGGTGTTTGGAAGGCGGTCTGGGAAGAAGAGCAATTTATAGTTGTGTTACAGCACCTCTATTTTCTATGTTTATTTATATGCCTTCCATTTCTGTCTGGGATCTCTGGGATAATCATAATCACTCCATAGCCAGCATCTTCTTTTCTGGGGAGTCTCTGGTGACATTTGAAGGCATTTTCCTTCATGAAGTCGGACATTTTGGAAATTTCTGCTGAAGGGAGTGGCAGGCATTTCTTCCTAGATAGCCATAGGAGCTTCTATATTTTGTTTTTAAGTTGTGAGTCAATGACCATTCTCAGTGAGCAGACCCCCATATTACATAAGCAATAAACAAGGACAGCTGAGTCCATGGGGCTGCAATTTAGTGTGTAGCTTGGGGAGAGGGATGGGATCAACTGTATTTATAGCCCTCTTTGGCATCCAAGATATAAACTCTGGTCAGGTGGAGTCCAGACACAACTTTCCCAAGGTTGGGTCGTAGCCTAGTTCTCACTTTGGCCCTGATAAAAACAGAGATTTGGAACTAAAGTGATCTGAGAGTCACAATTCTAGCCATAGTATCATAGATCTAAAGCTGGAAGGGAACCCAGAGGCCATCTCTTCCAACATGCTTATTTCACAGATGAGGGAACTAAAGGCCAAAGAGGCTAAGTTACTTGCCCAAGGTCACATAGACAGTAAGCATCATAAGAGGAATTTGAACCTAGGTCTTCTGACTCTAGAACCAGTATTCATTCTGCTGTACTATATCTGAGGAGAGTTCAGAGAGGCTATAGAGACTCAAGTGGGGAGAACATTTCCATGCAATTCCATCTAACAAAAATAGATTCAGCAAGTATTATAGTGACTCAAAAAGAAATTATTAAGCATTTTCTATGTACCTTGCCAAGCACTCTGCCAAGTACTGGGTATACTCTATAGAACAACATAAAGAGGGGTGTGGTTGGATCATATAGTGTATCGTGGGGAGTTGTTTCAACAATCTGGCTAGCAGCTGTTGTTGGGATGAAGGACCAACACAAGCCCTGCAACAAGAATGCTACCAGCACGCTGCCAAAGCCCAGGTTCTTTTGATCTACTTTACTAAGGAAAGCAACGTTAAGGGGTTAACGAGTTTACTTTAATTCAGCATACGAATACCATTCACTTAGTTCAGGGGAAAAAGCCAGCACCCTGAACTTCGGAGCAAATACAAACAAATTACAAACATCGACAGACAGACCAAATACAATTCATAGTTACCAACATCTAGGTTGAGCCCTGGAGCTCATAACAAGGGCTGGCCCAGAGTCACGTGCGCCACCATGGCTGTGGGTAAGAGCTCCGAAGAAGAGAAAGCCAACCCCTGGTTTTATATCTTTTTCAGGGTCAAGAGTGACTCACCCACGTGACCTAGAATTGTCACAAAGAGGCGACTTAAACCCATGTGGTCTAAAAGCCTCTGATGTCCCAAACATGTTACTCAAACTCATGTGTAAACTAGGCCCTCCTCTGAGGCAAGGAGTCTAGCAAGGACTCCCAATCTAATCAAGGAAACAAAGGCTGAACTCTTCAAGGGCTCTTGGTTGAACTGAGTGCTAAGAGCCCATTTTGTTTACCAACGCAGGGGTAAAGTGTGGAAAGACTGAAAAGATAGGGAAGAGGCTTTGAATGTTAAGCATAGGAATTTATATTTGATCCTGCAGGTAATGGGGAGCCACTGTAGCTCATTGAGTAGGAGACATAGTCAAACTTAAAAAGAAAATTTTTTTTTTAATCACCCTGGCAGCTGAGTGGAGAAGGGATCAGAATGGGGAGAAATTTAAATTTAAGGCAAGGGAACCAGTTAGATGGCTATTCCAATAGTCCAGACAAAAGGTGAAAGACCTTCTACAGGAAGCTTTTTCTAATGCCTCTTAATTATCCAATCCAGTCCAGCAAACCAGTAATCCAGTTAAGGACCTACTCAGGTGCCAGGCACTATGCTAAATGCTGTGAATACAATTTTTTTACAAAGTCAGTCCCTGTCCTCAGGGAGCTTACTACCTAATGAGAAAAAGATAACACACAAAAGGAGGAAGGAAAGGGTAAGGAGGAGAGAATAGGGGGTGTCCAGGCAGAGGAGCATTTTGTTCCCTGGAGTCGAAACCAGGCAGAGCAGCAGATGCCACGAAGTGAGCTGAGAAAGTCCAGTTTCTGCCCTCTATAAAGAAAGGCATTGGGAGGAATTTGGTCCTCCACCCTCAAGCCTTCCAATCAGAAGGGAAAGGAGGCTGAGGAAGGTGCTTTCAACGAAGACCTGAGTTAGCAGGTGATGGTAAGAAGTGATGAGTGTATCCGAGGAAGGGTATCTTGTTCAGTGGAGCTGAAACCAGGAAGAGTAGCAGATGCAGAGTAGAGGGCTTTACCTCTGTTGATTTTTTTTCCCCTAGTTTATCCTGGAAAATGTTTGTTGTGTTGATTTAATTTTCAGGCAGTATATCCTGTAGCCTAATACTTTTTTTTTTATATCAAGACACTTAACTATTGCAGTTATATTTGTAAATCTTGTGATATAAATATGAATTATTATTTTCAACCATGATTTCAAGGATTTTAGATTTAGAACCATAAAGCACCTTAGAGTTCATGTAGTCCAATCCCTTATGGATTATTAAACAGAGACCAAAAGAGAGAAGCAAATTACTTCTTATAAGATCACACAAGTTCTAAGTAGCAGAGCCGATTTTGGACCCAGCTCTTCTTATTCCAGATTCAAAACTCTTTCCCCAGCACCACAATACTCCATGGAATAGATTTTTTTTTTTTTGCAGGGGGAAAGGCAGGGCAATTGAGGTTAAGTGACTTGCCCAAGGTCATACAGCCAATAAGTGTGTCAAGTGTCTGAGGCTGGATTTGAACTCAGGTCCTCCTGACTCCAGGGCCTGTGCTCTACTCACTGCACCACCTAGCTGCCCGGGAATAGATAATTTTTGGTATTGAGGCAAGATGGAGAAGCTGGATAATTGCCCAACTCCTCTGGAGTCAGCTTTTATAGTATGGCTGTAATTGTAATTACAAAATATTTTTGTCTCTTAGGATAGACAAACCTAGTAGATAACAGGGTAGGACATGGGATCCTATTCCCAGTTCTACCACTTACAATCATTTCATCTAAACCTCTCTGGGCCTCAGCTTCCTCATCTGTAAAATGATTAGGTGATCTATAGATCATCTCTAGCCTTTTAGTCCATCCCAGATCTGGAAGCCTATGACCTATTAAAACATAACCATATTCATTCTATCAATATATCTATATCTATATAGGCATATAGATATAGATATAGATATAGATATAGATATAGATATAGATATAGATATATTATATGTATATATCTGATTGTGTCTCCCCACTTTGCCCAGTGAGGGTTTATCAAGGACTGACTGATGAAAAGTGAGTTTAAGGAAGAAAAAATATTCAGAGTTAGTTGAGGCCAATCCTAGGTGTGGCCTTTAGTGTCAAAGGCTATATTCCTAGCTTACAGATCCTAGTCATCTGGCTTGCCATGAGCGACAGCCCTGGAAATTTCAGTTGCTGACACAAGTGGCTAGAAGTCTTCTTGTTGTAGAATATCAGAATTATAGCCTCTCAGTTAGAAGTCACCCCATGCCTGGGCAGAAATCCGCTAATAAGGGTTTTAAGGTACTACAAGCTCCATATTAGTTGATAATGAAACATAGAGACCAAAAAAATGCTAATGGAGGCACTGTGGATGCAAAGGAATAGGCACTGGATTTGGAATCAGAGCTCCTGGATTGAATCCTGGCTCAGTCACTGGTTGACTTCACAAAGCCAAGTGTCATCCCAAATAATTACACTTCCCTAGCGATATTGCTGCCCAATGGAATCTCGCAAACATGGCCTGAACATTTCACTCGCTGTCACATCCTCCAAAATATATGAAGGTCTTTTTCTTCTTCCATCCCCATCCCCTTGCTCCAAATCTTTTTCTGCAGTGAGAAACTGCCCCCTTTGTGTAACCATAGTCATACCTACCTCTCAGACTCATCTCATACCTCATATCTACTCTCCACAGAGTGACAAAGCAATATTTCTTAAGTGAAAGTTTGACCACGTCAGTAGCCTAGTCAGTAAATTCTAGTGGCTGCCCATCACCTCCACGATCAAATATGAAATTCCTTCGTTTGGCTTTTAAAACCCTTCATAATCTGGCCCCTTCCTAGCTTTTCAGTCTTTTTATACCTTCCTTTGCTCCACACTTCCTTTTGTCCATCCCACCAGCACCTTAAACTCAGCTCCTCATCTTTTTTTCCTCCAATCCTGCTTCTCTTCTTGACTGCCCTGTTTCTATCAGAAGTAGGATAGCCTACTAGTGTCACCAGCATTAGAACCCTTGATGATTCCTTTGACCCTTCTTCTTACTTCCTACATCCAATCACCAAGTGCTATTGTTCCAACCTCTGCAATATGACTTCCATTTTTGTAACAAGCCTACTTCCCACTACTGTGGCTGTGTAAGGCCAATAATACCAGCATACAGGAGGGCTGCTAGCACAAGTTCTTTGATCTGCTTTTCCAAGGAAAGCAACTTTAAGGGGTTAACAGTCTTACTTTAATTAAACATACATATATCATTCTCTTACTTCGGGGGAAAAGCCAGCATTCTGAAGTTCAAAGAGAATACAAACAGAAATTACAAGGAGAAATTATATAAGTAGAGCAAATAATACAAACCAGTCTATCCATAGCAATACATATATAGTTAACAGAGAGAAAAGCAACAACATCTGGGTTTTTCAAAGCTGAGGGCTCTTAACAACAGCTACTCAGAGTCTTGTATGGTCTAATCACTCGACACTCTTCCAAGTGAGTGAGAACCCCAAAATAAAACACCAACCTCAGATCTTATATAGCCTTCTCAGGGTCAAAGGGTGTCACAACCATGGGACTCAAACCTATATGAACTAGGCTTTCTTATTTCTTAAGCAGGTCAAAGACTCTTGATTCAATCAAAGAAACAAAAGAAACAAAAAGTCCACTTTGCTTGCCATTACATTTGAAAGTCTAGACTCATCAAAGGTAATTGATTCTTAGGATTCTAAAAGAGAAAACAAAAAAGTCCCATCCTAATTACCTAGCAGTTTTCTCCTCACCATTCTCATTGACACCACAAGACCCTTATTACCACCCACCCACGTGTACCATTACTGGAGATTCCTAATCAATGTTTCCACCTCCTCATTCTCTCCTCCCTGCCTCAAGTTCATCCTTTACGCATTCTGCCAGATTAATTGTCTGTATGCAAGGGTCTGTTCATGTCTCTCCTCTGGCCAAATGCCTTTAATGACTCTATTTCCAAACAAAGTTCGTACTTTTTACCCCACCATTTAAGGCCCTCCACAGTCAAGCATCACTCTCTCTTTCTGGCCCAACTTCTCACTACTCTCCACCATGTTGTCCATGCTCTAGCTAAATTAAGCTATTCACCATCACCCATACCTGTTTTGCTATGTACTGGAATGCATTCCAGGATTTCTATCTATCCCTGGGTCAAAGAACAGAAGTTACTTACATGATCTCAGCACAGCAGAACAGAACTGGCATTCAGAGATCAAAGTAGCCAATCTTTGGCCGTAGTCACCATGGACCCTTCCATAGTTTGGGAGAGAATGAGAGAGAATGAATAAGTAAGTCTCCAGGGCATAAGTAATTCTCTAGAACAACATAACTATACTGGTGCCTTGTGTGCCTTGAATAATCTTCCTCTAAGAAATACAGTCATAAAGTAGTCGAAACTATCTGTACTCCCCGGATGCCTACATGTGGGCTTGTGATTGCAACCTATGCTTTTCCAGAGCAGAGAAACAAAGATCATTAAAAAGAGGATATGACTAATGATAATACACATCACAGATTCAGCCTAAAGATGCATATCTGATCCTCAATGACTAAGCACAGTGCTTAGTCCCAAAAGAAAGGATGACTATAAACCCCATTTCAAAAGCTACATCCTCCATGAAGCTCCCTTGATCTCACCAGTCAATAATGATCTTTCTTCTTCAGACCTCACATAGTACACAGTTTATCTATATCTTATAACCTCTTCATATATTGTAGTTATTTGTGTATGTGCCATATCTCCCTATTGGACTGAAAGTTTCATGAAGCCAGGAATGGTATCATCTTAATCAGTCAATACACATTTATTGAGTTCCTCCTATGTACTAGGCCAGGGGTGGGGAACCTGCAGCCACATGTGGCCTTCTAGATCCTCAAGTTTCGGTCAGGGTTGCACTTGAGGACCTAGAGGGCCACATGTGGCCTCAAGGCCACAGGTTCCCCATTCCTGTGCTAGGCACTATACTAAGCACTGGGGATATAGTACTTGTTCTTAAGGAGTTCACAATCCAATGGCGAAAGACAATACATAAAAATAAGCTGGAAAGGGGGGTAGAGGGAAGGAAGGAGGGAAAGGATACCTGTAGCAGGGGACATGATATAGTCCTGCAGCCAGGTGGGAAATTGAGGTGGTTGCTCTGGGCCCCCTCCTCAAGTGGAGGATCTGAAAGGAGCCTTCTGGTAGATGTCCACCCTCTACCCTCTCCATCTAATCACAGGCAGAAAGTTACTGAGGAGGTGTGAGTCTCAGAGTTGGTATGATCTTGCAGGAAGATGAGTTTCTGGAGATAGTGGTGAAGTATGGGTAAGCATACTGATGGGAAACGATTTTAATGTTTGTATTTTTTCTGAGCACATAGAAAAGCCCTCTACACATTTTTGGTTTAGATCTATGCGTTTGTTCATGTCAGGAAATTCTCTCCACCAATGCATGTCAGATAAGTCATTTGTAACATATTCTTAAGTTTCTTGGGATTGCTCAGAGGTTTAGTGATTTGTCTAGCCAGTATGGGTCAGGGCTGGGACTTGAACACAGGACTTCTTGACTCCAAGGCCAGTTGTCTATCTGTTAAACCACTGTGCCTTAATAAATGTTTGTTGAACGAGTGTGAACTTTCCTGTATCCCTAGTGTATTCCATTAAGTAAAATTCAAATAAAATAAACACTGCTCTTTATACCCTCCCTAATTCAAACCAGTTTAATTGAATTATTATTACACATTTCTGTCAGTAGCAATTAAGAACTTTGCTAGTGTTTGGAGGCCAGCCTTACTAGATACTCATTTTCATCCCCTCTGCTAGTCAGTTAACACACAAGAGAGTTTGTTGAGCTGGGGTTTTTTGGGGGGAAGGGAGTTGTTTTATTTTTTGTGGGCAGGGGGGAGCATTGGCAATGCCAACTTCTATTGATCAAAAGGGCTTTTTAATACCATTTCCCTTCCCAGAAACATACTAGTTCTATTAATTTCATCACAGATGTTTCACAGAATATTAGAATCTAAAAGAACTAAAAAGATCATCTATCTTGTTTTGTAGCTAAGGAAACCACATCCCACTACAGGGGTTAAGGAACTTGCCCGCCCAAGGTCATACAGCTAGTTAGTGGTAGAGCCAATATTAGGACCAAGGTCTCTTGGTTCCAGTCTAATGGCCTTCAACTCCTCATAGGATGTGCATTATTTCCTGGTTTGGATCAACTTAGAAATACAATAAGCAGAGTTTTCACATGGCATTTTATGACTTTTACTTCCTTTAGGACAAAAAGAGGACTTAGTGAAACGCGCAGGAGGGCTGGGTTCATATTCCTTTAATGAAGAATGGCATGTTTTACACATGAGACAAAAGTTCTGCAAGGGGTAAAGAGTGTCCTCGTTTGATCTGAATTTTATTCAGTAACACTAAAACTGCTTAGCAATGCAAATGATTTAAAGAGGAAAGTAAAGAAAAACATAGCAAAACATGGATATTTCCCAAGAATGTTTCTCCCATTCATTAGCTGGGAAGCTCTTTCCATGAAGTAATAATTATGGATCATTACCTGGCTTCAGGACATCCTGGATAATAAGTTCCAAATCTATAGATTTCAGCTTGGAGGGTCAGAGTTGTCACTGGTTCATTACAATATAAAGTTTAGTAGCTTTTTCCAAAAATGTTCAACCTCATATTTCTTCTCCTCATAATGTGCTTGAACATGCCTACCTGCCAAAAAGCTAAGGTCTTCCAGGATGGCTAGCACTTTCTTGCTTTGTTCTGATTAATTCACAGATTTGTCAGCAGGAGGAATTTGTAGTTGGCAAGCAAAATTCAAATTAGGTAGTTTCATTGTCAAATAAACTTAAACACTATGGGGTAGGGTGGAGGAGCAGTTGCATGTAACTAAGCAGGCACTTCGGACCCAGATATGGGCATTTTTCCTGCCTGTTATGCCAACAAAAGAGAAGAAAGAAAACTTAAACATTTCAGTTATGTCATACCAAGCAATCAAACCCTGCTGGAAATTTTAGCACAACGCGTTAGATGGAGCCATTCAGTGAAATCACTTTTCAGTAAAGGTGAAAGTAAGAAAATCCCAAGCTTCAGTTTTATTCCTGCAAACCCTGGTGTGAATTTCCGCTAGAAAGTACTTGCACAAACAAAACAGCTTACCAACACATGCAAAAAATTAGGCTCATTTCAAACAATCCCTTCTTCCTGCCTTGAATTCATCAGCAAAGTGTAAAAAGATCAGTTTAATGCCGAGAGCATGATGGATTGTATCAGAACGTTTTCATCCTAACCAAAAAAAAAGTCTTCCTCACCCATGGACTCATTGTTTAAGACATCAAAGGAAGGCAATGAATGAAAATGTATCTGTGAGATTTTTTTTGGATCATGTTATTTCATAATGCACTTTGCAGACTATATATTCATAAACCTTAGTCCAGATTTCATTGTTTTCTGTTAATTTTCTCATCCATTAAGCAGGAGCGCCCCTCCCCCAAGAAAAAAATCAGTCATGGTATATAACAGGGCTTGGCAATCTTTCAGAAATTGGAACCCAAATTGCTGACTCCCTATTCTTTTGGAATGCCAGGGCAGTGAGGTAAGGGAAGAGAAGGGGTAAGTGTATTAGGTAGGGCCTTGGTAGAGCCTAGAGAGGTGGAGGCATGGAGAAGTACATAAAAGATTAACGGAAGATTGCCCTACTCAGAAACATCTCACCCCTACATTTCAACAACCCTCTCAGGGAAGGTTGATCCTGCTTGTTGTATTTATTTATTATTGCTATACTGACAACATAATAATATAATAACATACTTATTACCAACATCTCTTTCCCAATATTTTTCCATTTATGTGCTAATTGTTTCCCTTATTTCCAATATCTCCTTTTTCCAATCTCTCTTCCATGCAGCAATCTGCCTAATGCCCAGGTCTGACCACATCGCCCCAGCTTGAAAATCTCCAGCGGCTCCCTCTGTAGGGTTTTGCAAACCTTAAAATGCCATATAAATGGCAGCTATGATGGTGGTGGTGGTGGTGGTGGTGATGGTGGTGGTGGTGGTGGTGGTAGACAGCAATAGCTGAGGGCTAGTATAGCTAGGCAGGTTTAACAGAAGAAGTAGAGTTTAAGCTGGGCTCTAAGGGAAAGTTAAGGCTTAAATAAGCTGAGAGGAATGGTAAGGACAAAAGCAACTAGGTGGCACAGTATGGATGTAGTACTTAATATACTTACTATACTATATTTACTATATTATACTACTGTACTATGACCTGAGTTCTAATCTTGCCTCAGATGCATACTAGCTGTGTGACCCTGGGTATGTCACTTAAACTTTTTCAGCCTCAGTTTCCCCATCTGTAAAATGGGAGTCAATACTGCTTCATACTTACATAACACATACATATATATACAAAATACTTCACAAAGTTGTAAGAATTAAATGAGATAAAATGTGTAAAGCCCTTTGCAAACCTTAAAGAGCTATATGAATGCTAGCTATTATTATTATTATTTCAGTGCAGGAAATAATATGACCAAAAGCATATCAATATAATTTCAAATGGTGTATTTAGAAAACAAAGCAGGGACCACTTTGACTAGATTAAAGGTCCATGTGGTAGATCAGGTTGGAGAGGTCACAGCCTACTCGTGCTAGTCTTTTGTCAGTCAAAGAATAATACATTTGGAATCAGACGAGCCGGGTTCTAATTCCAGCCCTCCTGTTGACTGGCTATGTGATCTTTGGTAAGTCGTCTTTCTGGGCTTCAATTTTCTCATTTGTAAAATGAAAGAGATTGGCCTAGATGCCTCCTAAGGACCTCTCAAGCTCCAAATAAATCATACTATGATCCTGTGTGTCTAGGCTATCCATTTCCTCCTTTCTATTCCCGCTGCCCTCTATAGTCTGTTAATCCCTATACTATTATTGCAATATATAGGTTCCTAACTGGTCTCCCTACTCAGAGTTTCTCTTCCCTACAATCCATCCTACAAACTGATGTCAGCATAATCCTAGAGAGGTGGAGGCATGGAGAAGTACATAAAAGATTAACGGAAGATTGCCCTACTCAGAAACATCTCACCCCTACATTTCAACATTCTCTGGTTATGTCTTAAAAACCCTTCAGTGGTCCCCCACCACCGATAGAAAAGAGCTCAATCTTCTTAGTATGGCATTGAGGTCTTCCATTCTCTGACTCCAACCTACCTTCTTTTCAAATACTAGTGCTACAATTAAACCAAACTGGATTAATCATCAGCCCCCAAAATGTCCTGCCACTGCCTCCCTGAAATTCTTCTTGACCTCCGCCTTTGGAAGTATTCTTTGTCTCCTTTGTCCTCCTGTGGCATTTTATTTCTGCTTCTCCTATGGGAGTTTTAACATCTACTTTTATCATAGTTATTTCCCTATCTGTTCTAACTCCCATACTAGACTATAAACTCTTTTAGGAGACACTTTTATTCATGTTTGTATCTCCTGGCCCACAGTACCTGGCAAAGTGCCGTAAAGATAGTAGATTGTTAATGAATATCTGTTAAATTGAATTGCATTTCTTAGGTAAAGGGAATGTGATTTAAACAGAGGAGTAAAGGAATAATTCTAGAGCCCAGGGCATGAAGTACTGGTTACCTAGGAGGTGGAAGAAAGGAGCCTAGAAACAGAGATGGGAAGGCACCAAACACAAACATTGGCCTACTTTATGTGCAGATTGCCAAGCTGTGGGCTGTGACATTCTCAGCAACCAAGCCAGGCTGACTTTACCCCCTATCCCCTCCAGGTGAGACAAGTATGCTAGGGTCCCATTGTAGGGGAGCTCCATCATTACAAGAACTGTAGTTGGGGGTATTTGAGTTCTCCCTCTCTAGGAACCTTGTGGCCCCTCTGCTGGGATCCTAAAATCATAAATTTAGAAATGGAAAAGATCTCAGTCTATCTAATCCAACCCCTCTTAAAGTCTGGGAGTTTAATTGATTTGCCACATAGGTAGGAAGCATGGAGGGTGGGGGGGGGGGGGAGGGCCTTTGGACCCAGGCCTACAGATTCTAGAACCAGTGTTCTTCTTCTACCTTCCACTCTTCCACACTGCCTCCGCAGCAGTCCATGTGGTGACAGTAAATGAAGAGAACTTCTATTTCCCATCTTCCCCTGAGCCTCAGATCAGATTCTAATATTTTATACAGATATACACTGATAATAAAGTTTCCCTTTGCCTAATCAATGTACTTATTAATAACAATAAAAATTAGTAATAATAATAAAGAATAATAGGGCAACTTATCCCAGTATCATTTCTGTTTGAAATATATGAGAAAAGCTAAGATAATGAGAAGAATGCATATATATAAATATATATGTATGTATATATATTTCTATACCACTTCAAGTCCTGTGGGACATTTTCTTCACAAGCCAGCAAGCCAAGGGAAAATCCATTCATTCTTTTAATAAAGCATTTATTGAGCCCTTATCATATGCCAGTCACTGTGCCAGACACAAATGACAATGAAATAGTCCCTGTTTTCAAGGTTTAAATATTATTGGGAGAAAAACAATGTGTATGTGGAAAAGTAAAATGACAATTTATGCCAAGTAAATACAAAGAAGTTCCTTGCGGGGGGGGGGGGGGGGGGG